>JAQQTP010000054.1:1315000-1987500 GCA_029884605.1 Ormosia emarginata
CCTCCGGCACCATGGAAACCATAAGGCGCCATGCCATTCGTTATCTTTTTCCGGCAAGTACCTCAAATGACCTGAATGCATTGATAAAATTTTTATTTTGTATCAACTGGAAGATCAAGGTAATTTTGAAGACAAGGGCATGGAGAAATGGAAGTAATGGAACTTAGCCTAGTGAATCTAGTTGGCTGGGGCCAATGGTCGACTCAATATTAGCATTAAGAATTGATAAAGTGGTACTTGAGAGTGTCTCTTTGTTTAAATTTTTTGTGATATACATAGTATGTATCAAAATCAAATCTTGTATTCTTTGAACATGAAAACTGAGCAGCTTGTAATTGTTTGACAGTTTCATCTAATGTATTACAGTTTTACTCAAACTTTTTTCTTTCCTTTTACCTATATTCTTTGAAAACTTTTTTCTCGTTGAGCTTGGGTTCTCCTCTCTTTATTCTATTTTGTAAGATAGTCATTAAGCTGTTCAAAATGTTGTGCCAGTGGATCTATGCATGCACAAGCATAGTTCTCGCTGCTAGAAATCATCATCCTTATTTGGCTGGTAGCATGCCTGAAATAACCTTAGTTTTTTAATGAGTGTTAACACTATAAAAAAGAGACCAGGACACACCACTAACTCGTATCAAATACAAAGCCACACTTCACAGTTTACTTTTAGGTTTTCTTGTTTTGCAATGTGGATATGTCAGGTGTTTATGTTTCTTATATGGACACCATGGGTGTGAAACAAGCTATCCTTTTCTATGTTAGTCAATTCTGCACGCTACTTGTGACCAGCACTTCAAATCTGGTTCCACGTTTTTTATGCCAACTTCATTTAGCTATATACCTTGATGCTTTGGGAAACATTTCTTGCTTGCTGGTATATGATGCAGAATCAAACTTCACCGCTCAATAAAATGAGACACTTGCATCATTGGTCTGCAGAGTGTCGTTTCCTTAACTCTCATTGTAATATCCCTAAAATTATTAATAATATATAATTACTTGAAATATTTAAAAATAAAGTATTAAGAAAGAAAATAAATATCTTATATAGACTAATTATTATAATAATATGTTCTTTTACCTTACATGTCTACTTAAAAATATATATAAAATAATATGAAACTCAGTAAAGTTAAAATTAGAAAAAAAAAATGATGATGTGAGTGATGTAAGGAGATCATTAGATAAGATAGAGATAATTAATACATGAGCTACGTATATAGATAAAATGACAACAATTAAAAATAATAATAATAATATTAAAGTAAAAGTGACGTGAAGAAAGTAGACAATTAATAAATAGATAATAAAAGTTAAAGAAAAAGAGAGATAAAGAAAGAAAGCACGTTAAAGTGTTAAGAAGGGAATTAGGCAAACAATAGGATGAGAAGCACGGTTATACGGGGGAGCAAATGTCAAGGCAGGAAACATATATCTAAGGCAGAAGATTCTCCATATCTAACAAATAATAATGAAAGAAGATTTTTTTTATAATCACACGTGAATAAAAGGCAGAGTCTATTAATACCCCCTTTCCCCCTCTTTATTTTATCAGAAAAACGTAACTTAAAAAAAAAAAACTATGTGATCTTTTAACGCTCACCCAAAGCTCATTTTGTTACAACAACTAGCAAAAATTATTTTTCTATAATCACCTCCTTATCAACAAATATTATTTCTCCTAGTACCTTTAATTTCCATTTCCCGTTAAGTAGCAGTCTGAAGAAAGGTAGGAAAGAGTTAAAAAAAAAAACCCATCCTTTTTTTCCTATTTTTCCACTTTCATAATTTTTGGAATGTTTTTGCCACCTTAGTTCCGTTTCTATATGGGGGAGTAGCTAAAGTACTCATCGAAGAGTTGTAGAACTCTAAAAGATGAATGTTTTTTATCGCTTATGGTTGTCTTTTCTTATATTTTAACTTTTGATTCTATTTTGAGTTTTCATCTTAATCCTTTTAAGAGTGGATATTGTTGCTCATGGTATGTATTATTGGACTCTAGATTTAGATTCTTTTCCTTTTCCCTCTCTGTTTTAATCTTCTTTTGACTGAATGAGATTTTTCTTATTTCCTTACTTACTACAGTAGTTTACAACGAGGTACTACCCCCCAAATTTGATTCATTTAATGACACTCTTGAATCGTGGCTTTCCTTATTTAACACCTAACTTTATTTTGATATTTTTCTGAACATATAATCCTTTAAAAGTTGAACTAGTACTTTTCTAGGATTAATAAGTCCTTATACTTCTCTATTAATGATCTTTTAGTTGTTTGAGGACTTTTTTTTTTATGCTGGAAAACTAAAGGATATTCTATGGTACCAATCTAAATAAGAAGATTCAAGAGATTTGAGGAATTACTCTCCAACCAAGAATTTATAAGTATAATAAAAAAATTAATTACAAACTGGGTTTTTGTCTAACATGGAAGAAGTTCCATATTGTTGACCCATAAGGTAAAGAATCAATGTGCATTAGACGTAGTATTATGACCATAATTAGAAACATTCAGGGACGTCTTGATGAGAAAATATTAAGAGAATGTGCCCTTGATTAGAAATATGTATGCATAATTGGTTGAGAAATTAAGGGTATAAATACCCTAAAGATTTTTTGTATGAGTTGAGAAGAAAGTTATGAGATTTAGACTATGAGAATTTACTTGAAATTCTTATTTTATTTGATAAATCTTCTTGTAAATAAAGGACTTTGAAACCAGTAGTTATGAATTTTAGAAAAAAGGATAGAAAAGAATGGTGAAATATTTTTCGTACTTGCGAAAATATCATTAGTTTAAATTTATTATGATTTTTTGCTTTTTTCTACTAAGTTATATCTCACCTATTTGTCGTGATATTTCAGAAAATGCCAACTCTCAGGATTCTTGTTAACTTCAAAGTGGAACAAGTTTATATGCTTAACCTTGGAGATTATGTCTTTACAGTTAATTACTTTTGGACATCTATTTCTGATTATACTACTCTTTGATGAGTAGTTAAAAAGAAAAGAGAATATATTGTAAATATGTAAACATATAAATAGTGACAGTAGTGGCACCCTAAAGACTTTTATAAAGCCTAGTTTTGCTAAAATGGTGCCTAACTTAGAGTGTGCTATGTTTGTATAATCTAGCTTTTGTAGGGATTTTATTCCCTGATGTGAAATATTTTATGAACTAATGTGAAATAAACTAGTTTGTTATATAACGCTTTATTCTTATTTAAAATTTAATAAAATTAGAGTAGGATGTTATAGTTTAGTATCAGAGCAGAATTTTAGGCAAAGTGATTTGGGAACCATTATTGCTTTCTAACTAATAAGAGAGTAGTTGCAGGAAGAAGATGTCTTGCAGAAGAAATAATACAAATCCTCATCCAGAAGATAGAGTAAAAAGGATGATGGATACTCTCGTTGAAATAGCTAGCTGCAACAATGCAAGAACAGACAACTATGACAAATCAATTTTTTTAGCATTTGCAAGAACAAAAAGGTTTGGAACCAGGCGCTCCTGCGGTAAATCCAAATTTTCCAGGACTGCCTAAATTTCGAAAAGCTAATCCGCCAACCTTTAAAGGGGAGTATGACCCAGTTATTGCAGAAAACTGGCTCATGGAATTAGAAAAGATTTTTACTACTCTCGGATGTACTAACGCCCAAAAAGTAACTTTTGCCACATATATGCTATCTGGAGAAGCTGAACACTGGTGGTGTGGAACTAGAAGACTCTTGGAGACCCCGTATGCACCTAATACCTGGGAAGTTTTCCAAAACGCCTTTTTGGTTAAGTATTTTCCTGCTAGTGTTAGAAGTGAAAAAGAGTTGGAGTTTCTACAGTTGCAATAGGGGAATATGACGGTCGGGCAATACGTAGCAAAGTTCAAAGAATTGACAAAATTTTCTCCTTATCTTCAGCTTCAACATAATGAAGAATGGAAGGCTACAAAATTTGAATCTGGATTGAGGCCAGATATTAAAAAGGAGATAAGTAAGTTGGAAATTAAACAATACTCTACACTAGTTAATAAGTGTAGAATTGTAGAAAAGGATCTTCAGGAGTATGAAGCTGAAAAGGAGAAACAATTTCAGCTCAAGCGTAAGCGGGAGGATGATAGGAAAAGAGCCGATAATAATAAGTTCAGGCCCAACGTAGATAAGGGAAAACAGGTTTTGCCTGAAGTAAATTGCCCAAAGTGTGGAAAGGCTCATAGAAACAAACCATGTCTATTTGGGCAATGTGTTTGTTACACTTGTGGAAAGTGTAACGCCCCTTTTTGAGGAGGGAACGTCACACCATAAAGGACAATGCAAAAAATAAATAATAAATTAAGACCCGATTCATTTAAATATCGATAAGCTTGTTTAGTTGGTATATCATATAAGTAATTTGGCAAATCCTTTTTATTTTGTCGTAAGAAAATGATAGAACATAGTTACAGTAGAATCAAGATGAGAAAATAAGCATACATCATATATATATATATATATATATATATGGATATATATAAGTGATACATGATATATATATATGTATATATATACACACATACTTATATTATACTTGTTTAGTTTCATTAACAGATATACAAAATAAGCAAAAGTTTTACCCGCCCTAAAAGATTACACATGTATAGCCTACCAAAATACAAAATATCAGGCCCTCAAAAAGATTTACAGATTGTTATCAGTGGCTATCAACAACATCAGCCCTAAAACTAACGAGAAGGAACCGTGGTTGGATCCTCCTCGAGGTCTTTATTGTCAGAGGAAATCCTCATCGGAGTAACTGAGTTACAAGCGAGGGCTCGTGCAGAGGATAAAAATGATTCCTCACGTAGAGTATAGTAAAGATCACTCCACATATCATGAACGGGTAAGTAAAACTCTAAATGAACATTTGCAGTGATGTTAAAAACAGGTGGGTCATAACGACCCCAAGGCAGAGACGTCATCACGTCCCTATGGTAGACGCAGCGATTCGTACGCAGGTTGATGTGCCAGCAGTCCAGACCTCCATGAAAAGTCAGCTTAACATAACTCAAAAAAACCACGTGGTCGGGACGTCATACTTCAAACAGATACTAATCAAAATCAGGCCAAAAGCTGGGGAACTCGTGCACTTCCCCTTCTTCACCAACGTCTTCAGAGAAACATATAAATATGCAGAATAGCAGAAATACAGAAAATATGTAAGACATCCTACATTGAATACCAATTATGGCAGTAAAGGAACAGAATGACACAGGACGCCCATGTAGCATAACAGGAATATTAATTAGCATCAAGATTCACATAATAAACAGATTGGCAATTCCAGGTAGTTATACATCAATAAACATTAGTTTCATAGTCATATGAATAAGTAAATGTCAAATGATATGTTGACTCACTATGCGCGTGCACATGGTACCAAAATCCAACATTCAATACTACAAATCCTACTCTATAAAGCTAAACACAAACATCAGAGAGAATGATCAAGGAGACATACCAGTATCTCGTCAGCCATAAAATCAAGTGTTGTTCTAGAAAATTCATAATTTGCATATCAAGGCTTTATACAATGGCATTCTCATAGGATCGCGATATAGGATAGTGTCTCAGTTCGGATCGTCGGTGCGTTTGCATCGATCTATCCCACGGCCTAGAGGAGCTACCAACTGTCCGTTCGTGGAACAATCGCACCTTGATGCCCCCAAGGTCAACGATATGACCTACACTTAGTCTATTCGCACCCGCACTAAGGTGTGATTCAATCTCCTAAGCATACAACCTTATAACAGAGTCCATCAGACTTTCACAATGCATGATGACTCAATGCATAAACATGTATATTCAACAAATGACATACTTATCCATAACATATCACAATTTGGTCAAGTTAAACATCAATAATTCCTTAGTCCTACTCACGGACCCACAATAACATAGCATCAAGTTCTCAAAAGTGGTAGAACACTCCTTAACATTCATTATGGAATTTTACTTTGGCCTAACAATTCTTATGAAATATTTCTCTAGAGGAATTCTCTTGATTAGTCAAGTTCTTTACTTTAGTTTAATTGTAACATCTTCATACCGAAGTCCTAGTATTATCTTATAATATATATATATATATATATATATATATATATATATATATATATATATATATATATATATATATATATATATACACACACACTTAGCTGATTTTGCTCTGGGCACCTAGGCGTCATCTCTGCAGCGCCTGAGCGCTCACCAAGCTACGTTTCACGAAAATTTTCTGGGCATTGAGCGCTTAGGCGTCCAAGCTCCAGCGCCTGGGCGCTCTATACACAGTGCCTGAACGCTAATGTATCAGCAAGAATTCTGCAGAACTCATTTTTTGTAGAATCTTAACCCTCATTTCAAGGTTTCTCATCAATTTGAAGTAATCCAATACATAGTTCATAATCATTAAGATACACAATGAAAATTAATGGATTCATACAAATCGAAATAACAACAAATCATGAAGACAATACAACAAAGAGAGTAACCCCACATGGATTCCCTCATCAACAATACCAAACAAACATTTCCTCACCACCAAGATAGGTTGAAGAGGATTATCTCCCTCTTACCTAGAGAAATAACAAGGAAAGCAAGCTCCTTTTTCGTTGGGAATTTCGTCCTCCACCTTCAAGAAAACCCTAGGATGAGCAACTTTCAAATGTTCACTCAAACCATGAAAAAGGAGTCCTTGGTCACATAGGTGACCAAGAAAAACAAAAAAGAGAAGAAAATAAAATAAAGTTAAGAACTTTACCTCAAAAGCTTCAAGCTTGGGCTTCAATGGTGAAAAATGGAATAAGAAAAACTAGAGGATGGTCACCGAGGGAAAAATGTCTTAGGATGATGAGAGGAAGTAAGAAATGGAATTTGTTTAGTAAACAAGTGAAGATGGCCCTTCCATGGTGTGAGTGTCGTAGAATAAGAAGAAGAGAAAAGGAAGAGAATAGCTTGAGAGGAAATGGGAGAAGGGAAATGGTAGAGAGAGAAAGTAATAAATTTTTGTGTTTTGAAATTAGAAATGAAGGTGATAAAGTGAGAAGCACAATTTTGGCTTCCCAAAATTGGCCTTACCGTGGAACAAGAGCGAGAGGAGGGAAATGACTTCATGCATTGCTTGGGAAATTTCTAGGAAACTTCCTTGAGAAGCTTTGGCTAGATTTTGTAAAAATCAACTTGATTAGACATAAAGTAGATTTCTAGATAAGGTGATAAAGATTTTTACTACAAGTTATTACTCAATGGATAATTGTTACAGTTAACAGCACCAGTATTCATTGTCCAACGGATAATAAATTGTATAATGATTTTTATTTATCAGATAAAAATCTCAAAAAATATAAACCTCGTAAACTATGCCCGGCCTCGGGTTTAATAAGATCCTCCGTAGACGTTTTCACAGTTCAAAGTTTATCAGCATCGAGAAAATATTTCATTTTTTTTTGGGTCCGCTCAACGTGCACGCAAAAAGAAATATATTAAAATATTCAATATTTTTGGAAAAATTCACAAAAATTCATAAAAATAACAAATATTATAAAATGACTATTTATTATGAAATTATCAATTTTTGGGATGTTACAGAAAGCCTGCACATATATCAAAGGATTGCAGATTCGGTAAATAGGAAAATCCTTTGACAATGCCTCAAGTTACGAGAAGAGTCTTTGCCCTTAGTAGTCGCAAAACATATCAAACTCTAGATCTGATACAAGGTCAGTGCCTCATAAACAATACTCTTTTAACTGTATTATATGATTCAGGAGTCACTCACTCCTTTATATCTAATGATTGTGTGAAAAATTTAGAATTACCTGTGACTGAGTTGTCTTATAATTTATTAGTAACCATTCCTACTGGAAATCGAGTCCAAACCTCTTATGCATGCCTAAATTGTCCTATTCTTGTTGAAAATAAACCTTTTGCTGCAAATTTAATATGTTTGCCTTTACAAAAACTTGATATCATCTTGGGAATGGATTGGTTATCCTCTAACCATGTGATACTAAATTGCCTTGATAAATTTGTTTCTTTTCCCTTAAACTCTGGCAAAGAAAAATCTCAGTCTACCCATTTATCTGTCATTCAAGATAGTAGGGGTATAATGAAAAGAGTATAAGGATACATTTTATTTTTTTCTTCTGAAACAAAAAGTGAGCTAGATTTGGACACTATCCTTGTAGTCAAAGATTATCCTGAAGTTTTCCCTTCAGATATATCCAACTTGCCTCCAGAAAGGGAAATTGAATTTTTCATTGACTTGATGTCAAATGTAGGACCCATTTCAATTGCACCTTATAGAATGTCCCCTGTGGAATTGAGTGAACTCAAAAAGCAAATTGAGGAGTTATTGGAAAAACAATTTATAAGGCCTAGTGTATCACCTTGGGGAGCTCCAATACTTTTAGTGAAAAAGAAGGAAGATAATCTTAGGCTGTGCATATATTATAGACAATTAAATAAGGTGACCATTAAGAATAAGTATCTACTCCCTAGAATAGATGATTTGTTAGATCAAGTGCGTGGAGTCACAATTTTTTCAAAAATAGATCTAAGGTCAGGATATCATCAGATTAGGGTAAAATCAAAAAAAATTTCTAAGATATCTACTCATCTAATGTCATTTGGTCTAATTAATGCACCAGTTGTATTTATGAATTATATGAATAGGGTGTTTAGACCATATTTAGATAAATTTGTAGTAATTTTCATTGATGATATTCTGATTTATTCAAAAACAAAAGAGGAACATGCAATTCACTTGAAAATAGTGCTAGGATTTTAAAAGAAAAACAATTATATGCAAAATTGAAAAAATGTGAATTTTGGATGAGAGAAAATAAACAAAGAAGGAATTGCAGTGGATCCTAGTAAAGTAGAAACAATCATGCATTGGGAGCAACCAAAGACAATAACTGAAATAAAGAGTTTCTTGGGTTTAGTTGGGTACTACCATAAATTCATAAAAGGATTTTCTCAAATAACTATGTCATTAATTAGATTAACTAAAAAAAGAACTCCAATTGCATGGACAAAAGACTATAGATATAAAGCCCTTTATTAATATCGTATGGGTTCACCATGAAGCAAATGGCTGGAATTGGGTTTGCTGATTCTGATCCACTTATATTGTATATATTCAGTTTCATTTAAATATTTCAAACAAGTTAGACAATTGCATGGCTGAATATATAAAACAGGAAACACAGGCATACCCTTTTATATTTGTAATAGAAATAAACTCCCTCCATTCCTTTTTATTTTTTTTTTTTTTTTTGTATTTTATATTAAATATTAAATATCATTTTAAAATTTTAATACAGAATTAATTATTTTATACTATTTTTTTCTTTATTTTATTAATTATTTAACTCTAAAAAACTTTCAATATTTACTCATCTAATTTCTATTTCTATTTTTTCACCTATTTTATTGGTCAATCACTTTTTTTCTTTTTTAAAGTGTAATACTATTTTTTACGATATTTTTTTAAATCAAGACTATTTAAATTATTTTCTTAATACTAGTGTCATTTTTTCAAACGATATATAAAAAAGAATGGAGAGAATATTAAGATTTCTCTGCACACATGTATATATAAAATTTATATAACTCTATATTAGTTGTGTGTGTGTTTTTAATTTGATTTGCAGAATGTGTAAACATTGAATCAAAGAAAGATATAGAAAAGAATATAAAATCAAATGTATAGGAATAATGTTCTTACATCGAATAAGAAGTTATTCAGTAGTGCATATATTAGCACAACCCAACAAATAAAGTCCCACATCAAACAAAGGTACATTGTTGCATTACTTAGTTACTTTATCCCAACACTAAAGTCCCACATCGATTACTTTACAGATTAGAAGCAAATACTTGACCTATAAATAAGTTAATTGATATTGATGTCTCTCAATATTATGATACACTCTTTAGTAGACATGTAAATTTTATGTCTCTAGGCGTCATTTTTTAAGAGATCCACGTGAAATGGGTTAAGTGCTCTGCACATGCAATGTGTCATTTTTTTTCCATGTGGAAAACACTAACAGGGTTGGTGCATCCAATTAAGATACGCCAAACGTTTTGGCGCATTCCACATAGGTACGTCATCTTGTGTGGCATTATCACGTAAAAAATGTCACAATTGTTGAGGTATCCACGGGGATGTGCCAAATGTGTTGACGTATCCACGTGACTAAAACAAAAATATTTTGATAAATAATTTAAAAATGATGACAATTTAATAAATATTTTTGCCATTAAAATTA
Source organism: Ormosia emarginata (assembly GCA_029884605.1). Lineage (NCBI taxonomy): Eukaryota > Viridiplantae > Streptophyta > Magnoliopsida > Fabales > Fabaceae > Ormosia > Ormosia emarginata. The sequence continues at coordinate 1,325,310 of JAQQTP010000054.1, forward strand.
TATTGGTCAAAAAGCCACGTTTTTCAGGTTAGCCACTCCGTGCCACTATCCAAGATTGACTACTATAGAAAGGAATAAGCTCTACCCCATCTCAAAAACAAGGTGAACATCTATACTATAGTAATAAATAAGAGTATAAAATCCATAAACTAATTTGCACAGCAAAAGCAGGAAAAAAATGGCAATATGGAGCACAATATATCTCATTGACCATGTTACATGGAAAACTTATAGAATGTAGACTTGTATGTTTAGTACATCCGTTAAATAATGATGAGTAAAAAATACTAATCATTGCAGAGAAGAAAATTATAAGTACAAAACACTACTAGAAAATTGAGTTTTAGAAGATCGAAATAAAGATCAATTAAAAAATCAAATTTATTATAAAAAAATTGATCTCTAAATATTTTAGGGATCGATTTTATGTTATAAAAAAATTAAAAAATATATATATTTTATTATTAGAAACCGATATTTCAATTTCTAAATAAAAAAATTACTAAAAATAAATAAATCAATAGAATTTTTTATTTTTAAAAAATAGAAATAAAAATAAAATTATCGGTCTCTAAAAAAATATTTATAAAAAAAAAAAATTCGGTCTCTAAAAATACTTCTCCCCATACTCAAGAACCCTCTCCCAAATATTTTCCAAATATACTTCTCCCAACACTCCAGCCCCCCATCCGATTCTCCCCATTACTCCAGCCCCCATTCTCCTAGGGATGGCAACGGGCGGGCGGGGGGGTAGTAGCCCCCTCCCCCGCCCCCGCGGATAATATCCGCCCGTCCCCGCCCCCCATATCCGTGCGGTACTTCGTTTATTATTCTCTCACGGGTAACGGCAGGCACCGCGAAAATCCATGGTATTAAATAAATTATAAATAAAATTAATAAATTAATAAATAAAATAAAATAAATTAAAAAAAGTATAATATAATAATATTTTAATTTATATAATAAGATTTTTAATAATTTTATATTAAAAAATTTATTTTTTTCGCGGTACTTCTAAGTGCACGGAAACTACCCCGCCCCGCTTATTAAACGGGGATAACTTAAACGGGTATTTATACCCGTGGAGGAAATTAAACGGGTATTACCCGTCTCCGTCACGAATATTACCCGCGGGTACCCGTACCCGCGGGTAAAATTGCCATCCCTACATTCTCTCCCTCATTCCTCCATTCTCTGGTCCACCGTAAGGCTCCACAGTCTGCACTTGTCGGATCTGCTCCAGCCGGATCTGCTTCAGCCGGATCTGTTCTAGCATCGAACAACCTCATGGAAGAGCTGAAAACATTGTTGAGCCTCATTCCCGATTCTTCCGCGAATAAGGGTTGCTGATCGAAGAGCTTCTCTGATTCTGTTGCGCTAGCATGTCTTCCTAGACATCCTTCCTTCTTCAAGTTCTCTTCTAATAATATGCTTCCTCTATATATCATTCAATTGTGTGTAATGAAGTTGAAAGTATTATAGAGATTTCAACAAGGCATTATTTTTATATTCCTCCATCAGAACTATGGATTCAGAACTTCAATATGACTGCATTCCCCAAACTTGCAGATTGTTGAAGCCAAATGTACCATACACACATGCATCAAACTTGCAGCATTTCTTGGACCACCTCCTGCAATTGAGGATTGGGGATGTCTTCCTTCGTTAGAGCAGCTGGGTCTTTGCTCACAGAATGTAGGTTTTGCCATAAATACTTGTAGACATTCTTCAAGATTTCAGCATGCTTTTACAAGAAACTTGTGTCTTTTGAACTCAACGGTGAAAAGATAATGATTCTTTTCTTTATTTTCTTCTTCTTGATAAAGGTTAGCAAGGGGATGAAATTTGTGGGCGGTGAAACTGCTGCATTGAGCAGAGTATATGAATACTTTTGGAAGAAGGTCAGACGTTATCTCAAATTAACAATGTAAATTCAATTTATGTTATGTCACTGTTGCTCATTTGGCTATTCTGTAAATATGAGTCAGTTCAAGAGTGATCCTTTTTTTTTTGTGAAGGTTCAAGAGTGATCTTTGATAATGGAAAATCCTATATATATGAATTGCATATATAGAGTCTATCATATAATGGTCTTCAGTTGACCCTTGTGCCTTCGGTTGGGTTTGTACCTTGTAAGGCATAATAGCTTCTTCTGAACTAAAGTTGTACCCTTCTTTTTTTGTTGGTTATTCAATTAAATGACTTTAACTGTGGCTAAAAAAATAAAAAGAAGGGTTTCACAATTTTTTAGAGAGAGAGAGAAAAACATCTTGCTTTAGAAAGGTTACAAATTACCACAAGTAAATAACATGTGCAAGCCAGTGGATCGATTGCAAATCTTCAATATCAGTGCATGACCACAACATCAAGATGAAGGTGAGAAATTGACTAGAAGAAAGAGAATTGCATTGCTTGTCAAACAGTTCCTAATCCTGATGGATATAACTACAAGAATTTAAACACATTAGCCCGTCAAACCATCATAGCACCCTGCCCCACATTGCAACTTGACACAAACACCAATCTTAAATAACAATTAAAAAAAAAAAAATCAGACGAAGTGCCTGTGCAGATGGATTGCCAGGAGCCCAAATTTACTTACACTTTAGATTCTGTTAGAGACTGAAAGTAGAGGGTTCTGGAGTCTCCATGCCATTTGTTACATGACCTGTAATATTAGCTTTTAGAACTATTGGGAATCAAAGTCGGGTTTTGATGGATATTCAAGACCTTGTAGAGCTGGCATCCTTCGTATATCTTCTTCTGAATAAGTAGGGATGAACTAGTATTTCTTGTCCATCCCAAAAACCTGATTCCAAATCAACATAAATCATAATGTAACTTCAAGATCCTACATTATTGAATAAAAATAATGACTATTTAAAATGTGATAAATATAAAAAATTTAATATAAATTTCATAAATCAAAATTATATAAAAAATGATAAATACAAAAAATTAATATAAATTTCATAAATCTTTTAAAAAAATTCACTATTTAAATTTTTTTACAATATGAAAATTTTACATAAAAAATATTTTTCATATAAAATTTTACATAAAAAAATATTTTCCTGTATCCTCAGTATTATAGCTTTGACTATTTTCAAAAACAAAAAGTATACTATAATTATCTCTTTTTAATTTTATTTTTAATATTATATAATTGAATTAATACATATTTAATGATATATAATAAAAGCATCTCTTACTCGATGCACTTAAAAATTTCTCTTTATATATATGTGTATGCATGGAATAGCTGTAATTTTTGTTATGGCACTGCCCTTGTCATTCTCATTTCCTATTGTTAATATATATATATATATATATATATAATTTTTTTACATGATTAATGCTTATTACAATTATAATATGTAAGGAGTCAAGGACCATTAATCCTCTCCGCTTCTGTCATTTACATGATTAATGCTTGTTATAATTATAATATTCAGTAACTTGCATAAAACTGACCCTATCCCTGCTTCTTCTTCCACCCTTTTAACATTATCTCTCTCTCTCTCCCCCCTGCAGTTATTTCTTGGTCCTTGGGCACTAGCTCTGCCTCTTGTCTCCCTGTTGCCAGAGGCTTTGACCCAAGAACATGCTAGTACGTACGTTTCGCAGCTTCATTGTATTTTAGGCTTATTGTTTTATACTGCGTTTGGGTTGATAACTGTGAAGGAATTTTGATTTCAAGTTTAAATCTTTGGTTGGATTCTAGATGTCTGAGTCAATGTATGTGTGTTCCATTGATATGGATTCTCTACTATGTATTTGATTCTATTTGAGTATGGTCTTTGTTCCTTTTCAGAGGCAATGGCAGTGGCTGTCAATGGTAGGCTTCAATCAAAATCTATATGATCTGATAAACTAAGGTCTGTAGACATAATATCATTACTTTGATAATTTATATAGCTTATACAACTAAACAATATTATTCATTTGAGCTTCCTTTATATTGGAGCATTTAGTTTCCAACAGATGCTAAATAGTCCATATATTTTTTATTTAACTTATAAATCTCACCCATTTGTTGTTTTAGTTTTGTTAAATTTAGTCCATTCTTGAATGAGTCTCTTTATTGATTTTTTAAATTTTGTTTTCGTATGTATAGGTGCTTGAGGTTGAACTTTCAAACTTTTGAGATAAGAGGTAAATCCCAAACTTTGATTTTGTTCTTCTTCTACTTTAGGCTTGTTTTTTGTATTATTTTGTATGTTAAACTTGTTCTAGGGTCTATATGTTTTGAAATGACAATGATTTTGAGGATGTTGTTGTATCTTAAATTTATATAAATTTTGTTTAAAAGTAATGAACTAATGTCTAATTTTTAGATTAGTTTTAAAAATTTGTTGCATGTGGTTAGACTAAATTTCACTTGTAGTTTTAATATTTCATTTTGATTATGTTACAGAATATGGACATGTCAATATCGTTGTTAGATGTATAATAGACTTTTGTCAGGTAAGAAGGGACTTGCTAATATGTTTGTAGAGGGGGTTGAACAATTTGTTTCCTTTGCATGCCAACAAGCACATTTATCAAATGTAAATATTAGATGCCCTTAATCTAAGTGTAAAAACTTAAAGTACTTGACTCCTGAGGACGTTAAAGTTCATCTTTATCAAAAGGGGTTTAAACATGATTATTGGTATTGGACAAGTCATGGAGAAATTGATCCGACTTTGACGGGAGTTTTCAATAGTCATCCAAGCACCTTTACCACTACACAAATGGGTAATAATGACCATTTAAATAGATTTGAGCCCATGGTTTATGATGCGATTAGTCTATAGTTTGGGTTCCATAACGATCAATCCTTAGAGGAGCCTCCAAATAAAGATGCTAAAAAATTTTATGATATGCTTCATGCAGCCCAAAAGCCTTTGTGGTCGGGATGTAAAGATGAAACTGAATTATCTATTGCTGTTGAATTATTGAATATCAAATCGGAGGGAAACATTTCCCAACGATCTTTTAATCAAACAGTTAGAGCTGTCAATTTGGGCTAAAGCCCATAGGACAACCCACTAAATTCTGCATAGGGCTATTTATTTTATTAGCCCACTTATTAATAGGGCCTTTTGGCCCTTAACCCATGGAGCCCTACCTGTAAGTGGGGTAGGGTCGGGCTAAAGATGGGTCAGCCCCCATTGGTGGTGCTGCTGTTTTGAACCTCATCTCCAAACAGTGTGGGTGCTGGCGTGCTGCTATCCCTCATCTCCAAAACCGTCATCTCTGGTCTCTGCAAGGTGAACCTGCATAGGTGCGTCGCTGAAAAGCTTTATTATTTTATTTTCTCTTTTGGTTTTCGTTTTTTCAATTCCCTTATGTTATCGCAACTATTTGAATTTGTTTGATTCATGAATTGTCCTTTGATATTGAGCTACACTAGATGCTTTCTTCCATGTTGTGACTTCCTTATTTCTTAATTCATTGATTTTGATTTTGATTTTGATTCACCCCTTTGAATCGTTATAAACTTTCGAATAATCACGGACCTAACTCTAATGCACAAGGGATGCAATGAGATATAGTACATTCTCAGAACTCTGGTTTGGGACTAATATGAGACTAATTTGAGCTAAGCCAAGGTCTCTGTTTCTTTTTCTTTCTTGGTTTCCTCTTTCACCTCTTCCCTGTCTGTCTCTTTACATGTGCTTGTGTGTGCGTCAATCACTATGTAGAGCTCCTAGTCTCCTACAATGTGTGTTGCTTTTGTAGTTGAAAATAGTAAACTTACTGAAAGAAAAAAGAATCGTAGTAGATCAGCAATGTCACATTCACTTGACCATATTTCCAAGTCCTGCTATCAACAATTCAACACACATATATTTAACAGATCCATTTCTCTTACAATATTTGTTTCTTCTTCCGCTAATTGAAAGATACCCTTACAAGATTATGGAAACACTTTTATTTGTCTTATTGATATGAAATGCAAGACATCTCAATCCACCAAGGGCCCATTATCAAATTCCAAATTTCCACTTGGTTAGTGTAGCGCATCAAAGATAGCTGATTGCTACAGCATTCTTCAAAGAGATATGATTTCTGTTTGTTGAACTAGTCAAAAGAGATTCCCTTTCCCATTAATTATTCAGTCATCAATATGATTTCCCCTTACAACCAGTCCACCACATACGATGTAATAAATAATTCACAGGAAATCTTTCCTTTCAGAATTCTAAAGGGGTTTCACTCTTTTTTTTCTTCATCTCAATCAACCAACCTCATCTGGTCATGCATGTATTTCCTCTCTCCCTATAGGTTATAGCTAGCTATTGTACTTACTACTTACTTTAATTAGTCTCTGCAAGTTCTTATGAAACTTCAGATAGACATCTCTAAACCTATTACTTTCTTCAATAGCAATTATTCTAACTTAGCTACACTTCAGCACTCCTCTGCTTGCTTAAGACAACAAAGAAAAAGCCAAAATCCTGCTTTAATAATTTATATTAAATATAAATTATATATTCATTATACATTGAAGTGCATGCTTTTGCGCCCAAAATTTACTGGCTCTTGTAGTAAAGAATCATAGAGTCCATGGTGACCCTTTTGTCTGCAACACATGTCATGTCACTTATTCGAGTCTCAGGACAAAATTATTAATCATATCTCATTTAAAGGGGGAACATTTGGCAAAGTTGTAGTGTGTACGAATCCATAAAAGAAGACAAGATTCATGCAGGCGAAATATTGGTTACGAGACATTAGGAGCCGAGTCGAATGTATACCAAGAAGATGAAATTGAAGATTAGTAAGGAATTAAATGGATTAATTATGACTTGCACGTATTCTCTTTTAATCACATTGATAAAATTCTTAGTTGAGCATATTGGTCGTGTTACTTTGTTTATTGAAATTTATTGATACTATAGTTATGATGCAAGTAATGTTGAATTGAAAGTGTATGGTTAAAAAAGAAAAAGTCTTCAACTATTTTGTTCCAATTTATGAAATGGAGCACTTTAGTTTTGTTTCAATTTATGAAATAGAGCACTTTAGTTTGAATGACTACTTGATAGTGAATTACTAATATATATGGTTTACAATTTTGTTTTTTTATAGGGTTGGCCCATTAGGTGGACTAGGGCCAACCCATTAAATAAGAGGGTCAATTTTTTTTTTAATCAGTGAATTAGCCCGTGGGCCAGCCCTAACCCCACTTGGCCCTATGGGCTTTTGGCCTTGTGGGCTTTTTTGTCTTGTGGGCTTTTTAGCCTTGTGGGCTTTTTAGCCCTAGCCCACGTGGGTTAGGGCTTGATGGGGTGGGCTGGGCCTTTTTGACAGCTCTACAAACAGTAGCACTTATGAAAAGGACACATCTTCCTGAAAATCTCATCCCAGAAAATTTTTACAAGACGAAAAAAATAGTTTCCAAACTAGGTCTTACTGCAAGGAGAATTGATTGTTGCATGAATGGTTATATGTTGTTCAATGAATAGGGAGTTACAGAATGCACATTTTATGGTGCAGCTCGATATAAAATAAAAAAGATTAGTAAGGAAAAAATCAAGGAGATCCCTGTAAAGAAGTTGATTTATTTACCTATCATTCCTTGGCTGAAGAGATTATATGCTTCAATGAGTTCTGCTCCGCACATGTGATGACATTATGAAAATAGATGATAATCGGGAGTGTCATGTCATCCATTAAATGGAGAAGACTGGAAACATTTTGATGAAACATATCCTGAATTTAAAGTTGAACTAAGAAATGTTAGATTAGGCTTAAGTGCTGATGATTTTACTCCATATAGTTAGTCAGTTATTCCTTATTCTTGTTGGCCTGTAATTGTCACTTCGTACAATCTTCCACCAGAACTATGCATGACAACTCCATATATGTTCTTGACTTTGATTATTCCTGGGTCACACAATCCGAAAAGTAAAATAGATGTGTATTTGCAACCTTTGATAGATGAGTTGAAATTGTTGTGAGAACAAGGTGTCCTAACTTATGATATTTTAAAAAAATAAAATTTCGTCTACATTAATGTGGACAATAAATGACTTTCCTGCGTATAACATGTTGTTGGGTTGGAGTACAGCAGGGAGATTGGCATGTCCATATTGTATGAATCGAATAAAGGCTTTCACTTTGAAACATGGTGGCAAATGTTCTTGGTTTGATTGTCATCGTCAATTTCTGCCTATGGATCATGCATACTGCAAAAATAAAGAAGCATTTTATAAGAATAGACAAGAGAAATCTGTACATCCACCTAGGTTGTCTGGGGCTGAGGTATGGGAAGATGTTTGTGATGTTCCAAAAGTGACCGAGGTGGATCCATGTACATGTGTTGGGTTCAGGGGTTACTCATAATTGGATAAAACAAAGTATTTTCTGGGAGTTACCATATTGGAAAACTAATATGATCAGACACAATCTTGATGTGATGTATATTGAGAAAAATGTGTTTGATAATGTCTTTAATACAGTGATGGATATTAAAGACAAAACCAAAGACAATGTTAAAGCTAGGATGAATTTTAAAGAGTATTGTAGGCGGAGAGAACTACAATTGCAAGAATTGCCTAATGGAAAAATTTTGAAGCCTAAAGCAAAATTTGCCTTGTCCATGGAGCAAAAAAGGGTTGTATGTAAATGGGTTAGTGAATTAAAAATGCCTGATGAATATACCTATAATCTGCGTAGATGTGTAAACACGAGAGATGGGAAGCTATTTGGGATGAAAAGTCATGATTGTCATGTGTTTATGGAGCGGTTGCTACCAATTGCTTTTGGTGCATTAGCAGATCCAGTGTGGAAACCTTTAGTTGAATTAAGTAAATTCTTTAGAGATTTGTGCTCAACAGTGTTATGTGTGTCTGATTTGTTGCTAATGAAGCAAAACATCGTCATTACAACATGTAAGTTAGAACGAATCTTTCCACTTTGATTCTTTAACTTAATGGAACATTTACCTATTCATCTGCCGTATGAGGCAAGAGTAAGAGGCCCTATTCAATATCGATGGATGTATCCATTTGAGAGGTAATCACGTGATTTATTACGTTTTAAATGTGGTAATCTTTTTATTTCAAAGTTTAGTAATTAATGATATCATGTTTCTTTTAGGTACTTGAATAGGTTGAAACGAATGGTTAAAACAAATCACATGTGGAAAGGTCCATATGTGAGGCATATTTATGCTAAGAGACTTCTCATTTTTGTTCTTACTATTTTGAATCTTGTGTGCAATCAATGAGAAATAGAGTTGGTCGAAATGATGATGGAGGTTTAGATGAGACAATCCAACCTACTTTATCAATTTTCAATCATCCTGGCCGTTCAGCTGGAACTTATAACAATAGGTATTTAATGGATAAGAAAGTAGCTGCTGCATATTTACATATCCTACTTAATTGTGAAGAGGTTCAACCATATATTGGGTAAGTGAACTAAATTATTCTTGAATTGTTTATTTTAGTATGTATATGTAATTGGTTCATATTTAGTAACCTTGTGCATGTTATTAGATTTTTTGAGGAATACCTGAAAGCAACTAATCTAAACATTAGTTGCACTGATGTTAATGGTATGATTGCATTTGAATTTTCAACCTTGTTCTGAAGTTACGTATGTGTCTTAACACTTTTTTTAATGATATAAATACTTGACAGTTATGTTATAAATTATATTGATTTTACTATTTTCATTGGTAGGTTCACAATAAAAATAACTTGATACAAAATCAATTTTTGCACCACTTAGCATGGAGTCCTAAGAGAAAGGTTCATACATGGCCTATCTACTTTGTCAATGGTTATAAGTTTCATACAGAAAATTGGAGTATCGGTAAAAAAACCATCAATTGTGGAGTTTGTGTTAAAGGTGATGACAAAGTAGAAGAAGAGAATTATTATTATGGCATCATTAAAGAAATTGTGGAAGTAGAATACCCAGGAGAACCAATGAAACGGTTAGTGTTGTTTAATTGTGAATGGTTTGATGTTGTACTTAATCGTGGTGTGAAGGTTCATAAACAATATGGAATCGTGGAGGTTCGACATACTCCACGGTATCCAAAATATGACCCATTCATATTTGCTCAAAATGCAATTCAAGTATGTTATGCACCTTATCCTGAAAAAATAAAAGACAAGGCTAATTGGTGGGTTGTCATTAAAACCAAACCAAGAGGTATTATTGACACTCGATATGCATTAGAGGTTGCATATCATGATGCTGCAACCTATGTGGATTTTATAACAAATGATGACCCTCTTGATAACTTAAGAGATGAAGAAGATGATAATCATGAGGTAGAAGCTGATGTCGGCGAGGATGAGCAGGAAGATGAGGTAGAAAGTAATGAAGGAGAGGATAGTAAGGAAGATAAATTTGATTTTGACAATGATTCTGAAAATGACAATAAAGATGAAGATCTTCAACAATATGAATTGCTTGATGATGATGGGGATGACGATGATAATGATGATGATGATGATGATCATGAATATGATTAGTGTATGTTTTTTTTATTTGTTAACAAAAGGTAAATTATTTGTATTTTATATTTTGCACAAATTAATTATTATTTATTTGATAAGCATTTTTAATTTACATTCTATTTGTGTTCATTGTAGATGTCTGAGAGAGATCGAGGTAAAGGAAAAGTTTCTAAGAGTCACCCAAAAATGCAACAACCAGTGTGACCGGTTCAGCATTCTACTACTCACCTACCTTTAACCTCTGCTAGTTCTCCATCTCCTGCTACTACTCCATCACCCACATTACCTGCATTTACTTATTCGATCCCAAGTATACTTTCACCACCTCTTACTCAACCATCTCATCGTGTGGTGCCTCCGACAGAGGAGTCTCGTCACAATGTTGGATCATCTATACCTCCAACAGATGTAGGATCTGCACTTGGATCAAGTCATACTCAGGATGCATTAGATGCACAATTGTTTAGTAATAAACCAATTTTATATTTGGAAAGAGATGAGTATGTATAAGTAATATTCTTTTAAATTACATTATTATGTTTGTTATATTATAACCTAACACCTATATTGTTTGTAGATTTTTGCCTTCGCACCTGGCGACAAATGGCATCAGTGATATCTTCAGGAGTTATTATTTAGAGCCATGGACATCATGGAAAAGGATAATTAGTGCCACAAGAGATATATGGTTTGGAGAGTTTATGGTAATTTTCAAATTTTTATTACTACAATTTAAAATTTGATAGACTTTTTTTGGTCATAAACAATCTGCTTACTCATATTTATTGTAGAGGAAGTATACTGTCATTCCACCTGATAGTTATTGGGCTCGAAGAAACTTTGAGAAACGAGGTGCAACATTGTTGAAGAATGTTTTGGAAAAGGCTCGCAAGAAAATGGAGAAACCAAGTTAGCTTCGGGATGAGATATGGGACGCATTGTGTACACATTGGGAAAATGAGACTTTCAAGAAGAAAAGTGCAATTGCAAAAGCCAATCGGACATCTGATTGTGGAGGATATGGAGCTTCATATCACACCAGTGGCTCTATTACCTCATCTCAGCATAGAACTAATCTGGTTAAGTTCACTATTATCTTGCATTATTGTCGAAGTTGTCTAATATGGTTAAATTTACTAATATGATTTTGTTACAATTGTTGCAGACTAAGTTGAATGGTGTTGTTCCATCAGCACCAACATTGTTTCACCACACACATCGACGTAAGGATCATACATGGGTGGATAGGAGATCAGAGCATATAGCTGTAAGCAATTGTTTTATCTAATTCGAACTCTTGGGTTTGAAATAATGATATTCAGTAATTGTATTCATGTTGCTATCTTGATGTTTAAAGGGAACTCTGAATATAAGTCATAATTTTTTTTATGTTTGTGCTTGCAATATCATGCTTAGATTCCTCTTGATTGTCTTTTTGGTGATAAATCATAGGAACTTACTTTGAACATGTGATTGAAACCATGTTTATTCTTATGCTGGCCTATTTTTCCACTTGTTATGATATTTGTTTATTGCATGTCAAAAGTCCCTTTTCCATTTGTTTTGGCACACTTCCTGTGTACCCACCATTTGGCCACTTTATTATTTGTTTCTGTTGGTTTAGAATGAGTACAATTAATTCAGAGTTTATACATACACTTCTTGTGTACCCATCTTGTTTTTTTTTTGTGATTCCTCCTAAATATGCAACCTTGTGATTGTTGGTGCTTGTTTCATATTAGCACTGGTTTATTTATGAGAAATGTCGCTTCTATTTAACTAATATTTTGTCTCTAATTGCAAAAATATGACAACTAAATGTGATAGTTTCATGGACAAACAAAAAAGTCCTTAATGAAACCGTTGCTTGTGGAAAATTTATTGTCTGAATTAGCTTTTCCCTACATAACTCACTTAATCACGGACCATCCTTTGGTTTATCTAATGGCATATATAGGCTTACAGTTTATGCAATTTACATAGAAAATATACTAAACCCTTCAAGTTTCACGTGTTATTTATTGGACAATCATAATCATAATTCGTGTCATAATTGTTTAGCTTCCGGTTGGGCATGCCTAATGATTATAACTAATCATAGAGCTTATACCCTAATGAAAACAAATGAATAGGTGAACCAGGTTTCCATCACTATTTCATTAGTGTTTCTAGTAGTTTGAAAATGAATTTTGTTTCACATGAGCAAGCTCAAAGTAAATTAAGTAATGATTGAGTTCCACTAGTGCACTTCCACAATTCATGGTGGTTTCCCAAAAGGATCCAAAAAGTATCGTCACATAGGCTTTAGAAAATCATATATCTTTACTGTTCTAACTTATAAGTCAAGAAACAACTTTTATTTATATTTATTTACTTTTATTTGCCATAATATGCGGAGTTTGGATTCAGCTCCCAAATAATTACTAACATCATTGATCAATTTTGACCTTTTGTAATAAAATTTGAAGTTACAATGGATTGAGGCATTTGTGATTGAAATCACGTTTATTCTTATACTTTATGTCATGGCTTATATTATATTAGATTTATGTGTTGCTTTAACTTTTTGTATTAATTAGTGTCATATTGATATTGATAGACCAAATTTGCAAATGAAATGCAAGAAATGACCCACAAAGTAGGAAACTCCTCCCCCAGACAAGTTGAATGTGTGGCGCAATATGGCTGGAGTGAAAAAAGGTAAAATATATGGTCTTGGAATTGAGTCAACCGTAGTGGCTGGAAGACCACAATACAGTGGCTCAAGTTCTTCATCATCTGACTGGGTGCGAAGAGATGAACTTGAAGAATTAAGAAGTAAGAGAAATGAGCTTCGGGCTCAAATGACAGATAATAGGAGACAGATTGAGGAGACAAATCGGCTGGTACGAGAGCTAATGCAATCGATTAACTTTCAGCCTTTTTAAATATTTCCCATGACTGATGGAGCAGAAGAGGAGGACGAGGATGAGGACGAGTAGGAGTAGGAGTTTTTATGATTAGAGTTTAGTTTGTGTTGTGTTCAATTTGCTTATATTTGAAATGTTGTAGTAATGAGATATTGTAGACAATGTTTATTTTAGTTTATTTAGAATGTCTTGATATTTAAATGATATATTCTAAAGACTGAATTAGTTTAGTTTACGTTATTTTTTATTTATGTGTTTGGTTATATATGAGATTGTTGATTGTTGTTTATTAGGTATTTTAAAAATTGGATTTTAATAAATTTAAAAGTAATTATAAATTGTTGATTGTTGTTTATTAGGTGTTTTAAAAATTTGGATTTTAATAATGTTTTAAAAAAGACATTTATCATTTTAGAGACCGATAATTATAGACCGATTTAGTGACTGATTTTATAAAATATAAAATATATTCAAAATTTTAGAGATCGATTTAGAGACTGATTTAGAAACTGATAAATCGGTCTCTAGTTAAAAGCCGATCCAATTTTATAAAATACATAATATATTTAAAGACTGCTTTAGAGACCGATTTTAGAGACTGATTTTAGAGACAGATAAATCGGTCTCTAAACTAGAGACCGATTTAGCGACCGATTTTATAAAATATATAATATATTCATGCTTCAGAGACCGATTTTTCGGTATCTAAAAAATAGGTCTCTAAATCAGTCTCTAATGTACTTTTTTAAAATATAATTGACTAAAATTTGACCAAAAATTAGAGAGATTTAGAGACTGAAAAAACGATCTCTTAGAAATTGATCTCTAAATAGGTCTCTAATATTTAGCGACGAGGCTTTTAGAGACCGATTTAAATTGATTTCTAAATGAGTCTCTAATTATTTTAGAGATCGATTTTCTTGATTTAGAGACCGATTTTTTGGTCTCTAAAAATCAATTTTTTAGTAGTGAAAGAAGTACCTTGCAAATAAGTTCTCCTTGAAAGCCACCAGCCACCAGCAACCAACAACTTATCTCGAACAGCCAGTGTACTAATTTGCGTCTTAGTAAATCCTTCCAAGAGGCTTCCAGGATGTTTCTATTAGCAATGCACGTTTAAAATCTCAGATGCCTTTTCTAAGGAATAGGAATCATCTCTTGTTAGCCAAAAATTAAAAAAAATCCTGTTGGATAAAAGCATATATTTTTGTACATACAACATGCGATATGTGTAAATTTTCTTTTTACTTTTCATTGCACATACCGCAATATGTGTAAAAACATTTTGATTATCAGAATCCTTTCCTGTTTTTGTGGATCTCGATCCTTTTCTAAGTGATGCTTTCAACAACAAAACAGTAAAAAAATTATTACCTCACGTGGAGCTACATGCCCTGACACATTCAGGACTTCGGAGCTCTTGGAATTTAATGAAGACCAGTGAACAATTGAGTAATGTGAAACAAGATATACATCATGCTTTGATGTTGACCAAACCAAGTTCCTCAACTGAAAATGTCAAATTAGAGGTTTCACATTAATGTTAAATTATTGGCAACAACTGCATAATCTAAACTTTTACGAGGTAAAGAAGAAACGAGAAAAGAAATGGGATAAAAAGCAATTAACTTTCAGAAGGAAATCAAAGAAAACCTGAAAAAGAATAAATCCCCATGAATAACAAGACAACTTTTCCAATCCATCCTCACCAGTCTACGTTAATGCGCGGGGTAAAAGATAAATCCCCATATAACAAGACAACTTATCACACAGTGTACATGCAGGCACATGTCTTTCCACAAGAGACAAGATAACATGGAGTGTAGATCAGACAAATCTTATAGCATCCGCACATGATTAAAAGTAAAGAATTTCCATATTAGCATACTTGGAAATGAAGTATCGTTGACTTCACAGATCTAGTGTTTTGCCAGAAATCATAATACATCCCCCCTTTCTCTGTTGGTTTGCATTCCTATAGACAAGAGGGGTAAAAAAGCATAAGGTCAAAAGATCTCCCTAAAATCATTGCTTGAATGCTTAGGAACTCTAAGCAAAACATATTTTACCTTCTCTGACAGTTCCCCTGATTGTGGTATATTTTCATAATTCTTGTGCTGCTCTAGTCTAGTTTGTCTATACTTCTCGAGACTAATGCTCAGTCTATCCCAAGGTATACCTTGGATATCCTTTCCCCTCCTAGCTTCGGCAGCAGTGGTATCTGTTATCCGGTTTTCCTGCAGCAGAGAACCCAAAGCCCCCACCCCAAGAAAAAGTGCAAGCAGATGAAAAGATATGTTAATGGCCACACTGTAGTAAATATCAGTCATGTAAACACAAGTCATCCTAAGAGTAACGAGACAAACCAGAAGGCAGCAACAATACAAAAGCAATAACAAATATATAAATAACATTGCAAAATGACTTCGCAGTGGGAATGAACAAACAACCGCACACAAAATAAATTCAAATGATAACAAAGGTTTTGCTTATGAAACAAACCAAAGGGTCATATTCATCATCATCGCCATCATCTGAATCTGATTCGCCAAACGCTCTATCACGGAAATACATATCATCTTCTACTTCTGCCATTTCATAATCGTCTGCAACGTACTCCATTTCGTCCCCATGGTACTGAGACATGTTTCCTAATGTTGTTGATACTTGATATCTAATCCATAAAGGGAGTGTGCTAATATGAGTATATTAAATTCAGTAAGTGAAAGAAAATAAACATCAAATTCTATGACCTAGACTATACAGATACTAATTTTAAATTTTATAGTGTAAAAGAATACCAAATCCATAAACATCAAATTCAATATGACCTAGAAACTACAGATACTACAGTTTTAATTTTATAGAGTAAAAAATACCACTTAGAGATATATAGCAGTTAGGTGAACTATAACCTAACCCTAAAACAAAATACTTTCGTTCTATTAAAAAAAAAAAATCCCCATCTCATTTAGATTCTAAACCTAAAACGGGCAACGGGTAAGCGAAAACTAGCAAAGCTGGAGAGAAACAAGCCATTAATTTGGGCAAATTTTAATTAATCCAGGAAATAAATTCGTACATCTACATTCATAACAACAAAATATTCCAACTTTTTCACTAAATTCCGAAATCCAAAGCACGATTTCACATGGCCTAAAAAAAACAAACCTCAAAAACCAAAATAAATAAATAAATAAATAAAAGGTATCTTCCCAGAAACGAAATTGCAGCGTACACATACACAAAATTGTAAAAAACAAACTTTTGAGTGTGTTTAGAATGTAAAAAAATAAAAAATAATTTGATTTATAAATTTAATTTAATTTAATTTTGTTTTTGAAATGTTAAAAAATAAAAAATGATTTGATTTTTAAAATTTCATTAGATGTTTTTTTTGTATTTAAAATTCTATCAAGTTTGATAAGATTTGTTAAGATTTTAATTGATTTGAAATAAATAAATTATTTTATCCTTAATAAATATCTGTAACTACTTTTTATAAGAGTAAAAATAAAAAATAATAAAATCAAATCAAATCAATTCTTATTTTAATAATTTTTAAATACAAAATTTAATTTCTAAATCAATTTAAATTTTATTTTTTAAAAAAAAAAAATTTAAAACAAAATTTAATCAAAATTAAATTTTCAATTAAATTAAATCAAATTAAATTATTTTTTATTTTTATTTATTCAAAACACAACAAGATAAAAAGGTTAATTGAACTAAGAAAATTAAATTGTGGGGGTGGGGGTGGGGTGGGGGGGGGGGGGGGTTGAAGCAATGCAATTCATTGCATGAAACGATGAGAAAGGGCTTAACGGGTTCAGCTTTGTAGAAATATATATATATAGAGATATAATATAATAGATAGATAACGCAGTGCCTTTTGTCCGTAACTGCACCTTTGAGTCTGTGATTGATATCATAAAAATCAGAGATTACTATTTAGTGGTTTGTGTAAGATTTGTTTTTTTCCCTTTCGTAATAAGAGTAAAATAATGACTCGTGTCAACAAAAAAATTACTCTTTTAATTTTTAAAGATGTATGACACATCAAATTGTGATTCTAACTATTTTAGTTATTAATTTGGTCTGTTAACATTTAAAATTTATATTAATTTAGTCTTTTAATGTGTTTTTATATATTAATTTAATTCTTAAATTAATGTTTATTTTAAATAAAGTACCGATTTGATGTTCCAAAGAAAAGAAAAACAAGTACTAAAAAAATAAAATATTAAATATATTAAGAATTTAAAAAATATTAACAAATCAAAAGAGTATCCTAAGGCTATTGAATAAGGAATAAAAAATAATAAATATTAAATAAATTTTAAAAAATATTTTTTATTTAATACTTTTTATTTATCTCCCAAAATCTTTTTTACAATTTACTATCTAGACTAATTTAATGCATACTCATAAAATAATCATTTTTTTTTTGTTGCTGAGAATAAAATAATAATAAATTGGATTATGGTTATGGAGGAGGAGACATGAACATTGATAAGGGAGCCTTGTAATTTCCAATAGTTCTCTTTTCCTAAAATTTACCGTTTGTTTGTTTTAGGAGAAAATACGAAGACAGAAAATGGGAAGAGAGAAAATGATAAGAAAATATCATTTTCTCTTGTTTGGCATAACAAAGAAAATTGGGAAGATAGAAAACTGGTACGTGGGACTCACCCAAAACATTTTCTCTTCTCATCTGCGCAGAAAATGGGAAGGATGAGACGATATTGATATCAAATTACCATTACACCCCCGTATGCAGATCTGAAAAACCCATTTCTTCCACCCCCATTCTTCCCCCACGCAGAGCTTCACCCCTGTATTCCAGATCTGAAAAAATCATTTCTCCTTTCCCCATTCTTTCCCCATGCAGAAGGTTCCTCCTGCACCCCCGTCCCTATTCTTTCCTCCCTTTCAGCCATGGGACACCATCGACGGTGAGGAAAAGCTGCTCCGCCGCGTGACTCCTCCGTTCCGTGTCTCCTCCGCCGCATCTGTGCTCTGTTGCTTCCCTCCTTCGCCGTCGCTCTGATCAGCTGCAATCTCGAAGGTGAGATCCAAGTCGCAAGCTCCGTTGTGCCCTTCGCCCTCGTCCAACACCGCGCATCTCCTCTGCCTCTCTCAAGCCTCCATTTTCACTTTTTGGTAAGCACATTCACTGCCAATAATGAGTAAATAATTTATATAACACGCACCACTCTTCTTAATTTCGTTTAACAAAAAGTTTATATAATTTTTGTGATAAAATATAGTTATACAGTTCTAATATGTTTTAGTTTTCATCAAATTCATATTCGTTAAGAGATTATGGAGAGTTAAATTCCACTGATTACAATAGGTTCAAATTATAGAGGAGCTCACAGTGTCTGAAAAAAATTATATTGAACTGAAATTATTTTCAAGGAAAAAAACAAAAAAAAATGTTATGATAGCCTGGGATAATAATGCTAATTTTGTACCAATCCAGGCATACGACAAATTTGGAAAGAAGCCATGATTGAGTCAAGTTCATCAGCTTATGATAGTTGAGTACTTAAGTTTGTTAAAAATTTGGGAAATTTTGATCTTTTCTCCCCTGCAATTGTAATTGGTTGTTTTAAAGGTTTTAGTTTCGAATTCTTGGTACCAAGAAGGATTAATTTGTTTGTGATTGGTGCTCTTTTTTATGATTTTGCAATAAGTCAAGACATTTGAACTTGAAGTGAATTTAAAATATAAAAGTCTTAAACTTGCTAGAAGTGTGGACAGAATATTTTAGATTGACAATGTGTGTGTGTGTTCTTAAGATGAACTAGAAGAAAGGAGGTCTGAAACTTGTGACTAAAGGATTCTCTCGCTCTGCCTCTCTCATTCGATGTGAGGACTTAAATTTGTTATGATAATTAAAAGTATATATGTTACGCTATTTCGGAATTGGTTTATTTCTATTAAGTATTGATTAATGCCTTGAATTGTACTCATTATTATACCAAATAAAAAGTATAAATGCTGTCTATCTGTTGTATGAAGCTCTTTTCTGATAAGAAAAAAACACAGAATATAAAGATTATAATCTCAAAATGTAGAAATAAAACTTAGCTCTCTACCTTGCCTCTCTTCTCTTTCTAACAAACATACCAATACAAGGACAAAAAAAAAATCAGCACATACAGTGATATTCCAAAATCCAGCACCTTTAATTCGTCAAAAGATGTAGAATTCACCCACGCAAGTTAATTTAAACATTCCACTTAGAAAGCATTTTACATCAATTTAATAGAAACATATTCAGTCTAACAATACTTTTTACCACTCAAACATAAATCTGTCTCACCTTGGATCTTCTTGTATTCTACGAAGAAAATGCTTACATAAAATTTAGAAAATATCGATACCATGAAAGCAAAGAAAAATAGTTACTTAAAAAGTGTTGAGCATATATAAATTGTTTATGTGCCTTTACTTGATAACTTAAACTACTAAGAAAATTGGTCCTCTACAAAAAGAAATAGAAATAGGACTTCAGGTTTATGTAGTTTCACAAGAACTCTTCAGTTTATTCCACAAACAAAACAAAATAATATTGAATGTGAAAGAGATTATGCTGGTTATATACGACCATCTTTTGCCCATATTCAAATTTGACTCACTTTAATGATGAATATTTAAATCTGTCTATATGGAAGATGTCGAACAAAATGATAATTTTAAATCAGGATGAGAAAGGAATTTATATACAGGAAAAGGGACCACTTACAGACTTCACACCCAATAGATTTCATAAAATTTAGAAAGCAGTTTGGTTAACTTCCTTTACAAACTGATATTTCTTTGAGAGGAAAAAACATATTACTGAAATATTTATACTTATATATATATATATATATATATTTCTCCTTTTTATAGAATAAAAAATTGTTGGTAAATTACATAGTATTAAGGGATAAAATTATTCAGCTGGTTTCATGTTTTGGATAAGGAAGCTCTCATAATCTTTTCATTTGGTCAAACATTCTGCTCTTGTAGGCAAAACCACCAGCTTTCCTTACTAGTTACATGTCCATTAAAAGATTAATTCTAATGTAATTCAAGTGTGAGTAAAGTTATGTGTAAGATGTGGGTAAAGAAGTTTTATATTAGAAAGGAATTGAGATCTCTCATCTTTGGCCTAACATGACAAATGAAAAAATAAATAGTAAAAAGAACCGATGCCCCTAAAAAAAGCAAACATTAGGCAAGTTTTGTTGTGTTGTTACTCATTAGTTAATACAAGCTCATTTGTAATTTCAACCTTCTTGAACATTGTAATTAATTCATTCACTACCCTTAAAAGAACCAAACATAGCTTGTTCTCTTTTGGGATGCTTATGTTAATGTATATTAAACTTGCTAATCTTACTTCCAATTGTTTGTTGATATCGACTATTTGATTTTTGTTTTTGCGTATTCACATCACAATGCATAATCACGACTTTTTATATATATATAGACAGAAATGACTTCCAAAAATATTGAAGACGTGAATTTTGAAGATGACACAAAAGACATAAATGACGTGGAGTTGCAAGTAAAGCGAATGATTAATTTTGCTTTGCCTCCCGAGCTGTAAGTATTAAGTCATGTAAGAAAGGAGTTGGATAAGAGGCAACGCATTTGTGCTGTAGTTCTATTATGTTATATTGTGCATGCATTACATTTGTTGCAGTTGTTGTCAAGTTTTAGACCAAATGAAATTAGTGATGGAAATACTGAAAGAGAAAGTAGACATCTTCAATTAATGAGACAACTACTAGAGACAGAAAAGTGTCGGGATGTCATACATATGGGCCCTGGAGCATTTATGCATTTATGTGAGAAATTAAGAGCAACCGGTATAGTAAAAGATTCAATACGCTCTACAGTTGAAGAGCAAGTTGCTAAATTCTTACACATTTTAGGTCATAACGTAAAAAATAGAACTGTCTCTTTCTTCTTCCTTCGTTCAGGGGAGACAATTAGTCGTCACTTTCACAATGTTTTACGTGCTGTCATTTCCTTAGAGGAAGAGTTTCTTGTGCAACCTTCTGGTAGGGATGTCCCTCCACAAATACTTAGCAATAGCAGATTTTATCCTTACTTTAAGGTATTGATTTTTTTTATTTACTTATAATTACCCTGAAGCATGTAGTCAATATGGAAGTATATTGCTAACTTTTGAAATTATTGACTAAAAAAGAATTGCATTGGAGCTATAGATGGGACACATATTCGTGTGAAGGTATCAAGGGCCGAGGCCCCTCGATTTCGTGGAAGAAAAGACTATCCCACCCAAAATATTTTTGCTGCATGTAATTTTGATATGAAATTCACATATGTGTTACCTGGGTGGGAAGGAACAGCATCTGACTCAAGAATTTTAAAAAATGCTTTACGTAAGGAAGACCCACTTAGAATTCCAGAAGGTGAGTAACACATTAATGTATTCAATAATTATAATATATTAAAGTAGGATCAAATTATGTGACATGTTGGTACATAATGTGTATATAATCTTTGTAGAGAAATTCTATCTAGGGGATGGTGGATTTATGCTAAAACGTGGTGTACTTACACCATACAGAGGTGTTCGTTATCATTTGAAAGAGTATTCATCGCGTGGGCCACAAAATACTAAAGAACTATTCAATCACCGACATGCTTCACTACGAAACGTTATTGAAAGAACTTTTAGAGTTCTAAAGAAAAGATTTCCAATTATAGCTAGTGGCACCGAACCACATTACTTATTTAAAACAATGATAGACATAGTGCTTGCTTATTGTATATTGCATAACTTTGTAATGAGTATTAATATTGATGAGTCCTTGATTGCTGAAGTAGATCAGGAGTTACTAGAACAAGATATAGATAGATCACAACCAGTTTCGCACCAACCACGTGATGAGGACTATAGGCAAGGAGCAATTTTAAGAGATAACATTGCAAATTTGAAATGTGGAATGCTTACCAAGCTTAGGTGTCACAATTAGTTTTAAATGTATACTTTTATGTACCATGTTATATTATTTAGATGATATGTATATGGTGAAGTGTTATGTATTGTGTTTACTTTAATAATTAGGGTTATGACTTGTAATTTGAATTCTATTATTATATTTGGTTGGTTTATTATTTTACCTGAGTTTAGGTTTTATGTAATTTGGACATACCTTGTAATTGAAAATATAATCGTTGTATATAGTTCTTTATGTGTCTTTTGAGGTATCTTGCAGGTTAAAACATGAATAGGGGAAAGAAAGTTGCAACAAACTCTCAAGATGATCCTTCTAAAGACAATTTGCGCTGGTCTGATGATATGGACCACGCATTATTGAATGCATTTATGGAACAATTTACAAAGGGCAATAAGCAGGATGGCTCATGGACGAGTGAAGCATATGCCAATGTGGTGCAGGTCCTAAGAATAGAAATTGGTCCACAAATTACAAAGCAACATTTAAAAAATAGAATGAAGACTCTGAAAGATCATTTTGCAGAGGCATATGATCTATTTAACAGTTTAAGTGAGTTTTCTTGGAGTCCTATAACAAAAAAATTTGAAGCTGAGGAAGAAGTTTGGGAGGATTTAATCAAGGTAATCAAGCAAGGGAAAATTTATTTATTTTTCATTGATTTTTTTTAGTTATTGATGTTCATTTAGCTTATGAAATGTTTGGTTTATTGTAATTCTTTGTCTAAACATAATTTTTTTTTCATTCTTAGGATAAACCATATGCAGCAAAATGGAAAGGAATGCAAATAAAGCATTATGACATGTTGAATGAGATGTTTGGTACTGATAGAACTACCGGTAAAAATGCCACAACTGCAAAGGAGAGGCTCAAACAATGGGAAAGGCAGCAAATTGATTTAAATGACTCATTTGAAGTTGTTGGGTGGGCTGATACTGATATAAATATGGGAAATGACACCCCACACTCAGCTGCCAATTCAGATCAATTTAGTCCTACTTATGGTCAATTTAATCAAATAGGTGGGACTTCATCTTCAAGGGGTACCAAGCGTAAAGCTCACATGGTTGATTTGGTGGAGGCTCAGTATGAATCAGTTGCCTTGGGAATTAATTCATTAGTTGAAGTTATGAAGGAAGGGAACTTTGTTGCGGATAAACTGCATGAAGTGGCTGAAAGACAAGTTATAGTGGTTGAAAGGCAGGTTGAAATTGCTGAGAAAGGACTAACCATCATGCAACAAAGCAGACCTCACTATTATAGTGAATCAGATGTCTGGGATTTATTGGCTGATTTGGGTGTGTTAGATCCATACCAAATGCAGTGTTATCGATTTCATTGTGGAAATGAACAAAAGAAACGAGAACTTTTTGGAGTGCCTCCTCAAATGCGACTAGAGGCTCTATTTCAAATTATGAACGAAGCTGGTATTCGGTTTGTGCCATCTTAAGCCTTTCACCACTATTGATTTTTTTATTTGCTTGTTGTATGACCATTTATTTTTATTAATTCTTGTTTTGAATCTGTGCAGAACTTTCAATGTATCTCCATGATTTTGAAGGAAATATGTTAGTGGATGGTTCTCGCAAGGGTGGGACGTCATTGGTGTACAAACGATGACAGAACTTTCATGATTAATTGTTGATCAAATTGATTTTGAAATGTACTATGTTTTTTGTTAGTAGAACTGTCAGTGTTAAATAGTTGGAGCTTTATATTCAGTATTATTCATGTACATGTTGTAATCATGTATGTCATGTGATGATGTTGACATGATTTTTTATGGAATACGTATATGTGAGGTTGATGATGATAGAAGTTCTCACTTTGAATCAAAAATTGTTAATTTAATTATTGTTGTTGGAGATTTTACTATAAGGTTGAACAAATTTGTTTAGGCGACCAAATTAATTACTATGACAGGTGTAAATGTTATTCTTTAATGTTGGACTGTTTTGTTTGTACATAGTTTTTATATATGAAAATTTATGTTGTGCTTGGATTGAGGTGTAATAACATGAGTGATGAATGAGTATCTTTGCAGTTATAAGGGTTTTCACAATTATATTTTCTTACATTTGTCAGACTCAAATATAGAAACAAACGTCAAGCATACTAGATTTAAATGACATAAATTAGTTTTTCTTTTATATCTCTCGTTCTACTTTGTATTTTTTAAGTTGTGGAGGGAAAGAAATTAACGTATGTGTTTAGTGTATTTTATTGATATTTAACTGCATGATTTTTTAATTAGAAAAAAAAATCTGCGATTATCAATGAGTTTAATAAATTATGTTTTCAATTGTACATGAACAATTTAATTTTCAGGGTCATGAACTATATTATCTCATTGTTTTACTCGATTAAGTAAAAAACCAAAGGGTTGTGGTATAGGTTATATGCACATATATCACTGAAAATAGAGCAGTGCCTTATTGGATAAAATAAAGTACCAATTCACTGCAATTAACTAAAGATAATGACGTTAGATAAGCTACATTACATGGATAAGAAAATATCGATACGTATAACTTTTATTTGCATAGTTCAAAGTAAATAAGAGAAGTGCAATTATTACATTATAGAAGTAAAAGAAATAACAAGAAATAGTTTATTTATATATATATATATATATATATATATATATATATATATATATATATATTACATAATTAGTCATTTTACATAATTCTATTTTCTTTTTTCTCACTTTTCTTCTCAACCAAACAAGAAGAAAGAAAATATCATTTTTTATTTATTTTCTCTCCTCTCTATTTTCTCTCTTCCCATTTTCTCTCATCATCCAAACAAAGCTAGGGAGAAAATATTAATGCTAATCTTGGTATAATTGTTAATATAATCAAACTCATTAAATCTATTATCTATAATTTATAATATATAATCTATAATATTATATAAATCACAGTATATGAGATAGTGAAAAATGTTAGGTGGCACATTCTCCTTCAACCATTTTTTCCGCAAAAATTTAGCCTTTTTCAGTGACCAATCATCATTCAGCTTTTTCTTATTTTGTTTATATTTATCTATTATTAATTTTTTTGTTCAATTACAATTTAAATTACATATAATGACTCCACTTTCTGGCATTCAAGTATCAATGAGTCTTTCAAATTTCTATTACTCTTTATTTAAAATGCTAAGTAGCATCTTACTTTTAACCCTTTTTTAATAATCAATCACTGTTTTTTTGTCATATCTCATTTTAAAATATATTATAATTTTGTTTCATTATAAATTTATTTTCAACCAACCAATATGACTTTGTTTAATTATAATTTAAAATATATCCCTTTTTGGGGAATTTGTTCTGGATTATAGGCCTATCAGGTGGGTTGAGCTTATTACGTTGAACAATGTTTATTTTAAGTTTTCTTCAGTAAAAGTGTTAACTTCTTTTTACAATATGGTTATTTCTTCATACTATTATATAATAAGATATCAATTAAATTGTACCTGAAGTGGTCATTGAAAATAATGTAAGATATCAACGAAGTTATAATATATTAATTCAGTAATTATAGATAAAATTATATAATATATTACTTGATCCAATAATTATTCATTTTTGAGATATGACTGCAACGTCTTTAATATTTTATTTATAAAAAATATATTCTTAATTAGGATACTTTTATTCATTTATGTTGAACTTCAATGTAATTTATATTTTATAATTTAATAACTGTTACAAAAAATCATCCTATTTTTAAAATTGAAATAACTTAAGGTATGTATTTTTAAATCTCAACAATATATATTAGTATAAACTTTTGGTAGAAGTGTAATCAAGTTGATTTGGTTTGATTTTTGAAAAAAAATAGATTTGAATCAATCAAAATTAATTAGTTCGGTTTAATTCGATTTTTGTATTTTTTGACAGTCAAATCCGAATCAAATCGAACCAAACAACTACAGATTTGTTTGATTCAGGTGATCAGGTTGATTATTTTTTATATAAAAAAATTAGTTAAATAATTAGTTTTTCATAGAAAAAAATACATAATAAACCTATAAAAAAATTTAAAAATAAAATCAAACTTATTTATCTTAATAAGTATACTACAAAGTACAATAAATAAACAAAGTCTAAACACATAAACATAATTAAAAAATACATAATAATGGATAACAATATAAAAATAAGTACACAACAACACTCAAACTTAATTCAAACATAATTAAAAAAAATACAAGTACACAACATAACAATGAGAGCACCCAAAGTCAATCCAAACTTAATCCTAACATAAAAAAAAAATATTATTCATCAAACACCATTTATCAAATCCAATTTATCTTTAAACTTCATCTACATCTTACAATAAGTACAAACAAAATATTAGAATTTGTATATACTAAATTTTAACCGTCAATCATAAAATCAATTTACTTTTAGAATTTATCTTAAAAGCTTGAAAGACTAGCAATATTTGTTTGTCAATTGAAGCATGAAGATTATTCATCATGGATCAATTTATGATCTTTAATATATTAAATGAATAAATAAATGTTACATTATGAACAAAAAATATAAGTACTAAGTACTAACAATTGATAAATTGATAAATTTTAAATTTGATAATCGAACCAATTAAACTTGATTTGGTTCAGATTTTTCTCGAACCAATCAATATACCTAAATCAATTAATATACCCGAGCAAAACTAAACAAATTTAATTGATTTAGTTCAGATTAGTCGGATTATCCGAATCAATTTATACTCCTAACTTCTAATATCCAAATACTACATTAGGTCCCTACTAAGTTGGAGTTAAGTGAGATCGGATCATAAAAGATATAAAACTCTTTTAACACTAATTTTTTCTATTAACAAAACTTAATTCGAGATATTATTTTAAACAAAAGTACCGAACCACTTAAATTAACTAATGATAACAACACTACATATTTTATGTATCCATCAATTATGATTCCTACTTAAAATTCATCTTTTTAAAATGTTATATAAAATCCTTTTTTTATCTTTATTAGTGTGATGTGATATAATAGCACAATAAACATAAGACAAACAAATAGATGAGTTTGACATCTAGAGTATTAACTCGAATGATGAAAATATCTAAGTTGACAATATCTTATCTATTAGGGCTCATAGTCTGTACTAAAAAAAATGCAATGTGAAAAAAATAACGTTAAATATAAAAAAATTTATATATAACAAATAGTTATATTAATTAATTATTTACATATTAATATAATTATAAAAATTTATTATCTATCTATTATATTATATAAAGCATAATACATGTTTTAATAGAGAATGGTAGGTGACATGATTTAGTGAATTTAGTTTCCTTTTGAAATTTTAGTCATGACAAATTAATTTTCATTTAATTTTATAATATAATTTTATTTTTTTTAATAATATTATGATTAATGTAACTTTCTTATTATATTAATATCTCATTGCAAAAATTACTAATTAAGATATTATTTTTAATTTCTTTAATCATGACCATAATAATGATATTAGTGGATTTACTCCATACAAATTCTAATTTTACTAATAAAACTTTAGAATTTGTAAGAAACAGAAGAAATCAATTAAAATATAAAAATTTCTTTCTAAATGAAATATAAAGTAGAGAAAAAAAAAAAAGTTTTACAAATCAAAATACAAAGTAGAGATAAGATTAGTGTAAATGTGTAAAAAATAATGTAAAATTATTTGTAATTAAATGATAAAATTTATGAATATTAAAGGTAAATGAAGAGAATTTGATTTCTAAAAGAAAAATATTAACCTTCAAATTGAACTATCAATTAGCTCAAACAATCAATTGACAATATATATATATATATATATATATATATATATATATATATATATATTAATGAAAAATAAATATCTAAATTACTAGTAGGATAATATTACTGTTTATGACTCAAAGCCTTCACTTTTTATTAGTCTCATGATTTTTTTTTTTAAAGTCTGGACAATAGAAGGGTATATACAACACAAGAAGAGCAAATATGAAAAGACAACGATTTCTTCATCCATTTTACCCAAATCATCTGAACTCCTTAGCACTTGGTAGGGAGAAAGAGAGAGAGTGAAGAATAACAAGCATGAATGTGGCTCTGTGTGACATGCATTCTACTATCTACAACATCAACATTTCGCCAAGGCCTTCCCCTTATCTCCTTCGTCGCCTCACCCTCACCACCCTTCGGAACCCTAGCCGATTAAGCGCCAAATCCTCTCTCGTCGTCACCGACCTCGAAGCCCCATCGCAATCCTTATCGGAATCCATGTCTCGGCGCCTCATCCTGCTTCGCCATGCTGACAGTTCCTGGGAAAATCGTTCACTCCGCGGTAACCAAACCATTCATGGCAAAACAAACCCCCGCAAACTTGTTCTGAATTTCTGCTTTTGCCCTTTTGAACCTCTTGCTCAACTTAAAGTCTCAACCTTTACCTTTTTTTTTTTTTTTTGTGAAGTGGGAACATTCCCATTTAAGAAATTGGAATGGAAACGGAAAAATGTTATTGCTTCTAGGTAGAACAAATGGTGGGTTTCTGCTTTGAGCAATTTCAAGCTTTTTTGAATTAAAAAGTCCCAAACTTTAGTACACATGTGAATAATTTCACATGTTTTGTTATGCTGCACTAGGTTCTGGGAACATGTTCTTTTTGGAATTTGAAAGGGAAGTGTGGTGTTGGTTCTAAGTGGAAAAAAAATTGGTTTTTCTGCAGACCATGACCGGCCTCTGAGTAAATCTGGGCAAGTGGATGCTGTGCAAGTTTCCCGCAAGCTCCAACAGTTGGGTTGGATTCCTGAACTTATACTCTCTAGGTTAGTAATTTTGTGGCAGTTGTTCTTTGACATTGAAATGACTGAATTGGGCTGACTGCTTTAAAGGCTCATTGGGATGAATCCGGTTTACGTAGATAGGCTTTTGAGGTTCGATGTTGAGTTTTGTTGTTGCAGTGATGCCGCGCGAACTAAGGAGACACTCAAGATAATGCAGGAGCAAGTTCAGGAACTGTTGGAAGCTGAGGTTCATTTTGTTTCTAGTTTCTATTCAATTGCAGCCATGGATGGACAAACGGCAGAGCACCTTCAAAAGGTTATTTGTAGATATTCAAGGGATGAGATACTTACTATCATGTGAGTATCTTCAAATTCCAGCTTTTAAGAGTGGTTTGTAATTGTAAACTTTACTTGTCTTTAGTATTTAGAAGCAAGAGGTTGATGGTTAAAGGTATACTACTTTTGTTAAAAAATTAACCTAAAATATGTCTTTCGGTAGATATTTTGAAATATCTGTGCTTCATAGGGTATACTAGAAATATGTCTTTCAATTCTTCCCTGCTAGTAAATAGACAATCTATGGATACAAAAACAATGTGGCTGTGATCAATACTTTACTTGATGTTATATTTAATTGAATTTGCTATAACTGAGAAATCATATGTTGATGTCAAATACGGAAAACCAGTGGATTCACATTACCATTTTTCGCACTCCAGTTATTGTGAACTTTTTGAGGTAGTGTTTTGAACTTTTTCAACACCGTCAATTGAAATGCATATTGTTTCACTCAAGATGGTGGTTGAATCTAGCCCAAAGGTCACCCTATGTAGGTGGTTGTTATCTTAATCATGTTATATAAAGCCTATACTTAATGAAGCAATGTACGTTTCATTTTCAAGAATTCTCTAGGAGCCCTTTTGCCTTCTGTGGTAATATCTTTTCATTATTTTTTGAGAAAACATTTGAGATTTACAAATTATAATTGATAATATCTGATGGATATTTGATCACTGGGTGGTATACAGGTGCATGGGACATAATAGGGGGTGGGAAGAGGCAGCCTCAATGTTTTCTGGGGCCTCTGTAGAATTAAAGACATGCAATGCTGCACTGCTTGAGGCTACTGGAAAATCTTGGGATGAGGTTAGGTTTACCTTTGACAAATGCATACAGTGATATTTTCTTTCAAGTCAATCACTGTCTCTATTTTATATTATGTGCTATATATTAATGATTACCCTTTGTCTATACTTTTATGAAGTTCAGTTTGTTCTACTAACATATTCACAGGGGATCACGCACACGTTTCAAGTTGATGTTTTGCTAGATTATAAATTTAGAGTCAGACCATTTTCTCTAGAACATGTAATTGAAAGGATTATCCTCATGCATGTTAAGAAAAAATGTTTTTATCCCCCCGGCAGAAAATAAGGCATAGTGGGCAATGAGCATATTCTTTTTCTGCTTAAGTTAATCAAGGTTTACAATGGGAGATATCTTATTAGGATGATGGTGAGAATGAGTTAGTAGCAGTACCCATAATACTTGAACATACCCCAAATACCATAGATCACAACAATTCACAATTTTATAATAGATGATGAAATGACACTCTATTTGTGCATCTCTTCTCTGGTGTAGATTTTGTTTCTGTTAGAGATGTAATAAAGTTATTCACGAGCCTTCACCTAATAGATTAAGCTTTTAGGAGTTGGTCCTTGACAGTTTCTAATAGCTTCTACCTGGATGAAATGTTGCTGTACATGGAAGTATTGCCTTTCTTGCCTAGGATTAAGCGTCCTTTGTAGTTCATAAAATCTGTTTAGAATATTGAGTGAGGAAACAATTGTATTTTCACTTACGGCAAATGTTTCTCTTTTTCTTTTAACAGCTTATAGTTATTTTTCAATGTTAAGTGACTCTTGTTGATTAGTGGTTTGGGAAATCGGTAATAAAATCTATTTGCAAAACAAATGCTATAATGGCCTGGGAATCACCTTATAACCTCTAGCTTCCAATACTCTCATTATACTGGCATGTGGATAGGCTGAATTGTTTAGCAAGTTTCTTATAAAACTGTTAGTTCCAGTAACTTCTGACATGGTAGGGATTGTCTTTTGCTTGTGGTCATCATTCCCTCGAAATTACTCCTTCTTATCTGGTAAAACCCTGAGCCCTAACGTTTTCCCCTTTAAAACCTTATAACTGTAACCCTAGACAGTTACTCATTGCTTCCATCAATTTCCAGAAAGTAGCTTCTTAAAACTAGTAGCTATTATGCTTGGCACTTACCCAAAAAGAAATAGTATTAATGAGCCTTGACTTGACGAGACAAATTTTTATGCTTGTGTTCACCTGTTGAACACTTGTTTTGGAAATAGACCAACATCACACTTGTTCACCTTTTACATTTTGAGGTCTTAAAAGGAAAATAAAAAATAATATTTCACATTCTGTTATATGTATGCATGTATGAATGGAAAAATGGGTTAGGAAAAACACACCTAGATAGAGGGTTTATTTGACCTCTCAGTTTTTTGCTTCTTGGATAAAAAATGGAAAAAACCTTAATTGCTTCTATATCTTGGAGCAGTGCAAGCTTTTCATTTAATATAATATTAGCTTCCAGAAGGAAAAATTATTCAGTTTTCAACTAACAAAAAGATGTGCATCTAACATAGTATCTTACAGGCATTTGCTGCAGCAGGATTTGGTGGGTGGAAGCTTCAGGGAATTTTAAAACCAAGCAGCTAGCTAGTTAAGATTTTCCTTATACTGGGTTAACTTATAAATAGATGCACAAATAGGAAGTTGGAAGTATCATTACTTCTTTTATGAATCCACAAAGCCTCAGTTAGGTTAGGGGGTGACAGAGCTGATGACTTGGGAAAGCATACTGGAGGGAAGATGGAAAATGATGCAGAAAGCCTCTGCTAGACCTGTTTAATTTGGCAGCTAATGAATTGTTTCCATGGAGACTCAAGATAAAGCATTGCTGGGGATAATATGCAGGATCTCAATTCTTCATATGCTGCAACTGAAGACGTTCATTGAAGTGAACTCATACTGCTCAGTGGTTGCTGGTTAATTCAGGTTGCCAAATAAAAGAAAATATGCTTCTGTAAATCATGTGCTGCGGAAAAGATAAATATTACCTACTACTTTACTCCCCCTTTCCCCATTCTCTTCTTCCACATTGATAATAAGAACTATGAAAATCTATTTCGAGATGCCAAAATGGTATTGATTATCAGCAACCTACAAGAGAAGAAGCCATGGCTTAAATTCAGATCAAAGTGCAAGATATTAATTTTTATTTTCAAGATCAACTTGTGTAATTGGTTATACTTAATTTTTTGAAGTGTTTTTAAGTGTGTTTATATGTTATCTCAAGAAAAAAGTAGAAGTTAAAAAAAGTGGTTCAATCACTTATTTTAGAAGATAACAATTCCAAGTTTTTAAAATAAGTGAAAGAATAAGTAGTTGGATAAAATTTAAGTTTATTTTTTTATGTTTATTATATTTATTATATTAATTAAGTTATGATATGTGTGATTTTTTTTTAAAAAGAGTAAAGAGAGAGAATATTAATGAATATATGTTATAATTTAATTGGTAAAATAGATGTAATAAAGAAATTAAGATTTATTTTAAGTAGTTTTAATGTCAATAATTATTAGTATAAGTATTTTTTAAATATTATATTCAAATGTAAATGATTTTTTTTTATAAGTAAGCTCTTTTTTTTAAAAAAATTCAAAGTAAGTATTTTTTTAACAAGTATATACAAATCAAGTCTTGCTCTTGTAATGAAAAGTTCAATTATTAGTTCAAATGATTAAGGAGGGGTAGAGTGGATTCATGTTTTAACTTGCTTGTTTCGACGTGTTATTTTAGATAACAAAAAGATCTTTTTTAAAAAAATGTTTTTCGTTTATTTTTAGTATGTTTGGATAATTTAAAAAAAAAACTAAAAAAGTATAAATTATATATTTTTTAAAGTTAAATTTTAGTACTTTTCAAAAATATATTTTTTATAATATAAAAAATTATTCAAATAATAAAAAATATTTTTTTAATATTATTTTTAAACATAAAATAATATTTGCTTTTATAAAAGACTTAAAAAAAAAATTACAATAAAATATATTATTTTAAAAGCTTATCCACCTTAACTTTATTTCCAATAACAAGGCTATCTTTAGTTCTGTTGGATGAAAATGATGTGGCAAAGAAGGGCTTAAACAAAAATAGAAGAATTTCAAAATTTGTAAAGTTTCATTAAGTCCAAAGTTAAAAAAAAAAAGTAACTTTTTTTTAAAAGAGAGTCAAAGTATTGAATTGGTAACTTTAAAAAAAAAACATGTTTGTTTCTTTTTTGTTATTTTCATTTTTCATTTTAAAAAAAAGGTCAATCGTCTCTTCCACAACTCCATCTAAGAATGACACTCGCACGGGGTGGGGGAGGGGAGTGCCTCCCCACTCCTCGTCCCCGCTAGCCAATTAACTCTTCGTCTCTGTCCCCGTCCTTGATCCCCATCACGGAGAGAATTTTTTCCCTACCCCCGTTCCTCAAATCCTTGCAAATACCAGCGGGAATTTTCCGCAATGTCAAAAAAATAAAAAAAATGAAAAAAAAAGAACCATGAGAGAAAAAGAGTAGAAGGCAGCACAACGAAGAGGAGCGAGATCTCAGATCTTAGATCTGGGAGATCTTAGATGAACAACAACGAGAGAGAAGGACGACATACAACGACGTTGAAAGAGAAGGGTAGACAAGAGTTACGAAATGGGTCAGATAATGGCCGTTGAGACAAAATGGATGGGTTGGGCCAAAGAAGAGGTAAGATGGCAGTTTTTTTACACTACGCCTAAATAAATTTTGGGTGGACCGAAATTTATGAGCGAAATCTCGGATCTACCATCTCGGATCTCGGATAAAGAACACGATGGAGAGGAGCGAGATCTCATATCTTAGATCTAGGATGAGCAATGCCGACAGAGAAAGGATGACAGACGATGACGTCGTTGACAGAGAAGAGCAGATGACAGCACGATAGAAAGGAGCGAGATCTCAGATCTCAGATTTGGGATGAGCAGCATTGAGAGCGAATGGACGACGAACGACGCCTTCGTTGAGAGAGAAGGGGCAGACAACACGACACGCAACAGTGGAGCGGCACGACATGATAGAGAGGAGCGACGTTGTGGCAGCCGTGCGTGCCTCGGTGATGGTGATTACATGCTAGGCAGCCATTCGTGGCTTGATGACAGTGATTGCATGCGCGACTCGGTGACGATGGCTGCTAAGGATGGTAGTCGTGTTTGGCTCGGTGACAGTGGCAACTATGGCTGCTGCGTGCTAGGATTACTGAGAGAGAGGATTGACTGAGAGAGAGAAAATGAGAATTCAATATTAGATAAATTGAGTGATTGAAAAATTTGGGGATGAAGGACTTACTGCAAACACAAATAAGATAGGGGCCTAGGGTAACAGAAGATAAAGAGAAGGATTAATTTAGTAAAATTATATAATTTTTATATTTTTTTAATTTTAAATAAATATAAAAATTAATAAAAGATAAAATTATTAAAATATATATTTATTTATATTATATATATTATTAAGGTTATTATAATAATTTTAATGAGGATGGAGAAAATCTGCAGGAGTATAGTTCCCGTCTTCGAATATTAACTTTTGTCTCCATCCTTGTACCTGCGAAAAAAAAATCTCTGCATTCGGAACTCCGTTCGAGGCGGTCCCTGCAGATATCCCCAAGTTTTGGGAATTTTTGCCATCCCTATCTCATCTTCGCCTTCAGACCTTCTTGTGACTGGTTGCACTGCAGAGACTCTTAAGCAAAAGTAGGAACTCACATTCTTCTTCATTGTCACTTTAGAAAATATAACAGACAGACAAAACAATTCGTTTAACACACAAAAAAAAAGAGAGAAGAAAAACCCAGATAAAGAATAAACCAGTGAATAAACAAACACACGATAGGACTCACTATTGGAT
This sequence comes from Ormosia emarginata, assembly GCA_029884605.1. Lineage (NCBI taxonomy): Eukaryota > Viridiplantae > Streptophyta > Magnoliopsida > Fabales > Fabaceae > Ormosia > Ormosia emarginata. The sequence goes on from JAQQTP010000054.1 coordinate 1,360,501, forward strand.
TGAAAACCCAAACAAACAAATCAATGAATGAAGAAAATAACAAACACCCATTTTCTTAAACCACGAAAAAACCAAGCATTGAATCAAAAACAGGAGGAAATCACAGTATTCCTCTTGGTCCTGAAGTCCACCCCACAACCACTTGAACCCTGCCCTCCATTCAAGCTCAGTGTGCCCTTAGCATTCAGATTCGCCCAAAGGAACTCATGCCCGGCAGTTTGACCAGATTTGCGCCGTCGTCATCTCCCCTGGCGTCCGCCGCAGTCGTCCATGGGTGTTGCGAGTCCTACAAGCTGGACTTCAGGAGCTGCGCCGCCGTCGTCCATGGTGGTCGTCGAGTGCCTGAGCTCTGAGCGCAACCACCTCTCATTAGTCTAGGATCGTTGCTTCTGAAGAAGATGAGAGACGAAAGAAAAGTTGAGATGTGCTTAAAATTTCAAAAAATGCCACCATGCATTTCTGAAAATAGTGAAAACATGGTTTAGAACGTTTTCATTTTCAAGCCTGTTTTAAGAAATGTTTTCAGGAAACATTTTCACTTTATGTTCAAACTCACGCAAATGAATTTTCTTATGTAATTTTTATATATGATAAATTCATATAAAAAGAGAAATAAATAAAAAAAAAATTATTTATAAGATTTAATTAATATATATATATATATGTATATATATTTATAATTTTTATACCTATTTTTTTTATATGATCTTATTATATAAAAAAAATACGTCAAAAAATTATTTTCTCAAAGAAACATATTTTCAACTTTATTTTATGTTTTTATTGAAAATAAAAATGAAAAATACCTATACGCTCTACAGAATTCGACAGGCAAACCATTTTTCTAAAGCTCAAATAAAGAAAAATACTAATGTTTTATGTTGTTGTTATTGTTAGAAATTTTCTAAATTCTGGCTGTCATTAGCTCTAATGCGTCAACATAAAATGTTTGTTGTTATGAAATATTACCATTCATTTAAATTTGTAATAAGGGAAATAGAAATTGTGTAAAATCTAAACTTTCTAAAAATATATAAACTCTATATTTTATCTCAAATTGAATATTAGATTAATCATATAACGCGTGCCTCCTGTACCTTCATAAATAAATAGTTAAAAGAATAATATTGGGTCCTGCGAAGATTAATTCATCGCCTAACGAAAAAGTACTACAAAGAAACTAAAAAAAATATTCATTCAAAATTGATAAAATATATAAATAACAAATTCAATTTGAAAAAGATAAATTTATAACAAATTAAAGATTTGATTAAAAACTTTTAAAATTTATTCACGCGCCCGGATATAACGTTGACGTCCAAGTTTTGATTGAATGAATGATCGTTCTGAGACTTCTAAAACTGATAAGATGGGAAATGAATCTAATAAAATAAAACACCGAAAAATAAAAAGAAAAACAAATTTATGTAGAAAAATCACTTATTTAGATAAAATATAAAAAGTGATTATAGGCCAAAAATTAAATTTCAAATCACCCCTCCGATTGATGAAAAAAAAAAATTGACATTAGAATTCATAAAGTGAGAGAGAGCAGTACTTCAAAGAAACTTAAAAAAAAAATAAATAACTTTTATGTAAAAGTTGTTAACTTTTAAAATTTATTCAATCTATGATACAGATTCTAAACATGAATCTAATAAAATAAAAATACTTGTTTTACTTTTAAATTTTTATGAACGAGAAAATGAAAGAAAGTTTTATCAAAAAAAAAAAAAAAGAAAGACAGCAATTATAAGGAAACTTCCAGCTGTTGTGTCTGTCCCAGCGTTCTCCTCTGTCTTCAACTTTTCCTTCATTACCTCGTTTCCCATCTCCGATGATTTCTCCTTCTCTGTAAAATCCAAAGGACAAGGACAAGAAGAAGAAGAAGCAGAATAAGACTCTCTTCAATTCCTTTGCATCTTTTTTCAGCTTCGCTTACTCTTCAGACAAGCATTTTGCTTCTGCTTCCGGGTCGTACCTCACACCCTCTTTTCCATTCCGGTAAAGTCGTTTTCTCTTTCTTCTTCTCTTTCCATTTCCCCCGTTCCTTCTTCCTTTTGTTGCCAAAATCAGAGGGTATGTGCATTATTCATGGACATCAAAGTGTGGCATTTTGATGAATGTGGGATGTGAGTTGGAATTATTGTCTCTTGTCTTGTCTACCTCACATTCTTGCTTTATGAGCTTTTACCATTCCCTGCACTTTTTTCTCCCTCTTGTTTCTCATTTGGGACTATTTCATGGAATTCACGTGTACCCGGTAACCCAAGTTTGAAAATTTCTTACCTTGATTAAAGTTGCTGCAATGATGGTGAAAAAAACAAGAGGGTTTAAACAGAACTTTTTTTCTGGGGTGAAAATCTCTGGCTCACTGCTCCTTTTCTATGGATTTTCTAGATGCAGCTTTTGTAAAATTTTGGGGGCATTTTGATCTGGAAAATGGAAATGCTTTTTGTTTTTTGGGGTTCTCTCTCTCTCTCATATGATTACTTGGGACCAGCTTCCTTGTAAATTTGAAAAAAATTGGTACTGAGTTTCACACTGTTTGCTTTTTGATTCAAAATGTCACCTTTATACTAGCCAGTTGGTGCTGTTTCTTACAGGAATTGGGCATTAATAGCTTGTGTTGGAAATAGTTGCCCTTAATTAATGTCTGGCATCCAAATTCATGAGTAAGATTCTGCCTATCTTGGGAGGATTTGAGATATAGGTGCGGTTCAAGGGGCCTTCATTTGTTTTAAGAGATGGAGGAGAATTGACTTTGAGCTTCTCAAAGACTCCGCTCTACTTGTAATCTGATGAAGCGGAGCTGCTCTGAGCTGCATGTAGAAGGAAGATGATTGAGCAATTTGTCAATTTCGTTATTCGGCCTCCCAGGTATTAATATTTGCTGTACTGGTTGGTCGGTTGGAACTAGTTTATTTGCATTCCAAACTTGTCAAGTAAGTAGCTTTTGAGTGGTATTATATTGTCAATGAGGACTTGAATGTTCAAGCTAGTAGATTCTTCTCTTTGTTTGATTGATTTGAAATTCGATTTACACTGTATTGTGTTCAATTGAACATGTCTCAATCATCTTGGAAGAACTGTATGAGACAGTTTTCACTTTTCACCATAGACTTCAATTACTGCTGTTTCTGAAATTTGTTTTCATGTATTCAACTAATGCAAATAACTAAGTGCCTCTGCATTCATTGCTCAGCTCGTGGTTATCTTTTTTCAACCAATTGGGTTACAGTTTCATTGTATCTACTTTGTCACTTATACAGGGCTGAGTATAATCCAGATCAGTACCTATGGGAAAGGGAATTCACACTTGCAGGAAGAACATACCAAAGGCAGGATTTGGAGGCAAGTATGGACATATTTTGTTATATACAATTGTTGTTGTCTATTTATAGAAGCTACTTCATCATTACAACAGTTTATTGAAAACTAGATTATCTTCTTCTTTTTTTTTTTTTAATCTTGCAGCTCAAGAATGCCAGAGGCTATACCTTGCAGTGTAGTCATTATCTCCCTTCACCCTTCCCTGAAGATACTTCTCTTCCTTGTGTTATATATTGCCATGGAAATAGGTATTTCAATTTTTATGGACACTGCTATTGCTGCTTATAAAAGATTATATATGGTTCTGAATTACAATCGTAATTCAAACATTAATTTTTTAACACTATATATTTTCAGAATGACACACACATTCCATTCTTCTCTCTTTTGATATGTGTGTGTATGTACAATGATGCAGTGGATGTAGGGCAGATGCCAATGAAGCTGCTGTTATTCTTCTTCCATCAAATATTACTGTTTTTACTCTTGACTTCTCGGGATCTGGCTTATCTGATGGAGACCATGTTAGCCTTGGTTGGCATGAAGTAAGTAGCCTCTATATGAAACTAGCAATACAAAAATTTACAAACTTGCATGCTTATTTGTGTAGTTTTCCTGTAATGTTTTATCAAGTTAATGTTTGCTGTTACGTTTTTATAGACAAGAAGCTTGTAAACTCTTTTTATTTCTCTGTTCCTTTATGTGACAGAAAGAGGATCTCAAGTTGGTGGTGTCACATTTAAGAAGCAACAAACAAATATCTCGTATAGGTTTATGGGGACGATCGATGGGTGCTGTTACCAGGTATTACATTTTCCATTTAACTTGTTTGATTTTTGTAAGAATGTCTGTGCTTTAATACTGTTATTATACGCTAGCTTGTACATAAAACAAAAAAAGAAAACAAAAGGTCCTCTGTCCTCAGTGAAAGGAGACATTTTTATGTTTTAAAATTTGAGGAATTGAAAGAAAAGAGAAAAATAATTGAAATATAGTATTTTATTTATTTAATTTTTACTTTTGAATACATAGATTTTAAAAGTTTATATGGCCCCAAAGATGGCCTAAGACTTTAATACTGGGTGTTAAGGTATCCCCCTTCTGTTCCATATACATGTAAATATGAGCCACGGTGTATAAGAATCTCTAGAGTAATTGACTATTCACTTTGCTTTGGTGTGATGTAGCCTTCTTTATGGAGCCGAAGACCCTTCTATTGGTGGAATGGTGTTGGATAGTGCCTTTTCAAACTTATATGATCTGATGATGGAGCTCGTGGATGTCTATAAAATTCGGCTTCCAAAGTTCACGGTACTCTCCTCCTCCCTGCTTCTGTATACATAGGACTTTAGATGCTACCTTCCCTTTTGTAGTAAATGCACTATTAAAAAAGAAATAGACGATCTCCATACGATTCCTTCATAACTGTCATGCAGTGACAGGAACCTGTAGTGCATGACATCTCCCATAGGTGGTGCATCATCAATCTGAAAAATTTCAGGTTGCAAAAGATTTAACTATAAGTCATCTCAATATGCAAAAGATTTAACTGTAACTCATCTCAATATGCTGTTTATTTTTGTTGCTGGAGGAGGTTAAGTGGTTCTAATTTCTCGTTTCCATTAAGAACATTTTATCATAAGTTCATTGCCTGCTACCTAGGATATCTGACATTCGGCTTCGCTTTCACACCTTTTTACACCCATTCTACTGGGTTTTACCCTATTTGATAGACTAATAGCAAGGCTCTTCTGATTTACAAATTTATTTTATTGGCCAATCTGAGCAGCGACCATCGTAGTTTTAATGTAGGCATCTTAATTCAATTTCCTCTTTTGTTAAAATGGAAAAAGGAATCCTAGAGAATGAAGAACAGGGTTAACTTTAAATAAGATTTTATTTAGGATTTAGGGTTCCTTACCTTCTAGGGTTCTTTCTTTATTTGGAAATTTTTAATTATGAAAGTTAGGGATTTATTAATTATGACATTTTTGGCATTAATCAATAAGGATATTTCTAGATTTTTTTGGGGGGGGGGCACGGGTTCATTAATGACTAAAGAAGCTGATTGGTGGAATTATTGGGAAAAATGGCTGTAGTTCAAATTCAAAGTAACAAAGTGAAAACCATGTATTTCTTCTTACAGTTCTCTGAGTCTATATTTATGCATTAGGTTTTAAAATACTTTTAGGTTTTATATTTTTCCTCCCTTGAAATTTGGAAGATTTATGTCTTGCATTTATGTTTATTCCCTTTTTATGCTGGTTTTCCTTTCATTTTTCAAATCCTTTGAGCAACGTGGATCTAAAACCAATGGCTGTTAAACTTGGATTGTTTTCTGAACTGTTATTTTTTGGACATGTTAGAGTATGTTATGTTGCTGCTTTACTTATGCAATTAGTTAGTTATGGTAGCTTATGACAGTTGTAATTCTGTTAAGCTTAGCTTCTAGATACTGTAGAAGGATCTAGGCTCTTGTATAAAACAGTTGAGATCAATTTCAGTTCCCAGTTTTCAGTGAATGACAGATACTTTTCTCTCAGATTCTCTGTTCTCCTCTCTCTCTCTCTCATCATTTTCCTTCATTTTCTTGCTCTTTCTCACACTTTTTTGGAGACTATGAATTCTTTCATGGTATCATGAGCTAATTTCGATCTTGAAACATGGAAAATTCCTCAAATCCTTTCAACTCCACCACTGAAAATAACAATTTCTCTTCTTTCTCTGCTCAATCTTCCGGTCTTGTGAGCTTCTCTCACTCGATCTCTGTAAAACTTGTCGCGATTGAGATTTAGACAGGAGCGGCGAACAAAAAAATGATAAAAATGGAATAAGTAAAAAATGAATTGATTTTTAAATAAAAAAAACATACGGGATGCTCACAAATAGAAAAAGAAAAAGGGCGTCGCGGGGGGTCTTTTGGAACGGAACAGGGGGCAGAGACCAAGGCAGAGGCGCGACGGCGCACGGCGGTTCAGGCACGCGGTTGTGCGGCTGGTGCGCGGATATGGGCCGGAGAGGGGTGGTGACGGTTCAGGCAGGGAGTAGGGCTGCTGCGCGGGTCTGGTTCTGCTGGGTAGACGGCGCGGTCGCGGTGGATCGGATCTGCGACGTTGGCGCGCGGTTCTGGAGACGGAGGCGCGGTGGTGCGACGGTCGTACGGGGTGGAGCGGTGCTGCTGCTATCAGAGGACAACGAAGACGGTGGCGCAGCTGAGTTATGCAGATCTGCGACGCAGGTCTCGTGGAAGACGTCGGTGGTGAGTTGTAGATCCAGTAACGCCACGGGATAGAGAGGGGACGGCGGTGCGTGGACGGCCGGGGCTGCTGCAAACGGTGTTGTGGCTGATGGTTATGGAGTTGTGTGGGTATGGTGGCTTGCGTGGGCTCAGTTTGGGATGGGTGGTTTTTACGGTGGCTGTGAACGATGGTTCACGGTTTGGGGAAGGATGGAGCAAGGCCGTGGTGGAGCTTGGTGTTATGGGGTGATGATGGAAGGTCGGGGTGGTGAGGGTTGATGAAGGATGGTGGTGAAGTGGAGGTTGAAGATGAGTAAAATGGTATTTGGCAGAGGTTCACGGTTTGGGGGCTAGGATGTGGTGAAGTGAGGTGAGATGAGGTGGTTATGGAGGTTTCGGTGAGGCTACGTGATGCAGAGAATAAAGTGGCTAGTGTGTTAGTTTTGACAGAACTGTGTGGAAAATTATATAGGTTATGAGTTTTTATAGAAGAAATTAGGGTTTGGAAAGTGATAGTAGCTAAGATTTGGGATGAGTCTAATGGTTACTGATAGAGTTTCTTTAGGTGTTAAGTGACATGTGTTAAGTGACATGTGTTGAGTGACTTGTGTTAAGTGACATGTGTTAAGTGACATGTGAGATATGAGTTGGATAATGGGTCGGTAGGTCAGGTTATGAGACATAGGTGGTTTAATGGGTCAGGTTATGGTTTTCAGCATTTAAAAAAAAAAAAGATACATGGTCTCATAACTTGACCCATTAAACTATCCATGTCTCATAACCTGACCCATTAAACTATCCATGTCTCATAACTTGACCTACCGACTCATATATCATACGTCACTTAACACATGAAGAAACCACCATTAGGGTCCGTTTAGATAGCGGAATTGGAATTGAAACATAAAATTTTCATTTCAATCCCAATTTTTTCAGAATTAGAATTGATCTAGAATATTTAATTTTATGTTTGGGGTTATCAAAGAATTGAGATAAGAAATTGTAATTTTAAATTCAATTATAATTTTATTGTTTAAAGATATGATCTAAAATTTTAAAAAATTATTTACAAAATTAAAAAAATTAATAAAAATATTCATACAATAATATTTTTATAATATAATAGTCATATTTTTTTCATAAAGAAAATTATCATAAACTTTTTTTTAGAAAAAATAAATAAATAGCTATTATAATAATTTTTATATAAATATAAAAATAATTTTCTATATAAATATAGAATTTCATTAAATATGATTGTTTATAAATAAATGTGGAGAGGGAGAGAGAGTTTAATTTTTAAGTTATAGAATTAGTAATTCATAAGGTATAGGCTAAGAATTGAGAAAGACTTAACTTAGTGTTTTTCAATTCTATGAAATTAGTTTATGGAATTACAATTCCAATCTAAATTGCATTCTAAATATAAAAATTGAAATTAAAAGGTCCAATTCCAATTTTAAACTCTAATTTCATGCTCAATTCTAAGAGCCAAATGGACACTTAGACTCATCCCAAACTCTAGTCACTATCACTCTCCAAATCCTAATTTTTTCTATAAAAACCCATTACCTACACACTTTTTCACACACTTTTGCCAAAAGTTAACACCCTAGCCATATTATTCTCTCCATCACATAGCCTTCACCACAGCCTCCATAACCACCTCACCTCAGCCATAGCCTAGCCTTCAAACTGTGAACCTCTTCCAAATACCATCTCACTCATCTTCAACCTCCACTTCTCCACCATCCTTCATCAACCCGCACCACCCTGACCTTCCATTATCACCCCATAACAAAACTTGATGAGAAAAACTTTCTCATCTAGAAACAGCAAGTAGCAGCGGTGATTAAAGGACATTGATTGTAGAGATTCATGGGCAATCCTGAAATTCCTTCTCGGTTCAGCTCCGATGCAGATCACGATCTTGGAATTGTGAATTCAGAGTATCTCAGCTGGGAACAACAGGATCAGCTTTTGTTCTCCGGGCTTCTATTGTCTCTCTCGGATGCTCTGTTGGCACAAGTTGTTGGTTGCGTGCACTCATGGCAACTCTGGGATGGAGATCCATGGTTTCTTCCATTCGCAGACTCGCGCGAAAGTTTGGCAATTTTGATTGGAATTGAGAAACACTAAGAAATGTGTTTGTACAATTTCAGAATACCTCTTGCGCATTAAGGCTCTGATAGATTCATTGATCTCAATTGGCCATCCGGTTTCAACATAAGAACATTTGGATGTGATTCTCGAAGCATTGCCCAATGAATATGATGCTTTTGTCACCTCCATTAAGAGCCATTTGGATCCTTACACAGTTGGTGAAATTGAGTCTTTGCTATTGGCTCATGAAGCTCACATTGAGCGCAATCAGCAATCTGCACTCAGTGATACTCTTTCGGTTAATGTTGCACGTGCTGTGCCTAAGGAGCAGTCTATGCCTTCAACTCCGACATCCAATCCTTCACCTATGTAGTTTTCTGCATCAAATCAGTTGCCAAGTCCTTATTCCCAAGATCCTGGTGATCAATTTTGGAATTCTTCACAAAATGGTTCTGGTTATGGCTCTCGAGGTTCTTCCAATGGTGGAAGGATAGGTAGATTTGGCCGTTTCAGAGGTCGTGGAGGTGGCAGGTTTGGCTACAGGAACTTGGTTGCATGCCAACTCTGTCACAAGTCTGGTCATGATGCCTCTGTATGCTTCCATCGGTTTGAGCAGTCATTTGTGCCCTCTGGATCTTATGCGCAGTCACAGTATCCACCTCAGAATCAGCCTCCCTTTCCTGGTTCCTATGGTTCTCAGCAAATTCAGTCTCATTTTCCACCTACTGGTTCTTCATGACAACCATGAGCTTCATATGTTGCTCAGTCTCAACCCGTATATGCCTTCAACTCCGACATCCAATCCTTCACCTATGTAGTTTTCTGCATCAAATCAGTTGCCAAGTCCTTATTCACAAGATCCTGGTGCTCAATTTTCAAATTCTTCACAAAATGGTTCTGGTTATGGCTCTCGAGGTTCTTCCAATAGTGGAAGGATAGGTAGATTTGGCCGTTTCAGAGGTCTTGGAGGTGGCAGGTTTGGCTACAGGAACTTGGTTGCGTGCCAACTCTGTCACAAGTCTGGTCATGATGCCTCTGTATGTTTCCATCGGTTTGAGCAGTCATTTGTGCCCTCTGGATCTTATGCACAGTCACAGTATCCACCTCAGAATCAGCCTCCCTTTCCTGGTTCCTATGGTTCTCAGCAAATTCAGTCTCATTTTCCACCTACTGGTTCTTCATGGCAACCATGAGCTTCATATGTTACTCAGTCTCAACCCGTATATCGCATGCAGCCTTCTCCTCCTATGGGCAATACTCAGTATTCTTCACAATTTGGCTCTCAGGTTCAATCTCAGTTGGGCCACTCAGTTCAGCCTAGGCCACCTGTGGCAATGATGGCTTCACCAGAGGGGTTTCCAAGTCAAGCTTGGTATCCTGACTTTGGGGCCACACATCATGTGATTGCAGATGCTCAACACCTTCTAGAGGACTGATCTATCTGGCACTGATCAGATCCTCATGGGGAATGGCCAAGGTTTACCCATTTTATCTGTTGGCTCTTCTATCTTTCCTTCCCCTTGTAATCCTAGTATTTCTTTGTCTCTTAAAAATTTGTCTTAGTTCCCTCCATTACAAAAAATCTAGTTTGTGTAAGTCAATTTGCTCGTGACAATTCAGTCTATTTTGAATTTCATGCCTCACTGTTTTGTCAAATCTCAAGCCACATATGAGGTTCTGTTGGAGGGTTCCCTTGGATTTGATGGGCTGTACACTTTCAACAACCTCCTCTTGCCTCGTGTGGATTCCAAGCAAGCTTCTTTTCTAGTTCTAAATCACCTGTAACTTCTGTTGTACCCTCTGTAAATTCATCAGTTACTACTTTTGTACCTACTTCTACAAATGATGTTCCTACTACTTACTCTTTGTGGAATTGTAGAGTAGGGCATTCTCATTCTGAATTGTTAAGCTCATTCTACAATCTTGTAATATACCCATCAATAATAACACAGTGCTTGATTTTTGTTATGCTTGTTTCCTTGGTAAGGCTCATAGATTACCTTCTACTGCCTTTGTTACTATCTACACTGATCCTCTAGAACTCAATTTTAGTGAATTGTGGGGTCCTGCCCCTGTTTTGTCTTCTTCTGGCTATTCCTATTACGTTACCTTTGTAGATGCCTCTACTAGGTACACTTGGATTTACCTACTTAAATTTAAATCTGAGGCTCTTACTGTTTTTCAACAATTTAAAGCCATGGTTGAGGTGCAGTTTAACAAGAAAATAAAATCAGTCCAAACATATTTGGGGGTGAGTTTAGGCCCTTTCCTAAGTACTTAACTGATCTAGGTATTCTTCATTGTGTCATTTGTTGCCATATACTCATCATCAAAATGGGACTATTGAAAGAAAACATAGACATATTGTAGAAATGGGTCTTTCTTTACATGCTCAAGCCTTTTTACCCCTCTAGTATTGGGATCATGCCTTCCTAACCTCAGTTTATCTCATTAATCGGTTACCTACTGTATCTCTTCATAATCAATTCCCTTTCACTCTCTTGTTCAACAAACCTCCTGATTACTCTTTTCTAAAGGTGTTTGGCTGTGCTTGTTATCCTTTTTTGAGGCCTTATAATCATCACAAGCTTGAGTTTAGGTCTTGTGAGTGCACTGCACCTTTTTAGGTTACTCATCTAGTCACAAAGGCTATAAGTGTTTGTCTAATGATGGCAGGAATTTTGTATCTAAGGATGTTCTCTTTAACGAGTTCAGGTTCCCTTTTGCCCAATTATCTCAGTCTACAGCCACTTCTCCTTCTCATTCCTCTCTGTCTATACCTGCTACTGTTCCTACTGTACCCTTTCTTTCTACCTCTGATACTATTTCTGCTGTTTCTTTCTCTTCTTCCTCTGGTTTCTCTTCTCCTGCATCTGCAGTTCCTTCTTCTGCTCATTCTTCTCCTGCTGCCACCTCTTCTTCTTCAGGTGCTGCAGCCACTGTATCTTCTTCCTCTTTACCTGCTGTTGCAGCTACTTCTTCCTCTTCTACTTCAGCTACTATTCTTTCTGAGTCTGATTCTGGTTCTGTTCTTCCTATGCCTCGGCCTCAGTCTGTTCACCCTATGCAAACGAGGTCTAAATCAGGAATTCATAAACCTCGAATCTGTCCAACACTTTTACTTGCTCATCTTAAGCCAACAAATGTTACTCAGGCCTTGGCTAATCCTTAGTAGAAGGCAGCTAAGACTGCTGAATATGCCTTGTTGGCTAATAATACTTGGACTTTGGTCTCACTTCCACCTAGTAGAAATGCTATTGGCCGCAAATGGGTTTTTTGCATTAAAGAGAACCCAGATGGTTCTATCAATAAGTATAAGGCACGGCTGGTTGCTAAAGGGTTTCATCAACAACCAGGTTTTGACTACAAAGAGACCTTTTCGCCTGTAGTTAAACCTGTCACAATCAGAACTGTTCTAACCTTGTCACTCACCAATCATTGGCCTATTCAGCAGTCAGATGTAAACAATGCCTTCCTCAATGGTTTTCTCGAGGAAGAGCTCTACAAGCAGCAGCCTCCTCAGTTTGAAGACAAGGATAACATTCTAGTGTGTAAACTCAACAAGGCTCTTTGTGGGTTGAAACAGGCACCCAGGGCCTGGTTTGAGCGGCTGGCCAGCACTTTGCGTAGTTTTGGATTCCAATCTAGCAAATGTGACCCTTCCCTTTTTGTTCAGTTTGGGACTCATCACTGTCTCTATATAATAGTCATTGGAAGCTCTTTGCAACTGGTACAGCAGCTGATGACCAAGCTGAATTCAGTGTTTGCTCTTAAGCAATTGGGGACTTTGGACTATTTTCTTGGCATTGAGGTCAAGCACCTACCAAATGGTTCTCTGTTACTCACTCAAGTACATTAGAGATTTGCTTGAGAAAGCTCACATGACTGATGCTAAGGGTATCTCAACTCCTATGGTTGGAGGCTGTAAGCTCTCTTAAGTTTGGAAGTGATTATGTCTCAGACCCTCATCTTTATCGCTCTATTGTTGGTGCCCTACAATATACTTCTATAACTAGGCCTGAAATCAGTTATAGTGTCAATAAAGCCTGTCAGTTTCTTTCCCAGCCTCTTTATTACTGCAGCCTGCTCCACCTAATCAGCCACTCTCACTTCAGGCATATTGTGACGCTGATTGGGCATTAGATCGAGATGACCGCAGGTCAACATTTGGTTCTTGTGTTTAGTTGGGTCCCAATCTCATTTCATGGTGGTCTAAGAAGCAACCTTTGGTTGCTAGGTCCAGCATTGAAGCTGAATACTGCAGTCTTGCCAACACTGCAGCTGAATTAATTTGGATTCAAACTCTTCTCTAGGAGCTTAAAGTTGCTGTTTCTACACCTATCATCTACTGTGATAATCTCAGCACTGTGTCTCTCTCTCATAATCCTGTCTTACACTCAAGAACCAAGCATATGGAGCTGGATCTGTTCTTGGTTAGGGAGAAAGTACTCAACAAGAGCCTTATTGTCTCCTATATTCCAGCTCAAGATCAGAATGCAGATATTCTCACTAAAGCCTTATCTAATCTTTGTTTTTCTGAGTTAAGAGACAAACTCGGTGTTTGATCAATTTGCATTGATGTATCCATCCTGAGTTTGAGGGGGAAATGTTAGAGTATGTTATATTGCTGCTTTACTTATGCGATTAGTTAGTTATGGTAACTTATGACTGTTGTAATTCTGTTAGCATGACAGTAGTAATTCTGTTAAGCTTGGCTTCTAGATACTCTAGAAGGATCTAGGCTCCTGTATAAAACAGTTGAGATCAATTTCAGATCTCAGTTTTCAGTGAATGATGGTTACTTTTCTCTCAGATTCTCTCTCCTCCTCCTCTCTCTCTCTCTCTCTTTCTCTCTCTCTCTCTCACACACTTTCTCGGAGACTATGAATTCTTTCAGGACATTTCTAGTTTTGGTTAATAAGTCTGAGATTTTGCTGCTTTTGGTCCACAATTAGGTTAAAATGGCTGTACAATACATGCGGCGGGTTATTGAGAAGAAGGCAAAGTTTGATATTATGGACCTGAACTGTTTGCAGGTATGGATTAATTCTGCAGCTTTTTTTTTTTGGTTGCTTTTTTGAGAGTGGTAAGGCATAGTTTGATCTGTTCCACTTTTGAAATTGTAGAGTTATTAATGTAAACTTAATTTATCATGTATATTTTGACCTTGAAATCTTAGTATGATAACATTTATTTTCTGGCTAAACAAATTGTTAAGTAGGGTTATTTCCTTTCCGTGTCTATCTTAAATTAATGCTTTTAAAGCTTACAGGTTGCACCGAAGACATTCATTCCTGTTTTATTTGGACATGCTAATGATGACCAATTTGTTCAGCCCCACCACTCTGATCTCATCTCTGAATCTTATGCTGTATTATTTCAAACCTTTATGCAAATGTTTTTGAAGCAATTTGCACTCCTTTGACAGCAAAATATCTAACTTCGTCTCTAAATTTGTAGGGAGATAAAAATATCATAAAATTTGATGGTGATCACAACTCCTCTCGACCACAGTCCTTTTATGATTCAGTTTCCATTTTCTTCTACAATGTCCTCCGCCCTCCTCACATTCCTAAAGCTCGCAAGCTTGAGAAATATTACAATTTGGGGAGTTTGAAAATTGGTTCTGATGAGGTAATTAGCATTTAGAATTCCCTGTCTTGATCTCCTGATCGATTAAATACTGTCTTCAGTATATTTGTCCCCTATGACCACTGCTACTGGTCAATATTGATGATTCCACTAAAGTGCTGGCTGCACTTTAAGAGAAGCTGGTTCTACAAGAAATATTCTTGAATTTATACTTTGTGCCCAGAATGCAACATGTGAACTCAAAGAATGATTGACCAGCAAACTTCAAATGACAATCCTTAATATATCAACAAAATCGAAAAAGCAAAAGAAAGGAGATACAGTATCACCTAGTATCAACTGCCCGAAACCTCTAAAACGAGTTTAAGATGCCAACTTTCATTTCATTTTTTGGAATTATTAACATAAAATATTATTATGAAGGTATCTGTGGTCATTTGATTCAGCTTTATTATGTGGGTGTTATTTGGATAGTAGACACTAATTTGCTCTTGCTTCCATGCTAGAGCCTATTATATGAGATACTTACTAGTCTGCAGTCTGCAACTACTGATGCTGCTAGTTCATCTTCTCCTCCTCCAAGCATTTCGACCACAGCATCAGTTATCAAACATCTTTCAGAAGTTGCTTCAGTGACTGCTGCAGTAGGATGCCTCTTTCCTTCTGTGTATGCTATTTTCTTCTGAAACCTTTGTTCTGTTTAATTCATTCATTGCTTGTAATGCAGGAGTCCATGATTAGAGAAGATACAACCCATGGCTATGATGAGCCTGCAGATGTAAAGGTGATCTTATCAAGTACCATCTCTGAAATTAACAAATAGTTCAGGGCTTTTTTTACCCCTAGATTACACTATTGGAAACAAATTACCCGTTTATGGCACTTTTATAACTATCTACCACTCTTTGGCACTTTTGGTCATGTCAGCTGTTTGTATTTATT
Organism: Ormosia emarginata; assembly: GCA_029884605.1. Classification (NCBI taxonomy): domain Eukaryota; kingdom Viridiplantae; phylum Streptophyta; class Magnoliopsida; order Fabales; family Fabaceae; genus Ormosia; species Ormosia emarginata. Next base: position 1,375,709 of record JAQQTP010000054.1, read on the forward strand.
TTTGGGCCACATAGGATGCCTTTGATGGCCCAAAGTCTTGAATGGGACGACACCAGCATTGATGTTGTTAGGAGCCATGATAACACCACGTAGGGTTATAATAAATTTATAAAATTATATAAATTTAGTATTACACATATAAATTTCACACAAATTTAGTTAAAAAAACTCCCATATGTTTTGACTGAAGTGACTTTTTGGATAGATGAAAATAAGTCAAGGCAGGGGGATTGATATGTTTACATGTTCAGCTCACTAAAACGTTAAACAGTGAACAACTACTACACAATAAATTTTCGACATATGGAAACACTAGTATAGCATACAGTTCAAATGCTGGTTTTATTTATTTCAACTTGTTTAACCAATGGACTTAAGCAAGTTGGTTCAAGTTGGTTTATGGATCTGAGACTTCCTTTAAATATTCAAAAAGATCAAAGAAAATATAAATAAATTTTGTATAACATCAAATTTATAAGAATTATAGAAATTTAATATAATATATTAATCATGAATTAAACACACAGAAATTTAGTTGAAAAAAATCCAACATGTTTATTTTGTGGCTCAAGTTTTCTTTTTCGTCCTATGAAATATCAAACTAGGTGATTCTTGGAGTTAAAAGTTGTCAAAATCATAGTTAATGTTTGCTGTAATTTAGTGTTCCAGTAACTATATTATTAAACCACGAACAATATCATGTTATTGTTCTTCATATATGGATTATTGTAAAAATGCACTTCGTTATGGTATTCTGTAAACTGCTTGATCTTTTTCTTTAGAATTTGTTGAGCACATAGTTTGCATCTTTAGTTTGCAAGAAAACAAACATGAGTTGAGAAAAAAAATTTACGTCTCATTCTGTACAAGTGATATTTAACTTTTTTATTTTGTGTAACTTTTATATTTCATAAAATTTATTAACTTAAAAGTTTTCCATAAACCAGCCTATGCCAACCTGCTTCAGGTTAAACATGTTGCCCCGCAGGCCTTGACTCATTTTTTATTTCTTAAAATTTGTTTACTTAAAAGTATTCTTGTGTAGTAATTTTTTGCTATCAACTGCTTTAGTGGTTTAAACATGTGGGTGTCTGGATCTTGACTAATTTTTTATGTCCTGAAAATGACTTATAATGATTTTACAGGATGAGCTAAATGGCCTGACTGAAGAATGTTACTCATGTTCTAGCTCAACTAGAGAAAGCTGGGGCAGATGTTCTTCTTTAGGACTCAGTGATGAAGAATCTTTTGCAGATTTTAGGGCTGGTGATAACGGTTCTGAGGTCTCTCTCTTTCTCTCTTTCTCTCTCTCTCTCTCTCTCTCTCTCTCTCACTCACACACACACACTGCACATAATCTTTGATTTATTCTTTAGTTGAGGGCATAAAAATGATTTGGAGGTGATGTGATATATTAATGTGACATTAACTTGCCTGCTAGGCCTAGCTTATATCAAGGTGTTATGCTGTCTGTGCTTCTCTTGCTTATCTGTACTAGACTTATATTTTTTGGTGATTCCCACATTGACATTGGTGTTATGTGCTTCATGTGTAAATAATATCAAAATACTCTCAAGGTATTTGCAACACCTCTGGGAAGTATGAGAGAACACTTGTCAAACCCAAAAGAAGACGAAAAGAATCAAAAGAGGAAGAAAGCTGAAACAGTTTCAAAGAAGCCTAAACCTGACAGATTTGAGAGGTTGGAGTCCCTCAGTCGACGCCTGCGGCGTTGCATTCTAAAGGGGTCTGCCCATCGAAGACATAAGTCCTCTTGACTGCTGGTGTATCATATATAGTTCATCTAACTGTAATTGTTTTCATAACATCAATGTAATACAATACGATTTTTAGGCAGTCCATGAAATTCAAATTGTTTCTAGGTTGACTAGTTTGTTCTCTTTTAGGAAATTCAACATGAACTTATGTGCAAAATATTGGTTTATCTCGGTTTCACTAGTTTATTGTGGTATGAATGTGAATCACCTTATTGCCGAGTGTTGCAATATTTACATAGGGCGCTTACTGTGCTTGATATGTTGTGTGGCTGGATAGCACTACTAATTTACTATGAAGCAAGTAATTGGGTAACCTTTTTCTTTTTCAAATTTTAAACCCATTGTAAATGGATAAGGGGACAATGACAAACATGTATATTTGTATAACGTGGACAGGAGGTCGACTCGATCAGATGGTGGGTCATCGATTAATAGTCCGACTATGAATTAAATGATTGAATTAGAAAATTTAGATAAAAAAAATATTATATAAAAAATATTTCATAAAAAATATTATATGAAAAATGATATATTAAAATAAAATATATGAAAAATATTTTATATGATATAATCAAATTAATTATGATAATAATTTAACATCATGTTTGAAAATTAGATTAATTGTATAATAATATAAATTAAAAAATTAAAAACATAATTCAATAAATATAGATGATCTAGTGGCATAATACATAATGTAATGTGACAAAATCGTTATTCTTATTCATTCTTTCTCTATAATATTAAGGGGTGTTTGATTTGTTTTTTATTTTTATTTTCAATTAATATGTTTTTATTACTATTTACATAAATGTTATTTTTTTTCATTTTATTTCTTGTTTTCAAATTATTATCAAGAAAATAATAAAAACATATTAATTAAAAATAAAAACACACCGCTAAAATTCCTTAGAAAATGGCTGAAAACTCAGCTTAGAAAATGGTAGAATATCTTCAAGAAAGTTGACCAGAGAATATTTAGACTTAGACCAAAGAACTAAACAGAATATGCATTTGGTTTGACATACCAGGCTCCAAGGTCCAAACCTGGTATCAGCTAATTTCCTCACATGACTTGTAGAATGCTGTGCAATATGTTCATTTTAATATCAGATATTGTGACTAATAATATTTTTCTCGAAATAATACAATATCATCTGCAAGAATTTCCATGCATCCATATAGATGTTATAGACCTGAACGTGTCTTTAAGTTTCATTGTTGACACAACAACTAGGGTCAATTTTCTGTATCTCATTTGTTAGAATATACCCCAACGCTAGACCACACAGCACTGAACCATTCCTAAGCATCTGCAGAATTCCTTTGACTAATCAAGATATCATGTCAGCCTCTCAAAGTCAACATGATTAAATTAAAAGCTATGACAAGATGAATTCTATAACCCAATTCAAATTAGTTCTCTAAATGTAATTAAAAGCTGGGTATTTAGTCAAGTATTGAACTGAAAACTAAGAGCCTTGAGAATCTATTAAGAACAGGTTCCTTCATCTATTTAAGGAATACATATAACATAGAAACCAAGCCTAGATAGAAGGATATGACAGAATCAGTCCTAGTACACAAGCTACATATTACACCAAATCACAGATTACTGCCACCAACCACCTCCAATTCCTCACCACTCCTGGTACTGGTAGATATACCCAATGAAGGATCAAATTGCTCCTGGGCAAGGAAAACAGTGTTTGGTTGCTGGTATGATGACATGCTTGACTCCAGTATCTGATGTGGAAGCACCATGTCTGGTTTAGAATATGCGCCCTCCATGCTTACCCGTTGCTTCTTGGTTAATCTCTCCCCTTTAGGGCTGTCAGCAGGGCCAGGGGAACCAACATGGCAACCAGAATCTGGTGTCAATGGCTCATGGTGAGATGAAAAAGATTCAATTGAGAGACTCTTTGCTGGGGCACGCTCTTTGGCAGCTTTTTCTGGGTCAGGGGTTGCTGGGTCAGTCTTATTATCAGGTTCTTGGCACATATCTCCTGAAGCTGGGGCTGCAACCCCAGAGCCAGGTGCCTCTGAAAGAACCCCACTGAGCCGCTGTTGCTCTTCAATTATCTTTTTCAAGTATTTTCCCTGGGCTTCTATCCGTAATTGTAGCTGTCTCTGCACCTGTTTCAAATTAAAAAACAATTACAAGTTTGGCATCTTAATTACAATTCACCATTCTGTATACTCTGCCTTTTCTTGATTCAAAACTGAGAAACTTTAAAGGAGAGAGCATGTTCTATTTGTATTTATTAACAAGATAGAAATTCTTCCAGAATGTCGTAAGTCAAAGGTATCCAGAAAGGTCATGCATATTCCTATACATTCACTGGTCTGTGTCTGTGGCAAGCATAAGCAACTTTCAAAAATTAGAAATTGTCTAAATGATCATCATTAATAATAGGGAAAAGAGTATACAAGTACTCTAAACTTTGACCCTTTTATAAATTAACACCATGAACTTTAAAATCTTCTCAATTAGTCCCTGAACTTCAACCCTTTTGCAAATTACCACCATAAACTTTAAAATCTTTTCAATTAGTCCCTGAACTTCGACCCTTTTACAAATAACCACCACAAACTTTAAAACTTTCTCAATTAGTCCTTAAACTTTAATTGATGTCTCAATAAATCCTTCTGTTTAAGTTGGATATGTTAATTCACTAACGATGATATTGTGTAACATTTTATCTGTTTTAACATTAATTCTAAACTATTTATTAATTAATTTATTAAAATTTAATTTTAAATATATTTTATTAATTACAAAGTACATAAAAAATAAATTTATTTTACGGATAAGATGTTACACAATATCATCGTTAGTGAATTAACATATCCAACTTAAACAGAAGGATCTATTAATTAAAGTTTAGGGACTAATTGAGAAAGTTTTAAAGTTTATGGTGGTGAGTTGCAAAAAGGTCGAAGTTCAAGGACTAATTGGGAAGATTTTAAAGTTCGTGATAGTAATTTGTAAAAGGATCGAAGTTTAGAGTAGTTGTATACTTTTTTCCCTTAATAATATGATGACCAACAGTGTGCTCTTTTAGCGTGATTATCATCTTTTGCTGTCAGAGAATTACCCATGCAGTACCATGTTAAAACAATGGTCCATTTTACCACATAATTTACCCATAAGAACTAGTTTACTACTAGAAAAAAGGTCTTCAGAGAAACAACTTGGTTAACATGTTATACTTAATCCGCTGCAAATGCATTCATGTAACTTTATCCTCTTCTCCCTAGATTAGAATTATGTAACGTCACCTGCTTGCCTATAACTACACAAAAGAGGAGTTTATTAAAAATCTTGTATTTGAAAACCTTAGAAGTACAAACTACAATGTAATGTACATTCAAGTGAAATTTCAAAACAGAAAATGCAAGTAGATTTTAAATCCCACTTGTATATTGTGCAATATGGCTCAGGCTACTATAGCAGAGATTATTATTAGCAAAATTTTCAATTGGTATCAAATATCAACATTAGCAATTCAAGTTTCATCATGAGATATACACCTTGGATGATAAAACCTATACTTTAATGATTTATATAATAAAACCAATTTGTGTGACTGGCATAAATCAAAAGAGAGAAATTAATCTCATCACTTCATCTCACATGATTAAATGTAATAGGAATCATAAATAATACAATCTGCTAATATAATATAAGTCATTAGATCAGTTCAACAAGGAAAATATACCTCCAATTGTTCATGTAGTCGCTTCTGCACCTCCATTTGAAGCTTCAGTGCTTCAGTAATCTGCATCCCACTGCTGACAGACAAGCCAACTAGTATCTTTAGTCATTTATACCATCAGAACTCATGAAACAATCAAGATCTTTTGCTACATAAGTTACTTTTTTTTTTCCAGTAACAGTTTTGAGGCATTGAACATGTAAAAGCAGATAAAAATTTCTATATCGTTAACTCTCACATAAATTTGAGTCCAGGATGTAAAAGCATGTAAAAGCATATGAGATGGTTAAAGCCCAGCTGAATGTGCAGCAGTAACAAGAATAAAAATAGTTTGATCATAAGCTTCCATCAACTTGTATAAGTTTGAAAACCCAAAAGCAGAAAAGGAAGCTATACTCACGATGAACCATCTAGATTGGAAAGCGTATCCCCTGTTTCTTTCTTGTCGGTCATTTTCCCTTCTATCAACAATTTTAAAAGTTATCACCAAACAAATCTAAGGGAGAATTCAAAGTAAAATGAATATGCTTAATGGACTAAGAACAATAGATCAATAAGCCCTAAATATTATATACATGAACATTTGTAACAATGAAAATCAGATAGACTTACCATCGGATGAGGAGTCAGGTAGGTATTTTGCTAGTCGATATTTCTGGATGCAACAGAAAAGTAGAGTGAATAAAGATTAATGAATGAGAATAATGGACATCAAGTTAAGAGGTCCTGAAGTGCACATCACCTGTAAATGGCTTTTGACATGGTAAATTGTTAAGCCTTGTACGCCCATAACTCTAAGGACACCTTTGGGTGTGGCACCTGAGAAAAAGGATAATTAGAAATTTAAAATATTTTCACCATAAGGAATGTAAAAATCATGCTTAGTAGCTTGATAAATTCTTCATCCAACATTAGGATATATAATATCTAGCCAACATAAGTAGTAGACATCTGATCAACATATGCAACCAAATCTTCACGCTGCACTTTTTACATTATCTCATGAATTTCATACAAAGAAAATTCTCATCTGATCTCCCAATGAGTTATCTGGAAGCCAGCCCATCTGATACACTTTTACATGAAATTAATTACTTATGTACAGAGAGAGAGAGAGAGAGAGAGAGAGATTACTAAAACTTCAAACATTCACAGGTGATGAAAAATTTTAAAAGCTAACAAATCACCAGTAACAAATGTAAAATTGATGAGAACTAGGCACTTCTATTTTATTATCTGATAAACAAACTAGCATTCACATTTTACTAAATAAAGTCATATCTTATGTTTGGCCAGAGAACAAGAAGAAAAAACCATTTCTAGTTAACCAAAAATAGGGGAAAAGTACTCACGATCTGGCCCGCCAAGTTGTGCTACAGCATCAACAAAGCGTTCATGTAGCTCATGTGTCCACCGTAAACGTTGCTTTGAGGTGAGATTAGGGTTGTTGGTGAGACTGTTTCCTCCATTGCCAGGATCCATTGTGCTGCCACCACAATCTATATGCTCACCATGAACTAATGAATTGCTTCCAATTAGAGTTGAACTAGGAACATTCTTTGGATGATACATTTGTCATTTATCTGACAGCAAACAAATAAAAGTGAACAGAATATAATATGGAAATTAATACTAACATCTCTAAGTTAACTGCATATCGGAAGAGGTTGGTGAAGAAATGGGGGAAGAATCAGACATGCACACAAACACAGAAACACATATATTGGTTCCTCAAGATAGGAATACCTTTAAGAGCAATTCCAACCTTGAGTTTTCCGCGTTCAAAAACTGCATACAGTTCTTTAAGTGTTAGAAAATTAACATATTCTGATCCCAATCCCTAATCTGAATCAGTTCAACTCACATTTTGTTCAATTATGGAGTTACATTATACAAGTCTCCCTCAACCAACTTTTCAGATTACCGTTAACAAAATTTACACAACAGATCATTTAATAGTTAATACTCTCAACAAAAACCTTAACAAATACTCCCAGACATCCAATCCAATGGATCATTTTATCAAAAAATCTTCAACACACTAATGACTTTCCATGAACAGCACTGTCTGGTGAGTGGCACAGTCACAAATTAAAGGACCAAACAGGAGCTCATTCATTTTCTTCCAAATGTATTCTTTATCTAAAGCCTCTTTTTTCCTTCATTTCTCTCTTCAGGTGAGAGTTTCTAGGAGAAACTCAAGCCTCATGAAAGAAAGGCATCCTATTTCCATGTCTACAAAACTTAAGCCAAGTGGTCTTTAGCCTTCCTAAGTCATTTTTTTTTATAGAAGCCTTCCTAAGTCTTTTTTTTTTTATAGAAGCCTTCCTAATTCATTTTAGAACAAGGTTAACTTGTCTTGTGTTTTTATTTGATTAAAGCAGTCTATAAAAGTACTATATCTACAGAACTTAAATCAAATGCTTCCTAAGGCCTTTTATAATAAGGTCCTTTTGAAGTATTTTGCATTTTTCCGCAATTATGATTTGTAGCAGACATCATTTTAATGTAGTACAATAGAAAGTTGAATTGAATTCTGAATCTAGACACATGATGAAGGACTAGCAAGTACCAACAAGAATTTTGGACTCAAGTATGTTCCTCTCCTAGTAGCAAAGTATCTATAATAGGCCCTTTCAAATACCATCCAACTTCTGCAATAACCAAATTATCATCTATTGCAAAATATATACTAATATTGCTAGAAATCTAGAACCCATACAAGGAGAAGCCGGCACAATTTGAGGTAATCATTCTTTCCTTAGCATAAATATGTAAGAGGTCCCCCCCCCCCCCCAACACACAAAAAAAAAAGTTGTTGCAATAGAAAATTAGAAATTAAATGAGGTTTATTTTTCCTTATACTTAGTAAGTCACAAAGATATCATTCTTATTTGTGGACAACTAAAAATTTAACATCATTATTGTTGCTTGCAGGGGAGTTCATCCATCCAATACAGCATCTGATGCGACCTAGTAACATTAGCTAGCAAATTGGGAAACAGTGTCAAAAGTTGACTAATTTTCTTCACGTCAATGCCTCTGAATATCAGGAAACACCCTCAAAATTGAAGTTTCAACACTTCACACATGGAGAGGAGAAGACTCACCATGGCTGAAACAACCGAAACGCATGCAATAAACCATCCTATTAACATTTAAAAAAGAAAGAAAGAAAGAAAGAAAAAAAAAAAAACTAGTAGTAACAATTGGGATTCTGGCTCCACAACATGAACAAACCAACAACTTTAGATGATCAACAAAAGCTGAAAATTTTACATGTTTCAGACAGACTATGAGAAATGTCCGATTTCCCAGCAGCAAGCACAAAACTTTACAAGTTGGGGCAATAGAAAAGTTGAAGTCAAAGCTTAAAAACACGAACTTGAGGCTGAGGCAAAGATAATAGCATCACTGAGATGAAGCTCAAAGGTGAGAAGCCAGAAGGGTCGCCAAAAAGACAAAGGGAAAAAGAAAATGCAGAAACAGAAGTTTCAGAGAGAGAAAGAGAGAAGCAGACTAGCAGAGGAATAAAGAGAGTGATTCAAAACCGAAATTGAAAGGGTGAACAAATATAAAAGAGAAGAGAAATACGTACCCAGATCTACGAATTCCAACAATAGCATACAAATTTTCGCCCCCTCCAATTTCGGAGCTGTGTAGTGCAGTGCAGTGCAGTGCGTTTTCTCTCTCCTCTCTCTCTGTTCCTATACAGTGATACCCTCCAATAAGGTTTTTTTTTTTTTTTGGTGCTACATTAATCATTTTATAAATTGAAAAATGGAACAAAACAAAAATAAATGTCACGCTGTTTCTCTCTCTCTAAACAATTTTTTTCTTCTAATTTTAAGAGTAGGAATATGTAACAAATAAACTAATAATTATGAGAAAATTGGTCTGACCGAGAAGTGAGGAATTGGTCTGTAATTATATTCCTACTCAACCAACCCACCTTCTTCCATTCCTCAATTCAAATATTTCAAAGTCTTCTTTCACCCATTTTCCTTTCAGGTTTTTTACCAACCGTGACTTTTTTTCCCCCTTTTTGCTAGCACTATTTGAGAAATTTGAAAACTTTAGTGTGGTATTTTTAGTATTTGAACATTAAATTTTAATATTTTATCATGAGAGGAATCGACTTATATTAGTATAAATTTTTTTTAACTTACACTCATTTTCAACTGTTAGATTCACTTTCATCTAATGGTTGAGATAATTTCATTAAAAGTAACTATTAGATGAAATTGAATCTAACGATTAAAAATGAGTGTAAGTAAAAAAAGACTTACACTGATGTAATTTGATCCTCCCTCTTTTATCATATATAGCTGTTTGAAGTTTTGAAACTTTTATTTTCAAATAAAGCTAGTATGAATAATTCACCCAGTGATATATAGGGTTTCCTTTTAAAAATAACATTGTAGCATTTTGGTTTTCAGTTGGCAAAACTTATTTTGGATGAATGGAAAGGTAAAAATGTTTTGCTTCTTCTTAAATCATGATTTTGACATTAAAATTTAGTTACAAATAATTCAAAAAAAAAAATTTACTAAACATGTATGAAATAAGATGAAATTAGTTTACAATCACCAAGCTATAATTTCCGAGGTCTAAACTGTAAATTAAACAAGTTCATTTCATCTTTAGAAGTCCATGTAATGCTAAGATTATTATTTAAGCTTTCAATGGTTGTGAATCTTGCGATATTGTAAGTTGTGATTAGAAGTGGTAAAACAGATTTAATTTGTTGGGTTAATTCGTTAACTTATTATTTTTTGGCAGTTTAGATTTAAGATTTCAATTTATTTTTATTTTTTAACTCGCATAATCTGTCCTGCATAACTCGTGGGTTAAGCGGAGTAGAGTGAGTTAACTTGTTGAGTTGAGTTTTTTTTCTTTAAAGTGTTATAAATGAGTCTTTTTATTTGTATTTATAATATTTTTATAGGTATGATACTAATTTTTTTTTATTTTTTTAATCTCTATAAATTATTATTTTTTTTATTTTTTTAATTTCTATGATTTTTTTTTTTTTATACATTTTTTATTTTTTTAGGCGGATTGACCCGCCAAGTCGTCTATTTTTTCTCATTTTTTCTTTTTTGCGGGTCAACCTACTAACTCATCCTAAAACGGGATAGGTTAGCTCTTTCAGCCTATTTTTTAAAACGGGTCAACCCGTCCTGTCCAGTATTTTGGCTGGTTGAAAGCGGGACGGGTCGAGCGGGACAAGTTGACCTATTTTGCCACCTCTAATTATGATCAAATCAATCTCATCATACATTATTATATCTCCTTATCACAAATTAAGTAAATCATTACCATAATTTAAACATAAAACCTGTAATTAAATACATCCTACCTTGTGATAGCTCAAATCAAATGTACTAACTTATGGTTAAAATAGACAACTAATCTCAAAAATTAAAATAAATGATTTACATATTCTCTATTGGAAGTAATTTTTTTACCCAAAATATAATAATCTATACATTATGTATTTTATTTATACAATTAATTATTTTTGTTGTTGAGTATTTTTTAATATTAATCTCGTTATTCGTTTAACCAAAATACATTTAACTTGTCCAACTTACTCACAAAATTATTTTGTATGCCACGAAAATACTACAGTCGCATAAGGGATAATTTGACATTTTAAACTAATTTAATATATGGTATAAAAATGATAGACGTATTTAGTTGTGCATGAAACATTTTCCTTTTACTATCCAACCTGAACAGTGAGAGAATGCCATGTACCTAATCTCCGAATTCACAGCACCACAAAAAGTAGCTAGCTCGCCCTTGATTACCATGTCATGTTTCTTCAACTACTTATAGCTTACTCATAATTAAGAATGAGAATGAGTTAGGGAGTTTATTAGTAGTCTACAACTTATAGTTATTTTTTGACCTACGTAGACTTCGTTTGTTTAACAAATAAAGTAATTTTAAATTTTTTGAAAGACTTATTTAATTATATAAGTTAAGGTTTGAGTTTTTAAAAAAATTTATTTAATCTACTAATTCACTCTATTTATTAATTAATATTTATATATATAATTAAAAATTTTATAATATTTATATAATTTATTAATTATATATTAATATAAAATATTTATTTTAAATAAAATATAATATAACAAATCATATTTAAACTGACACATTACCAATAAGACCTAAATTTATTTAGATAAAGTTTAACCTATCTCAACTCATAACCATCCATGATGCATGGCAACCTCAAATGATGGCACCAAAGTAAATTGTTTCGCGTGATTTCATGCACAAAACAGTTTAAGAGAAAGAGAATCTCTTTATTCAACGTTCGATTTTCTCGGCACTATCCACTTGCAGGAATATGATCTATTATCTTTTCTAGAGTACCTACCATAGAAGTTAACGTATGCATACAGATTCTAAGTTATTAAATTATAAGTTTAAATATATTGTCCAAACATATCTTATATCATAACAAAATAATTATAAATTTTATTTTGTTGATAAGGGGATTGAACCTAATATCTCTCTACTCAAAGTTCATCCTACCCTTACCGCTGAAGCAAAGCTCAAGTGATATATATAACAACCAAAGAAAAAGGAAAAAGCAATCCAAGGAAAGCTAAAATAAAAAGGCATCAAATATATTGTGTCTGTTTGGTTTAGTTAAAGAGATATTTAGAGAGGAGAGATAATGAAGAGAGAGCATACCCTGGTGAGGCATAGAAGTTGAAAACACAGTATCACAATCCCCGTGCGTCTCGGTCTGACCAGTTTCCTCGGCCTTGTGTGGTTCCTGAGTTTTATGTGGCCTTCCTTTCTTTGTTTTGTTTTGTTTTGGATTGGTTTCTTAATTTCTGTTTTGTTTTATTGGTGTAGAGTATACTTAATTAGTATATATGAGTGTGATCCCAAATGAAATGTCTCATCCATCAAGTAGTGATATAGTTTATATAGTAGATAGTAGTGCAGAGGTGAAGATGACAACAACATCGCCTAGTAATCGGCAAGATGGAATATTCCATGTAATATTCCGATCCCTCGCCGTCCAATGTTTCAAGATATATATAAATAATATTCCGGCACTGTAGTCGCTTTCCTATGCATTCTTCCTTCAACAACGAAGAAATACAATATATAATATATACAATTACAAAATATCAATATGCTGCCATTTGCCTAACCAATTACGTAACTTATTTTAAATGTTAGTAAACTCCTATTAATTAACCCAAACTTTTTTTTTATTTTCAAGCAATTTTTTTTTATAGTACAGCAATACAACTACTGTTTTTTTTTTTTGGACTGGAGTGCAAAGTACTCGTTTATAGTAATCGAAGAAAGGATTACACATTCTTTAATTACTAGGTTCTTAAGTGTAATATACTTAATAACTAGATTTCATCCCATGGAACTGGTTTGTAATATATATAATATTCTATTCTATAGTATTTATTATTTTAAGTTTATGAACAACAAAATTAAGTTGATTAATTTTATTTAAATTATCATACACATCAATAAAAAGAGTATTAAAATTTGTTTTAAAAACTTTTTAGCCCTTTTAAACTTTTTTTTTTTGTATCCACGCACGAATTCATATATATATATATATATATATATATATATATATATATATATATATATTTATATATTAATCATTAATCGTTTATAAATAATAATATTAAATTAACTAAACTTATTTAGATTATTATACATAATAATAAATATAATACTAAAATTTAATTGAAAAATTTACTTGAACACTTTAATTTATAAAAGCTTTCTTACATATTATATATTTTTTATCACGTTAATAGCATCAATATATATTAAAATAATTAAACAATCTTAAGCCTGTAAAAATAATAAAATAAATTATATTTATCTACTTTTACAAAATAATTGAGTCATAATATATGCTCTAAATTATTGTTAATGTTTAATCAAAAAGTATGAAGCCTAATACAATTTGTTATAAATTTGTGTTAATGTTCAATCAAAAAGTATCAAACCTAATAAAATTTGTTATTTTATACTCACATTAATAAAATTTAGTTACAATGAATAATGTAAAAAGAACAGTTTCTTTTTCCTTTTTTTAAATGAATGAAAAAAAAGCAGAGGATAATTGTTTTCCAATATCAATATGTTACAGTCCCAACTCCCATGGATGTTATGATTGAATATGAGCTATGGGACTTGACTTTCACATTAAAAAGAATAAGATTTTGATGTGAGGTTTGAATGGCTCTGAATTCTCTCTCACTTCAACAACCATGCCAAACGTGCTATGTAAAATTTACATGACCATTAACTCTCACACCTCAACAGCTAACTTTTTATGTTATTGTTGCAAAGAGAATTCCACTATAGAAGGAATACGGTGCCAATGATAACGATGAATTTGGTGGAGTCATTGAGAAGGTCGCAGGCCATTGATGCTATCAACTATCAAGCTATTGGTGCTAAGGTCAATCAGCTAACGCAAACCCAAATGAACAATAGCCCTCCATGTGTCTCACTCTCACAAATATGTTTTTATTTGTCCATAGCTATTTTATACTGTCTTAGTATAATATTATGTTATATAATATATAATATTGGCTCTGAAATGGTCCCCATTTGAAGAATTTCTCCTCCACAATGGCCGCACACGTTTTCAAGGTAGTCCTAATTCCTTCCTGCCTGAGGTATTATACAACGTTGATATACTCAGCAGTTAGCATCATTTATGTGATAATCAATTTCCTATTATTAAAAACACAACAGAATTTGAGCACTGCTGGCTGTCAACGCCCCACCCCCTCCCTTGTCATCTTCCTCCTACCACTTGCATCATACAACCAATGGCAAAAATTCAACAATTGCAACTCAAGCTGCAATTTTCATACCTTTGTTTGACTCTGACCAGAACTATGTGCTATATAATATCAATTTGGTGCTAAAACCTCATCAGCAGGCTTTATAAAATCATCAAAATACAGTAAAACATCACAAATGCAAAGGACCACTACTAACAAACATGAACGGACGTATCCAACGTACACGACTAAAGCATGTTGAAAGAAAAATAAGCTAATCCATAAATATTTTATTTATGGAGAGGCATAGATTTTAAGTCAAACCAGTTAGAATAAATTTTCTTTTTATTCATTGGATCTCCTATCTCTATTGCCCCAAATATCAATGGTTCAAAAAAACTGTTGAATGAAAAGTAGCTGGTTTGGATGCTACAACCTCTCTTTTGCAGGTTCACAATGCTTAAAAAATGAATAATGCTATTGCTAAATGCACACACTTATACACATATCACTTCATATCTATATAATTTTTATTATTTGATTACAGTTAATCTTACTTTATTTTCCACACACCCACACTCTAATGCTGACAACTCAGCAAATTTGAGGAGATGACTCCTAAAAATTGTGTAATAAACATTTTTCTTAAAATATTCAAGAGTTTACCCAAAATGACTCCGCTTCTATATTTGTAGGAAAAGAGAAGGTCACTCTTTATTCAGCATGATTCAATAAGCGACAAGGAATCCATAAAAATCACCAAAACACACGATTTTGTATGGTCAAAGCTAGCATTTTGTAATGTTTAAAGCTATAGAATAGTTTGAATTTACAAAGTAGGATAAATTGATTCCACCTCTGTTCCCAGTTCCCACTAACTAGACATTAGACAAGAACATGTCACAGTTCAAGTACCTATCCTGTAAAATGAAGCCCAAAGGTATCTCTGAATCATGACAGGATGAACCATCAAGTAGACCTTCCCTCCCTACATGCCATACCTAGTTATTCCATGAGGATTGCCTTGGGCAATATTGATGGCTTGAGTTCTCATCTTAGCTTCACTCCAGATCAAAGGTGCTGCCATAGACTCCATGCCTAGCATCCTCCTTTTCCCCCCACCTGGAGATCCTTCTAAAGTCAATCCTGCTGAACTCTCATGTGAAGTTAGACAACTTTCAGTTGAACAATCAGCCCTTTGGGATGGCAGACTAGGCGGTATTTCTTCTTCTGGTACATGCACTCCAGCCACTTCAGTAGATGGTATCGAGTAAAAACCAAGAGGATCAACCATGGAACCTCTTGGTGCTTTACTTCCAATTCCTTGAAACTTTTGGCTATCAGTGTCTATAACTGTAGCACCTATAAATTGATCAGCTAGCATCTTGCAAGCTCTTTCAAGCATGGCCATGTATCTCCGCTCTGCATCCTGGCGAATCTGCAAGTGTTTCTCTGCCTACAGTGTGATTTTATTTTAAAATTAGTACGCATTATCTACAAATCATTTTCAAAATAATTTCTTAATAATGTTACAAATTAACAAAAGTTACAAGCAGCAACTCGCTTCAATAATACTCAGTATGCAAACTAAATCCACCTCTAAAACACCAACAAATGTGGTAAAAAATTCATCAAGCCATATATTGGATACACAACTTGCACTAGGAAAAGGAAATTTACCTCCACTTGCAAATGCAGCTTACTTTGCACTTCCATTTGTGCTCTTAATGCCTCCTTGATTTCATAACCCCTAGGCATAACATTAATTAGCCCCTCAATTTGGTAATTCAAAACCATTGAACATTCGCAGGAAAAAAAATGCTTGTTAAGAATTAATAAAAATTCTTACTCGTTTGTATCACAAGTTGGCAACTTCGGAGAAGAGTTATCAGTACCAGGGCTTTCTAAAAGATATGAACCCGATATTCCTTCCATAAAATTTTAACAATAAGTCAGTTGGAGCCTAGACTATAACAAAAAATTCAGGTAAAATTACAATTTACGAAGTCCTGGCAAACTTTCTTCCAATTTAGGAAATTGTAAGATTCCAACTTAAAACCAATTGACATTAAGAGGAGTGGTCCAACAGATATATAAACCGTACCCGAAAGATTGATGCAGGCGATGTGGAACTCTTAACAAGAACAGTTGTCCAAAGTGAAAAAATAATGTTTAATATATGTTCAAATTCAAAGAGTAATTAATGGCTTAACCATAAATTAACTTGATTATCCACTCTTCCAAAATATGGCTAATTTGCTCACTAATTGGAAATATGTCCACCAAGATTCCCTAATTGTAATTCCACATGGACAGCTCCACATCAATATGTATCAACAATATAACCTAAGTTGCTAATGTAAGATTATGGCATTAGTTCATACAGATTAAAATTCCAGGTGGACCCTTTCTCTGAGGAAAGGGAAAGGAGAAAGACACCACTGAACACATCGGACAGAACAGAGAAATGCACAATAGGAAAAATTCAGATGACGGGAACATAATTGGAAAGTTCATAGAGGAATGACAACCATACCATCTTTGCATCCCTCACCTATATCTTTCCCTGATTGCTTACCAAGTCTGTATTTCTGCAATGCAGCAAGGAAAGGTTTCACTTTCATCACAAATCCTAAAAATGGGCAAAGTATTTTATGAAAAGAATTAAAGAGACCTGAAGATGACTCTTTAAATGAAATAGAGTCAAACCCTTGACATTCATG
The DNA here is from genome assembly GCA_029884605.1 of Ormosia emarginata. Lineage (NCBI taxonomy): Eukaryota > Viridiplantae > Streptophyta > Magnoliopsida > Fabales > Fabaceae > Ormosia > Ormosia emarginata. The sequence continues at coordinate 1,392,736 of JAQQTP010000054.1, forward strand.
GTCCGCATGATTGCTTTTGGTGTAGCTTCTGCAGGTAACATCCAGAACCTAGTCAGAAAATGATATTGATGATAATCTAAACATGAAAGTTCCAACAGGAACTAGCCAAGAAACGAAAAGTAGGCTTTAGTAGCTACTTCAAAAACAAGTCAAGCTAAGATCATTTATAAGCCTCAACATACATAGAAGGCTAAATATGTTGAGCCAAAAATACTTTTCAATAGTGACAGCTTGATGAATTCATGCAAAAAGTATCTTGCTTTGTCAGGGGAAAAAAAATTTCTGTACAACAGCATGTGGGCGTGTTAGTTTACACAGTGGGTCTGTTTTGGATCTGCCTATAAATTCTCTCACATGGATATATTTTAATTGATTGCTATATATTTTTGAATTATCAAAATTTGACCTTTTTTTTTGGTACAAATCAAAATTTGACTTTGACATAACTATGCTATTAAATTTTTAAGTTTAGATTTATTATGATAATGGTTGTTGAATTGCTTTATATGAAAGTATCATGCACAATACATGAAAGTATCATGCACAATTATTATAGAAAATATCATGCACAATATAGGAAAGTATCATGCACAATTATTATAGAAAATATCATGCACAATATAGGAAAGTATCATGCACAATTATTATATATTCTTAATCTTATTTTTAGCATGATACGTTCATATATTGTGGATGATATTTTCATATAATAATTGCGAATAATACTTTCATATATTGTGCATGATACTTTGATATAAAGCAATTCAAAAATCATTACGATAATAAATCTCAACTGAAAAATTTAATAGCTTAGTTATGTCACGGTGTGGGCTAAAGATGCAATAGATCATATCATAATATCAAATACCACCCTTCCAAACCTGACATGTTATAATCATACATAAGGACGACAATTTCAGACATGAGATGAACCCACCTACTAAACTGGCAATTGAAAACCTAAATTTGACACGACACAAACTCATTTTACTCCCAACACGACATGATTGACCTAATTTTGAATATAACATTATAACTAACACTAACACAAACACAAACACACAAACCCGAGTCGCCATCCCTAATTGTACATTTGTCTTTGCTTCATAGTTACAACTCAATCAAACAATTTAGTAAATTTACAACCAAAATTAGAAATTTATCAGAATCTTAAAATAGTAAATATGCACTAAGTGAGGATATGTATCAAACATAATAAAATCTCTCAAGCTATCTTCTCGTTCACGTAAGGAAATTATTATAGTCACCATACCACTGAGTCTCTCTTAAATAATTCTTAAATAATGTCCATAATACAATCACAACATGAAGCAAGAAAAGAATTAATGTCTTGGCTTTTCAAGTTTTGTTTTCTGAATTGCAGTCTGCTGAAATGTTTAGTTTAAATTTTCACTATCCTAGAATCACATTTGAGACATGAAACATGAATTAGGAACTACACCAACATGTTTGACATGTTTTGGCAAAATCATGTTGGGTCATTAACATGATTTTTACAATGTTCATAAGTGACCTTGTTCTTGAAATGTAGGACAATTGATGTTCATAAGTGTTATTTGAGGTGATTTACTACATTATCAGTCCAAGGGCATCATTCTTAAGGAGGGGAAACGAAAGTTAGCAATGGATATGGATGAAACTGGCCCTGCAAGGCTGATTTGCTCTTCCGAATCTTCTGATTGACTTATGCGCTTAGGTCATAGATTCTTTGATATCGGTTCAATACCATAGAAGACCTCTGGGCATAAGTTTTTTTATTAATATTAAACTTAGACAACTGTGAAGTTGATTTGGTTTTAAGGAAACTACTTAGGGTCTAGTTTTAGACTTCTATCATTTTTCTTTTCACGGGTTAACCATGAACTATTGATTTGCTTTTGAGGAAATTACTTAGGATCTAGATATTGATCTTAAGAGACAGGCCAGCAGTTTCCAAAAAAAATTGAAGTAAAATTTGTAAGAACGCGACTTCAACAAAAAAAGACTTGAAAAATTTATAAAAACCATGTAATTGATAGTGACAGTAATTTAAAAACTTCGCACAAAAGAAAGAAAAAATTTAGTAATAGGGGAATGATGAAAGAGTAAAAAAAGCATAAGAATTACTAGAAAAAATTAGATCAAGATTAACTAAATTATTATGAGCATAGAAATAAAAACTAAAAACATATTCATCAGTTATTACAAACATAAACGACTCGCAGTGACCCATGGACAAGAATAGAGATAGAAGAGAACAAAAAGAAGAAGAGCAACTACACATACAGCTGCCGTGCGCGATGCACTGTCAAAGAGATTTCTAATCCCTAAATTAGTTTGGGGGTGACTATGTACCTAAAAGTCCCTAATTTGTGCACCAATTAGATGAAGGTGGGTTTTAGTGAGGTTAAAGCAGGAAATTTGGCTCCTTATAGAATAGCGGCTGCTATTGCATCCTGTTATTGCGGCGCTCCAAGCCACAACAATGAATCACTCCGCTACAAGCATTCAGGAGTGGCTCTTTGCCACTCTGCTGCTATAGCGGCTGCCATGGAGTAAAACATCCCTACAACTAACACTATATAATTAATTTTATCGAGTAAAACCTACGTTGCACCAATATGGGTACGAGGTATAAAAATTTTCAAAACACTAGGGCCAAAGTACGTCATATATATATATATATAATATAAAAATTTCACACAATAAAATATGACAGCACAAATATAAAATTAAAAACACAAATTTCAACATAGAACATAGAAAGGAACTTAAATTGTTCAACCAAGACAATATCCACAATAAGAAACTACAATACAAAAAAAAAAAAAATAGAATCAAAATCACATAATAAGATGAACAAAAGCGTATATTTGGGTTTGGCCTTTGGGGTTGACGGGAAGTGTACGCAAGAGAGGAGGGAGAGGAGGGACTGAGAAGCTCGATCTGAAATTGTTCTGCTGCCGCCACTTGCTCGCTCGCCGAAGTTCTGCCGCTGCTTAAAATGCTAGTTGCTGGAGAGGAGCTGCTGCCACTGGGTGGAGAAGAGCCAGTAGGTTGAGAAGGAGACCAGAAATGAAACTCAAGGGAGAGGAGTGACTGACAAGTTCGATCTGACTGTGTACTGCTGCTGCCGCCGCTCGCTCGCTCAAATCCTTGCCGCGAGATTGCCAGAGTTCTGCCGCCGCAAAAAACTAGTCCCCGGAGCTGCAATCACCGGAGAGGAGCTGCTGCCACTGGGTGAAGAAAAGCTGCGCCTGCGCCACTAGAACCAGAAATGGAGCTGGGTCGAATGGGAAATTGGGGAAGAAATAAATGGGAAACACGACTATTTTGGGAGAAATTTTGAGTGAGCTGTACCTGAGCCATATCTAGCCTATCGAGCCGTACTCGAGCTGCACCGGAGCTGTACTCAAATACAATTTTTTTTTTAAAAAAAATCAAGTATGTACCTGACGCGTACCAATACCCGGTACGTACCGGGTACGTGTATGCCTGGCTAAGAAGTGTACCCATGATTCAGAGAGTAAAACCCAGTAATTTTCCAAAAATATCCCATTAATCATTTCAAAAGTAATTATACTTTACAATAGGCAAACAAACTCAAAATTTTAAAATCAATTATTTTACATTCAATTCTTTTGACATCCATTCTCTTAAAATCAACCGTCCAAAATCTAACCAAAATGGGCACGCCATTGCCCTTCAACTCTTACATTTAGCATATCTGTTAACCCCACCTTTAAAGCATAAGATCATCACCTTTCAATCCACTTTTCTTTGGCAATGGGAAATTCAATAAGGTTGACAAGTATTAACAACCAAAAGTTTTCTCTTTTCACTCATTCGTGAAGCACGGCAAGTACATGAAAATTTAACTTATTTAACTTTGTTCAAACTTTTGCTATGTAGTTTAAGTTTAAAAAGAAAATTGATCTTACAAAAGGTTCTACTATGTAAATGCATGGGAAAAATATAATGATAACCCAAAAACCAAAGGGAAAAATATAATATAAGGTTTTATCCCGTTCAAAAGTCTACAAAACTAAATGGCGGCCACTTAACAGCATGACCAAATTAAGGTAATAAACACTAAGTATAAGCGAAAGAGCTTCAAAGCTGAGTTTAACACCCTACACATTCATCAATATGCCAACTTTGTTGCACTAATTGTGTCTACATACCTGCACAAGAAATGGTTACTACCAATACATTTTAATACCAGAAACTCAATGAGTTTCAATTTCAACTTCTTAATATCACAAGCAAAAAAGTAAAATAGCCAATCTTAATACTGGACAAACCTTAAGCAGTTATATTTCAGCCATAGTTTATGGCACAACACAACGGTTGCAGTTAGTCATTACTTTCCCTGTTTCCAATAGGCAAGCAACTTTCCCCCTTCATATCACTAAGATTCAATAAAGCATCTAAAACTGCTGGCAGCTCTGCTACTGCCATGCTCCCTTATGACGAATTTCAACTCAAACTGTCTTTCAAATATTTTTACATGTTTCTTTGGTTGCAGATAAATGCATAAACCTCCCAAGTCAATGGTGAGAAGATTCAGCACATCAATAAATGTGGGACATGAGGTCAAATGATGGACTCTCTACAGTACAAAACTTTCTGCAATAGATTTAATATTTTGTCACCAAACTCAAAACCCACTGATTAATAAGCCCATTCTGCTCATGAAAGTATTCTCAACCTACATTCTTACAATAAATTCTAATTTTGCAGTCGGCAGTCGAAACAGTTGATAAACTACATAGCACATGCATTCTAAGAAAGACCAATTGTTCTAGATAAATAAAAATAATTCCATACATGAAGATGATTACAACCGAGCCAGAATTAGAAATGAACTGCACAACACATAAATTTGGAGTCATAACAGAAAAAGCCCCTCCTTTTTCCTTGCTCCCCAAAGGCAAAGCTGGATCATTTCAACTAACAAAAACCTGGAAGCATCCCAACTGTTCCTACTCGACGCATCACACTAAGCCAATACAAATACTCTGCCAATTTTGTTCCAAGTAAAAAAAAAAAAAAGGAAATTGCATATATGCTATGAAAAGAAAATTGAACTGAATGAAGAAAAGATTAAAACTTTGACAAGAAAAAAGGAATAAAAGACTTACTACTGGCACCTCCAAGCTGGGTGACAGCATCCACAAATCGTTCATGGAGGTCCTGAGTCCAACGAAGGCGAGGTTTGGGATCAGCCGTCAAAACCAGACATGGGTCTCCCTTGTGATTGTGAGAGAGGTTGGAGCCACCCTGCACATCTTCCTGCCCAACAAGCCCTTCGTGGGGGTGTATCAATCTCGGATACATGCTTTTTCTTCTTCAATGGCAAAAACCCAACAACCCCAGAAACGAAAAAGACCATTAACTAATGGATTGTGTTTGTGTGTTGGTTCAGTTCAGAAGAAGCAGATCCAAGTTACCCATTTGGCTGAGAATGGTAAAGGTGCAAGCTTTGAGGTTTGAGGTTTGTGAGAGTGAGTTAGAGAGACAGAGAAGATGATGAAACCGAAAACGCCGTAGGACTGAAACTGACGCTGACGCTGGCACTGGCACGCCTTTCGGGGATCTTGTCCCTTTCTGCACTTTTTCCGTAAAACAAAGAAGAAAAACGGTAAAAGAAACAGAAATTTTTCAGCGTTGATGTCTATGTGTTGTGTATGTCTATTATTGCCGTCTCTCTCTCTCTCTTTCTTTCTCTCTATTGTCTCTTTTGTGTCCATGTCACCATGTCCCTTTCTTTGGGCTGTAACCAAGCAAATGGAGCCAGTGGACGTGGATTGTGGCAAGAAGGAAAGCATGGAAAGGGATTAACTTAATGTTTTTTTTATTAATGAAATGAAATAAAATAAATAAAAATAGATTAAAAGAAAGAAATGAAATATAAATTTTTTTTATTTAAAAGATTATTAAAATATTGGAATAAAATTAAAAAAAATTATTTCTTTTCATTTTATCTTAATTTTGAAGAATAAAAATAGAATTTTTGAAGAAAAGAAAAAAAATAATTTTTTGTATATTTTTTTTACTTCTCATATATTTTAAAATTTTTAAACAAAATAAATTATTATTTTTATTTCATTTCTCTTATTATCTACAATTTAAATATAGTGTTAGAGTAAATTATTTTTTAATTCACATCTCTCACATTTTTTAGAAGTGACAATATTTAAAAAATAAAATTAATTATAATTAAATAGTAATAATTATACAATATAAAATAATATATGTCCATTCTCTTAACATAATCACTTTAGCATTGCCGATAGCAAATGGCAATTAATCAATTAACTACTATTTTTAGTATATCTCTTTCGTTTTAATCAAGGTTTAGTTTGTAGCTTCAATTACTATGGAAAAGTGAAAAAAAAAATGATGGTAAATGATGGGTTTTTAGATGGTCAACTTCATGTGATGATTGATGTTCTTGATTTTGTTTTAGTGATTATTATCTTGTGTGTTAGCTTGTGGGCTTGTTTGTCCACGTTTGTACTATTCTCCCTGTATCTTTATTATTAGTCATTGTATAAAAGAATAATTTTTTTTACACAGATTATATAAAACATGTGTGTCAGTATTATTCAAAAATGTTATTGTAAGATTAATATGTTATTCATTACTTATATGTGAGTATGTGAAAAAAGTGTGAGTGTTAATTTGTATGAATCATTACATAATTATTGTTTGTATAAATATTAAAAACATAAATGAATTATTTTGTATTAAAATATCAGATTGCATTTGATTTATATAGATTAGGAAATAAATAAAGCTTTTATATTGGCAAAGAGTTATAGACTTACCACATAAAAAAAATAATAATTTGTTTTTTTTTTAGAAAATATTTGTTTTTAAAATTTTGGGTTTATTTGTTATTAGAAAGTATTTCTTTTTATTGGTATTGTAGTTAAATAGTATTCAGATTATCTTATTACATCTCGACTAATTTATCTTTTAATTATCGAGTATATTAATTGATAAGATTAAGAGATTTATAAAAATATTCATTACGAGTTATTTTATGTAATTAACATAATTAGGATTTAAATATGTGACCATGTGTCTACATATACAGTATACCTGCTTATCTACCTCTAAATCAACCATTAGGGTTAGTATAATCATTATTTAATAGTGAGTTAAAAAGAAAATTATTAAAATTTATTTACAATGTAGGGTTTTGAATCATATTAATCTACTCAGGAACATACCATCAACACTTTTGAGTAGAAATTAGTCTCACACTAAAATGATATAGAAAAACACCTTATGAGAGATGATAAAAATATTCTTAAATCTCACTTGTTAAGATTGATTTCACAATAATAATTATAATAATTTTTAAATTTATTTGTTATAATTGATTTTATAATATTATAATATTAATTATAAAATATTTTGATAGTAAAATAAGCTAATTCAAATATTCAAAATCATAATATGCAAATTTAATAAATTTATAATGCATTGTTATATCTGTACCAAAAATAATAAGAGAAATTATAGTATGCTTATATAGTATCACTAAATGCATGCTCTAGGATAATTTTACCATTAATTTAAGTTATTTTATTTAAAATTTATGTGATTATATTTAAAATTAATGATGAAGATTTATCCTAGAACATGTATTTATTGATGCTGATAATGAAATATTACATTTTTCACTTTCTTAACTTATTTCAATATTTAATGGACAAAACAAAACTAATATAGTTAGCAGCTCACATGGAAAAAAATAATTCAACTATAAAATTATATAAGTTTTGGTGCCTGGTCAGTTCAATAATAACGATTAAAATATTTTAGCTTGTTGGGTTATAATAATTATAATAACAGTCTCATTATTCATCTAATCAAAATATGTTCAATTTGTCTAACTCATTCACAAAATCATTTCGTATGTCACAGAAATGTTATAATCACGTACAGAATAATTTGACATTTTAAATTAATTTGACGGTGGACATATTTAATTGTGCACAAACATTTTCCTTTTAATAATAAGTTCGTAATAACTTTTTATAAAAAAATATTAAAACACAACATATAACTTAATTTTTATAGCATATTGTTACTTATATTAACGTGTGTTGATTTAAGTAGAAAGTGTTAAAGTCGCTTAAGCATATAGTCTTGGATTCGATATAAAAATTCATGTGTATGAAAATAATATTGTTGAGAGAAATCTCCACTTAAACACGTAACTGTACTCTAAAATATTAATTTTTCACCTATCAAATAAAGATATTATTAGAAATCAAAAAATAATATTGCTACCCATACATGATCGAGAGTCATAACTATATAATTAAAACATGAAAGGAATCACTTATACAATTGTGTATAGTTGTGACTCTAACAATTATATACGTGATTTTTTTTAATACATAAGTGTAATCATAGTACTAAAAAAATGGAGTTAACGCCATTTCATCCAACTAATCACACTTCTTTCTTCATTAGTGGGTTTGTTCCAATTCTAATCAAACTCAACCTAACGTGCCACTAATCTAATAGGAAGATGTTTTCTTAAAAATAATTGTGTTCCTCATAAAAAAAAAAAGAATTATGTTCCAGATTAATTAGTATGTGGCCATTTCAATCAAACAATCATATGATTTTTGGTCGGCGTTGTGCTTTGCTCTAAAAATTGTTATTATTTTTTAAATACATGTTATGTTTTTAAAACAATTAGGTTATTTGTTATCTTTTGCTCTAATAACTTGTCTTCTGCTAAATTTATGTCATCAGGAGTGAAGTGATCAATGTTTAAAAAAACAATTGTGGATTAGTTTTATAGGTGGTCTAAATAGGCCAAATTTATGAAAATACCTTGATATTTTCACCCATGTATGTATACTTCTCATGGGCCTCATAGCCCAGACAACCAGCTGTGATAACTATATCGGGTTCTCATTAATATTGGGCCAAAGTTTATGTCATGGTTGGGCCAGAAAATGGATTTTGGAGAGGGAGGGGAAATCAGAACCCTTGCAGTGGGCTTTAGGCCAAATTATAATGGTCTAAATGACGAGTCTGATTGATTTGAGGTACTATGTGGGTGGAGCCAGTAGTCCACAACTCTTCTCACTACCAGAAAATGGGGCAACAGCTGCTAGAGGGCAGGAAGGAATGCCAAGGATCACAATCAGATGTGCATCGACAGGGTGTGATTCATATGATAAAAACAAAAAAATGTAGGTGAACGTTGTTTATTAACATGTTAATAATGTGCAAAATAATATAAACTATCTTATTGTATATAAAATAATAATGACAATCAATAAATTGTGCAATAATTCATCTACTCTCTTATGTAAAATGTTTCTAATTACAAATAGCAAATGATATAGAGCATCTATAACAACAACAACAATAATAACAACTAAACATTTTCTTACTAAGTAGAATCGGCTACATGGATCACCGTCATTGTGCCTATAGAGCATCTCATATGAAAAAACGAATTGTTCTGAGATATTTCCTACTTTCTTATTATTGTATTTGATAAAGGAAAATGAAATTTATAGATCCAAGCTACGACACTTTCTTATATGAGTATGACTAGATATTATTGTATAACTTATACAAAATTAAAATAGATGTATTGCATGCAGATATAAATATAGTGTCTTTTAGGTATCGTATTTTAAGTGTTCAAATAACAAAATTATTTGATTAAATAACCAAATTTACGTTTGTATTTCATAACTTCAAATCCCACACCAACTGATTTTGTATGTTTTTTTTTTTCTTCAATTTTTCATGTTAATTTTCCTAATCGTTCTTTCTATCTGATGTTTGGCAGGTCAACACAGTGGACCGTAAGGAACATATACCTGTGCTGTGTGCAGAAGTTGTTGTACCTTTGGAGGTTTACCATAATGTTGGAAATTGTCTCAAGTAACTCAATGCCATGTCTATGTTTGGAGGATTACCCGTTCAGATGCTTTTATTGGTTGTTGCCTCCTCTCTTGTTTTTTTTTTCAATTTTTTATTATGCTTTCACGGAGGCGGTAGCTCACAAAATTAGGTGTGGTAAATGGAGGAAGTTTAGCCGTGGTTTTATAATTGTACAATAGTAGAAGGCCTAATGGCCTATCAAGTAAAATGGGAAAGCTTCAGAGTGCATAATTTGGCATCCTAGACTGATGCTAAATGTAGAATGTTGGTTTTGTTTTGTTAGAGAAAAAAAACATATTCTTTAAATGAGTAGCCCCGGAGACTAGGCAAAGATGGATTCCGTGGTGATTCAAGGAAGATAATATATGTAATTCTTTTGTAAGGTTGGGGTGGAAGGATTTCTAAACCCAGCAATGCCTATTAATTTGCAATTATCAATGGTAGCTATAATAATATTTATATATTTTTATAAGGTAGGGTCAGAGGGAATTGCAAGTTTGTCAACTATTAAAGGCGATTAATTATATTTGGTAGACGAACAAAATTATTTGATCACAAAAGCATGAGGAGAGGAGGCAATCAATGGATTGGTTGATATAAATTAAAAGAATATATGGGTTTATTAAGCTCTAGCGTCTAGAGAATGCAAAAGTTGCTATTATGGAGTCCCTACTAAGTAAGATGATGGTTCATGTAGCCAACCCCTACTGCTACTAGCCAACCTCTGCTTTCCTCTCATTGGAATCAACAAATTTAGCTGTACGCATGTGCAAATAAAACTGGATCCGGAACTGCTATGTCACGTTTCCGCTATCCTTCATGCTTGGTGGCTGATGCTAAGATTAAACCAAATTTAACCTTCACCTGACATAATATTTTTTTTGGTTGTGTGTGAAGAAATAATCTTGTATATTGTGAATCTTCTCTAGTTCTATACGATTACAGGTCTAACTAAAAATTGAAGACTAAAAAGGTGGGGATGGTCAAGAACATAATAGCCTCACAGGAATGCATTGGTATTGGTCTGCATATGTATATAGTTGCAATTTCAAAGTCTATAACCATGCAAGTGCTTGGCCCATCTTCTGGCCATGTAAGGGTCATGAAAATCCCAACTTTCAACACTGCTAGTTCTACCACCTGTGTTCATATCCCTCCCTGTCTCCTCACCACCTTCTGTAACATCATCATCTTTATGATCCCCAACTCCTACAACAGTTTCCCCTGTCCTTCTAACACACTCATCAATCTCACCTTCAATGTAGCTATATTCTACATACACATGAGTGCAGTCACCCAGGTCTAACAGAATTCTTCTTTCCTCTCCACCTCTTATCTCTCCAATTCTTATGACCCTGCCACTGCCAATTTCCTCCCCAGCCCCACATATTCTAAGTTGGATTTCTCTAACAATGCCTCCCAGCATCTTGGCCAAGAACTCCTCAAACTCTTGTATGACAAACCCACTAGAAGTGCCAAAGCCAAACCCCACATGAAATCTATGAATGGGTGTAGATGGCAGTTCCATGCTTATTGCATGGTATGGTCTTGTAGGATTATCTGATAAGTGCAGGATGCAGGACTCGGGGTTCTTGTGCACGCGATCTTCAAGTATCTTAATTCCTTTTTTCAACCCTTCAACTGGATCAGCTTGCCCCATGTAAAATAAACGGTCAATAACTTGAAGTGCAGTCCGCTTTCCGTAGGATGTCATGCGCCTTAAGGGGAAGACACGAGCTGCGGCCGAGGAGTATGTAACAATGGCCAAGCGATCAATGTGTCTGAGGGAGAAAACCACAAGTGCCATTGATTGTTTGAGAAGCCTTAGGTGTGGTCCATTGGGGCTAGCAACTAAGACCAAGTCAATTGCTCGTTCATGGGTCAGTTTTACAGAAAGATAAGCTCTATTGGAGGAGGGGCACATGATATAAGGTGTTTGCATAGGTGGAGACTGTAACAGTGATGAGGAGCTGCATGTTAAAGGATGAAGGGATAGATGGCAAGGACAAGATGCATGCTTAGTCACTTGCAAAGCTGGATGGTAACTAGCTGGTGCATTCGGTGGAATAGGCACAAGAGAGAAACACAGCTTGGGACTGTCAGGGGTGTCATCAGGCTCAACAGGGTCATCATCATCATAGCGAGCAGTGCGCAGAAGAGATCGGCGATGAACACGGAAGGTAGCAATAGAATCATCAAGGATTCGCAGGATGGGATCATTTTGGTTACTAGAAGTGAAAGAACCACAAAGGTTGCTGTTCAGGTTGCGAGGGAGCTGTGTCCAATGGGCACGGCAAATGGGGCAAGTGACACTACCATGGCGGACATTGGAAGATATGCAGGCAAAATGGAATGCATGAGAGCATTGTGCAGTGAATATAGCTTGGCCTGGACTGCTGCCCTTGCTGTGGTAACTCAGAGGATCTAAACATATTGCACAGAGATTCTGCAAAACGAGTAAAACAAAGCAGAGGAGTCAAAAGAACATTCTATGAAGGAATACAAGTATACATTCATGACCAAGAAAAACCAGTGTTACAAAGTGACTAGATTTGATTATTATGGAATAAATGAATCAATGAAATGAAAGTATTACTACCAGTAAACTAACCATGCTTAGTTTGCTTGTTTGTTGAGAACGTCTAGATGTATAGATGTATGTACTTACACACTGATATCACACACACAATAATTTTCAAAATAGCCATATATTGAACAAACAAACAAAAGCATTGAACAATTAACAGTTTATTAGAAGAAGCACTTTTCAATGAAAAGAAAAGTGGCACACGGATAAAGTTGGGCTAAAACCAGATGAAGATGGGAACAAATGCTTAATATTTGTTGATTACTATTGGTGATCCTTCATTGGTAGATATGTGTAAGTACCACCATAAGCACTTACTGAGGCTTATGGTATTTATACCAACATTCATACAAAAAATGCATCATTTAATCAAACTTATCTCACTTTTTACCAATTGATTGAAGATGAAGTAGGGACAGATACAGTGAAACTTTTCGGCCATAAAAAAAAATGAGATTCCACACTCAAGTGACAATAGATTGTGTGCATCACGAAAGTTCACTTCCTTCATTAGGAAGCTATTAGACATGTCCAGGGAGGTTTTCAAGATAATAGAAGGAAAAGTATGATCATGCATGTTGGGTCTGCATTTATAATGAATTGATTCTTGGCTTCACTAATGCGCCATGTACTGGGGCATTCACATGCTAGAATCCTCTATATTCCTTTGCTGTTGTAAATAAATTTCAGTACCAAAATAGATGCTTTAACGCTGTGCTGCCAATTCACAGGATGAGAAAAATAATAAAGCAAAAGGGTAGTTTAAAAAAAAAGTAATAAAGCAAAAAAATAAACCGTTCCATAAGGTCAAACTTTGAGGCCCATTGGATTCCGAAGTGTCAATGAAGTACCAAAAAATGTGAAAATGGCTCAGAGACACTTTTAACAGGGATGTGTGTGGCGTGGCTTTTAAGTGGAAGACTGTCTTTAATCTCAAACTTCAAAAAGATTATTTTATTAATAACATCCCCAAGCTACCTCTGTAGAATGTTAATCATTATTAATTAACCAAAAAATTTGTCTTGGGGGTGGTTTAAGGAACTACAAGTCAATTACCTTACTATGAAGCTCATTGTTGTTGATGATAGTAGTGAAATTGGAATCAGTTTCTTCTATTATCTCTCCCGAGGAATCCTTTGTTGTTGATGGAGAGACAAATGAGGAATTTGAGATCTGCAAACATGCACAACAACAAAATAAAACTGTCAAATTCTCTTATTTCTACCATCATACAGTATTTCTTGGACAAAGAACGCTCAAATTGGAAAGTAACTTCATCAGAATTGAAAAATAATAAATGACATTAGTAACCACAATAAATTCATAGCTGGTCTAAGTAATCCACTATCAGCAAAAGTATTATTAGAGAAAAACAAATGAGAATGGGAAATAAACAAACATAAGTAGAAAGCAACATTCTCAATTCCAAAATTTCACATTTTCAGTTTTACTGAAATTTTTTCAACAAGGGTGGGAGGGACACCAATCATGAATGAAAAAGGTCACCAATCATGAATGAAGAGGGTGATTTTATTGACCCCCAATTCTGAGGGATGGAAGATCAATTTGGCAAAATTGAAGTCCATTCTAAAATGCAGATAAAGTTTGCATCTTTTTACAAAATGCTGAACACCCGAAGAAGAAAGAAATGCATAGTGGGAAGAAGAGGGAAAGTAGATGTGTACAGTAGCAGATAGACTACAAGAGGTGTCAATGGCAACTGGATCCACCAGAGCTTTTCTCCTGGAGAATGAACCGCATGCATATGATGCTGCTGCAGCCACCTTCCTTGCTGCTTCTCTCAGCTTTGATGTTCCTCTTCTTCCTCCTCCTCCTTCCCCCATTCTCTCTTTTCTCTATGTTACTTATCTCTGTGTCAAAGCTTATAGCGTAACTCTCTGAGCCTGAGGCTTGTTTTGTTTGTGTCCGAGGCCACAAGCGAAGCAGAGGAAAGGAGGTACAGAGGAGAGAGAAAGATATAGCAGAAGGAAGAAGGAGACAAAGAGCTCTGCAAAATTCAGTAATGAGTAGCTTCTGTTGCCGTCTTTGCTGTTACTTTTTCAAGTCACTATTATTGTTGTTGTGTTCTTTCTTCATCTGCACCACACACACGCTTATATAAGTACATTACTTCAAAATGATTATTGTATTCTTGTTATTATATGAACATTTTTGTATCATATCGTATTTGTGTAACTCTAATTATTGTATTCTTGTTATTATATGAACATTTTTGTATCATATCGTATTTGTGTAACTCTAATATCTGTATTTCCAAGCATATAACTGCCTCCAACTCCAAGCACTCACTCTACCATCAATATACATTAAAAAAATAATATTTACATATTATTTTTATTACATTATTTTTATATCATATTTTAGTTAATTTAATAAATAATACATATTTTCTATTTTTTTTCCTAAACAAAAGTTATGCAAAAAGAAAATATAAAAAATACTGTGTAATGATCATTTTCTTATACATTATTATTATATCAGTCACATTATTTATCAAATTAAAATATATTTAATTTTATCTAATTTACTTATAAAATTATTTTATATATCATAAAAATATTACAATTATATATGATATAATTTAATATTTCTCTTACAATGTTAATATATATATGTATTCTAATATGTATTAAACATTTTCTTTGTTATACATGGCTCTGACCACATTTACCAATGAAAAATTATGGGCAACTCTCACAACTCCTTTTCACGATGAGAGAGAGAACCCGCATTTAATTTTTACGCTTCCACATTCGAAGCAACCCAAATTGCATTTGGTACTTCCTTACTCTATTTACAAAGGGGGATTTCAAAATCAATAATCCTTCGTACACATACTTATTTATATAATTTCTATTATTTATTATAATTAAATTCATATCATTTTTTATATATCTATACTTTAATTCTGTTTTATGCTCTTAATGTTAAAAGATGTGTTCTTAAATGATGTTTAATAAACATTATTGTTGAAATTTTTGCTTTTTGATGTTTGTGTAAGGAATAATGATTTTTGCCATGTATATTTGTGAAAGTATGAGTAACTTGAATCACTTAAAATAATTATAAAATAAAATTTTAATTATTAGATGACTTATTTAAAAGAAGTGTGAGAAGCATATGACTTAATATAGAAGTAGTATTATTCTTTGTAAAAATTAGATGGGAATATAATTTGATTGCTTTCTCAGGAAAGCTCAGCTTGGCAGTTTCTTTATCAACTTAAGTCATTGATCCTATTACCTCTTCTTGTGTGTAACCTTTCCATGGGGGATAGACTAAGAGGCAAATTTTAATTAGTCTGCAATATCAAAGAAAAATGTTATTTACATGCAAAATGATATTTTAGCAATCAGGAAGAAAAGAAAAGAAAGAAAGGGTTGTTGAAATTGATGGAAGAGCATGAAATGAGGAGGAGGAAGGAGAAGGAGAAGGACCAATGTAGCTCTTTCCAAAGACAATGATATTATGGGGCCAACCCACTCAACCTGATTGACAAATATTAGTTGTTTACAGCAATTGTGACATCCCTCCAATTGGACCACACTAATTTTCATCCATTTTTTTTTCTCTTTCTTTCCCGTACGTGTATTAAAAAATATTATTTTGAAAATTTTATGTATACATCTAGTGTGATATGCATATATTTAATTAAAAAAAAAAAATAATTTTTATGGTCCCTAAATCTAAATGGTATGCAGTGAGCGCTTGTGAAACATAATGACAATTTATGAGATGAGTTCAATGATGATAAGTTTCCATTAGATTTTAAGCATTCCACCCCCACCTTCCACACTGGGAGTTGGGCCCACTAGTTAATAGCACTGGAACATTTTTTTTTTTTTTTTGCCATTCAAACATAGTGGCAGCAAAGCAACTCTCCCTGCCAATTTTCAGCATGCATTAGTTAGAATCACTTTGACACGAACTTGTTTAAGGAAGGAAAAAAGACTGAAACTTGGGAATTGCCAATTTGCCATCTCTAGAGTGAAAATATAGACCTGGCTTGGTGGCAGGATTGAAACCAAGCAAGGGAGAGTGGGAAAAAAGGAAAAAAAAATTAGGGAAAAAAAGAAAAGAAAGAAGAAAAGGGTCAAAAGGGTTCTAAGAGGTGGGGAAAGTGACCGTTTGATTTGAATTTGAAAGGTTAAGCAATCAGTCCATGTCTATGATAGCTTCCAGTCTTTGGCTTTTTTCCTTTTAGCTTGTTAAAAAATAAAAAAACCATGTTATTTGCAATGCAAAGGTAGCCAAAGCAAGGAGACTAGGTGGGTTGGCGCCAAAATGCTTTTCTTGCACCGGTTGTGTTCCACTTGTGTCTTCATAAACGCTAGACTTACATGGGCTACTTTATAAATCTCTCTTTGCATTTTTCTGCATTCTTGTACTTTTATAGCTGATACATACTCTCTAGTTTACCTTTTCAGGTTTGATATCAAATGGATTTTTATTGGTGGAAAAATTTAGATTAATTCCTAATAAAAGATTCACATTGATATATATACTTTTTTGTTCTACATGGGTACTTAATTAGATCATGAGTAATTTGGCTCTGAACCTAAAGTTAATTGCATTTTCTTTTTTTGGTGAATAAAAGTTAATTGCATTTTCAAACCCTGAATTTAGCTCATTTGTTAACATTCAGACATTAATTGTGTTTTTTTTATATAATTTGAATAGATAATGAGGAATTAGTGACAACTAATTCATATGTTTAAATAAGGAAATTTTCTTTTCCTATAGGTAGAATTTTAACCAGAGACCTCCAGACTATATCATACAGACTAAGTCATATAACTCACAGGTATGATTATGATAGTTTTGAATTTTCTATATTTTGATTTGCATTGTAAAAAGAGACAAACTAAAATTTATCTGATCATATAAAAGCATATTGCGAGTTAAAAAGAGAAGGGAATTCAAAAGGGGATTATTCTGTAGTAGTTTCATATGTGCTTTTGTAAGACTGTTGCTTGATTTTCCTTCCCTTTGATCTGAAAAAGGATGGGTTGTCCCATTGATGATTGAACCACGATAGAATAGGTTCTCCTTGAATGCTCCTGCCCTAGGTGACCACCATCAAATGCTCTTTGCTCTTTTCTTTTCTTTTTTTTTTCTTTTTTTTTCCCCTTCCAAATTCTCTTATGGGTGTCCCAAAATACCAAAAAAGTTACCAACCTACCTATTTGTTACTATAGTAACCTATGTTCAGATGCGATAAATACCATAAGCATCTATATCACCAAACAATAAAGTGAAACATAAGCATCCCAAATGAAGCAAAATAAATAAACTAACATTGTTCAAATTCAACTGCTACAATTTGTAACAATTACATTCCTGCATGAAAACACCTGAAGATAAAATCTAACCTGATGGAACCATTTAAGAGGGTTTGGATCATGATCTACACCGAACTAGGCAGGATTGGTGGAGTTAAGTAATATACTTGGTCAACATTTAAGCAATCAATTAAGAAATTAAACTTGTAGGAAGGATTGTGATGACTATGAACATATTCCCTGAACATAGCAAGTTTTTGTCCACGTTCAAACATTATCAATTTCATTTTTTGTCCATAAGTTATTTGGATTCGTTAGGTAGCGATGTACGTATAACAAGCAAACAAATGATAAAAAGCTAATAAATCTCCAATTTAATTTATGTCTAAAAGTTATGAGTTGTCATGGGTTATCAATCACTAAATTTGATTAGTTGACAATGCTATTTTTAATGCAGGTTCAGGTTTATTCACTAATTGTTGTTGTGCACGAGGTGTTCATCAAAATTGGATAGTTTTCTTCGAAGCAAGTTGCTCTAGTAGAGTTAGAAAACGATGGATGCACCAAAAGAAAATAATGACAGTATTGAGAGCTTAGGGAATCTCTCTTTTTCTGAATGACATATGGGAAAGCTGTTGGTGATCCTCTCTTGCATCTCAAAAGAAGGTAAAGGGGAAAGCTTCCTAGTGTCCTCAAAAACTTGCTGCTTGCTAGCCTACAAAGGGGAAATGTGTCTGATTGGTTTGAATTTGACCTGGTCAAATCCAAATTTTATAAGGGGGTTGAACTTAGATTATGCATTATGAGCTTATCTGTCTAATCTTATTTCAATATGTTGCCGTCTCTATCCGTATGTTCTTTCTTAGTCATGAATAGTCTTTCCTTAATACAAGCTCCTGATTCCCTGGTGGTTGTTAGTAGGTCAAGGGCTCAAGTTTTGGCATTTTCTAATTGTTATGACGCCCTCACTTTTTATAGTCTGTTAATCATAATGTAATTGGATTTCATGGTCACTTCTGAATCTTTTCGTTCCTATCTGGACCACAGCATAAAGAAAAAGAGTGAGTCATACCTGCAGCTTTTTGAAACCCCATGATTAGAACATAAGGGTAAATCATTCGCTTGTTTGAATTTGATTTGGGATTTGGAACTGACCGGTAAGCAACATTCACTTGGAAAAGTTTAATATGCTCACTAATTATTAATGAGCATGGATGCTCCTTGATTTTATTTTTTTTATCTGTTAGCTATACGGTAAAAGATATCAATGGCAAACAATTGTTACTAGTAACTTGTTGTTTTGGATCGTGATTCGAGATTTTATTCTGAATGATCGACTTGATACACGAAGCACTGGACTTCACCGTAAACACCTCAGTCAAGGCTTTACGACCTCAGACCACAGCATTGGATCGTAACGATCATTAGATTCATGCAGATCTTCATAACTGCCGATTACAACTCTAAATGTGAGGACCATAATTGCCTGCAATAAGAATTGATCACTAAGGAGACAACCTTGACAGGTCAGAAATGGACCTCAATGATCGTGGGCTAATACCTCTGTCAAGACACGATCCCAAAATACTTGTGTCCAGTACGAATTGCATGAGGATCCCGGTCACGCTCTAGATATACCAGACTAAGTTAACATAATGAGGTATTTGGTATCTAATTGCTAAAACCCCTTTCAGACACCGCTCTTTCGAGCGCGTTGAGTCCTTGCTGCAGTACCCACCCCCGGTTCAATACGCTTGGCAACAGCTGTGCAAGGAGGAAACCACTATATACGTGTCTATCTCAGGTACCCTCTGAATATACTTCAGAACATTAGCGCCGTCTGTAGGAACCTAATAAACTTATATTCCCATGTTAACCATGGTGAGCACAAGACACAACCACAGGAAAGGAAGTACTGTACACACTACCCCTGGCCAAACACAAGGCCCAGCTGCACAGCGCGACCCTCCTTCAGTCTCACCACCATAAACCTCTGCCACAAGGAGTAGGCCTGTTGTCGTGGAAACCCTCAATGAGGGGCACAAGGCTTCAGCTTCTGCTGAAAGCCCAGCTACGTCTCAAAGAATCTCTATCCGAAACAGGCTTATTTTTCCTCAGAGTGGAGCCAACAATACAAACCATGGAGTGAGGATCCCCGTGCATCCTCGCTTGGGGACCTCCCATAACAGTGTAAACCATGCGTCTCACTATGAAGACAATGTTCAATCCGAAACGACGAAGAATGTCTTTCGAGAGTTGTTGCGCCTACAAACAGCACTGATCAAAGGTCAGCGGCGTCAGCTAAAAGAGCAATGTCGTCGGTTAGAGAATCTCGAAAGATCCATAAGGACAGACAATGACAATGGAGAGCGGGATGTAGATCGTAACGAGCGAGCAATG
The DNA here is from genome assembly GCA_029884605.1 of Ormosia emarginata. Taxonomy (NCBI): domain Eukaryota; kingdom Viridiplantae; phylum Streptophyta; class Magnoliopsida; order Fabales; family Fabaceae; genus Ormosia; species Ormosia emarginata. Next base: position 1,412,962 of record JAQQTP010000054.1, read on the forward strand.
CAGCATGCTGGCGCCGGGGTTATTGGAAACAATAACTCGGCCCCGGCCGTCAACAACAGTTCTCGGATGCTTTGATGGCATATAAGGTCCTGAGGAACTTCAAGCCTCCGAGCAATTTGGAGCCTTATGATGGGATGACAGATCCCTATGAGCACTTTGACACTTACACTCAGTCCATACAGCTTTACAGATACACCCCGGAACTGCTATGGTGAGCCTTCCCTCTATTTTTAAAGAAGGACGCCCTCCATTGGTTTGTCACCTTGCGGACAAAGGTTACAGGATGGGAAGACCTTATGCAACATTTCTTACAATACTATACCATAGCAAAGGAGCGACCAAAGTCGATTGACTCCCTTTCCGGAATCTGCCAAGGAAGTTTTGAATCCTTGCACGAATACGTTAAAAGATTCAATCAGGCCTATGTGAGCATTGAAAACCTGGATGAAAGGATAGCCCACCATTACGTCAGAAACGGACTCCGAACTAACACAGGCTTCTTCATGTCGTTGGCAAAAAAGAAGCCGGCAAGTTTAGATGAGTTTCACATACGAGGGGACAAATACGTCGAACTAGAGGAAATTACCAGAGCTAAAGAAAGTTTGGAAAAGGGTGAACCCGTTCATCAGAAAAAGAGCTAGAACTCTAACTAACCCCGCGACTCCTCCAAGAGCGAACAATATCAGCCCAAGTATGCTAAGTATACTCCTTTGAACACTCTTTGAAAGATAATCTTGAAAGAGGTCCTTCAAACTGAGTTTCAAGATATCAAGAGGCCACCACCCGTGAAGAAACAATTCCAGAAAGACCACTTGAAACATTACAGATGGCATGAGAGTTATGGCCACAAGACAGAAGATTACTACCAGCTTCGGGATGTTATCGAGTCTCTGATCAAAGAAGGACGGCTACAAAAGTACATTAGCAGTTTCTGAGGAAATGAGAACCACGGTGGACTCAGGGATCGAGGAAGAAGCAGTAGCCCCGGCGAAGTCCGAACCAACGCCAAAGAAGAACTTGGAGCCCTGCTAGAAGATCCCAGACCCCGCCACGCTGTGATGTTGAAAACAGGTAAGATCAGGACCAGGATACTCATGGCGAAGGGAACAGGAAAGACAGACTCATCAGTACCATCTCAGGAGGGTTCGCAGGGGACGAATTGTCTAATAACTCCAGGAAGAAGGCACTCCGGGCAGCGGTCTTGAGCGTCTTAAGCTCCTCACGAAGGCCCCATGCCTGAGACAATGATACACCGCCCATCTCCTTCTCTGACAAAGACTACGATGATATTATCCGAGATCACAATGATCTACTGGTCATATCCAGAATAATATCTAATGCTGAAGTTTGTCGCATCTTTGTGGATCAAGGAAGTTCGGCAGATATCATGTTCATGGATGCCTTCGAAAGGCTGGAGTTCCCTCTGTCTGCGCTCACCATACGAAAGCGAACTAACCAGTTTCTCTAGAGAAAAGGTTACCTCGATCAGGTATTTTGAAACTTTCTTGACCCTGGGTAACGACAACACATACAGAACCGTAAAGGTGAGATTTTTGGTTGTAGACTGTCCCTCGGTTTACAACATTATTATGTGTCTCCCTACGCTGAATGACATTGCTGCTGTGATCTCTACCGCCCACCAGGCCAAGAAATTCCTCAATAAGAATATTGAAGTAGTCACGGTCAAGGGTGACCAATTGCAGCCTGCAAGTGCTATAATGAGAGCTTGAAGATCAGTAGGGCTTCCAGGAAAATAAAGGCACGTACATCCAGCCCTGCCTGGGATCTGTCAACATCCTGATGACTAAGTTAGACGTACGTGAGGAAATCTGAGGTACAAGACCCCAGCCTGAAGGAGAAATAATCCCGCTCTAACTTGGTGATAAGCCCGACCAAATCACCAATATAGGTGCAAACCTTGAAGAGTAGGAGAAGATCCAGTTAATAGAGCTCCTGCAGAAAAATAATGATCTTTTCACTTGGACATTTGCTGACATGCCTGGGCTCGACCCCGCTTTCATATGCCGTCGTTTATCTATTAAACAGGATGCGAAATTGGTCTCCCAGAAGAAAAGGAAAGTTAGCCCCAAGAGGCAACAAGTTATCAAGGAATAAGTCAAGGAATTACTAAATGTCGGTTTCATCAGGGAGATCTCGTATACCACTTGGCTCTCAAATGTTATCTTGGTAAAGAAGTCAAACGGGAAATGGAGAATGTGTGTGGACTACACTGACCTAAACAAGGCGTGTCCCAAAGATCCATACCCCCTCCTAAACGTTGACAAACTAGTCGACAGCTCCTCCGGTTTTTGATTATTGTCATTTATGGACGCTTACTCCAGATGCAATTAAGTCCCCATGTACCCTAGAGATGAAGATAAAATCACCTTCATCACCGAAAGAGCGAGTTATTGCTACAAAGTAATGCCTTTTGAGTTAAAAAAATGCTAGAGCCACCTACCAGAGAATGATGAACAAGGTCTTCGAAGAACAAATGGGGATAATGCTAAAGGTCTACATTGACAATATGATAGTCAAGACCCCGTTGTCAGGATCACACACCTCAGACCTCAAGGAAGTATTTGCGCAGTTAAGGAAGCACAACATGAGACTTAATCTAGAAAAATGTGCATTCGGGGTCCAAGCTGAAAAGTTTTTGGGGTTCATGCTGATCCACCGCAGTATTGAGGCAAATCCTGATAAATGTAAAGTGGTGCTCGACATGCATAGCCCCCAAAATATGAAAGAAGTACAACAGCTAGCCGGACAGATCGCGACTCTCACACGATTCCTAGCCAAAGCCGCTCACAAATGCCCCCTCTCTTCAAGTTATTGAAAAATGGGACAGGATTCGAGTGAACGCAGGAATGTGAAGACGCTTTCACATTTTTGAAGAGCATTCTGGCATTCCCTCCCATTCGTACAAGCCCAGAGTCGGGAGAAACACTTTATGTGTATCTCTCTGTCCACGAGGAGGCTGTGAGTTCGGTTCTCATCAGAGAAATACTAGAAGGTTAGAAGCCGATTTATTTTGTGAGCAAGGTATTGCAAGACCCCGAACTCCGATATCAAAAGATAGAGAATATTGCTTTTGCACTCATCATCACGGCTAGAAAACTAAGAAAATATTTCTAGTGTCATCCCGTGGTGGTAAGGACAGATCAACCCATCCGACAGATACTGCACAAGCCGGACTTAGCAAGGAGGATGATCGCTTGGTCCATCGAGTTTTCCGAGTTCGGAATCGCTTACGAACCCAGAGTAGCCATCAAGGCACAGACGCTCTCGGACTTCCTGACCGAACTCACCTCAGACTCTGGTGATACCGAGGAGATATCCTGAACCATATTCATTGATGGGTCCTCAAACCCGAAGGGAAGTGGTGCCAGGGTAATTTTGAAGAATTCCGAAAGGGGTGACTGTTGAAAACTCCATTTGGTTCAAATTTACCACCTCCAACAACCAGACAGAGTATGAAGCATGCATCGTCGGACTGGCAATGGCCAGAGACTTGGGGGCCACAAAGATTCGACTTTGTAGTGACTCCCAGCTCGTGACCTCCCAAATCCGAGGTGAATATCAAGCTAAAGAGCCCCTCCTGCAGAAATACCTGACGAGAGTACAAGAACTCCTCACGAGCTTTCACTTGGTAAAAATGGAGCATATACCCTGGGATCAAAACTCTAGGGCCGACCTCTTATCCAAGTTGATCATCACCAAGAGTCCATGCAATAACCGTTTGGTGATTCAGGAAACCCTATCGCGTCCCGCAGTCGCTGACATAACTATCTTCCAGATCGACGGACAAGAGTGTACTTGGATCACTCCACTGATGGAATACTTACAGTCTAGCAGCTTCCCCGAGAATCCAAAAGAAGCTTCTAAGTTAAAGAAAACCGCGGTCTGGTACACCATCTTTGATGAACGGTTATACCAGCGTGGATTTTCTTTACCCATCCTCAAATGCCTTACTCCGAAAGAAGCCGACTACATACTGGCCAAAGTCCACGAAGGAAGTTGTGAGCACCACTTAGGGGATAAGACTCTAGCATTGAAGACACTCAAAGCAGGCTACTACTGGCCCACAATAGAGGCAGACTCCCTTGTGTATATCCAAATATACGACAAATGTTAATGACATTCTGACCACTACCACGCCCTGCCAGAGGAACTGTCCACGACATCCATACCCTGGCCATTTTATCAACTGGGCATGGATATCTTGGGTCCATTCCCTCAGCACCTGGACAACTGAAGTTTTTGATTGTAACAGTGGACTACTTTACCAAGTGGATAGAAGTAGAGCCCTTGGTCACCATCACCTCGGCTCGGATTCAAAAATTCACTTAGCGTCACATTATTACCAGATTCGGGGTCTTGGAATCAATTGTGACAGATAATGGAATGCAGTTCAAAGACAAGGGATTCGAAGAACTACTCGCCGGGTTGAAGATAAAACATCACTGTAGTGTCGTGGAAAACCCCCGTACAAACTGGTAAGCTGAAGCACCAAACTGTGTTATCGTCAGGGGCTTAAAGAGAAGACTGGATGAAGCCAAAGGAAATTTAGCTGAGCAATTGGACCACATTCTATGGGCCTACCGAACCACTCCTCACTCCACAACGGGTGAAATTCCGTTCAAGCTAACCTATAGATGTGAAGTAATGATCCCGGTAGAGATAAGAGAACCGAGCTGGCGTCTCTAAAAGAAGGTGGGGTAGGAAAATAATATTTTTCCGGACCGGGAAAATCTGTTTTTAATTATTCAGAGGCGGGGGATCTTACTAAACCCAATTCTGAATGAGCTTAAAATTTATCTTTTAATTTTTAGGATTTAATTGTCAAATAAAATAATTTTATATTATTATAATATTATTTTATTAGTCAAGACAAAAATAAGTGACAATGACCCGGAAATATTTTGCGAGACCCACGTTTAGTTATTAAGTGCTGTACACGTGGACCAATAAGGAGTTAGTCAAAATTGGTGGCTATGACTCATCGCAACGGGCCAATATGACGATGACACGTGGCGTGACACCTCAGCAGTTCCAGAAGCTTCTTCGATGACTCGCCATGGTGACACAGTCAGTGATGCAACCGTGACACAGTTAGTGATGCAGCCAGTGACTCAGCTGATGACTCGCCATGCTGATGCAGTCAGTGACACAGCACTGTGACTCGCTATGCTGACTCATCTGCTCTAGAAAATATCTACGCTGACTCGCCATGCTGACTCACCCGTTCTAGAAAATTCCACGATGACTCATCATACTGACTCATTGTAGTGAGTCACATATTCTAGAAATTTCTCTGTGATGACTCGCTTTATGACTCATCAAGGGTAATCAGTAGAAGAAAAATAATCAATAATAATTTCTACTCTGTTAGTATAAAATAAAAATCTATGTGTATTTTATTATCCATTGGATAATAGATACTGATTTTTTAAATAATAAATATTATTCATTGGTTAAAGTATGCTATAACATATAGTGTGCACCAATAGGAAATTGGTCAACAAAAATAACAACCAAAAAGAATTAAGTTAGTAAATAATTAACCAATGAAAATTAGTCAAGGTTAATGGTTTGAATTTTTAAGAACCAATAGAAAATAAGTTATCAAATAATGTTGGACTTCTTGAAAAGCAATGGTGCTACGGTGGAAGAGAAGAGAATTGGCTTTAATAGCCAAATTCACAAAATGAAGTTTACGTAGAAAGCCAAATTCACCAAAGTGAATTCATGTAGAAAAGCCAAATTGAATAAATGAAGACTAGTCAACATTGGTTTCTTTTCTTTGATTTTCCTTCTACGGCAATTGCAAATTTTTGCAAAGCCAATATCACATTTCTATCTTTCCTATCTTTCAACTAGTTAACCAAGTCAACATTGGTGGCTTTTCTTTGGTTTCACTCTACGGCAAAGCCAAGCATTTGGTGAGGCAATTATTACAATCAATTCTTACTATCTTTCATCTAATTCACCAAGTGAGACCAAGTCAATCTTAGTGACTTTATTGCATGTGTTTCTACGGCAAAGCTAAAACTTTGCAAGGCAAAATATATCAATTGATTTCTCTCTATCTTTCATTAATTACCCAAGTATGACAAAGTCAATATAGATGGCTTCTTGTCATGATGCATTTACGGCAAATGCATGTGGGAAGAAGGCAATTTTAATGTTTTAATTCACTCTTGTTCTCCAAGCTTCTACTACAACAATTGAATGCCTTTAGGAAAGCAATATTCAATCATTTATTTCATTCTCATTTCCTATGCATTTGTGACCATGCATTCTCACTTTCTCTCAAGACCATTCACGGCCATGCATTCCAAAATAGGAGACTTTGCTTTTAACCCAAAGTCTTCATCTTTCTCCAAAGCTATCAAGCCAAACTCTCAAATATTCTTCCTTCTTTTCTCTCTTTGTGTTCACGGCCAAAGCTCCCAAATGGAGACAATCTTCATCAATTTATTTCATTGGTTCTCTTCTATATCTTTTTCTTCAAAGAACCAAGATCAAGCAACCAAATTTCTTTCCTTTTTTCTCTTCCTCTTGAATTCGGCCAACTACCAAAAATCACCTTCCAAGCTTCTAAAATTCTAAATGACCATAGATCTTGAATCTCCATACCATTCTAAGGAACTTTCATGTTGGAAGTTTTTCCTAAATCATCCATTTTCATCCTTGTTCTCCAAGCTCAAGGTTTAGGGTTTTAAGGTGAAGTTTATGAAATCTTCACTATTGATTTTATTCTTTCCTTTTAAACCATATTTTGATTCATGGTTTTCCTTACTCAAGCCTTAGATATTAATATTGTATGTTTTCTTTGATTTTTCAAGTAGCTCTTGGTGGAGAGGAATTGCTTGAAGGAGACATACAATGGCTTTGGAGGTTTCTTCAAGAGGTAAGAGGGAGATTACCCTCATCAACCAAGTGTTGGTGGTGAGGAATATATGTGGTTGTGCTTGTAGAATCCATAAGGATTCGGTGGTGTGCTTGTTTTGATGTGTTAATTATTTGTGTGTTTGTTATTTGTGTGTTTGATAATTTGGTGCTTACTAGTAGGTTGTTGTGTATTTGTTAGTAGTCTTCTTATGATATTTGTAATAATTTGCATGTCTACAAGCTTTAATTTGCATGTCTACAAGCTTTGATAATATGGCATGTGTTATAAATGCATGATAATATATAGGATGCAAATAATATGTCAAGGATTGCATGAGTGTTCCAAAGAACACATTAACAAGGCTCATGGCCATGATTTAAATGGGGAACCAAAATGTTCTCTTAATTTTCTTAAAAGGTGACCTAATTAACCTAAGAGAATTGGTAAGATATCCATTTGTTTAGATTAAGAAAAATGAATTTGGAAATTAAATGGCATAACCTTACATTTTCATCCAACATGTCTAACTTCAACACTTTGATTTCTAAAACTATTTTCTAGGGTAAGGATTAAATCAATGTAGACAATACAAGAGATTAAACATGTATTTAAAAGGTGAAAAATAATTTGGAAATCAAATGCAAAGTTTTTATCAAATTCGCCAACATGCCAAATTAGACATTCATGATTTCTAAAATTAATTCCAAGCTATTTTCAATCAAGAAGAAGCAATACAAGTTAAAGTAAATTTTCTACAATGAGTTTTAAAGAAATAAAGTAGTTAGAATTAAGTTTAAGAGGTTAATACTAATGGTTTTTTGTAAGAAGAAATACAAGTAGCTTTATAAAATTTCTAACGATAGCTCATCGCGTGTGTTTTGAAGCACGTTAGGAATTTTCAAAAGTATAATTATTTGGTATTAATAAAAATGAAAAGGACTTTTAAATGATAAATTTAGAAAACCATTCTTATAATTTATTAAACAAAATACTGTCAATTTTTAGTAAAAACGGATAAATAAGATAGAAAAGATGTCCAAAAGACAGTATATGCTATGAAAAATATTCTACGTAATTTGAAAGTACTAAATATTATTTCTGTTTGTTTTAAACAGTTATTTTAAGGAAGTTGGACAAGAAAACGATTTAAAAATCTTACGCGATTGAGAAAACGTATTAAAAATTCTACGCGATTTTGAAAACAGAAAAATATATTTACGCGTTTTGCAAACGTTTGTAAAAATGATGGAATTGTGAAAATACGATAAAATTTCTACGCGATTAAACGTTACTGTATTTATTTTTCTTTGTCGGGAAAATGTGAACCCGTACATGTGCTTTTTGAGAATTTTTCTTTGTCGGGAAAATGTGAACCCGCATGAGGCTTTTGAGGATTTTTTGTCGGGAAAATGAGAACCCGTCATGTGCTCTATATATTTTATCTCTTGAGGGTATTTTCGTAATTTTCTTATCTTTGATTTGTGTGTTGAGTTTATGCCAAACTTTTGGTGGATTGATTGACGAGGTGAATCACATCGTATTGTCGGTGCGATAAAGCGTAGTGTGGTTCGATCTTGAATGGACTTGGAGGCATTAGTGTGCATAAATCCATACGTGTGGACGGAGTTGGTTGCTTCTTCGAGCCGTGGTAAATGGCGACACACTAGTGGACTCGACACACACTATGTTTAATCGAGATCCGGTGAAGTCTAATAGTACATTGCCGTAGTGCCACAACGTGAGACCGTGAACTACACCAGGGATGATGGATTCCTTGTGTCGTGGGGCTATAGACACAACGTAAAGACGGTGCAATAGTTTGGTTGGGCAGCCGTGGTACTAGAGGACTTTGCGGGTCGTTCCCTCCGATGTCCGTGTTTGTGTGGTTTAGCTCCATGGAGTAGGATTGTGTCTTATTGTATATGTTGATATGTGGTGCATTATTATCTTCTATTTGTTATTTTTATCTATTATCTTTTATTTGTTATTTCTTTTATATCGTCATCTTTTATCTATGATATTTTTATTTGTGATTTTATTTGTGATTTCTATCTATGCTTTTTATCGTGATCTTCCATTTGTGATATTTATGTTGTTATGACATTTGATCTTTCTTTTATATTGTCTTGTTATGATATTTTGTATGGTATGAATTGTTATATCTATCCCGATAATGTTATGATTTGTTTATTTTATTAGGTTATATGTATGTTAGAAATATTTGTAAATTGTTAACATGACTATAATTGTGATTATCTGTGTGTATGGAATGACTTTGTCATTCGTATTATTCTTTACTACCGTCTTGGTGCTTGGTGAAAGGGGATCTCACCTCTTTCTGTGTTGTTTTTGTTTGGTTTGTATTCTTGGTCGTATAATAGGCGGAGCACATTCTTAACCCTAGGGGAGACAATATTCGAAGATGGTGGCGGCGTCATTGAGTGGTCTTTCAAGTTTCAACAAGATGCGAGTTGGTGAAGAAACAGACTATGTAGGTTGAATTTTTCTCGTTAGTGTTGTTACCGTGCTATTGGTAGTACCCGTCTTTGGGTTTGCTTCTTTTGTTTCTCGAATCGTAAATATTACGTTTTAACTTATATGAAATGATTGGTGATGTGTTTGTTAATGTTAAATTTAATTTCCATTTTACTTAAAATTTCCGGTAAGTTTGTATTTCCGCGACAAGAAATTTTAAAAATCCATATTTTGAAATTCAAAGCTTTTATAAAATAATTTTAATTAGTTTTAAGATTTATTTATTTTTTTAAAATGTGACGTCCTACGGAGGGTGTTACATTAGTTGGTATCAGAGCACGATTAGAGTCTTTTTGGGGTTTGTGGTTGGGTTTGTCTTGTTTTTGTTGTGTGACTCTCTGTGCTTGGACTCCGAAAGGAGACAACGTTGTTTTAAATGGTTACATCTGGTTTCCATTGTATTATGATTCATCTGTCTTTGAAGAAAGGCGATGACTTGTGATAAACGTGCACGTGAGGAAGTGGACGTGAGGAGAAGGACATGAGGAAACGTACATGAGGAAACGGACGTGAGGAAGCAGGACGTGATATCGGCAATATGACCGCATCTACGAAAGCAATGCAAAGAATAGTTGAAGGAATAGTACAACATGATCAGAGGATTGCTCGGTAGCAAGGAACGATAGCTGAGGTTTAGGATCGGACAAAGTCGGAATAAATCTTGGAATATGTAATTTCGTAACGTTAGACCGTATTGATTCCGAAGGAGGAGAAATCGTAAGGCCAAGCAAGTCCAGTGAAAAAAAAAAAAACGTATTTGCGACCCTCGGAAAATCAACAGCAACAACAATCTTGTAGAGGAAAAGCTAGCGGTAGCAGGTTTGATTAGGCTGTGACATCTGCACCAAAATGTTGAAAGTGTAGGGAAGATCATCCAACGAGGGACGATACATGTACAATCAAAGGAATCATTTGTTTTCAAGTGTAGGATACCCGGACGTTTACTGGGAAGTGTATCTCGTCAAAAAGACGAAGTCGTTTATTGGTAGTGTACGTACTTTGACATCCTAAGTGGAATGGAGCGTTGATTCTTCAAGTGGAGCAAGAGCATCTTGGATTGAGGACCTAAATAAAGGAGATTGTGTCACAGAAAGGTGATCCTTTAACTATACTGTATGATTCCGAGGGTAACCTATTTCTTTATGGCATAAAATTGTGTGGGTCAATTAGAGTTCTTTGTGTCTTCATTATCTTTTGACCTGATTGTTTCTGTTTCTATTGCTAAAATATGTGATTGAGGACTTGAGTTACTTAAACCATCCTAAGTCTGTTAAATAATTGAATCTTTTCTGTTGATTCAATTTGTATGCTTCTTTCTCAAAACAGACGTGATCTAAAAATATGGATTGGGTATTTTTCCAACCATCCATGCTCTGTTAGACCAGTTGATCAAATTATTTAACTTAAAAAGTTTGCTTCTAAATTTATTGGACCATATCAATTTCTCTATTGGATAGGTTCGGTGGTATAGATGATTCTATCATCTCTTTCTATCATCTCTTATTTCTATGTTTTCATAATATTTTCCTTATGCCGCAATTGCGAAATATGTGGAAATGTACTTTTAGTTTAATCCATTCTTTTATGACTAATTAACTATTTGAGTTGATTAAAGCTATCAATATCTTTGTTATCTTTTGCCTTCTTTATTTATGCTTTTATTAGCAAATCCATTGTTATTATCTAGTTCCTTAAATAATCTTTTCTGTTAATCTAAACTGTCTACCTCTTTCGCGAGATAGATGTGATCTTATACATGGATTGGTTATCTTTAATCATATCCTGTAAATTATTTCAGTAAAATTTTGGTGTCCCAGAAATCTTATTCTTAAAATCAGGCAATGTCAAATTCTTTGTTAGACAAGTCTGATAACAATTCAGATAATTTCTCTACCTTTTCTTCTAAATTTTTATAATAATATCCTTTTGTGTGTTGCAATCGTAAAGAAAGGATGTTTTTAGTCAAAATTATGTCATAAGTATCAAATACAGTATTGTTGAAAAAGAGAACTTGGATTGTGAGGCACTTCCAGTTAAAAGTAAAGGCAGAAGAGTGAAGCGGTACAAAGTCAGGGATAATTTCAAATGGTACTGATCGAGTGACGCAATGAGCGTAGTGGATAGTATCTTTCGTCTTTACTTAGACAATTGTCATTATCTTTATTAACGACATTCGATCTATTCTCGAAATCATGAAGAATCACACTAAAATGCTATTCTCCATGTTTTACGCGATGCAAGGAGTTTTCGTTAATCGAGGTAATCCTGGAGTGGTGTAAACGGAGGTGCAACGTGAAAATTAAAAGACACAAGACGAAGGACCATTCGGCTAGCTGCGAATTTCGAGGGCGAAATTCTTTTTGGTGGGGAGTGTTGTAACATCCCAACTTTTGGGTAAAAGACCGTTGTGTCCTATTTTATTGTTTCTTGTTTTTACGTATGAAATACGTAAAAAAATATCTTGTTTGTTATTTTATTTGGTAGTTTTACATAATTTGTTTCGATACTGATAAAATAAAAATTTATCAAATTCTTGTTTTAAATTTTTACGTATCAAAAACAGATGTATATCTTGTCTAGTATTTTATATAATCGTTTTACGTATTTTTCTTCAAGACAGTGAAATAAAATTTTTCTTGAATCATTTGTTTTAATTTTTTTCTGGTTGATATACGACAGACAAATAATCGTCTGTAATTTTATTTGAACGTTTTGCATGATTAGCTACGTTGTGGGAAAAAATTGGGAAAATGACCGTTACGTCCGGACGTCTTGTTTAGGCTTTTTTTCTTTGTTTTTAATTGTTTTCTACATGATACTGATGCTCAATATTACTTGTCTGTAATTTTATATGGACTTTTTGTGTGATTTGCTCCGGTAGGAAAATAATATTTTTTCGGACGGGAAAATCTGTTTTTAATTATTCGGAAGCGGGGATCTTACTAAACCCAATCTGAATGAAAGCTTAAAATTTATCTTTTAATTTTTAGGATTTAATGTCAAATAAAATAATTTTATATTATTATAATATTATTTTATTAGTCAAGACAAATAAGTCGACAATGATAGGAAATATTTTCATGGACCCACGTTTAGTTATTAAGTCTTTGTACACGTGGACCAATAAGGAGTTAGTCAAAATTGGTGGCTATGACTCATCGCAACGGCCAATATGACGATGACACGTGGCGTGACACCTCGCCAGATTCGAAGCTTCTTCGATGACTTCGCCATGGTGACACACGATCAGTGATGCAACCGCGTGACTGATTAGTGATGCGCCGGTGACGGTGATGACTCGCCATCGCGATGCGATCAGTGACACAAGATGACTCATTATCTTGACTCATCGCTCTCAGAAAATATCTGACTCGACCATGTCGACTCACCCGTTCTAGAAAATTCCACGATGACTCATCATCTTGACTCATTGTAGTGAGTCACATATTCTAAAAATTTCTCTGTGATGACTCGCTTTATGACTCATCAAGTGGTAATCAGTAGAAGAAAAATAATCAATAATAATTTCTACTACTGTTAGTATAAAATAAAAATCTATGTGTATTTTATTATCCATTGGATAATAGATACTGACTTTTAAATAATAAATATTATTCATTGGTTAAAGTATGCTATAACATATAGTGTGCACCAATAGGAAATTGGTCAACAAAAATAACAACCAAAAAGAATTAAGTTAGTAAATAATTAACCAATGAAAATTAGTCAAGGTTAATGGTTTGAATTTTTAAGAACCAATAGAAAATAAGTTATCAAATAATGTTGGACTTCTTGAAAAGCAATGGTGCTACGGTGGAAGAGAAGAGAATTGGCTTTAATAGCCAAATTCACAAAATGAAGTTTACGTAGAAAGCCAAATTCACCAAAGTGAATTCATGTAGAAAAGCCAAATTGAATAAATGAAGACTAGTCAACATTGGTTTCTTTTCTTTGATTTTCCTTCTACGGCAATTGCAAATTTTTGCAAAGCCAATATCACATTTCTATCTTTCCTATCTTTCAACTAGTTAACCAAGTCAACATTGGTGGCTTTTCTTTGGTTTCACTCTACGGCAAAGCCAAGCATTTGGTGAGGCAATTATTACAATCAATTCTTACTATCTTTCATCTAATTCACCAAGTGAGACCAAGTCAATCTTAGTGACTTTATTGCATGTGTTTCTACGGCAAAGCTAAAACTTTGCAAGGCAAAATATATCAATTGATTTCTCTCTATCTTTCATTAATTACCCAAGTATGACAAAGTCAATATAGATGGCTTCTTGTCATGATGCATTTACGGCAAATGCATGTGGGAAGAAGGCAATTTTAATGTTTTAATTCACTCTTGTTCTCCAAGCTTCTACGGCAATTGAATGCCTTTAGGAAAGCAATATTCAATCATTTATTTCATTCTCATTTCCTATGCATTTGTGACCATGCATTCTCACTTTCTCTCAAGACCATTCACGGCCATGCATTCCAAAATAGGAGACTTTGCTTTTAACCCAAAGTCTTCATCTTTCTCCAAAGCTATCAAGCCAAACTCTCAAATATTCTTCCTTCTTTTCTCTCTTTGTGTTCACGGCCAAAGCTCCCAAATGGAGACAATCTTCATCAATTTATTTCATTTGTTCTCTTCTATATCTTTTTCTTCAAAGAACCAAGATCAAGCAACCAAATTTCTTTCCTTTTTCTCTTCCTCTTGAATTCGGCCAACTACCAAAAATCACCTTCCAAGCTTCTAAAATTCTAAATGACCATAGATCTTGAATCTCCATACCATTCTAAGGAACTTTCATGTTGGAAGTTTTTCCTAAATCATCCATTTTCATCCTTGTTCTCCAAGCTCAAGGTTTAGGGTTTTAAGGTGAAGTTTATGAAATCTTCACTATTGATTTTATTCTTTCCTTTTAAACCATATTTTGATTCATGGTTTTCCTTACTCAAGCCTTAGATATTAATATTGTATGTTTTCTTTGATTTTTCAAGTAGCTCTTGGTGGAGAGGAATTGCTTGAAGGAGACATACAATGGCTTTGGAGGTTTCTTCAAGAGGTAAGAGGAGATTACCCTCATCAACCAAGTGTTGGTGGTGAGGAATATATGTGGTTGTGCTTGTAGAATCCATAAGGATTCGGTGGTGTGCTTGTTTTGATGTGTTAATTATTTGTGTGTTTGTTATTTGTGTGTTTGATAATTTGGTGCTTACTAGTAGGTTGTTGTGTATTTGTTAGTAGTCTTCTTATGTGATATTTGTAATAATTTGCATGTCTACAAGCTTTAATTTGCATGTCTACAAGCTTTGATAATATGGCATGTGTTATAAATGCATGATAATATATAGGATGCAAATAATATGTCAAGGATTGCATGAGTGTTCCAAAGAACACATTAACAAGGCTCATGGCCATGATTTAAATGGGGAACCAAAATGTTCTCTTAATTTTCTTAAAAGGTGACCTAATTAACCTAAGAGAATTGGTAAGATATCCATTTGTTTAGATTAAGAAAAATGAATTTGGAAATTAAATGGCATAACCTTACATTTTCATCCAACATGTCTAACTTCAACACTTTGATTTCTAAAACTATTTTCTAGGGTAAGGATTAAATCAATGTAGACAATACAAGAGATTAAACATGTATTTAAAAGGTGAAAAATAATTTGGAAATCAAATGCAAAGTTTTTATCAAATTCGCCAACATGCCAAATTAGACATTCATGATTTCTAAAATTAATTCCAAGCTATTTTCAATCAAGAAGAAGCAATACAAGTTAAAGTAAATTTTCTACAATGAGTTTTAAAGAAATAAAGTAGTTAGAATTAAGTTTAAGAGGTTAATACTAATGGTTTTTCTTGTAAGAAGAAATACGGTAGCTTTATAAAATTTCTAACATTATAGCTCATCGTGTGTTTTGAAGCACGTTAGGAATTTTCAAAAGTATAATTATTTGGTATTAATAAAAATGAAAAGGACTTTTAAATGATAAATTTAGAAAACCATTCTTATAATTTATTAAACAAAATACTGTCAATTTTTAGTAAAAACGGATAAATAAGATAGAAAAGATGTCCAAAAGACAAGTATATGCTATGAAAAATATTCTACGTAATTTGAAAGTACTAAATATTATTTGTTTGTTTTAAACAGTTATTTTAAGGAAGTTGGACAAGAAACGATTTAAAAATCTTACGCGATTGAGAAAACGTATTAAAAATTCTACGCGATTTTGAAAACAGAAAAATATATTTACGCGTTTTGCAAACGTTTGTAAAAATGATGGAATTGTGAAAATACGATAAAATTTCTACGCGATTAAACGTTATTGTATTTATTTTTTCTTTGTCGGAAAATGTGAACCCGTCTGAGGCTTTTGAGAATTTTTTCTTTGTCGGGAAAATGTGAACCCGCATGAGGCTTTTGAGGATTTATTTGTCGGGAAAATGAGAACCCGTACAGGCTCTATATATTTTATCTCTTGAGGGTATTTTCGTAATTTTCTTATCTTTGATTTGTGTGTTGAGTTTATGCCAAACTTTTGGTGGATTGATTGACGAGGTGAATCACATCGTATTGTCGGTGCGATAAGCGTAGTGTGGTTCGATCTTGAATGGACTTGGAGGCATTAGTGTGCATAAATCCATATGTGGACGGAGTTGGTTCTTCTTACGGGCCGTGGTAAATGGCGACACACTAGTGGACTCGACACACACTATGTTTAATCGAGATCTGGTGAAGTCTAATAGTACATTGCCTCGTAGTGCCACAACGTGAGACCGTGAACTACACCACGCCGGGATGATGGATTCCTTGTGTCGTGGGGCTATAGACACAACGTAAGACAAAGTGCAATAGTTTGGTTGGGCAGCCGTGGTACTAGAGGACTTTGCGGGTCGTTCCTCCGATGTCCGTGTTTGTGTGGTTTAGCTCCATGGAGTAGGATTGTGTCTTATTGTATATGTTGATATGTGGTGCATTATTATCTTCTATTTGTTATTTTTATCTATTATCTTTTATTTGTTATTTCTTTTATCTGTCATCTTTTATCTATGATATTTTTATTTGTGATTTTATTTGTGATTTCTATCTATGCTTTTTATCTGTGATCTTCCATTTGTGATATTTATGTTGTTATGACATTTGATCTTTCTTTTATATTGTCTTGTTATGATATTTTGTATGGTATGAATTGTTATATCTATCCCGATAATGTTATGATTTGTTTATTTTATTAGGTTATATGTATGTTAGAAATATTTGTAAATTGTTAACATGACTATAATTGTGATTATCTGTGTGTATGGAATGACTTTGTCATTCGTATTATTCTTTACTACCGATCTTGATCTTGGTGAAAGGGGATCTCACCTCTTTCTGTGTTGTTTTTGTTTGGTTTGTATTCTTCGAATTCGTATAGTAGGCGGAGCACATTCTTAACCCTAGGGAGACAATATTCTGAAGATGGTGGCGGCGTCATTGAGTGGTCTTTCAAGTTTCAACAAGATGCAGTTGGTGAAGAAACGGACTATGTAGGTTGAATTTTTCTCGTTAGTGTTGTTACGTGCTATTGGTAGTACCCGTCTTTGGGTTTGCTCTTGTTTCTCGAAATCAGTAAATATTACGTTTTAACTTATATGAAATGATTGGTGATGTGTATATTAATGTTAAATTTAATTTTCATTTTACTTAAAATTTAGGTAAGTTTGTATTTCCGCGACAAGAAATTTTAAAAATCCATATTTTGAAATTCAAAGCTTTTATAAAATAATTTTAATTAGTTTTAAGATTTATTTATTTTTTTAAAATGTGACGCCCTACGGAGGGTGTTACAAAATCAGTGAGTACAACAAAGTGTCTCCCAATAAATAAGGATATCACAATAGCCCCTACTCACTACCAACAAAGTGAAAATCAACAAGGTAACAAAGTTCAAAACTCACAAATGGGTACAAACAGCCCAACAAGTAGATATGGAGAAATAAGAATCTAATCGTACAAGTAGAAGCTCATAATGTAAGGAACAACATACTAAAAAATCATCCAGATCAGACCACAAATGACCACCCAATCTGAACACGTAAGATCAAGATTTTGAAATTTTTTCTCCTCTCTCTCACGCTTGTGCCGCGTCACTGGAAGCAGAAAACTTGTTTCTACCTTTTACCTATTTAAAAACCAATTCTCTCTCTCTCTTTTTCTTTTAACTATATGGTATGGGCCCCACTTAGTTGGACCCATCCAACAAACTCCCCCTCCAACTCAAGTGGAGGCAAATGCCAAGCCTGTAACCAAACGACAATCTTCAAACTTCCCTCTCGGTAGAGTTTTTGTTAACATGTCTGAACCATTATCATCAGTATGGATCTTTTCAAGTTCCAATAACTTAGAGTCAAGAACATCACATATCCAATGATACCTCACATCAATATGTTTAGATCTACCATGGAACGTAGGATTCTTGCCGAGATGAATAACACTCTGACTATCACAAAACAAAACATACTTCTCCTGAATAAAACCAAGTTTATGGACAAAATTCTTCATCTAAAGCAACTCCTTACAAGTCTCGGTAATAGCAATGAACTCAGCCTCGATAGTAGACAATGCAACACACTTTTGTAACCTAGATTGCCAAGCCACAGCTCCCCCTGCCAAGTTTGAATCTGTATAACCACAAAGAATAGGTTTTCCAATTACAAAACAGAGCTTCAAACTAGAAGTGCCTCAGAGATATCTTAATATCTACTTCACAGCTTTCTAATGCTCTTTACCAGGATTGGAAAGAAAACGATTAACCACACCAACTATATGAGATATATCGGGCCTTGTGTAAACCATTGCATACATCAAACTTCCTACTGCAGATGCATAAGGAACACGTTGCATGTTTTGTTTCTCTTCATTACTAGAAGGAGCTTGTCTAGTGCTAAGCCTAAAATGTAAAGCAAGAGGTGTGCTTATAACTTTAGCTTTATCCAAGTGAAATCGTTGAAGTACTTTCTCAATGTACTTCTCTTGAGATAACCACAACTTCTTAGTCACTCTATCACGAGTAATCTGCATGCCAAGAATCTATCTTGTTGGTCCTAAGTCTTTCATTGCAAAAGACTTACTAAGCTCCTTTTTCAACCTATTAATTCTAAAAGAATTATGACCAACAATTAACATATTATCAACATAGAGCAATAAAATGATGAATTCATTATAAGAAAATTTCTGCACAAACACACAATGATCAGAAGTAGTCTTCTTGAATCCCTGTTGAATCATAACATACTCAAACTTCTTGTACCATTGCCTCGGGGCTTGTTTCAAGCCATACAAACTTTTTTTCAACCTGCATACATAGTTTTCTTTACCCTTCATCACAAAACCCTCAGGTTGCTCCATGTAAATCTCTTCCTCCAAATCGCCATGAAGGAAAACAGTTTTCACATCCATCTGCTTAACCTCTAAATCAAGACTGGCTGCTAAACTAAGAATAACTCGGATAGAATACATTATAACAACCAGTGAGAAGATCTCCTCAAAATCAATCCCCTTTTTCTAACGGTAGCCTTTGACAACTAATCTAGCTTTGTATCTCGGAGTGGAAGTATTCTCATCATTCTTCAACCTGTACACCCACCGATTTTGCAAAGCTTTCCTGTCCTTAGGCAACTTGACCAGCTCAAAAGTATGGTTGTTAAGCAAAGATCCCATCTCATCATTCACTGTTGCAACCCATTCTGCCTTCTGCTCACTCTCCATAGCCTCTTTGTAGCACTCAGGTTCTCCCCCGTCAGTAAGGAGCACATATTCATCAGATGAGTAATGGGTAGAGGGAATAAGATGTCTGGAAGACCTCCTAAGTGAAACAATAAGTTCATCAACAACCTCATGAGCAGGAGCATCTACCTCATCAACAACATTATCAACAACATCCTCAACCTAATCACCCTGAATATGATTATGCACATCATCATGATCGCCAAAGTCAGCTACATCAGGCATATGAGGTTCAGGAACTGGATTAATATCAATCAAACCATTAGTACTCAGAGACCCTGACTTCTTTGCCTTATCAATATCTTCAATGGTATGATCCTCCATGAAAATAACATCACAACTTCTAACAAGCTTCTTCTCAACTGGATCGTACAACCTATAGCCAAACTCATCATGACCATAGTCAATGAAGATGCACTGCCTAGTCTTGATATCTAACTTGGATCTCTCATCTTTGGGCATATGTACAAATGCTCTACACCCAAAGACACGTAAGTGGTCATAGGAAACATCCTTTCCATACCACACCCTGTTAGGAACATCAACCTGCAAAGTAACAGTATGAGATAAATTAATAACATGTGCAGCAGTATATAAAGCCTCACCCCAAAAAGATCCAGGTAACTTTGCTTCAGAAAGCAAGCATCTAACTCTCTCCATCAAAGTCCTGTTCATCCTTTCTGCCAAGCTATTAAGCTGAGGAGTCTTAGGGAGTGTCTTCTGGTGTCTAATACTCTGTTGTCTATAGTACTTATCAAATGGTCTGCAATATAAACCACTATTATCAGTGCGAACACATTTTAGTTTCTTTCCTGTTTCTCTCTCAACGGAAGCCTGAAACTGCTTAAAGACACTAAGCACCTGGTCCTTAGTCTTCAAGGCATAAACCCAAAGTTTCCTTGAATGATCATCAATGAAAGTCACAAAGTAAAGTGCACCACCAAATGTTCTAGTCCTCATTGGACCACAAAGATCTGAATGCACCAACTCAAGCACCTCTGATTTCCTAGAAGGAGGATGACTCTTGAAAGATACTCTATTCTGCTTCCCAACCAAATAATGAGCACACGTTCCAAACTTGCACCCTTTAAACCTGAAAATAAATTCCTTTTGGCCAAAGTATCAAGTCCTTTCTCACTAATGTGGCTAAGTCTCTTGTGCTATAACTTTGACTGGTTAACACACTCAACTATATTAGCAGCATCAACAGAAACTGAAGTCTTTGTCTAATACAAACCTGAACACTTCTTTCCATATGCCACAACCAAAGAACCCTTAGAGAGTTTCCACTGTCCACCACCAAAGGTACTAAAATAGCCATCATCATCAAGAACACTAATAGAAATCAGATGCAAACGGATGTTTGATGCGTGTCTGACATTCTTCAAAAATAACTTTGTCCCATTACTGGTTTCCAAACAAACATTGCTAATGCCAATCACCTTTGACATACCATCATTACCCATCTTCAAATCCCCATAATCACCAGGAGTATAAGATGTGAAGAAATCCTTCCTAGATGTTACATGAAAACTGGCACCACTGTCAATAACCCAGCTGGTCTCATCACAGGCAACATTAATCAAATTTTCATCACTGATAATCACAAGATTTCCTCTAGTAGTGGTGGCAACACGATCATCATTGTCATTATCCTTCTTTTGTTGCTTGTCCTTGTTACCCTTGTTCTCTCTTTTCCATCGGTAGCAGAACCTTTGGACATGCTATTAGACCATTTGTGTACCGCAAGTGCATGGATCATTCAAATAATACAGATACGAAGTAAAAGTTCATTCCCACGAGGATATATGGTTTCCATTACTAAGTAGCAACCAATAGCTTAGCTAAATTCTATCCAAGGACATATAAAATAAGAAAATCATAAATAATCTAAATCTAAACTACAAAAGCAATAAAGATAAAAGTTTAGATATCTAGGGAATCCTTCTTCACCTCCTACTTCATACTAATGATAAGCAATCCTTATAAGCAACATCAATGATTAGTTAGTTTAGCTTGAGAATCTGATTTAGTCAAAAACCGATGTCTAGGTCGATCAACCCTGGTGTCATTTACCTAATCCACTATGGTTTTTATGGTTGCATAAGGACTAGTATAAACTCCACTAATGAACGATCAATTCTCAAACACACGCTAATACATGGCTAAAAGGTATATTTCTATCCAGTTAGCGAATCAACTCATCCAAGCCAATTGAACTTGTCGAACATGCATCAACCATACCATGTCCATCTCCACAAATCCCTATGTCTAGTTCATATGCATCAATTAAGATCATGCAATTGTTGATCAAACAGAAACAAGCATTAAGCATAGGCATGGAAGAACAAAGCTAAACATCAATAGAAACTCAAAAGATAACATAAACATCAATACTCATATAAAGATCCAAAGTATTTCCTAAATATAGCTATTAATCCATTGAACACGAATTACAGACAAAAACTATGCTCAAAAGATAGGGAAGAGAAGAGAAACAAAGGGAGAAGAGGAAAGAATCCATGGATGTGGTCCTTGAAGCTTGAATCTCCTTCCTTAAGGAAGATAACATCCAACCTAACCTCCCTAGGCCTCCAATCAGCCCAGAAATGAAGTACAGGCCGCAGCCTCTCTAAAACCTACGAAACGCTCTAAACTCTCTTTACAAAATCTGTTAAAATTTATTTATAGACTCAGCAAAAACAGAGGCACACCGCGACATTCACATTACACGCCGCGGTGCAACACCCTACTGGGGATGTCACATTTCCAAACAATAATAATAAAACCTTTACCCAAGTTATAAGTTATTTCGTAATATATAATAATATAGGTTGTAAAAATATTTTTTTAATAATATATTATAAAATAAAATAAACTATTACATACACACTATAATTATACATATGATTTTATTTTTAATAGGTACAAGTAATTTACATATTACAAACTATTTAATTAAAAATAGTAAAAACCGTCTCGGTTTGAAGCAAACCATAAACCAAAGCCCAAGCATAACACTAAAAGTTCTTATCCTCCAGAAGAATCCTCCTCGAAAGATCATCGGAAGACGTAAATACTCCCAGTAACATCATACCACGCCTGCAATCAATCCATATGATATGGATGATCTCGAGGTTCGCCTTCCTCGAACTAGTCACTCTTCGCTCCTCGTTGTATTGACAATCCGGTGATTGCTCCTCTTCTACTTCCTCAAAGACTTTACAGAACATAAATAATAATACAAAAAATATATACAAAGAGGTGAGACAATCTACATCATTACCAGCATAGCAGTAAAGAAAACGACAATACAAACAAATATAATAGTTAATATAACAATTCATTTTATCACACATGCAAAATATCATAAATCAAATTATAACTATTTACACAGTGATGCAGATTAAATATGCCATGTACTCAGACTCGTTCCTATTCCATGAAGCTAAACACAAACATCAGAGAGAATAATCCGGTAGACATGTCCGCACATCAGGCTGCCTCAATCAACTGTTACACAGTCAAATACGTTGTGTAAACAGCACACAGTCACAGCACACAGTCAAATACGTTTTGTGAATGACACACAGTCAAATACATCGTGTACGACCAGGCATAGTACCAGACAGTCCCCAATAGATCATGATTAAGAATAGTATTTGTCGAGATCGCTAGTGTGTGTTATCGATTCTACTGGCATGGAGGAGCTACCAACTGTTCACATATGAAATCTCATCGCACACACGCGCTCCAAGTTCTCCACATGAACACACTACGCCTATCACATCGCAACATGACGGTGTAATTCATCTCGTATCAATCGTCAATTTCAACCAAATTGACATACCACTTTATGTATGTAATAATCCATAATTACAAAAATACCCTCAGTATTACCATGAATCATAATTATATAAATATCCTCATCGTCACCATAATTACAAAAATACCTTTAGTATCAATAATTCCAAAAATAGTATGTCTCCACTTGACAGTACTATTTCCCAACATGTCCGGGTCCACCACTTTGGCCCGACAGTAAAAATTACTATTCTTATTAGTCGCGTAAACATTTTATCGCATTTTTCAATCGCGTAAATATTTTTTCAACGTTTTCTCAATTGCGTAGTTTACAATCCACTATTTTAAATACGCGTAAGCTATTTCTACTGTTTTTCACTGTATAAAATATTTCTTGACGTTCCAAATTACATTTTTAAACTTTCCAAAACTAAAAATATTATTTGGACATCATTTTCCATTTTTCTTACAAAAATTACTCTAAGTAATAATTTCTGACGTTTTTTTCAAAAATTCAATTTTTAATAAATTCTTCTACAGTTAATTTTTAACTACGTAAAATATTTCCTTACTTTCTAAATGCCATTTTGAAACATTCTTCAATACTTGCTCATTTTTAATCAATTTTGACAGCATTTCGTTTAGAAAATCTACTAAATGATATTTTCTACGTTTTCCTTTTTAAAAATTCTTTTATTTAATTATAACCATAAAATACACTTTGAAAATTGCTAACATACTTTAAAAACTCAAAGGGCAAGTATTTTTCAAGTGTCTAAAATTTTATTTCTTTTCTATACTAGACTTCTAATAAAAATTTGTTTACTTATTTGGTTCTTGAAAATCCATTGTAAATGAATTCTTTTTAGGTTAACTAACTAGTCTACACATAGAAAATAAATTTTGGAGTAATTATACATTAAAAAGCATTTTTTTGACCGAATTCCACCATTCTTTGTACAAATCATTTTTTTAAAATTATTTTCCATCCTCTAAATTATTACAAAATCCATTAACTTAATCAAATCAATTAAGTCATCCTTTCAAAAATGGTTGAGAACATTTTGATTCTCTTTTTTCATAGTAAAAACCATGAGCTCTTCATTATGTGTTCTTTAGAACACTTATGCAAATCTCAACATATTATTCACATATCACAATAGATATCATATATCTATGAACACATACCATATATTAAAGTAATCATAAAACACATACCAAAATATCAAAGTTATAGACATGCTTGCATGCATAATAAATCGCAAATAGAAAAGACAATAAACATGCACACAAAATTAATCACAAATAGAAAAGACAACAAACAACCAAGTGAATGAATCCTTATGGATTCTTCACCACAATTACATCCATTTTCTCACCACCACACATGGTTGATGAGATTAAATCCCCCTCTTACCTATAAGGAAGACAAGATCTCCTTGGACTCCTCTTTAGAAATTTTGTGTAACTTCAACAAAAATCCTAGCAAGCTTAAACAAATTATAAAGTCATAAACTATGGTTGAAAAAGATAAACCATGGATCAATCATGGCTTAGAGCATCAAAAATCAAATTAGAAACAAGAAACAAGAATTTTCACCTTATAGGAAAGAAACTTCAAAGTGATTTTCCAAGCTCCAAATGGATGATTTTATGAAAACTCACAACTAGAGATGTTCTTAGAATATGGTTTAGGTTTAGAAAATTGTGTTGGGTGAAATTTTTGATGAGTGGAAGTATGTTCAAGGTGTTATGGCCGAATGGTGTGTGGAGAGAAAGTTTGAAGTTTTCTTTGAGTTCATGAAAGGAAGAGAAATGAGAGAATGATTTAGAATAATAGAATGAATGATTTATGAAGTGAATAATAGTCTTCCTCCATTATGCATGGCCGTAGAGACACAAAATAAGTGCAGCCCCTTTTGTTGACAAATTTTGCTTCATAATGGCCTTATTCTATCATGCATGGCCATATAGCATCAATTATGGAGTTTGCCTCCTTTGTTGACAAACCTAGCTTACTAATGGCCATTGGTGGATTCAATGGTGGATGTCCAAGCTTCTAGCAACTCCATGATTGCATTCTTAGAGCATATGGCCGAAATATGCATAGGAAATTCAATCAAAATTTGATTGATTTCATAAGCCTATTTATGTTTAAGTCCTCCTAGTTTGTTTTAATTAATAATTAGCTAGGTTCCTTTGTATTTTAGTTAATCATTTATTTACTTAGAGTCCCTAATCTTCTACTTAATTATACTAGTACATTGCCTAACTAAAATTTGATGAAAAATTAATTAGGTTTAATCCATTTAATTATCACTTAAATCCTTTAGATTAACTTAATTAGGTTTTAGACTAATTATTCTATTAAGTTAGATTTTAAACTAACTAATCTACTAAATCTAACCATTTTTATAGATTTTCAACCTTTTGATTTAGAATTTTACAAGTCATTTATGTTCGTAAACTTTTCTTAAAAGTGAGTCCCACAAATCCAAACGTGAGTCCCACAAAATAAATGTGGATCCCACAAGCCAAACGTGGGTCCCATAGACTTTTCTGTATGATAAATATTTTTATTATACAGAAAAATATTAAAAATTAAAAGATTGATATACGTATTATTCGGAATTGGGTTTAGTAAGATCCCCCAGCTCCAAATAATCAAACAAGATTTTTCTCCGACCCAAAAATTATTATTTTCTTGACTCGGAGTAAATCACACAAAATAATCAAATACAGTTATAAAACAGTCAAATTAATTTTATAACACACAGAAAATAGAAAACAGTACAATTAAGGCAAAAATGTAATTAACTAAAAATTGAGGTGTTACACGCGGCGCGTAACAAATTAGGTCAAGGACGTTGCGGCATTGTTTTCCTTGCGTCGCGGCGTTCAGTTCTTCGTGGCCCCTGACTTTTGATGCAGGGGATGCTCACCGCCGCAGCGTACGCTCCTCAGCGCTGCGGCATAATTCTGCAGCCAACTCAGTTTTTGTTGCTGTTTTTGC
Source organism: Ormosia emarginata (assembly GCA_029884605.1). Taxonomy (NCBI): domain Eukaryota; kingdom Viridiplantae; phylum Streptophyta; class Magnoliopsida; order Fabales; family Fabaceae; genus Ormosia; species Ormosia emarginata. The sequence continues at coordinate 1,438,982 of JAQQTP010000054.1, forward strand.
TCCTTTGGGTTCCTCTTGGGCTTTCTCATCTGTGTTGGTCCAAAACTTCCACCAATCTACTCATTTGCAGCTCTTACTGCAATAGAGAAATTACCAAAGTATTAGCAGATGCAAAGTCTACTTAATCCTTTACATAATACGCTCAATTTGCTCAATATCATACTGGATCAGTATTAATATTGGATTTATCAAATATAAGCATAAAACTATCCCAATATGTATCATAACAAGGACTTACGCAACCAATAAAGCACATATATGAGGCACAAATAACTACACTTTGTGAAGTTATCACATGCCCCTTTTTACCACAATAATCACACTCAATGTTTTTGTATTTAAACCTTGATTTACTTCTACTCTTGCTTTTTCCTCTATTGCCTTGTCCCCGATCCCTCTTAATGTTTCTCCCCCTATTTTCAGTAACCAAAATCTCTGATTGTGAAGAGGATACCTGCTGAGTTCGTCGTTTGACTTCTTCATTCAAAACAGCAGTCTTTACATAATTCGTGGTCACAACACCTCCCAGAGCAGAACTAGTCAAAGTGACTATGAGATTTTCCCAAGAATCAGGTAGAGTATTAAGCAACCAAAGTCTCAAAATTTCATCTTCAAATTTTACACCCATACCAGACAACTGGTCAAAGCATCCCTGAAAATCACTCAAGTGATCAGAAATAGAACTACCATTCTTGTAACTCAAGTTCATGGCCTGCTTCAACAAAAACAATTTATTGTTCCCAGATTTAGAGGCATACAAGGTATCAAGCTTATCCCACAAAGTTCTGGCATGTAAATCATTAGCAATATGATTCAAAACATTATCATCTACTAATTGCCGAATAAAACCACAAATCATCTCATGCTCAAAAGCTCAATCTTCATCAGATTTAGCCTCAGGTTTTGTAGTAGTAAACACCGGTAAATGTAATTTTTTCACAAATAATAAATCTTTCATCTTTCCTTTCCACTTGTGGTAATTTGTGTCATTCAAACTAATCATTCTACTGTAATTTGGCTCCATCATTCAATCAAGCAAACAAATAAATAAATTTCTCTGATACCAGCTATTGGGAAAGAAAGGAGTGTGTACACAGCGGAAATAACAACACACAAATAGGTAATAAAATCTTTCTCACTTGAAAGAACCTGTGAGGAGCAAAATATATAGCCAACCAAAAATATCCATCAAAAGATATATCCAAGAATGCACAAAAATAAATAGACAAAGAGAACATACACAATTTTAACGCAGAAAACCTCCTCAATGTGAGAAGTAAAAATCACGAGACCTAGTTCAGAAAAATCTCCACTATAAAATCAATGAGTACAGCAAAGTGTCTCAGGATTCCAATCACGCTCTACATATATCAGACCAAGTTAACCTAATGAGGTATCTGGTATCTAATTGCTAAAACCCTACTTGTACACTGTCTGACTTGAGCGTTGGAGTCCCTCGCAGGTACCCACCCCCTAGTTCAATACGTTTGGCACCAGCTGTGCAAGGAGAAAACCACCATATATGTGCCTATCTCAGGTACCTTTTGAATCCACTTCAGAACACTTGTTGAATAGGTAAAATTGATAAAGTTATTATTTACAAGTTAGTCATCAAAAAAATCTTTTTTTTTTCTTTCTTTTGGTATTCTCTCATCTAGCACTCTTTATCTCAAAGATGACTTTAGCTTCTACCATTCTTCAAGGTTGAACAATCATGGTTTTGATCTGTAGGGATCCTTGATGGGTCAAAGAAGAAACTTCACCAGTATCAAGAAGACTCATTTGTATTTTCTGCAAAACTCACACTTTCCTTTGTATGAAGAATGCAGAGATTGAGAGTGAAGCATAGAAATGTGCTCAAGTTTTGCAAGAGACAAAGAACAAACCGAAGTTGTAGCCCTTCAACATAGAATTATAGAATTCAGATTTAGTTTCCCTTTTTGTAAAAATGTAGTTTGTAAAAATAATGACTTTTGAAATGATAAAGCCCAAGGGATAATCATTAGATCTATACTATTTTAATAATTTCATCTCTGATTTTTTTTAATCTGCGATCAAGAATCGGTACATGAAGCCTCGTTGAATCATCTATTAGTCATTCACCTCAATGATTTCTAAATTTCCATGCTTTAGTTTAGCTACAATTATCAATGCAAAAAAAAAAAAGATACAACTATTATTATTTAATTATTATTCATTTGAGTCTCTCTTTCTTTTTTGTTTGTAAAAAATTAAAATTATGTTACTTGCAAAGGTTGGTTGTGAAAAATTAGATAATTAGATCGCTCAATCGAAAGAAGAGAAAAAATAGTAATTTTTGTTAGGAATTTAATATAATTTGATAAATTAAATAACTGCAATTGCTTTGGTGAGTGAGGGAGAGAAGAAAAAGAGAGAAATAAAAAAAATTGTCATAATGAAACTCATCATGGGTGACGTGCAAGTTCCTATGACAAAATGTAGGCAAGAATGTGTGAAAACTTGAAAAATACAACCATTTGAACAATGCTGTATTGATATTTGATAATAAACATATGTTCAAACTTGTGAAAGATTAAAATTAAATAAATGAAAGATAGAGAAATAAAAAAAAATTACAAAACTTATTATAACAAGTCAATTCTCAAGTAGCATCCATGCTCATAGATTTTTTTTTATCATAATAAAAGGACCCCATTCACTTTTGACCTTGTCACTTTCGTCTTCCCATGCTTATGTACTATGGCTCATTCACAGGCAAGAACCTAAAGTCCTCTTCCAAGTCTAAAACGCCCTCATAAAGTAGGATCCGTCTGAGGTGCACCCTGACAAATAGGGTACACCTTACATGTCAACGTGTTGTTTAAAAATACATTTATGACACAAAATCATGACTGAATACCTGTATAACTCAGTCACATTTTTAAAGGTTGAAATGGATTTATTATAATTAGTAATTAGTAATTAGTAATTAGTAATTAGTAATTAGTAATTAGTAATTAGTAATTAAAATTAAAAAGGGTCCATCATTATTATCATTCCCAAACTTGCAAACTTCTCGTCCCCCACCACTGCCTTCGGATCAAGCCTCCCGGCAACTGTGCTGCCATCCGCCGCGATCCAGAGGAAGTCCCCCGCTGGGCCGCCTGCGGGCTCTCCTCTCCCTCCCGCCTCTACTCTTGCATGACCTGCGCCGCTGTGTCATGCCATGCGCCGGCACCGGCGCCGGCGCCGGCTCCTCCCACGCTGCAGCGTAGACCGCCTCAAGACCGTCCAGTCACCAGATCGCCGTTGACGTCGACAGCGCCGAGCTCTTCTATTGCGCGTGCCGCGACTAGATCTACGATCTCGACTTCAACGCCGCCGTGATGATCGCTCGGACCACCGCGTCCACCCTCGACGGTGGATCTCCGGAAGCGCCGTCGGGTGGATTATCGACCCTGGGAGCCAGATCTGCGCGAGCGTGACAGATCCACGCAGGAACGACCGTCCAACATGTCTCTGCGACAAGAACCAGAAACAACACGCATTCAACCTTCAATCCGGTGCCTTCTTCTGTCCCAGTCGGAAGTGACAGATTCAACAGCATAGAGATGAACAATCTCAGCACCAAAACAACTCCCCAGAACCACCGTCAAAATCAAGGCCTGTTCAAACAAAACCAATCAAATTCAATTCACAAATTCCATCTTTTTTTTCTTAACCCTTTTTCTTAAATCTTTGGGTCGAACCCTTTTGGTCGAACCCAGATCTGCAGATCCCCAATTATTTTGGTCGAAAGGTGTTGTGGAGTTAGATTAGGTGTGATGGAGTAATTAGATCTGAATTTCAATTAAAATAAAATAATTAATGAAAGATAAAATATAAATTATAAAAAATATTTTTAAAAAATAAAGTTTCATTTAACTCAAAACAAAACAAAAAAAACAGTTTCATTGACTTGTTATGATAGGTAAAATGCACCTTAAAATTTGGGGTGTACCACAGAACGAACCCATAAAGTAACTGTTGTTTGTAACATTGCATCCTCACCGATATTGTTGTTTTTATTAGGTTATTATCATTCAGAGTCATTTATATCAGCAGCAGTGACACTTATAGTAACCAACAGCCAAAGCAGAATAAATTACCATTTTTTTTTCGTGACATATAACTTTGGTTGGTCTTTAATTGATTGGGAACTAATCTAGTAGCAATGAGTTCTCTGGTGTATAACCCATTTCCCTCATCAAAGGTTGAAGATTATGTTGCAACAATCTGTAAATTTCCTCAACCTGGGGATGAGATCTCTCCCCAACAAAAAATACATGATTTTTTCCTTTTACTTGTATTTGACTATATCCTGGAATTTTCTTCACATTCCTCTCTCTCATTCTTTTCCTTACTTGTGCAAACTCATCCCATTGCCCTTCTGCAGCATATGTATTGGCTAGTAGTACATACCCCCCTGAACTAGATGGCTCTAGCTCTAATAGCTTCTTGCCGATGGAATTTGCTATTGTAACATCCCCATGTAGCTTGCACGCACCAAGCAATGCCACAAGAACAGCTTCATCCCTCTCAGAAGGAGGGATTTTAGATACTACATCCATTGCTTCATCCACAAGTCCTGCTCGACCTAGAATGTCTACAAGGCAGGAATAGTGCTCAGCCTTAGGATTTAAATTATAAGTACCCTTGACCTTGATTGAGTCAAACAGTCTTCTACCTTGGTTGACAAGACCAGCATGACTACAAGCTGATAAGAGTCCCACAAAGGTGACCTCATCTGGCTTGGTTCCTGATATTAGCATGCGTGCGAATACCTGTAACGCATGGTGACCATGTCCATGATTTGAGTAGGCTACTATCATTGCTGTCCATGACACTACATCTTTTGACTTTAGCAGCTCAAAAACAAGCCTACCAGAGCAAAGATCCCCACTTTTGGAATACAAAGAAATAAGAGCATTTGTAAGCCAGGTGTCATGCTCAAACCCAAGACGTATGACCATTGCATGAGCTTGCATGAGCTCCACCATGCCATCACAGGAAGTGACCACACTAGTCATAGTGGTTTCATTGGGTCTAAAGCAAGATCTTAGCATCAAAACAAAGAGCCTTAAGGCTTCCCCTTCATCACCATTCCTTGCATAGCCATCAATCGTTGTGTTCCAAGCCACAACATTCTTCTCTGGCATCAAGTTGAATAGCTCACGAGCTTCATCCATGAGCACCTCATCAACATATGCAGTAATCATTGCAGTCCATGCAGCTACATCCTTATTAGGCATGAGATCAAAATACTTCCTTGCAATGCCAATCATCTTGTTTCGCGCCAAACCCGAAACCATAGCAGTCCACGAAACATGACTCCTATCCGGCATCGATTCAAACAACTGTATAGCCTCATTCACTCTGTTGGCACTCAGACAACCCGAAATCATGATGTTCCAAGAACGAACATTTCTTTCAGGCATTTCAAGGAAGAGCTTATAAGCCTCACTGAAATAGCCATTGTCAAGATATGACTTGACCATAGCTGTCCAAGCTATGGTGTTCTTTTCGGGCATGAGATCAAAGAACTCGCGAGCATGATCCATCAACCCATTGCGAGCAAAACCCGAAACCACTGCAGTCCAAGACACCACATTTTTCTCAGGCATTTGGTAAAACAAGAGCATGCCTTCCTCAATTCTTCCACTGCGAAAATACCCAGAAACCATACTGGTCCAGGAGAATGCATTTCTCTCAGTCATTTCATCAAACAACTTGCGAGCATCGTCCAAGCGACCAGCTTTGGCATACCCATCAATCATTGCGGATTCAGCAACGATGCTTCTTTGGGGCATCGCCTTGAATATCGTTTCGGCTCTAGGTAGATCTTTGTTCTTGAGATAAACCGTGATCATGGAGTTGTAAGAAACGGCATCTCGGTGAGGTATTTCGTCAAACAGCTTCTTTGCTTCTTTGACGTTGCCATGGTGACCCAGAATCGTTATCTCCGCGTTACTTTTGTAGAGTGCATCATCATCCGAAGACCTTGTCCTCAATTTCTTCAAAGCCCAGTTGGGTTTTTTCACCGAATGTTTTTCTGGGTCGTTGGAAATTGAAGCTTTGAAGTGCCTCAGAAAACGAAAACTGGCCTGAGACTGGGAAAACATGCGGTGGCGGTGGTAGACTGACATGCTGATCATCCGTCCTATATTCAATCATGGATTCTCATCATTTACATGCTTTTCTCTGCTTTAATCATTTATTAATATATTATTTGAAAATTTTGATAAAAAATACAAGGTTAGAATCAAAATTAATTTCTAAAATTTAATACAGATTACAAGGTATACAAGTATACAACTTACTTCAATTTAACAATCCCCTATAATCTTTGTATTGAACATCGCATATATCCTAAATTTTTTTAGTATCATCGTGCTAATTTTTGCATTAATTAAAACTAAGTTTCTCTTAATCTTAAGGGTGCATGACACAACCGTCATATTGACATGATGCATTTAGAAAAATTAATTAATTTTTTTTAAGAGCTGACCTAAAGTTCAAACCTAAGCTGTTTTCCTTAACCCTTCCTAAAACACTAAAGCTATGATCGTCAAAATTTTTGCTAGATGAGAATGGAGAACACAAAGTTACTCTCACCAGTCACTTTTTGATCCGAAGCATTCATGAACTATCTTTCTAAGAAAGCAGCAAATGATCTGTATTCATATAGAACAATCTCATGCACCAAAAAGGCAAAAAAAAAAAAGAACAATCTCAAACCCCAAGAATTATTATCTGTAAATGATGTATACAGCAAAAGTGAAATATCCCAAAGATTAGGACCCTGTGAACAATTTAGAAATAACTACACAAATTTCACAAAGACCCTTTAAAGCATTATTCATAAAGTCAAGCAGGGAATGATGGGTTCCTTTGAAAGTGGCTTGGCAATCCTCAGCACCATGAGAAGAAACACCAGCCAAATCAGCCAACTCAAAGAATGTCTCAGAGTTCAAGTCATTGTAAGCTGTTTCAATTGCTGATACAGCCTTTTTATAATCATAAGCACACCTTTGAAGACGCATGCGGTAGTGGGTTGTAGTGGCTTTCTTTAGCTGCTTTGCTATGTAGTCTCTAGTGCTAGTGGCATTGAGGTATGCCAAGCGAAAGGCAACATAGGCTAGGCCATAGCGGTCTGATTCTGGTGTACGAGGGTCAGAATAGAGAGAGTCAACGCATAATGAGTAGTTTGAATTTTTTGCGCACACCTCATTCACCACTTCTGTTACATTGTTTTTAGAGGCACAAGAAGGATGGATAAGGATAAAGATGAACAGAACAAGACAAAACAAGAAGCAAAGGGAATGATATTTGATCATATTCTTGCATTCTTTCTCTATAGGGAAGTTTGTGATGGGAAGTGAATGTGAAGATATATCATCATCTATTCCAAATTTTTCAATATATATCAATGAAGAAGAGAAGCTCAAGCTTTGAGACACCTCTGTCTATTCTCTTGAATCTTTAAAACGTGTAAATCACCAATTACAGCAAAGCTTCACATGTGTACCGCGGTGCTGTTGATATTGAAAACCACAGAAAATAACACCTACGTGAAGAATTTGTTAGTATCCAAACTAATATCATTTACTCTTAGTAATTCCTAAGATGGCAGTTTCACTGAGAAAAACTTGCTTTCTTTGGAAGGGTCTTTAATCCAGCTAGAAGATAGATTGCTTGCTTCCTATGCTTACGACACTTGTAGTCACGGCCCAAGCATTGTTGGATATGTAGGAAAGAATTAACTATATTACTCAGTATCCAAAAGGTGTGAAGATACCTGAGAAACCAAAAATTACTTGCTATGCCTATAATTGTCAACATGGCACATCAAGCTCTCAGTTCTCAGCTCAGGCTTCAAGCAGTAAACATGCGGCTTTAAGAACGGATTGGGATCCTGTACAGTTGTTAAACAACTGCACAACACAATCCCAACCATGAAAAATATTTTATTCCATAGTAAAAAAAATTTATAAACATAACTCGGCAAACACAACCCATTAGAATCAAATTTTTTTTTAGGCCATCAGATTGAGAACTGCACCTTATGCGGTTCCTTTTTGGACTGCAGAGGATGCAGTTCCTTTAAGAACTTTGTTTAAGCCAAATCTCACCCAGTAGAGGTAGCAAAATGGGTTAATCAGCCCGGTCCGACCTGTCCCGCATTCAACTCGCAAAAATATGAGGTGGGACGGGTTAGTCCGTTTTGAAAAATGAGTTAGAAGAGTCAACCCACCCTGTTTTAGTGCGGGTTGGTGGGTTGACCTGCATAAAAAAAAAAAAAAAAAATAAGTGAATTGATCCTAAAAAATAAAATAAAATGTATAAAAAATAAAAAAAAATAAAAAATTATAATTTATAAAGATTAAAAAAAAAAAAATAAAATAAAATAAATTTAGTATCATACCCAAAAAATATCACAAACACAAATAATAAGACTAATTTGTAACACTTTTTTAAAAAAACTCAATCCGACAGGCCAACCCACACCCACAACGCTTAACCCGATTAAGCGAGACGGGTTATGCGAATTAAGAATTAAAAATGTATTAAAATCTTAAACCTAACCAATAAAAAAATAACGAATTAACGAATCAACCTAACGGATTGAAACCATTTTGCCACCTCTATCACCAAGTAAAAAAAATATTGCAACATTTTACCACTATGTCTTGGGATTGTGTATCAAACTGTGACACTGAGGTTCACAAAGTCCATGAGGACGTGTGACCAGATCCGTGAATTCGTGAAGAGAAAGGCTCAGTCAGTAACGTCTCAACCGGCTAGTCAAACGTAACGACCCATATGCATGACAAAAAAGAAACAAAAAGAAGGCTTGCTGTGTACTGTGACGTGGAGGGGGCCAAGCCCATCATCCAGATTAAAAAAGGACTCATGTGAAATCTATGCACGTGATCACAATGTGTACCGCCATCCATCAAACAAACCCATTGAGAGACACAATGGGGTTCCACCATCACGTGATCACAAAGGCATTGTTCTTTTTTTAAACCTATCAGACCAGTTGGTTGTGCTGATTTATTATTTATTATCATTTCTATGCATGTCGTATTGGGTAACAGCCTGTCCATGGGACCCTGCGCATTATGTTACTTATGCATATGATGCATTGTCCCCTCATAGCTACTATACAAATCACATTATTTTAATTATGATAGATTATGATATTTATTATTAAATACAATAATTATTTATTAATTAATAACATAATTAATTAAATATACCTAATTTAAATGCTCTAGATTTTTATAAGAATTTGTCCGTCATCAATTCACAAGCATGCTCTTCAACCAAAATTCTACGTTGCTGTGTTTAGTAACATTTCTTAACCATTACCCACCAAACTCTACTTGCATCTTAAAAAGGCCAGACCAGAAACCACCTGGTGCTGAAAAAGTGAAGAGGCACTACCCACCCCACCAAAACTGAGCCTTGAATTGTCGGTGGATCTAACTACTACGATTATATCGAACAACTTGCCTTTGTTTTTGCAAGCATTCAACCTCATAACTGAGCAACCAGAAAACAAAGTTTCTTCAGCTGCTAGAGTCCCTAAGCTTCACTTTACTGCTTTTCTTCCACGAAGTCAACGAGGATTCTAAGTTGTAAACAAGTAATAAGGTTGAATATTGAGGCCATATGTCAAAGAGAAGAGAATAATGATGGGTTAAAATTGATTAATTGCACAAGGTATTATTACATTTAGCAAAAAGAATAATACTCTACTAAGGACCATACAAGCTGGATTCTAATGAAGAGTGTCAACTTAAAATAAAACATGTACAAGAAACAAAGGAAAGACTACAACACAAAAGAAGTGTTTTGGGAAAGGGGGATGGGGGGAGGGCACAATCTAAAACACAGAGCCAAAGGAAAAAAAAAAAAAGCTAGCCTCTTCATTTCATTTACAAGTACAGTTAGCATCTCTGCAGGTAATTAATTGATCATCGGTTGCAAATTGATACTCTGATTTTGGCTTTGAATCTTCTATGCTCAAATCCAAAAAATACTAATATAAATCAGGAAAACGTATAAAAAAAGAATTGTAAAGCTTTAAAAAAAAAATAGAAGCCCTACACAGATGGAATTGCAGAACTATAAGGTGCATCACAACATGGCTAATGCCGAGAAAACTTAAATTGATTAAACGTACCCAGAAGACCCATCTATGGATTCACGTTGCATTCTCGCAAATACACATGATTATAGTTGACATACTTGGCCCAATAACTTCGAAACCTGGGAATACTTATCTCAAGCCATGGCTTCAAGTTCCCATTGTAGTGTATAACAGCAGCCCGCTCAATATCTTTTTGGTTGACGTTGGGGTTGTAGCCAAGACCCAAGACATGCCAAGATCGGTTCAGCGGGAAAGTGCGTTTCCAGAATGTTATGAGACCTGGTGGCAATGTTCCTAACTTCCATAGTTGTCTATCATGATTCTGTATTTCAGTTTAGTTAGTAAAGAAAATCAGTTCACAATTCAAATCAGAAAGAAACAAGACATGTCAAAAACAAGCGAATGTAACTGCATATTGGGTGGACTAATAATGAATTTAACCTTAAAAATAAACTCAAAATTGTATATACGTGCCCTTCACAACCCAAATTCAAAACATTGATCACATTCCTATTTCCTACATTTTAAGAAGACAGTATGTGACATATAGATGAACATGCCAATGTGCAGTCTCAACTCCCACCTTTGGACCATTAATAACAATTTCCAAAATGCCTATGTATCAGCTGGATCATAATTGTAGTACAATTAATTTTTAAATTAAAAAATAAAAGTATATTACTAATCATAATTCTTACATATGATTAATATGAGTAGCTATCAATCATATGCGATAGTTTCTGAAGAAAAGTAAACCAAAGTGCATCACTTACCAGATTCTGCCAGTTGTGGTACACCTCTGTGATGTTTTGCCTCTTCCATTCCACTAAATCGAATATATTCATACCATATGCCCATCCACAAGCATGCGGGTCGAAATTCTTCGCAATAAGAGGATTTGAGAAGTTGAGATAGCGATCAAATCGGTGAAAACTTTCTCCACAAGTTTCTACAGCACCATTTACTTTGCCTTTCAAATCAATTGACCAAAGACCAGTCAGATCCTTCTGCACAACTATATCATCATCCAAGAACAGCACTTTGTTGAGCTTTGGAAAGATCTCAGGCAGGTAGAAGCGGAGGTGGTTCAGGATAGATAAATACTTTGGATTCCGAAACTTCAGGTTTGAATCAGAAGTTGCTCGATGAGCCTTGAAGTAAAAATCTACCATAGATGGAGAACCCAACTGCTTAAGAACAGGACTGTAACTTGAATTCAACCATGTAAAGTCTTCAATGTTCTGAACTTGAATGGTTGCCTTGCCTGGCGGATTCACCAAAAACCACATCCTCATTGCCGCATAATTGAGCCTATCAGTAACAATGTGGAAAACATGTTTTGAGGCATCCTGCAAATGTATTAAAATATTATTATTATAAGCAAGTGATGTCAATAGGAAATAAAAGAACCATTGGCATTGATGATATTGAAACTTATAGTTTCTTTATTTTTTTTGTTTTAATTATTCACTAACTCGGGCCAAAAATGAAATCGAAAAAGTTTTTTTATTAGTCAAAATAGATAAAGTGTGGTTACATCCCAGTACAGCCGTACTAAATTTTCTTTGATGTTTCTCAATGATCTTGGCAGAAAAGAAATGTCAAGAAAATTCTCAAAGTGAAAATAATTTACCTTAGCATTGGCAGCAGTTGAATTCACAACAACAGCTGTTGCCAATATGTTATCTGAGAATATTGCATAATGGTATAGTTGAGGGTTTTCTAACTTCTCTTGATTGGGGAACTGTTGCTGAGAAGAATTCAAGTTATAATACTCAGTTGTAAGGCGCAATGGAAGACAATGAAGACCTTTGGGCAGTGTTTTTGCTGTCAATTGTGTTAAGAACAAAGTCTGCTTCTTGTGCACACGAAGCTGCTCCTCTGTTGAGTGGAGCATAGCCCGAAGCTTCTTCACAACAGCAGCACAATCATCTTGAATTTGCTTTCCTTTCATCAATGATTGCTCCATCGCCTTCATTCTCTCATTTGCACTGGCATTAGTACAATACAGATTAAGACTGAACAAAATGCAGCTCAGTGCAGAAACTGAGTTACTCATCATGTTTATATGCAGCAGCAAAAGAAACTTAAAAGAGGAAAGTAAAAACTTGAGAATCATAACATAACAGGAAAACACGAAGATGGATATAACAGCATTCTTAAAGGTCCACTTACTTCCTAGGCAAGTCAGAATCTTTGCTTGCATCTCCAAGTGTTCGTGAAACTTCCTTTATCCGTAAACGAATCTCCCGAGTGAGATGGGGATTGTTTTTTACTACTGGAAGGGAAAGATAGACCTTAGCTCGGATGAGCTGATCTTTTAGTTGCTGTACCCGAGAATCTGATGGCTTTTGGTCATTCTGCTTAGTAGTTTCAGACAATATGGGTCCTTTCTTGTTTACTTTGCTAGAAGTTTCCATTGCTTGTTGCTCCTGCTTAGTAGCCTTAAAAAAGATGCACCAAATGTGGAAACAAAAAATCTCAGTATGCATTGAGGTTGATTTTCTTTCATTAGAATGATGTAATTTTCTCAAAACTAGGGTTGGGAATATGTAGTAATGAATATTGATGGGCAACAATATATTAGCAACTTATTTTCTCAAAGGACATGAAATCAGTGTACCAAACTACCAATTTCTGTTTGCGATTAAAAATGAATTAAGTCAGAGCTATCAATGAACACAATCAAACCTTAAATTTAACAACTCTTATATTCTTACATCAAACAGTATATACACCCCTTTTCACACTTCATCTAATACCATTTATTTTACATACTTTTTTCTATCACTTTCTCTCACTCAATCGCATCCCTTAAAAAGGGTGTGAATAGTAAAACACCCCTAAAAAGGGGTGTAAGACTAACATTTTCCTAAATTTAACAATCTTAATTTTCTCACATCACTTTTTACATTACTCCCCATACCATTGATTACATCACTTTTTCCCTATCACTTTCTCTCACTTAATTACAATCATTTAAGAATGGTGTGAAAAGTGGTGTGATTAGAAAAATGATGTGATAACATCATTTTTCTAAATTTAAACTCCTAATAAGATGACCAATTCAAGCACCAGACCCACTTGAGCATACAAAATATTATATTTGAAAGATGATGGACAGCCCACCATAGACATACATATGTAACCCCTTTTTCCAGCATGACCAGAAGCCTAAAGGAATTTTCTTACCCAATTATCACTGTTTAAAACTTCCGTGAGCATATGCAGCAGCAATAGATACAAAATGAACAAAGAAACAGATCGAAAAGTCAAGAGGAAAATATATCACCTACCTTAACTTGAGACTCTTGATCAGAAGTATGAGCTGATTTAGTAAGTTTCCCATCATCGTCATCCACATCAATAGCATCTTCCCCACTTAAATTTTCACCAGTTGCATCAACTTTCTCCAAGGTGCTGCTGCCTTGATTTCCTTGCTTAATTCCATCTGTCACCAGTTTGATGGGGTTCTCCTTTTTAGCTTGGTCTTCCTCAGTTGTAGTTGACAATACCCTGGCAGATACATGCTCGTTTGATTCCACCAATTGAAGGTCTAGGACAACGTGACAATCAGATTAGATAATAATGGAAAATACAAGAAGCAGGACCCCAGAAAAAGAAGGGGCAAAATACCAACATCTTACTGAGCAACAGAGAAAGTCCAAACAAAATACCTTGAGGCAAATTCTCTGTGTTAGTTGAGTCCTCCGTATACACAACCCCAACAGGTTCTTTAAGGGCAGCTGAAGTTTCCTATTTGCAAAAATGAGAGATATCAACAATAAATTATGCACCCAAAAAGGAAAGTGTATAGAAATAAGAGTGAAGAAAATTAGAAAATGAAAGAACGGAACTTTACCTGAGGTAGCAGATTCAAGTGGTCAGAGTCAGCTGCACTTAAAGACTGACACAATATAACAAAAGAAGATTCAGAAATTCAACGATCTCACTCTTACTAAAATAAAAGAACTGAAGAATCTTTCAAGGATATGACCACTTACAAAAGCAGTAACATCTTCAATAAACTCTTGCTTGGCTGCAAAATGCATTCAAAAACCAACCCAAAGAAACCAAAATCAACCAGCTAATAGCTAAAACAAAGAAGAATTTTCTAGTCACTTGATTAAAGGGAAACTCACTGGAGGGGGACTTGAAGGTGCCAAGGCGATCAGTGTAGAGCACAATTGGAGCAACAACAGTAATGCACAGCAACAACAGCACAATGTTTCTCACCGCCACCATTTTCTACTCAATTCCTCAACAACCCACCACTGCAACCAGAGGGAGAGAACCCTCTGCTGTCACCTTCTTGACAAAACACAAAAACAAAAACAAAAAAGCCACGCGTCCCTTTGGAGCCAAGAAAACAAAGATTGGAGCCAAGAAGGAAACTTTTTCGGCGGAAAAGAAGACCCACTTTATCTTTTTGTTGTGGGTGCGTTAGAAATTTTGTTGAGAGAAATTTGCAAGTGCAAAGGTTTCAGCTTTGGGCAGAAGCGTAAAGGAGGAGGAGGAGGAAGAATCTAAAGCAGTTACAGTTACGTTGAGTTTGGGAGGAGAGAGAGAGGGAAAAGCATTTTGGGATCGGAAACAGAGAAAGATGCGTTGTTTTGTGTTGTGTGTGTATATGTGTTGAAATGATGAAATGGGGAAAAACCAATAAGACCCGTTCTCCAAAAACTGCAACTTTTCTTTATTGGGTCGTACCCTTTTTTGAAAAATGCATTTGCATACTGAGAAACAGAGAGAGAAAAAGAAGAAGGACGTTGCGTTGGAGATAATAGGAGGAAACAAACCAATGATAGAGAGGATTGAGGAAGAGAGAGAAGACAAGAGAATGAATGAATCTTTGCTTTGGCTCTGTGTTGTGTCACTGTTTGCAAACGGCAACTTTCTCCTTAAAACGATCATAGCAAGCTCAGATAACTAAAACGCGCAAAACCAAAACAAATCAGAAAGGAAAGAGACACTTTATTCATGATTGAAAAATGAGGTTAATTTGTTTAAAGCTAATTATGAATTTTATTATTAATATTATAATATAGTTAATTAATTTTCTATAACTAATTTGGCGCGTCAACTTCTTCGCCACGTGACTTGAGGGACTGAATGTGAATGAAAGTTGCTTGGCTGGCCACACTTATTACACGCGTGCCAGTTCCTTCTGTGTTGAAAATAAAAGAAAAAAGGTTCATTAATAGCAGACACCACTGAATTATTATGTTATTAGAAATAACATTTCTCGTATAATAGATACAAGAAAAACATTGCACCAACAACATAGAAGCAAGAATGAAAAATCAACATTACAACGAATTAAAGTGATGATAAAATCTATGTTTTTTTTTTGTAATTCTTAAACATGATTCTCACAAAAGAAATTTAGTTAATTAATTTTTAAAACAAATTACCCTAGCCAATATTTTATAACGTATACCTAAATAAATACGGTGCAGCTGCAGCCACATATGTGCACTTTCGCTTCGACCAGTGTGTGCTTTTTCAGCATATCTTAATCACAAAGCTTGGGCCTTTGAGACCATTAAGCATGGAGTAGTACTCATCTAGATCATATCTTCTACATTTATATTTTTGGTAATGATATAGAGAGGGCTGTTTGACACCTCTTACATTATCAAACTATAATTTAGTAAACAAGGTTGTGTGCCATCGTGCCAGTAAAAAAAAAAAATTGTGCCATCGTGTACTCGACAATTTTATATTTATATGTCTTACTAACATGATTTTTAAGAAAATACTTTTTTTCTCTAGAATTAGAATTGATAAACTTAAATTTAATTAAAAATATATTTATAAATTTAAATTTAATTAAAAATAAATTTATATTAATGTGATTTATGTTTAAAATTTTTTATCTTGAAAATGAATTTAATAAAACAAATATTATTTGAATGAAAATAATTAAGAAGGTAAAAACTTCAAAGAATATAGTTAAAGCAAGATTTTTTTCATTTAATTTTTTTTAACAAAACACAAAAAAAAAGATTTTCTTGCTTTTAGTTTAAATATGAATTAGGAAGAAAAAGTCTGTTAAAATAAACAAAAAGTGAAAAATCTAAACAAAGCAGTAGCACTGTTCAAGAAAACCAAAGTCACATTTACACACATCTTAATTTCTAAACACACACTTTATTATTGATATATATCTCACCAACAATTTTCATGAGGTGAATGTGAACAACAGAAAGAGAGCACCCTTTATTTCCTTATTAATGAAGGTAGCAGTATTGGGCTTTAAATGCAACAAAATAGAGCGTACTTTTGTATACCAACATTGCTACTAATCTCCATTGCTGTAGGTGATTGTTAAGGAATCCTTTTAGAAAGAAAGGAAAAAAAAATAGTAAATCCAATTTGTCAAATAAGATTATTTTAAAATAAATTTATTTTTAAATTAAGTAAATAAAGATGTATATGTATTATTAAATTTTAGTACATTAAAATTATAATGCACTTTAAATTATATTAAAAATAAATATAATCTTACTTACTTATTTTAAATAAAAGAAGAATTTTTCCCAATTCATCTTACAATTACTCAAAATTGTACTAATATACTATATTAGCCAATTATTGAAAAAAGAAAAGAAAATTTCCATTTTCTTGTCGGTAGATCATCATTATATGGAGTCAGACACATTGAAGATCGAAAATAAATACACTTCAATACAACAAAATGATAATGAAATGACAAAACTCTTTTCCTTTCACTATACAAATTTATAGCAGAATTGTGGTGTTAGTAACAGGGAGAAGAGATTGAAGTTATTTTATAGATCGATTTCATACGGCTTTGTTTAACGTTATTTAGATTTTAGGCACATTTTATTAGTTCCCAAAATATGGCTTATGGAAATATGAAGACCACACATTACATCACTGGTTGCTCTGCAGCTTTAGAGATATAGAATCATAGAAACCAAGTGTCGGCACAATCAAAGATTGCAACCATCCACCACAGTGCAAAGTAACCATTTTCAATTATTGTTGCTCTTTTTAACACCTTCTTTTTCACCTTTTTTTTTCCATTTTGAATTTTGTATGTGACACATTTTAGTTTAAGAATATGGAAAGGAACAAACCTCTTTCGGAAATATCGTCATTTATAGACTCTATCAAATGAAAAGGATTTTATATTTTATATAATAATTTTGTTTTTTCCTTCTTAAATTCTTTTGGTTTTGTTTTAATTTATTTATTTATTCAATAACTTTCAACTTCAATTTATCTATTCCCATTGTCCTTATTGATGGGGTAACAGCCAGAAGTAACTTTGCTGACCAATTTTTTTTACATTAAAATAAGAATTGAAAATTTCTGTTCTAATCTTTCTCGTGTTACCATTTGAGATTTGTTTAACTACCCGCTTACTAGCAAAATTTTAGAAATCTTGTAAGATTGCAACGGCCATTATAACATCAATATTCAATACATCATCATACTAAACGTTAGCATATCATATTATGATATATAATACTATCTCCTCAAGTGACATGCTTTGGCTTTCGTTAAAATAATGATTAGGTTCTTCTTTTAAACCATTGTGCTAATTCTTTATCTTTACCCGTGTCTCTTCCCCTTAATAAAAGAAAAGGGAAAAGAAAAAGACAAAGCTCAGGTAACTAATACTAATAGAAAATACTTGGTATTTTGAGGTTATTATTACATTCATTCTTAGTTTTTTGTGGATTGAAAGTTTATGTTCTTATGCACTGGTCTACAGGTTTAAACCAACAGTTTCATTCCCGCACCATTAAGTTATAATGACATTTAGAATGTTAATAATATAAGTTTCTAATTTATGGACCAGGGAAGAATGGTATATAACAATTCATTATTTTAATTTGTAAAGTAATATCCATCAACAATTCAATCTTATTGGACCAAAATAGCAACAATGATGATAAAGTCCATTATTTGAACTTAAAGTGAAGCAATTGGCCTACACAAGCTGAATTGGTGCAGAGAAGGCCCAAAACTGTGTAGCCTTACCAGCTAGAACCTTCCTTGTTCCTGAAAGGCTGAAATTGGTTCATCTAGTTTGGAATGAAGAGCATATACATAAATCCATGATTTCCATTTTCATTTTCTAAACAGCTATGCAATCATTCCACTTACCTTGGAAACAAAGATCCTACAGGAGGCTTTTATCTAAGAGGAAAATGTTTTCAGAAGGATCAGTTATTCAGTTGTTCACAGATAAATTTTTTTGTGTGTAAATAGAATCACAACTACAGCAAGCCCCACTCAATCATTTTGAAGGTGACTTAATGGCTTTTAACTGTAGGAATCACCGAAGCAACAGACTTATGTTGATCACTCAAAAATAAATGACAAGAACTGTTAAGAAACAAAGCAAATTGTGGATCTGTGAGCATACTCCACTCAAATCAAAAGACATAAGGGGGCCCAAGATTGTTTTCAATAATTCCTATTAATGTTAGACAACCTTTGTGACCCTAGAACAGTCAAACATTACACTCATTTCAACCACTAGAAACTCCACAAAGCTACAATTACTCTATAATCTATATCTTATTAAAAAAAAAAATCCCTTTTGCCTGAACTGCATAGTAAGTTTTGTTCTCTTCAGGGCCCAATTTGGACTGCGGTGCACAGAATTGGTTTGCACTTTTCAGGATTATGCTACATCGTACCATCTACATATTCACCTCTGTTCCCAAGGTCAGTGGTTGTGTAGTACATACATCAACTTGGAGCTTCTAGGTTCAAATTTTAATATTTATATTAGGGTTTATGGAATGAAATGGAATGAAGTTGATCCCTTACAACTGGGAAAAGATACGGAATTCCACATATAAGGGTACATGTCCCACAAGTAGTAAATGAAGATTCATATTGAATGCTGCATAAATTTAAGTCCCACTATATAGTACTACATTTTCTAATTGATCAACATACAAGTCCATATAATTTTATTTGGACAATCAACGAAAAAGTGTGACAAAATTGGTGATGGCTTACCCAAATAAAAGCCATGCAGAAAGGAGGGGACAGAAAGAAAAGAAAGAAGAAAAAGAAGAAGAAAGACTGGCACTAGAATTGATCAATAGACACCTAACCCAAATTTGGCATATCCATCTGAGATGAAGATAGTATTTGGAACTATTAACATCGAACAATACCCCCAATGTTGTTGTTTCTGTCATAGAGGCTTATTGAGCAGAGAGCTCCAAATACAATCCACATCCTCTGCTTCCAGCTCCAAACCATTGCTCTCAAATGGCTGCCATTCATCCTCCACCAACTTAGCTTCTGGAATATGAGCCATTGATGCCTCTGGAGTTTCACACAAGCTATATTCCTCAGAGAAATCAATACCAGCAGCTTTAAAGGAAGTGTCTTGGTGTTCTAGAGATGACATGAAATTGTCTTCAAAATCCAAGTCAGAGTATTTGGATATGACACCATCTTTCAGCCAAGGGAAATCAAACACACCCAGTGCCAAGTGGGAATCCCAACAACCATTCTCTTCCACTTCCTCCTTGTCCTTCATGAAGCTTATGCCATGGAGATCTCTCTTCTTTGTGTTGTTGTTATTCTCAAAAGAAGAACCAATCTCAGCTTCATCCTCTTCTTCTCTTCCTCTCTTCTTCTTCTCCTGCTCCATTTATATACACCCAGATAGCGTTTCTGTCAAAGGAAGATTTGCAAACAACGTTATCAATTCAGATACATCCAACATCCGATTGGCACACTTGTTAATAATCAAACACAAAAAACGTAAAACACGTCCAAAGTTTGCATTGCACTACTACGATCACAATTGTAATAAACAAAGGAAACACAACTGGGTAGATTCACCATCTCAGATTGAAGCAAACTATATATATGGAAAAAAAACAAAATTTACTATAAAAGTGAACAACAAAATCTCTTTTAATTTATGTGAAAAACAAAAATGATAAAGAAACCGTTGATACAATTTTCAGAATGATTATCTCATGATGATGATCCTAAGAGTAATGGGGGTAGTTGGATACCTATGAGTCTTGAGGCCAAGGGACAACTAGGGACTTAGGTGCGTATATCTATGAATCTATTTGGAATTGTTGGTGATAACGTATGCTAGAGAAAACTGATTAGAAATGGTGAGCTTTGCACACACGCTACGGATTTCAAGGTAAAACCGTATCCCCAACTCACATGACACAGCACGCACACATGCACACGTACACATTAGTTTCACCCTTCACCTGCGCTCCTATCTAAAACACCAGTAATGTAAATGTGAGATAAGGGTTAGCTCCACTTTTTGCGTTTCTAATTTAGACCACAAAACAAAATCAAGGCAATGAATGAAGGGGGTTTACATTTTAAAGCTTTGTTACTCTCCACTGCTAATCTCGGATGGTGATGTGTTGCAACACATACAACTACGCATTTTCATGGTTTTATGGTAATTTCAGGCATGTAAATGACTGCTACCATGATTTGAGGCTACCCCAGTTTTTGTTTTCCTTTTTGGGTTGCTTCTTTTTGTTGTTCATTTTAGCAAAAGAATTTTAAGGGTTGCTATTTGTTAAGAACCAATGGCTGCAGCTGCTTGCAATTTATACTTATCACTTTTGGTTATGGCATGCTATCTTGTGAATTATGATTTCTGTCGTTTTGTCGTATAATGGCCTAGATCAATCATAAACGATACGCCTCATTGGGACCAATCTCTCTCAAATTATCCATTAGGAAATGATAACACTAGTAAGACTTTAGAAACATTTACAGTTGCTAGCATGAGCAAGTTGAGCACATTTACAATTTGCTCCCAAGCCTAATTCACTCCGAAAACAAAAGAACAGTACATCACTCTAATAAAATTCTTTTAAAACTGACCACAAATCACTTATTTTATTTTCTTTCCAACATTTATGCTTCTAAAAGCACTGCCAAATGACTAAACAAGCAAAACATGCCCTTAGACTTACATTTTACTCTGGTTATTTTTCATTTTTCCGTTTGGGGGGAGAGGGCGGGGGAGGAGTGTGGAATCTCTAACGGCCAAGCAAGTTGAACATATAGACTTGGTCTGTGGCCAGCCAGAGTCTGAAATGTTGAGTACACCCCTGCAATCCAGCAGCACTAACATGAAATCTAGGAGGAAGGCCTCCAATCCAACATAACTGCTACTATTGCTACAATAAGTGTAAAGTTTACATGACTTGGAGGATTCCAAATTATTATCAATAATTGCTGATTTGCATACATTCATAACTATCTGTACTGGAAACTGCCACCAGAGAGTCAACCTCAGAACATCCTAACAAAACAATACCGCTGTGAAGCCACCCCCCATGTTCTCAACAATTAAGGAACTCAACCTTGCACAAGGCCTATCCTGCCATAGCAGGATGCAATGACTAGTCAGTACTTGTAGCAGCCACTCCCACTCTCAACCGCTCAATCTACATGGATTCCATTTACACTCCAACTGCAGCTTGGAAATTACTATTGTTGTGATATTACCTTCTTCTTTCGAGGATGTCTCACTTTACCTTGTTCATCAAGGTGAAGGCAATATCTCTAACTGTAAAGAGTAAAGATACCTGAGGAGGGGGCCAGTGCAAAATGTAAACAAGAAGCATACAGAAGAAGTGAAACTATTTCACAAAAATCAGTTGTAACCAAAGACAACTACATACAGTAGTTCACTTCATCCCCTCCAAACTATCTAGATAACTATACAAACCAAAGTTGATACTTAACACTTTCTGCACAGATGATAAAATACAATGAAGTCATTTACAGCTCAATAACAGAGAGTTTATAACATGCATGAGAAGGCGGATTGTGCTTGCTTCCGAAGGGGAGGTAGTTGATAAGTTCCGATGATGTCCCAGTGTCCGGTATACTTGATCCAATATAGGCCGCACATGCGCTGCAATCCTTGGATCTGCTGGGTTTATAGCAGCAGCCACATCTGTCATCCATGCCAATTTTTTGGGTGTCTCTGTATTGATGTCACAGGACAATTGCTGTAGAAGAGACAGAAGTACTCCTTGGCTTAATGGCAGTGGTACTATTGTCAAGATACCAGTTAAATCGACCTGGTTATGAAGAGGTATGAAATTAAATGTTAGCTACATTGACTTTGTCTGATATCATCATGCAAACTACAAAATATATGCATTGACCGATAATGATATGTGGAGATCTGATTTGATTGTGTTTGGGATAGCTGGAATGATTTGAGTAGGTTTATGAGATGTGGTTTCACCCTTGTAGACATAAAGATGGACCCAAATTATTGTAGGAATTACAAATAAATTTCAAATTTAATATTGCATGCTATTTATTTTTCGTAAGGAGACCTAGAAATTTACAATTTTATCCAAGACAACAAAATCAAAGGGTTTATAAAGTTTCCCCAAAATTACTGAATTGGCTTTTATCCAGCACATGAAAAATTGCTCCAAATATACAGAATCAAGTTTTCCACTATAAATAGTTCAATTTAAAATAAAAATAAAAATTCAAGCTACCCTTTCACTATCATTATGTGTTTTGTTTCATTTTGATTAGTTCTTCATAAGCACCATTCCTAACAAATGCAATTGTGAGTTGTGACTCAAGTCAACAAAAGACAGATATGATTGTCATACCTGAGAACATAACCAAGAAACTATTGAAACATCACTTCTATGAAGGGCTCCAGTGAATGCTTCCTCAAATTTGCCCTCACCTATCAACCTTGATAGTTCTTTGGTAGGATCCTCAGTCTGTCAAGAGCAAGTGATCTCACAGTATGAAATATCAAAAACACTCATAAAAAATAGGAAGATAAGGGAAATGACAAACAAACATACCATCTCATGCAAGCCATTGTTGATTTGTGTTACAAAGGGATCTGCACCTATTTTGGAGTTAGCTGCAATTGCTAACAGTTTACGTTGGCCTTCAGCCAATTGCCCACTCAAAGTTTGAGTGATTGATGATGCTGAATTAATTGTATCCTGTGAAATCATAACACTACATTTGAGCTTTCAAATATGATAAGTAAGACATTCAAGATTAAGTTAAAGAGACGAAGGCTTGTAATATATACAGCCACACAGTAGTGAAGAAGGCCCACAATATAGATGAATCATAGTTCATCATATATTAGCTTCCCAAGAATGAACCAAGATTCAAGCCTCTTGTAGACATGTATATGTAGATAAATATTGCTGAACTTTTTGCCTGGATGTGACTGGTGAGAAATGAAGTAAAACTTATCGTTTCCAAAATAATTTACTTGCAGAAAATCTTTTTACTCATTTATATAAATCATATTTTTTGGTAAGAAAATGTTTCATGATAGATCACATATGCTAAATTATTTCTATAAAAAAATTTCATATAAAATGAATTGAAATCCTATTACTACATAAATTCATGGATCATACACTTTTCAGAGGAACGAAAATTATTCAACCATATACTACAAAAACTCCTCAAATTACATCTGATTAATGCCAAATAACTTATCAACAAGGTGTAACAATATCTTTGCTAATCAAGGAAACATAAACAATAGAGTCTATAATGAATTGATAGAAAGGCAAAAAGAATCTTCGATGGCAGGAAAAACAACATTAAAAGAAGTCATATTATCTATTTTCAAAACAAGCATCCTACACATACCCTCAAAGTCATGGCTAGAGGAGAATGGGTAGAATCATACTGCTGTTGAATCACAGTTGTGTGCTTCACAAGCCCATTCTGAAATGCGACATCAATTTGCTCAAACATAGCTTTGCAAGACATCTCAAATGCAGGAACGATTGAAGCTTCCAAACTAGTCCTAAGTGCTTCCTACAAACAACAACACCAAAAGAAATGATTAACCAAAGCCACCTACAAGTGCAACAAATTCCAGACCATTCAGGAAGCAAACATCAAAATAAACCCAAAATATGAAGCTAACTTGAATTACACTACCATACGAAAAGATGATAGATACCTCAAAATGAAGAAGTTCAGAAACACTTTAAAAATACAGGCTCCAGGAAATGGGCTTCAAATAATTAAATTTTAAGGAAGCATGATTGAATATTACCTAGAAACAAAATACAATAAATCTAGGTTTAAATCTATCAAGGATACAGAAATCTAGAATAGCTTGCAAATTGAAGCCTCTAGCTAGCGATAGAATGCTAGAGCCTATAATTTGCAAGCTGTTTGAAGAAGGAACAACCTAAGATGGACAGGTGGTAAGCTTGTAAGAATAAAAGAAAGCAGCAACAGCAAAACTAGAGTAGAGAAATGGTCCAGTTGAAGTCAAGTTCAATATAAAATTGCATACAGACATATCTGAGCTAGCAAAGCTTGCAATGATATATATAACTAATTACAAAAAAAATATTAAAGAACTGGAGAAACCAAACTGATCCAACTGTCAGATATCGATGAAACAGAACTAAAACTTCCAGCCCTCTGCTCCAAGTAATAAGTATCACAAAAGCTCAGACAGACCTTACTTTCAAATGTTATCTAGGAACTTATCAAATTTGACTATATCTGCCTTATCTTAATAACACAATGCCCCAAGTCATGTGAAGCTGCAATGGTCCTCCATATACACATCCATAAAGATGGCATTACTTGATATATAAATATGTCTAGTTGTCCCATTATTTTCAGGTTATTGATGCGATGTTCTTGGATGATCAATAAGCTTGCAGGCCACCAATTACTTCTATATTTGCACAATACAGCGAATGATAAAGCACAGGCAGGCATAAATTCATACTCAATACGATAAAATATAGAAAAAAAAAATGCAAAGAGTGCTTTTAAAAATATTGTGGATATTGACCATATGCTTACCTGAAGAGCTTGCTTGCCAGAAGTTTGAAATTGTGCTTGTATCTGCTTAGCCACTGTAGCTTCAAGTTTTGAACTAACTGATTTTTCTAGTTGATTCAGTGCCTTGTCTCCCACCCCCTTCTGCAGAATTTACAGCATAACCTCAGTCAGACATATTCAAACAAAAATTGTCTTCACTTTAGCAGTGAGGAAAACATGAGGAAAAAATTGAAGTAGCAAGTCACCATATAGGACAGAAAATCAAATCATACCAGTTGGCAAACCATAATTGGCACACAAAGATTTCTGATATAAAACATTTAAATTTGCCAAGACATTTTTTTTTTTGGATAAAAAGTTTGCCATGACATGACATCCAACTACTTTACATAGTAGTCTCTGAAAGATCATAAATTGTAATGTGATGGCACCATTCAGAATGGGGATTTCCCCAAGCAAATTAACAAAAAAAAAAAAAAAACTAAATAGTACCACATTTATAATCTATTTGAATATTAGAAATTTTAAATGTTGAAATTAATCTAAACCTGGAATGACTCCGTGACAGCTGATGATACTGTTTTCTCTATAATTTGATTAATCGAACGAGTAACAGTTGGTCCAATTGAAGATATTTCCTTCTTAATGATTTTCTCCAATACAGTTGCCATATCCTTGTTTACATAATTGGAGATCAAGTTTGTTATTTGCTGTGTACGGTCTCGCTCTAACTTCTCTTGCTTTGCATTTTCTTCTTGTAAGCGAGCCCACAAAGCATCAGTGTTAGTCTTGACAACTTTCTCCAGGCTCCGACCCAAGGATCCTTCTAATCTTCTGCCTTCCTTGGTAACTGGGACAGAAACCATCACATTCATCTGCTTTTGCATTTCTTTATGCATGTTTATTAACTGTAAAATAGGAAATGAAGGAGATCAAGAAACAAAAAAGCTAATGGGGTGACATGAGTATAAAGAGTGACAAAACCAGATAACTTAAAGACTTGAAAATATGCCTTCTTCGGAAAGGCTATAGTTCTCATAAGTGTTATTTTGGATGGATGCAGAGGAAAGTAGCATCATTACAAGACTCAACGGTTCAAAAATCATATCAACCTCATGGCACTATTAAATCATGTAATCATAAAACCATGGTGCAGATAAATACAGGGAATGCGTTGCTTATCCATGTTTCAGAATAACTGAAATGGAATAAAGCTGAGAGAGACACATAAGAAAGAAATGGAAGTAAGGGATCAGGCTTCATCACAGGACAGGCCTATTCCATTTTCAGGCTGCATATGCTACACATTATATCTTTATCCCAAAAACAAAATTGCTACACATTGTATCTGCACTATATGCCTACAGAAACTACCATAAAGTTTGCCAGAGAAACAAGCCTTCTGCCCCAAATTTGATCATAATAAAGATATTTAATAAAAATCCATTTTAGCTAGCAGGTTACATAGCAGTAAACTAGTAATCTAGATAACAATTAACTATGCTCTACTTGTAGCATGTTGAACCCATTATACACTACAGAAAACACATCAACAATAAGTCAGAAAGAATAGCACTACCAAAATCATAGGTAATTTTACAAATATTAAATATATCCAATGTAAACACCATGTTAAATGAAGCCAGCAAAAATAAAAGAAAAATTCAAATGTAAATTAATAACCTGGCTCAGCATCTCCTGCATAGTGGATAACTGGGGTAAAGCAGCTTCCATGGATGAGCCTCCTGAATTGCCACCTTGATCGTTTGATGAATCTGTCGAGTTAAAAGGACTGGGAGAAGAAGAAGATGTACCAGACACTTGAGAACTTTTGCCTTTCTGTCTTTTACCTTTCATGGCAGGTGCTGGAGACTGCAAAGTAGCAGCCACAGTTTCTGATTCATCAATGTTTGCAGGCACATCCTTACTCGTGCCTTGAACTTCTTCCTCAGTAGTGTTACAACTTTGATCAGGAGCATCAATAGTCTTAATATTATCAGCCTGATGAACTCCCTCAATGTTATAGGTCTCTCTGGCCATCTGAATGCCCAGATCAGAGGCCTGTGAATAGAATAACTTTTCTTTCTTCTCAGCAACATTGGTGTGAGAGTCCCTGTCCGTGTCATACTCAGTATTTTCTTGATTAGAACTCTCACCTACAACTTTAACCTCTACTTCAAAGTTTTCTGCATCACTATGGGCGGCCACATCTTGAACATTCACACCTTGAGAAGTTTGGGAATTCTCAGAAGATAAAGCAGCTTTAGAGAATATCTCAGATGGAGTTACCAAATGGGTTGGGTGTTTAAATATTGTAGGGGGATTAGGAACCACAGAGACATCATTTTGTACAACTCTATCATTCTTCTGCAAATTGTCACCTGATGCAGGCACATCAGCCATATTATCTTTTTCAGACTCCATTCTCCATTCAGCTGAAGAATCAAGATTTGTCTGCTCAATGTTGTGATCAACACTTGTTGAACTAGTCTCTAAATTATTTGATGAACTTTTGAAACCAGATAACTTCTGGGACAATCTTGGACTCGGAGGAAGTGGAGGTGGAGAAGTGAGGATATGTTCAAAACCATTACGAGAAGGCAAATCATTTGGCTTGCTTTCTGTATGTGAAGTAGATGCTTCAGGCAGACCCGAAATATCTGAAGAAGCCAAATTTACAGGAAGGCTTGCAACAGGGGCACTTTCAGAGCTGCTAGAATAAACTTGTGGCATATTACCACTTTCCAGATTAGCAGATCCGTCCAAAGCATCAGAGGCACGAGATAGATTGGGTTCTGTTTTTTCAAGTTCAACATTGTCCAGGGGCGGAGGCAAACATTGTGATAAATTGAGTGCATACTGTTGAATAGCTTGTGTTTGGACACAATATACCTGAACAATATGCTCCCCATCTGGTAAACTGTCACTAGTACCAGTAAGACTTAATATAGGTATTGTGACTGTGAACTCAGCAATGTAATCCATGCGAGTGGCAGTTGGATTGGATCCATAATCTATGTGTACAGCATATATTGTATTTTTCTTGGCATTTGCTAGCAGAAACAAACCAGCACGGGGCAGTGCTACAACTTGATTAAAGAATGCATCCTCGGGGTTGGCTTCAGAAGAACTTCTTATATCCAAAGTCTGAATACAATTCCATGACTCGGAATCACTAGGCAATAACCAGCCTTCCTCATTGTCAGAGACCCATATCTTCACTTCCTGATTTAGTGGTCCCTGCAGTAAAGGAAAAATATATATATATAAAAAAAAAAATTAGTTTATGAATGACATAAGGGGGACCCTGGATACCACTTTGAGCAGATGTGACTAATGGTCAAGCTGCATAACAAAATAGTCCAAAAGCACCCACAAACTGATGCATAATCATATACCGTGTTTCCAATAATGGGAAAGATTAGGAGCATATACCGCGGTGATAAGAATGATATGATCAGGCCGGTGAGGAGCAGTCAAGAATGTCACAGAATTAACAGGTTTACCATCATGTGGTCTTAAAACAGCAAGTGGTGTTGCCTTACGTTCTTCCCATATCTTCACCTGTTGACAAAAACAAATAATTTAGAAGAGTAAAATAGAAGAATGAATATAAACTGTTGCTTCATATTAACAACTCCAAGATGTAATACAATGACTTGAACCATTCATTGCCCCCCCCCCCCAAAAAAACCCTATTTAAAGCAAGGGGATTTGAGTTTTGAGACCATATTAATTTTTTCACAGATTCCACTAGTGTAAAATTGGATGACAAAATTACAAGAAGCAACAAAGCAAGGCAAGGAGAGAGAGCCAAATGCAGACCGTGCCATCTTCTGATGCTGAAGCTAATCGACTCTTCATCCATTGGCACATTGACAACTCAGTGACATTTCCATCATGCTTACCAACAAGGTGCACCCCGTCAATCAACTTATCAATGGAACATTTAAGAGGCTCCTCTGCGGAGAAAGTTTCACCTTTTCCAGCTTTCATTGTGTCAATTTTGAGGATACGGTTTCCAATAGCAACCATTAAAATCTCCTGTTGGTCAATTCCAACTAATAAGCTAAAATTTTAAAGGAGTTAAAACAAATTGGAAGATAATAAACTTAAGGACCAAAATTATAAAGTCGCCCTTACTTGTTTGTGGGGATGCCAGCATACGTGTGGATGAACTGATTCACTCTCTACTAATATTTGAATGGCTATGATAACTTTTCCAGTAATTTGAGGCTTGTCTTCATCATCAGGGCCCTCATTGATCTTCCATATAAAAATTCTCCCATCAGTGCTAGCACTGTGAATATGCAAGCAAATTCAAGGTGGAAAATGATTAATAAACAAGTCTACTGCAAGTCTGCAAGAAAAATGACAAACATGAAATGGAAAAGGGATATTTACCTGGCCAACAGGTGAAGATCCTCAGCGAAGAAAGCCATGTCTGTTACTCTCTACATTAAAAGGTGATATACACAAATTGGACGAGGATATAAATTGGAAATCGAATAAAAGGATAAGAAAAAATCACATCTCAAATGTGTGTAGCAACAGCGAACTCATTATAAGAGGTAGAGCAAGCTTTGCATGTTCAAAGGAAGTTGCAATTATAAGAATATGATCCATCATGGGAGAACAGCTACCAAGATTATCCTTATAGTGGTTAACGAAAAGGAGTCTACAGTTACATATTACTTTAAAATTCAATAACTACATAATCCAAACCAATTAAGAGAAAAGAGAAAACCAAACGTGAAAGAAAGAACAACAGAAACAACTCAAATACAATCTTTCTCAGATATTAATAAAGACTCATGCCATCATGGGTTTATACTATATCTTGCCTTACTCATAAGCAACTATCAAAACTCAGCATGATAAACTTAAATCAAAAGAAGGCAACATATGAAATCTTAAAAAAAGTATAAACTAACAGTCCCAATTAATTTACACTTTTGCTAGGTGCAAATTCCTTATGAATTTATGAGGAAAAGACAAAATCTCATGCTTTTTTTTTTCGGTCTCATGGCAGCAGACAACAAAGGCAGTGTGTATGCAAGCAGTGATTAGTGCGAAAAAAAAAATACATCTTCATCATAGGAAACTGAAGTTCATATTACCCGTGCAGTATCGTCTAAGGTAATAGATAGCACAAAAACACATCAAGCCGATACAATGTTAATGGAAAATGTCAAACAGGAAAAGGGCATGCTACTGCTACCCTCAATCACCAAGCCAACGCATCAATATGACAATCACTACCGGCACCAAGAAGCCATATTTGACTAAACAAACAGTTTCTAAGCAGAAAAAAAGACTCACAACCTGAACTACTACACTCTAATCATTACTACAAAGGCATGAAAATTAATATCACAATAGTGTTCAGGCCAGAAACAACAGAAATAGAGAAACGCTAGTGTGAAAAACAACCCACCTGAGTATGACCTCGAAGCAAATATCTTAATGCAGTATTGATATTAAGGACCCGGATGGCACCAAGTTTGAGTCCATAGCATATGTAAGTTCTATTGACTGCAATTTGACGGCCAAGCACAAGGCCAGGGTCAGAGGCATACTTGGTGATAGGAGTGACTTCAAGCTGAGGCTGCACCTCCCCTGGCAGCCTAACATCAATGTCATAAACAACATGCTCTCCTATCAAATGGCGTCCCTTTGGGAGCTTGCTACTCAGCATCCTAGTTGGGGTGGTGGGCTGAGGGCTTGCCAGATTTACCGGCGAAGCCAAGGGCGGCGTGGAGGAGGGCAACACTGCAGGATTTGTTGGCATTGAAAATTCAGAAACTACAGGAAGTGATGGTGCTGAGGAAGAAGATGACAGCGATGCTTGATACATAACCGAGGATTCGGGATTAGAGGGAGGGTTTTGGGTGCTCAACAAGGCCATGAGGCGTGCACTACTGTTGGTATTGGGGTTGGGGGATGAAGGAAGGTGTGGTGAGGAGGGAGAAGGAGAAGGAGAAGGAGAAGGAGAAGAAGGTTGAAAGATGGGTCTTTGAGGAGCACGCAATTGAGGAAGGTGCTGTTGCTGGTGATGGAGGATAAGAGGGTGCTCCTGGGGTTGTTGATGTTGTTGATGGTGGTGGAGGTTTGGATAAGGAAGATAGTGAGGCTGATGATAAGGATATGTACCAGTGGGTGGAGGGTAAGAAGAAGAAGGGGTTGGATATGAAGAAGGAGGAGGTGTGGAAGGAGAAGGAGCAGGGAATGATGGGGAAGAGTTCAAATTTGGTGGGGTTGTTGTTGTTGTTGCCTTGAAAAGCTTCAGCAAATCAAAATGGGGTGTTTG
The DNA here is from genome assembly GCA_029884605.1 of Ormosia emarginata. Taxonomy (NCBI): domain Eukaryota; kingdom Viridiplantae; phylum Streptophyta; class Magnoliopsida; order Fabales; family Fabaceae; genus Ormosia; species Ormosia emarginata. Next base: position 1,470,280 of record JAQQTP010000054.1, read on the forward strand.
TTGCTGTTGATTTGGATTCCCAGGAAAAGCCATAAACTTTGATGGAAAATCACACACAAAATTTGATTGCAGCAAGGAAAAATCGAAACTTCGGAATCACCAATCAGAAGGGAGAAGATGGGTACCAATATGGGATCCGGTTGATGATGATTTTGAGATCTGAGATTGATTTTTGGTGGCTTTGGAACTGCTACTTCGTACTTTGTTCTTTGTTTCCTCGTAGTGGTTTAGCAATCCCAGAAAAAAATAATAAAGAAAAAACAAAATCCTGGTTTTTTACACAGACCTCTTCTTGTGTTTTCTCTTTTCTTGTCTTGGTCTCCTCTGCTATGACCAGAATTAGATGAGACTGCTAGAGAAAATTCAGGTAAAAAGAAGGGTTAATCAACAATTTACGTTTTTGCATCCTCCATTTAGGTAATAGCTATCAAAGGATGGAAATTTTGGAGCAATGGCATTGGCAAGCATCATAACACTTACAAAGATGGTAGAAAATGGGGACCGATAGAGATAGGAATTTAATAATAGATAGTATGGTATATACTATTTAGTACATAAAAAAATTATATATAAAATCCATTAATCAATAGTGATACTACATCAATTATTTCTTTTTTGATTGATTATTACTAATTACATTTTCTTAAGATCTCAAAACGTGAGATTAGTTATGCCGATACATTATTTAAGTGTGAGATTAATTTTTAATTGAAAGTCGATTTTATCCAGATGATAACATAATTTTAGGTTTTGAATTCCTACTCTATTATGATAGTTTATTTATATGTAACCTTTTTTAATGAATATTTATATAAAACTTAATTTGTTAACTGAGTCGGAGCTTGTAGTTATATTATATGCATTTTATTATTGTCTTTGTTGAATAGTGTCATCATATCTGAATATGATGTCCTAACCACAGTTAGTACAGTTTATAAAAATAGGCTGCATCAATTAAATTGGTCAATGTTTATTTTTTTTTTGTCAAAATTCATTGTTAATGTGTTATTTGTAATTATTTTTATAAATAATTATTAATAGTTAAGATTAAAAATATATTCTAACTATAAAATGAAACAGTCACTTTTGATTTTAATTTTTTTAATAAAAAAAATCTTTGAATATAATGCATATATTATCCATAAGGATAGAGATGTAGACTCGTTATTTTGTTTTTATTTTAGCAAGGTATTCCTTTATTACTCAATTAGCAGATTAATTAATTTACTACTTTTTTTGACTGGCAATTAATTTATTATTTTTAAAAGAAAATATAGATATAAATGTCTTCGTTGTGATTAGTGTACTTAGATATATCCTTTTTCTTTTATTCGTTCCGCAGTTATGTATATCATTTAACTTGAGAAGGTTCCTAACTTAAAAAGTCTAATTAAGATACATTATATTATAATCATATAAAATTATTATTTTTAGCTGCATATAAAATATAAATTAAAAAAGTTCACCAAAAAATAAAATATAAATTAAATATGATAACCTTAACTTCTAGCGATCTCCATAGTCCATATCAAAAAAGATAAAACATTAATAACTATTTTATAGCTATTTTTTCCTTTTAATTGATTTTAAGTGTGTTGACCCATTTGTTGATATTAATCTTGTTCTTTAAAGAATATTTTTCTGTATTTTTTTCAGAATTTGCTAGATTTGTAAATCCTCATTAGTCTACTAAGGCAGCAAGAAATTTGAGGATCATCAACCAAGTGCTTTAAATTTGAAAAAAAAAAAACTAGTTTAGAAAATTAAGAATGATAAAATTATGTCTTCTTAATTGTTATTTATGTAATAAGCAAATTTTTAATAGAGAATTTTCCACCCTCCTACCAGTTTCACACAATAATGTAATTTCCATGAAAAGTTGTATTATAGGGAGGAAATGGGATTGAGAGTTTTAGGAAACTGATTGTTACATGTCAGGTTAAGTCCTTTGATCAATCTCTAAATGACGAAGCTGGTGGTGATTGTGCCATCAAGGATAGAGAACTACTCTGCAATCTATTGTACGGTTCTTTATGGGTGTGTTTGAAATGTAAAAAAATAAGAAATAATTTGATTTGTAAATCAAATTTAATTAAATTTTGTGTTTGGAATATTTAAAAATGAGAAATGATTTAATTTCTAAAATCCTATGAATTTCATTCCTTTTGTTTTAGAAATTTTATCAATTTTGATAAGATTTGTTAGGATTTGATTTGATTTGAAATAAATAGACTATTTTACTCTTAATAACTACCTTTAACAACCTTTCATAAGGGTTAAAATGTAAAATAATAAAATCAAATCAAATTAATTCTCATTTTAATGAATTCTAAATACAAAATTTAATTTCTAAATCAATTCAAATCTTTTTTTTTTAAAGTTCCAAACACAAAATTTGATTTTTAAATCAAATCAATTCAATTCAAATCAAATCAAATCATTTCTTATTTTTATTCATTCTAAACACAACCTATTGTTCTGAAAAAATGGATCACACCACAGTCAATTCTTGTTCTAAAAACATTACAACCTGAGCTCTCTCCACTCATCATCATGCTCTTCAAATTTATGGATCAAACATATGATCGTGCTTTTCCCAAGTGCCCAGCACTTGCCGACTTATCTATTCGATGCATAGTTTCATACGCAGTCTTTGTCATAAAATTCCATGCACAAAGGTTAGACGGCTCTGCCTCAAGGCATTATCAATCATGACCCACATTTGTTGCTCACATGATTGGATGGATGTATCATTTGATTAGGGAAAAGAACAATCAAATGAAAAAGGTTGGAATCTGAGAATTATGGCGATCCAAATGGGAGATCATATTGCCCCTTCCCCGATACCCCTTGCCCCTACCTACATATCTACCCTCTAATAGTAATAATGCTCCAAAACGTAGTGAAACTTTCATCATATAAGTTTTTTTGTTAAAAATGTGACTGTGCATTAATACCTAGTTACGCAATTATTATAGTTATAAAAGAATATAATAAATGTAATTTTTCTTTTTTATTTTTGGCCAATAAAATTGTAGTTGGCCTAAGTCTTAACGTGTAAAGTCTTGAACTTACATTGTAATGAAACAGAAAAGAAATGGTCGAGCGGAAAATTTGATCCTAGAAGCGGGCGAAATACGGGAGAATCACTTAGTTATCCATCATCCTCTTTCACTCAAGTGCTTATTGTACCTTCTATGCAACCTAAGAAGATGTAACTCTAGACATTATATCCGAGTCCAAACTCTAAAATATGGCAGTGTCATGCCAAGTAGATAAATCAATTCCTTGGAAAGGTAAAGTTAGAGTGCAACTGCTTCCTGACTTCTTGTTGAGAGCAAGTACTTCTTGTTATGTCTTGCCAAGGTAGACATGACATACAAATACAAGCTGGTGTCTAAAAGTTTCAATAAGCCACGCGAATCTGCCCCTTGTGTAGATTTTGATTTCAGCAACCAAAACGTAATAACTGAAGAAGTCGCCAAACACCCTCAACAAGTTCTTTACATAGCGTACTAGTTCTATAAACGCCATGCAACATATGCAAAGTTTTCTGTTTTCCTTTTTTCGAAAGGGACATAGACTTATATAAAAACACATCGAAAGCAGAATTAGTGGAGCATCCTTTAATGACCAGGAACTGAACTGCTCGTCAAAACGGTTGCAGTTCTTCGCAAACTAGGATTTTGGATAGTGAGAGTCCTCCAATTCTCAATTCAAACTGCCGTTTTTTCTTTTACATTCAGAATTTTGAGGCTCAATTATATGTATATCTTTCTTGTGTGCAAAAGATCATAAACATGACAAGTGTCTTTTGAAATTTAGATTGTCGTTAAACTTTGCAATGAGTTTGAAAAATAGCGTATCAAAAGCTCATCCGTTCAAGTTTTGACCTTTTAAGGCAGATTAAATGTCAAGAACGTTTTACCAGCTAGATATTTCAGCATGAATAATGCTTAAAAACAATAAACACGTCTCCTCACACTAGGGGTAGATAACTTAAGTATACTATACCAATCATATCATACATTATGATAGATTATAATAATTAATTATATATTAACTAATTATCTATTAAAAAAGATGTGATTGGCTTAATACACCTAATTTAAGTATTCCAAGCTCATGTAAGATTTTCTTCAGAATTATAGTGTAAATGTGCAAAAAAAAAAAATGAGGTAGAGCCAATTATAATAAGATAGTAAAAAGTGTCCAAATGTGAATAAATACATGTACAAATATGTGTATGAAACACTATTCTTTTAGCATCTACTGAACTTGACTGACACTTTGACTTTCTCGGTCATGAGGTTAAGCTGCACAACCAAAACTCAACTGTTTCAGTATGGTAAAGTCAAAAGCATTGACATGTCCTCTACCTGAGGTTAAGCTGCACAACCAAAACTCAACTGTTTCAGTATGGTAAAGTCAAAAGCATTGACATGTCCTCTACCTCAATCACCTCGATCCTTTACTATTATTCTCCAGAGAACTTGACTTACTCCAAGCACAGGAAGCGGAAAACAAATTACCTCATCCCAGAATTAAGAAGTCATATGTAAGTTTTAACAGACTAACTATATGCAGCCAATGTTAAAAAAAGGGTCAAACTTTATATTTCAACAAAAGAACAATTCTATTCAACACAAAGAAGAATGAAACAACAGATCAGTTAATTATACACACAAATAAATACAGACAAATAATTAGTTTAGGTGTCAAAGAAACAAAGTCAAGATTAGAAAGAAAACATTATACAATTATCTGATATTGTCAATGGACATAGAACTTATATATCTTCATATCCAAACCCAAAATAGAAGGAAAGAAGAGAATACATAAAGGACTACATTGAAGCAAATAGGTTGCAATGTCTTCACTTCAACTGCAGCAGCCTCCACCCGAAGCAGAAGGGCCATCCCTACCTCCAGATGGTCCAGGAATTCCACCATATCCTACTTTTATTCCGTAAGACTGTAATCATATAAAATTTATCAGTGTCTTAACAATTGCTCCTTGAATCAGGAGGAGTATGTTTTTCACTTTAGAATCATTATCCCCAAAATGTATCCACAGAATGTAAAATATCATGTAGACTGAAATTAAATGTCCCACATATCTTCTACATTCTAATATAATGTGAAATTTCCATAGAAGTAATACCAGAGATGAGGAAAAGTATGACACAAAGCTAAAAAAGAAAGAAACTAACCTCATTTGATACATCAAAAACTCCATCCTGAATCTTTTTGTATATGGTTGCAGCTGTTTTAATGAATGCCTGCAAAAGGATAGGTTATATTAAAACTTCCATATAGATAATTTTCCAAGATATTCAACCTAAGAACCTAGATATGTTGGAAATCTGCTTTCTCTTGTGGGAGTGGGGGGTGGGGGACTGATGAAGAAAATCCAAGATATAAGTTATATATGTGACTTTTGACCTCTTCAACATTCTGAGCAGTTTTTGCTGAGGCCTCCATGAAGATCAACCCATGCTCCTTTGCAAACTGCTCGCCTTCCTCTGTGCTTACAGCCCGCCTGTGAGCAAGATCACACTTGTTGCCGATCAGCATAATTGTCATATTTGCATTTGCATGCTGCCTTGCATCTTCCAACCAGCTAGCCAAGTGATTAAATGTCTCCCTCCTATTGGTTAAATGCAGGTCAGCATCATTCTCTTTGCCTTATTTAAAATAAACAACACATAATTCTCATATACAACTACATAGTCATGCATGCATCAAAATTGTCACACATGTAATTCCGTAGCCCCATCAAATTGGATAGGCACAAGACATGCATCTCCTAAGCAAATAAAAACTCATAAAATGCTTTTTCTATCAAAACTCTTCTCAATATATTGATATTTGTTATGTAGAAGAGCGCATCATATCTTTCCTAGATAATTCTAGAAGTAATTCAACCCATAAGACAAAGTTTAAAATTCACTTAAATTGTGTTTAAACAATTTATTTACAGAAATAAAAAGAAATCACTTTGATTAAAATTATTAACAAATCATAATTAATGGGATATACAACTCATAATATACAATATTATACATACAGTATCATTAGTAAAATTATTAAAAAAAATAAATTCCTTTATAAATGAAATTAATTATTTTATTTTAGGATTTCAAACACAAATTATAGAAGTTCAAATTTGAGGATACCTGGTTATATCATAGACAAGCAGTGCACCTGCAGCCCCTCTGTAGTAAGACCTTGTAATAGATCTGAAGGATTCTTGACCAGCCTGAAATATTACAAGGAAACTCAGTATCTTAAACTTCACAATTCATAGAACTAAAGCAACTAATGACGCAGATTTTCCATCACTGAAATGTAGATAATCAATCCAAGCTGAAAATATATAAATGAAACCCAAATTTTAAACTAGCTAGATGATTACAATGGGCAGTGCAAAACTGTGGCTTTATTGTCAATTTATAGACACTACCCATCTAAAGAATTAAGAATGAAAAGTATCGTATGGGGTCTGGTCACCAAAGCCCATATCCTACCCACCACTCCCCTCTAGTAGCTAAATCTTTCCACCTCATATCTCATAGCCACTTGAGAAAATGTGTAGAGAAAAACTATCCAACCTCTCCAAAGCCAAAAATCTATTCTCATGTATATAGTACTTTTTTTTTTTTGGGGGGGGGGGGGGGGGGATAAATTCATGAATACAAGGTTATCATCCCCAACTAATTAGGTTTTCAACAATGGAAATGGATCAGCCTGCAAGGATACACTACACCGTGCTAGGCATGAAATTCTTTGTAGTGAATCAAAGTTATAGGAACAGACTAAAATTATGATAAGAGGCAGCATCATCCGTAGCCCCACTACCCAAAATGACTCCTATCTGCATAACTCTCTGAATGAAAGTCATTCAGTGAGGGTAATTATATATGATATTATCATCTTCAACCATATAAAACTTTTCAGGGTGGATATATGAGCTAATAAAAGGGTGAAGCTGCACCCAAAATCCCCTAATAAAAGGCATTCATTTAAAATAAGCACCACAACCAATTACCAATTCCCAGAAATGAAAAACAGTAAAAAAATAATACTAATAAATTCACAGATTGCTAGATTTGAACTAGTTGGAAAGGGTGAACAAACCGTATCCCATATTTGCAGCTTGATTGGCTTATTATCAATTGTGATCATCCTGGCCCCGAATTCGACACCAATGGTCAAGTCATGGACGGGTTGAAAGCGCTTGTCAGTGAATTGAAGTAGAAGACATGACTTTCCAACTCCTACACACAAAAAAAGGGCAACAAGACTCGGTCCTCTGATCATGAACTACTACTACTACTACTAAGACAATACCATATATATATAGAACAAAGAAACAAAATACAGATAAAACCAAAAAGAAACAAAACTATAACATATATACATAGAACAAAGAGAACCAACACCAAATCTCCTTAGCTATCATCTTAATCTTATGCATCAAATCAAATCAAATCATTCCTTTAAAGTTTAAACATTCTCAGAACACAAAAGAAACATGAAACGCAACAAATCCGATCCGAAATCGAAGCTGGGCAAGCTCCACGAATACACATGAATCAAGCAAGTAGCAAAAAAATTTCTAGAATTTTTCATGAGACATAGATTTGACCCCCCCCCCCCCCAAAAAAAAAAAAGAAAAGCGGGTAATTCAGAGAATTCAACAACTATTCTAATGAATCGATTGAGATTAACAAACCCACATCACCAGAAAGTAAATTATTAAAATTACCGGTGTCACCGATGATGATGTATTTGAAGAGGTAAGCGTATGACATTTTGTGTGATTATCCTTATATGGGTCGCGCGCCAACGCTATAAAGTTTAGATCTTTTCAATCTCAAAACAGAATTGTTATGCTGAGCGCAGAGAAAACGATGAAGTACGAAAAGCAAATAGGGGAAGGAAATGAAATGAACAGAAATTAGAAATCAAAGCAACGAAGAGAGAGAAAGCAAGAGAGTTAAAATCAATTACAAATATAAACAGTTCCTTCCAGCGAAGTAAATACGTTTCCTTCTCCAATTCCAACTTCTCTCTCTTCTTTCTCTCTACATTCCTTGCTTCTTCCCTAAAATACTATACGATTACGATACGTATTTAGGGTAAAGGACCACAGGGCTAAGCCCATTGCCCACACCGTTCTATAGTTGGGCCATTAGGCCCAAAGGTTCCACCATTTTTCTTTTTGTTTTCTTTTTTCTCTTCGTAATTTTGTATTAGGCTAATACTGTATATTTTGATCCATGTACCTTTTTTTTTAAAAAAAAATAAAAACTTATAATCATTTGCTTGTGTAAACATCATTAAAACGAGATATTTTCGTTTATTTTATTTTAAAGAAGGAAAGTTTCATTGATGTGGTTTTAAACCAAAATCAGTTTTACATCATTAAATAACTAATTATGAGTTTTATCCTTGGGTAAGCTTTTGTGGGTAGGGTCATACCCATATTGGTCCAAGCTTGAAAGGGGATTGGGATCCCGAATGGATGTCGTGTTCACCCATGTCTCAGGTTTGATCCACCATAATCCCTTTAAGAATCCTTTTTTTTTAAAAAAAAAAAAAAAAAGAGAAACTACTTATTAAACAACTTTAGCACAAAATTTACAGTTAAAATAAAAGTAACTAGTCTTTTATCAAAGACATTGCAAATATTTAGTTACTAGTATACCCGTCCGTGAGATAATCTCATGAATTTTTTTTAATCTTTTTTTATTATTTACATTTGACATGTCTTTCTTCTTATAATTTGTTTAAAAAATGTTAATGAATTAAAACTACATATTATCATTTGATATAAGATATATTTAATTTATTATAATATAATAGATAATTTTATTGATTTAATTATTAGGTAATAAATGAAAATTAATAAAGTGATTTTTAAACATATAAATTTCGACAACCAACCAAAATGAAATACATAGAGGACACAAAATGATAAAATATATTAAAACCATAAAATGATTAAAATTAAAAGAAATGCACCAAATTTTTATTCTACTTTTATCTATTCATTTAGAAAATTTGTTTTATCTAATTTTATTTGTCTATTTAAAAAACCAACAATGAGTTATCAATTATTTTTTTAATTAACTTTACCTTTAGTATTAATAGGTGAGAGAAAAGATTAATAGAATGATAATAATATTTTGAGTATTTCAATAAAATATATTTCAGTCAATAAAATTAATCTTGCTTATAATCAATATTTGTTAATAATTTTCTTAATTTTTATGCAACAACTTTAACAAAATGATAAAAGTAAAAGGAATGAGTAATTGATTAACAACAAAATTAGACCTAAAAATTATAATTATTAATTTGCATTTTAACTAAAAAGGTATTGATGTAATTTTTTACAAATTTAAAAATATATCTAATAATTTGATGTTTGCCCTAAGTGTGCATCTTCATTACATAAATATTATTACTCCAATTTGTCATTTGAGAGAGAAATTGACAATGCCACTGAAAGTGAAAGCCAAAAAAGAAAAACTTGCCATGCTACGAGAAAGAAGAGAAAGAAATGTGAAAACGATGACGAGAGAAGAAAGAAGCGCGAAAAGGCAAAAGTAAAATGTCTTTGGATGAGAAAATTTTTACGTTAACAAAAAGAAGAGTTTGTCACGTGGCAGAGAGAGGTAGTCCAATTGATAAGAAATTTTTTTATTTAAATTAAGAAGAAAATTTATCATGTAGCAAAGAGAAGTAATCCAATTAATAATTTTACATGAATTTAAAAGAGAGTTTATCACTTGAATAATTAATAATAAATAATGGTATGCAACCAATAAGCACAAGAGAACTCACAAATTGTCTGATTATTAACATCTTAACTGCAGCTCATCACAAGAAGGGCATAGTACATTCATCTCATCCTCAACGGCTACACAACAAGTTAAAGAGTTAAACAAATTGATAAACTCAGATCAGCACAAATGGAGCAACAAATCTTGTGAATTGAAAAATAGTGAGTTGACACCAAAGCAAATGTCAATGGACATTTTCAAATGAGTGCTAAGAGAGCTTTTTCCTTTCAAATGAGCACACTCCATTGTTTTGCAAAAATCATGAGAGCAGTGATGTAATATGCCTATGCCATGCCATGCCAAGTCTTCAGTCAAGAACTGGGATACTTGAATTCAGGTTTAACTTCTAGACCCTCATAATTGCTGCTTTATAACAAAATTTAACCCTCGAAGAGTGATTTTTCCATAGTTATGGTTCCATGTTTGTGAAAGCATCATTTATTAATGTCAGCAAAGGGGTTGTGATTGTCATGAAAAATAAGGCCTTAGTAGCATATGATGATATCCCAAGAACTGGTTTTAGATGGAAATTTTATTGTAAGCAAATTATCTTCCCCTCTAAACTGGAACTCCATATCTTCAGATTTTACGAAGCAAGACTTTGGCTTTAAGTTGGAGTATGCTCCGAAATCACCTCCTCCTTTTACCTCTTATGTGTATTTTAGAACCAGAATTATCACTGGGGTCAACTGCTTCAACAGCTCCCCCAGAGTTATACATATTTGTTAGTCCTATTGGTGCAAACTGAATTATTTGATTGTAAACCTGCTCATGCCACGTAAAAGGTTCAGCTATGGTAGATTTTAAACAGAATGAATGGTGTAGAGTCCTACCTTTATAGGAGATACAGTGAACACATCACAGTGCAAAACTTTTAATGTGACATCCAATGATTCTTCCTTTGCTAGTTGTGTCAGGTTCCCTGACGTTGCAAATGGAAACATAGTCCATTAGCCAGTCTGCTAAGTAATTAACATAGAACATGGTTGTCAATGATGGTGCCTTTGTGGACTATCTCTCTCCTGAAATTGCAAAAGGAAACCCATGCCATGCTTACATTTGGGACTGTTGAAACAATATGAGCCATACCTGTACTGAAGCGAAAAACTTCACAATCTTGAGTCCATGGCCCTGCTGAGACCTCTTCAAAATACTCAATACCTGAGGAAGAGACCTTGCCTGATAGCTCAAAAATGATGTCTTCCTCAGCATTACTTTCAAGACCAGGCCAGGCACCTGCTCCTTGGATATTAAAGATGCCTATAACTCCCCCACATTTGTTCAAGTTCCAAATCTTCAGAAGACTCAGACCAGAAATCATAAAATGTGATAAGAAGATTATAAATGTGTCAAACTCTATGGTAACATAAATTTATTATGTACCTCTTCTTATCCATAACTGGATCAGTAAATAAACAATCACGAGACGGTCTCCCAGGATATCTGGCCCTAAGTACTGATCCATCAGGAAGTACAAGCTTTTTTAGTTCATTGAAATCATGTTGGCCAGGTTTGTCACAGTTTATCATAGTAGCATGTTGTGGTCAGCGGCTGCTAAAACACTATATAGTAAATGGATAAGAGAGATAACATATTTATTTCAGCAGTGGAAAGAAAGTATAAGAAATTGTTGGGAAATGTCAGCATAATTTCCCTCTCCTGTGAACTCAAAAATAGATATTATGCGAAAGTGTAAAATAAGTATAATAACAACACAAAAAAAATTTAACGTGGAAAACCTTCCCAATGTGAGTAAGGAAAAATCACGGGACCCGTAAGCAACTTAAACTTCCACTATAAAATAATGAGAATACAAAGAAATACAATAATATTGTATCTTCAATTTGTAGATAGAACTCTCACAAATTAGCTCACTATTTTTCTCTCTGTGAGGAGGATACAACTTTCGTTGCTACGCTCTTCTGCTTGTGTTTTTGAATGAATCAAATGTCTCTATTTATAGAGACCTCTCCAAGGATTACATTTAATGCTTCCATGCTTGCCAACTTCCATCCACCACCTATCCACCGAATTTGCAACTCTACCAACAAACTTCTTCCACCGAAAGTGCAGCAGCATGAGGGAAAGCAAATTTCCTCCTTTGTTGACTTTGAGCCACCGAAATTGGCTGGATCTCACAATTCTCCCCCTCCAGCCATTGGAGAAAATATCCTTGGATCAGTTCGGGATTGATGCTAAGCCTGCAACTTCTTTATAGATTTATAACTTCTCTTTTAGTAGCGCTTTGTCATCATATCTGGCCCGTTGTCGTTGGTGTGGATTTTCTCAACCTGCAGCAGTTTACTTTCCAACACATCACGAATCCAGTGATACCTTACGTCGACGTGTTTCGACCTTAAATGAAATGTCGAGTTCTTGCTGAGATGTATTGCACTTTGACTGTCACAATGGAGAACATAGCTTTCTTGATTTTGGCCTAACTCTTGTAAAAACTTCTTCATCCACAGGATCTCCTTGAAACCTTCAGTGATTACGATGAATTCAGCTTCTGTGGTGCTTAAAACAATGCACTTTTGTAGTCGTGATTGCCATGAGATAGCTCTCCCTACAAAAGTAATTAGATATCATGATATAGACTTTCTTGAATCCATATCTCCTGTCATATCTACATTTGAATACCTAGTGAGCATTAGATTTTCATTGCCAAAGTACAAGCACCTTTTGGCAGTTCTTCTCAGATACATTAGTATCCATTTCACAGCATTCTAATGTTCATTTCTTGGATTCGATAGGAATTTGCTCACAACTCCTACAGCATAAGCAATATCTGATCTTGTGCAAATCATTGCATATATAAGGCTACCAACAGCAGAAGAATAGGGCACCTTGCTCATTTCTTCTTTTTCTTTGTCATTTCCTGGACATTGCGTCTTACTCAGTTTGAGATGACTAGGTAATGGAACATGTACAGTTTTGGCTTGATGCATGTTGAACCTTTCAAGAACTTTCTTGATATAGTCTTCCTGTGACATCCACAACATTCTTCTAGAACGATTTCTAATGATCTTCATTCCAAGAATCTTCTTTACTGCACCCAAATCTTTCATGGCGAATGATTTGCTTAATGCCTTCTTGAGAGCAGCTATCTTTGTCTTATCTTTCCCAACAATCAGCATATCATCAACATACAACAATAGTATGATGGATTCATCATTTCTATAGTTCTTCACAAACACACAATAGTCTGCGGAGGTCTTCTTAAAATTGTGTTGAGTCATGAAGAGATCAAACTTCTTATACCATTGCCTTGGAGCTTGCTTCAGACCATAAAGGCTTTTCTTCAGACGACACACTAGGTGTTCTTTGCCTGGTCTCTGAAGCATGGGTACTCCTCCCAGGGAGAAGTACCGGTACCCAGTATGTACCGAGTACGGGTACGGCTTGGGTACGTACCCAATTTTTTTTTTGGATTTGGGTACGGCTTTTCAGCGGCTCGGTGCGGGTTGGAAAATGGCTCGGTACGGTTCAACCAATTTTTTGGCAAAAACGTTGCCGTTTGACGCACAAAATGACATTTTCTTCAGTTTTTCAGAACCTGCCCTAACCCATTTCGTTCGAATTCGACGCTCGACCTTCATTTAGCCTTCGTTATCCTTCTACCAGAGCAGCACGACCTTCAGCTCTTCATTCTCCAGCGTCTGCAACTCCGGCGATGGCAACTCCGGCGACTACAACGTGGAACGACGGGCCACAGTCTTCACCTCCTAACCCCTTCGAGTCTTTGCTTCTACACGAGTTACACGACCCAGCTTCGCGACCCAACTGCGCGACCAAGCTCCGGCGACCTGCGGTGTGGGCTGATGTTTTCAGTTCGTTCTCTGCCATCTCGTCAGTCCGTTCTCCACATTCTGGATATTCTGTTCTCTGCCCTCTCGTCTTTCCATTCTTTGTCCTCTCGTAAGTCTGCTCTCTGTTCTCTGCCTTCTATTCCTAATGTTTTCACAAAGCTCTGCAAGTGTTGGTGGTGATGGGTCTCGCAGTGGATCTGCCTCTGGTAGTGGCACAACTTCTTCTGTTTCTTTGACTGGAAAATATGCAACTGGTATAACTGAAAATGGTTGTCCCCTTTGGGCTTATGTGACTATATTGCAAAGTAAAAAAACTGGAGGAGGAAATACAAGTTGGAAATGCAATTTTTGTGGTGGAACTTACAAGGAATCTTATTTTAGAGTGAGGTCTCATCTATTAAGGGAAAAAGGACAATGGATTAGCATATGTAATGCTGTGCTAAATGACTATTTTCAAGGAAAAAAGCAAATAGAAATAGAGGTTATTGAGAAGAATGCAAAGGCAGTGCAAGTTCCTTTACCCTCTGGCTCTACAAATTTGAACCCTCTTAGAGTTGATATGTCTTCTGATGAGAGCAAGAGAAGAAGAGGCACTGAGAGTGCAATAGGAAAGGCATTTAATAATGAAGCAAGAGATCATTTGTCATGTGAAATAGCTAGATTATTCTACTCTGCTGGTTTGCCATTCAATGTGGCTAGAAATCCCTATTTTGTTAGCTCATTCACATATGCTGCAAATACTACCCTTTCAGGTTTTCTTCCACCTAGCTACAATGCTATAAGAACTTCAATGTTGCAAAGAGAAAAGGCTCACATATTGAGATTACTTCAACCCATCAAAGACACTTGGCCAGAAAAAGGTGTGAGTATAGTGAGTGATGGTTGGACTGATGCATAGAGAAGACCATTGATTAACTTCATGGTTGCATCGGATTCGACACCTATGTTCTTGAAGGCGGTTGATGGCTTTGGTGAGTTTAAGGACAAACATTACATTACTAATTTGATTTTGTCCACCATTGATGAGGTTGGGCCAGAAAATGTGGTGCAAATCATTACTGATAATGCACCTGTTTGCAAGGCTGTTGGAGCAATTGTTGAATCCATGCATCCTCATATCTTTTGGTCACCATGTGCGGTGCACACCTTGAACCTTGCTTTGAAAAATATTTGTGCTCCTAAAAACAATCCAAATAATGAGAGTGTTTATGCTGAGTGTCATTGGATTATTATTGTTGCTGATGATGCCATTTTCATTAAGAATTTTATCATGAATCATTCCATGAGGCTAGCCATGTATAATCAATTTGTGCATCTGAAGCTACTTTCTATTGCTGAGACTAGATTTGCCTCTGTCATTGTAATGCTTAAAAGGTTTAGAACTATTAAGCATGGTTTCCAATCTATGGTCATTATTGAAGAATGGTCTCACTATAGAGAAGATGATGTTGAAAAGGTTGCCTCTGTGAAAGAAATAATTTTGAATGACCTTTGGTGGGATAAAGTTGATTATATTCTAAGCTTTACAAAGCCCATCTATGATATGCTTTGTTCTTGTGATACCGATAAGCCAAACCTTCATTTGATTTATGAGAAATAGGATTCTATGATTGAGTAAGTGAAGCTAGCCATCTATCAACATGAGGAAAAGGATTTGAATCAACATTCATCCTTCTATGGAGTTGTGTATGACATCCTAATTTCTAGATGGAATAAAAGTTGCACACCTCTTCATTGCTTGGCTCATTCACTTAATCCTAGGTAAATTTAATTAACTTTCAAGTTCCAAGTTCTTTTACTTTTTCTTAGATGTACTTTGGTTTTTGTATTATAGTAATCATAACTTATTTTGTATAATATGTATTATTGTAGACAATGGCTTGAGGAAGCTCCAAAACGAGTCCCCCCATATAAGGACAATGAGATTTGTATGAGGAGAAACAAATTCCTAAAGGATTACTTTCTGGATCCTCAAGAAAGGCGAGCGGTCACTTCAAAGTTTGTTAAATTCTCAAGTGGTGAAGAAGAGCTTGGTCAATTTGATTACTTGCAAGATAGGTAGAACTTGACACCAAAGGAATGGTGGGTCATGTATGGAGCTTCAATCCCCAAACTTCAAACCATTGCCTTGAAACTCCTTTCACAACCTTCCTCTTCCTTTTGTTGTGAAAGGAATTAGAGCACATATTCCTTTATCCATTCCGTGAAAAGGAATAGGCTAAATCCCAAGAGAGCTGAAGATTTAGTTTTTGTCCACACAAATCTTCGTCTCCTCTCAAGGAAGAATAAGAACTATAATGAGGGTGAAACTAAAATGTGAGACATTAGTGGAGATGAATGGGATCCATTTGAAGGGGCTGAGATTCTTGAAGTTGCTAGTCTCTCTCTTGATGAACCAGATTTGGAGGTCTGTTCTTTTCACTGATAATGGGCAAGGAAATGATGAAATTGAATTGTTGGAGTTTGATTTTTGTAATCATCTTTAGAAGTCGTAATGTTGAACAACTTAAATATTGCAATTTCTTATTGTGGATGTTGTCTTGGTTGAACAATTTAAGTTCTTTTCTATGTTTTATGTTGAAATTTGTGTGTTTTAATTTTTGTGTTATCTTATCATATTTTATTGTGTGAAATTTTAGTTTATTATACATATATATATTATTTATTAATTTTATATATATATATATATATATATGTCGTTGCCTAGTTTTTTTAAAAAATTCATACCGCATTCAGTATCGGGTATTGGTACCGCATGCCGTACCAATGCAATTGTACCATACCCGCACTGCAGGTGCAACGTAGTGCCTGGTTCTTCGAAACCTTCTGGTTGTTCTATATAAATTTTTTCCTCTAAGTCTCCATGTAAGAATGTTGTTTTAACGTCAAGCTGTTCTATTTCCAAGTCTAGTTTTACAGCTAGACCAGAGATCGCTCTAATGGATGTCATCTTCACCACTGGTGAGAAAATTTCTTCAAAATCTATGCTTTTCTTTTGGTTGCACCCCTTCACGACAATCCTTGCTTTGTACCTGGGATTTGGGTTGTTCTCTTCAGTCTTGAGTTTGAATACCCACTTATTTTTCAATGCCTTTCGTCCATTTGGTAATCTGACCAGGTCATACGTCTGATTCTCTTTCAGGGACTGTATTTTTTCTTGCATGACTTGCATCCATTTCTCTTTATCATTCGTCTCAATGACTTCCATGAAACTTTGAGGTTCCTCTTCATCAGTGAGAGTGACATAATCATCTGAGAAATACCTTCTTGACGGTTATCTGACTCTCGTTAATCTTCTCACTTGAGGTTCTTGTTCTATCTGATCAGTCTCCATCTGTTCTCCCTGCATTGCTTGACTTTGTTCTGTCTAGTCAGGTTGTTTCGTCTGATCAGCTTGCTCTATCTGATGAGGTTGTATTGTCTGATCAGGTTACTCATTCCTTTGAGGAATCTCTCCCCTTGAATTGTGTACCATAATGGTCTTTGGCTTCTTAGATTGCTGAATATCCTAGATTGTCTGATCTTTATAGAATACCACGTTTCTGCTCCGAACAATCTTCTTGTTTACAGGATCCTATAATCTGAAGCCAAGTTCATCACTTGGTGAACCAAGGTATATGTATTCCTTCGTCGTTGCATCAAGCTTTGCTCTTTCATCTTTAAGAATGTGGACAAATGTCCTGCACCCAAAGACTCTCAAATGACCATACGAAGCTTTCTTTCCAAACTATACTTCTTTTGGAATCTCTCCATTTAAAGGTCTTGAAGGAGACAAATTGATCAAATCAACTGCAGTTTTTACTGCTTCACCCCAAAATGCCTTGGGGAGTTTTGCATGAGAAAGCACGCTCCTGACTTTCTTTGCAATCGTTCTGTTCATTCTCTCAGCTAGTCCATTCATCTGAGGTGTCTTGGGGGGTACTTTCTCATGTCTTATCCCATGAGTCTTGCAATAATCCTCAAATGGACCTCTATACTCTCCGGCATTGTCAATTCTCAAGCATTTCAGCTTTCTTCCAGATGCTCGTTCTACAGAAGCATGAAACTCCTTGAAAACTTGAAGAACTTGATTTTTTGTCTTCAATGAATACACCCACACTTTCCTAGAGTGATCATCAATGAAGGTAACAAAGTATTGGGCACCGCCAATGGACCTTTAAGATGTTGAGCAAACATCTGAGTGAACAAGATTCAGAATCTGTTTTCTTCTTCTTATATCATCTGATCTTTTGAAAGATACTCTGTGTTGTTTGCCTGCTAGGCAGTCTTCACAGGATTCAAGTGGCTGCCTTTTTATGTTTGGAAGATAGTGTTTTGCTAAGATTTCAAGACCCTTCTCGCTCATGTGGCCCAATCGTTTGTGCCATAATTCCTTACTTGCTTCTTGAGCAACATTCATCTTCTCCTTGCATATTTTTCCCTGCATAATGTACAGAGAGCCTTCCTTTTTGCCGCGAGTAGTAATCATGCTTCCTTGACTGAGTTTCCATCTGCCGGCACCAAACTGGTTTATCATTCCATCTTCATCTAACTTTCCTACTGAGATAAGGTTCAGGCATATCTCTGGAACATGTCTTACCTCCTTCAGCACAAGCTTGTTTTCATTCTCAGTCATCAAAGTTACTTCACCAATGCTAACGATTTTACTCGTGACATGGTTACCTATCTTCACCATACCAAAGTCTCCTTTTTGGTATGATGAGAAAAATTCTTCATGAGGAGTTACGTGGAAGGATGCTTCAGAATTAATTATCCATATGCAATCATCGGATACAATGTTTAGATAATTTTCTTCTCCTACAAGAAATATATTCTCATCATTCGAGGCCACTACAGTAGTTGCTTCATCTTCCTTCTTCTTCTTTGGGTTAATCTGGTCAGGGTGGACTGTTCTAGGCTGTTGGTCTCTCTTCAAGAATCTGCACTCCGACTTTCTGTGGCCCGGTTTGCCACAGTAATAACAACTTAGTCTAGTGCAAGATTTGGATCTACCTTGTGATTTTCCACGACCTCCTTTTCACGATTCTTACTCCTTCTTTTGTTGTCAACAACGTTGGCTTCAAATTGGTTGTTCAAGCCCCTTTCTCTCCGTCTTGACTCTTCATTCAGTAAACTGTCTGTAACAGAATCCATGCTAAGTTTTCCTTCTAGAGCAGAATTGCTGAGAGTGACAACTAGAGTGTCCCTAACGCTCAGGCAGAGAACTGAGGAGTAGAAGAGTTTGCAACTCATCATCTATCTTCATTTCTGTCTTCGTCAGTTGATTCACAATACCTTTAAAGGTATTCAAATGTTCGATCATGTTCTGACCGTCCGAATACTCCAACTTCACCAGTCGTCTAACAGGGTGGGCTTTATTCCTAGGCGTCTTCTTTTGAATCAAGGATTCAAGTTTCGTCCACAAATCATACGCGTTGGTATAAGTTAATACATGTTCGAACAAACTTCTGTCAATATATTTTCAGATCATAGCTACTGCTTTCCGATTCTAGAGCTCCCATTCTTTGTCGGTCTTCCCCTCCAGTTTATCTTTCTGGGTGATTGGCTCATGCAAATCTTTGCAGTATAAGTGGTCTTCCATCATCGGCTTCCAATAGGAGTAGTTATCTGTAATTAGCTTGAACATATCTCCATTATGAGTGACAACTCCCTCCATCTTGAGTTACACAGGCCAATATCGTATATATGAATAGTATCGTACAGGTAAATAGTGTTGTACAGGTAAATAGTACTGTATACTGAAACAATAAGTGTAGTATGCAAACAATGCACTAGGTAAGTTCCCAGGAAAGAGAGGTGGGTCACTAATGGACACACTTAAATACCAAGTCTTTCTTAACCAGAACTTTCCTAGACAACACTTTCACACCATCACACGTTATTCCCAGCAACGAGAATAATTCTTTTCTGATGTGGAAGATCAGACAATGCTGCAACCACAGAGCATACTAAGAATTTGCTTATGAATCCGGCACTTAGTATCCAAGAGCTCTGAGAGCTCTGATACCACTGTTGGGAAATGCTAGCATAATTTCCCCTTTCTGTGAACTCAAAAATGGGTACTATGCGGAAGCGTAAAATAAGTATAATAACAACACTAGAAATTTTTAGCATGGAAAACCTTCCCAATGTGAGTAAGAAAAAATCACGGGACCCGTAAGCTACTTAAACTTCCACTATAAAATAATGGGAATACAAAGAAATACAATAATATTATATTTTTAATTTGTGGATAGAACTCTCACAAATTGACTCACTATTTTTCTCTCACTATTTTTTTCTCTGTGAGAAGAATATAACTATCATTGCTATGCTCTTCTGCTTGTGTTTTTTAATGAAGCAAATGTCTCTATTTATAGAAACCTCTCCAAGGATTACATTTAATGCTTCCATGCTTGCCAACTTGCATCCACCACCTATCCACCGAATTTGCAACTCTACCAACAAGCTTCTTCCACCGAAAGAGCAGCAGCAGGAGGGAAAGCAAATTTCTTCCTTTGTTGACTTTGAGCCACCCAAATTGGCTGGATCTCTCAGAAATCAAATTCTGAATATTGACCAGTGTGAGTAATGATTCAACTGCTGTAAGTTTAATCCAATCAGAAATTATCCAAGTGATTTGATTAGTCATCAGGAAAACGAGCAATTAGTAGTTTAGTACAGTAAGATGAGCAAATATAGTTTACATTCTCTTTATCTTCGTTTATCTGGATGTGAAATAAAATTTCATATTTTAATTATTACCTGTCATTTGAGAGGTTGTATATTTCTGTGAGTAATAAAATTTTTCCTTACGTATACTCCACAGCCTCCAACTGCTCTAGCTACTGCATGAAACTCAGCTGCATCATGGAGACTCTAGAAAAAGTTGTTAAAGAAGTTAATCAGATTGTGGATGTAAGTTTATTCAGTGGATAAAATAGTGAGGATGCCGTTGCATACATAAAACATGTCCCAGTCTGGTACAACAACTTCACCAAGGAATATGCTGTTGAAGGCTACGGCAGCTATATGTAGAGACTGTGTTGTTGGGTTTTTTGGATAGTAGTCATCAGATGCTCGTGTAATTGCACTTTGTTTTGAGCTGTAAAATCCAAGATGGGGCAACATTATCATCTCAAGGGAAGGATGCATTAAAGTAGAAGAAGTTGAGATAATACTGATAAGGATGCCAGAGGGCCAGAGGCATCCTACCAAAAAAACCCAGGGCCAATTGCTTGAACTTGTGAGTTACCTTTTTCTCTTTTTTCCCCATTTCAATAATCAATGCTTAAACCATTGCTTGAAGAGCACTTAACATGAAAAAATGCATGATCACATGAATGATCCTTTTTCAAGTCCTAAAGTTCCTAATAAACTGACACCAGAAGTAGGTGGGAGATGCAACTTATTACACAACATAGATAATGCAAATACTAACTTATGCTGCCAACTCATTAGCATGCAAATATGCATTATTCATTTCTTAATGTACAAAGAAGAGATTGCTGATACTGAATGCCTAATCATTGGTATAAATAGGTAGAAGACAGCAGTGCTTAAAGTATATACTGGTAAATGGAGTCTATGCTCAGACCCATGCAGCAGATTATGCTATTGTCCTGGAAGTTGGTTGATATGGACTTCTCAAGCGCTTGTTGAAAGTGTCTAGTGAGAAAAACACGACCTCCTAGATCACTGGAAAGAGTTTCCAGTATGTTCTGAACATCAACCTTAACCCCATCAACGTTCTGAGAAACAAGATAACTGTATAGATCATCATAAAACTCTAACACTGTAGCTGGATCAAGGACACCAATACCATACTTCTCCATGGCATCCATAAATATATCCCTTGTATTTGCCAAATTCCCTGGTGACTGTACCGGGTATCGTAATTTTGGATCATACTTCTTAGTTCCAGATGCATTTTGATCTAACCCTCTCCAGTAACCCAGTAGGGCATACCATATATAGACATACCTGAAATTATATAGAAGGAAAAGGAAGGTCAAGTTTTCTAATTGAAGGGATAAGAGTGATCATGTTGGATGTGGTTTTTTGTTTAAAATCACCAATTAATAACTTTCAGAGACCCACATGTTACAAGTCTTTGGCTGTGTAAAATTTTCTAACATTAAGAAAATAAAACTAGGTACAGGAACCTATGAAGTACAGACACGAACTTACGGACGGACACTTATACGACACTTGATACGGATACTGGGACACGGACACACCAACTTCAAAAATTATAAGACACTGACACGCGATATATATATATATATATATATATATATATATATATATATATATATATATATATATATATATATATATATATAATTTCAAAATTTTAGAAAAAAAATTCATAATTCATTAATATCATTTCTATAAACTTCAAGATTTATAATATTTTAATATATGTATATATGTCAATATTTCGCTTTATCTAAGTAAGTCTCTCTTAAAAAATATAACATAATTTCTATTGACATAATCTAAAAAATTTCTAAACTAACTTCTCCTAATAACTAATCATGTATGCAAGACATACGCATAAAAAAAATAACTAGATGGAATATTGGTGTGAGGAAAGCTTCAATGACAACGAAGTAGAGATGACTTTTTACGAAAGTTAGTAGAAAGAATAGATGAAAATAAGATTGTGTGAAAAGATAAAACTTAAAAGATAATAATAGTGGCGTGTGAAAAGATAAAACTTAAAATACCTTGGTATGTGAAAATAGTGGTTTGAGACGTCGGTCGTGTGAAACTGAATGAGTTCATGCTTATTAATTGAACGTTAGTCATGGAAAATAAGTTTTTTTTTTAAGAAAATATTAATGGGTTGTGTTCAAGTCGTGTCTTAATCGTGTCCGAGAAGTGTCCAGAAGTGTCCGAGCGTGTCCGAGAAGTGTCTGAGCATGTCCAAGAAGTGTCCGAGCGTGTCCGAGACGTGTCCAAACTGAAAAAATAATCTTTTTTAATCGGACACATTTAGACACACATGACACGTGTGTCGTACGGGTATCTCCATGTATCTGACACGGACTTGGCGGACACGCCTCATAATCGGCGTGTCCGTGCTTCATAGAACTAATAGGTGCCCCATTTTTGGTTACATCTCCTGTTGCTCGGAATTTATTGTTTTCTTTGATGCTGATTAATCTGCCACCAAACCTACAGTTTCAAGGAAATCAGCAAGCAAATATTTGATTTGCAGAAGAAAAATGATAAAGAATAGAAGCTTACTGTGATCTTTTGAATAAATGGTTCTCCATCTTTTTGAAACTCATTAATAGTATCTTGCCATCCATCATCAATTATCAAGAATTTTGCCGGAGTGCCTCCTTCAGATAAACTGTGAGATATGGATTCAATTGAGAAGGTTTCTCGCAACCAAAAGAAGTGATAAAAACAAGATGAGGGTGGAGCAGAATTGAAATGAGAAAGAAATTAATCTAATATGAAGAACAAAGATGAAATAGAAAACAACTCTCTTGCTCCTCAAATATCAATGATTCCCTTTGAATTATACTGAAGGGAATTCATCATTTGATTTTGTCAGAAAATTTTAGTCTATCTATCTTAAATTCCAGTTGCAAGGAACAGATAAAAAGTAGCTAAATTAACCTCCTGAGTCCATCCCTGATTCCTTGTGGATTAACGCTGTGATAAAAAGCATCCCAAGTGCACCAACCAAAGCAATCTAACATTCCTGGCATCTGCACACACACACACACACACATACACACACACAAAAGTGTTATAAAATGAAATTCTGAATGAGAATTCCTGGTTTTTACTTTCCTTTTAATTACTGAATCCTTATTGCAAAAGGGTCAACTGACTAGCCTGTTTGGTTTCCCTCAGTGAAAAGTTACCACTCTGCTTTTCCAAAACCCTGCATATTGGTTGAAACACATATAGAGAAAGTATAAATCAGAAAGTAACAAAGAAATAAGTAGCTGTAAAATTGTTGTCTCTTATGATGTATATTTCAATAGCTGACCTACTTCATAGATTCCTTCACTAGATCAAATGGATGATCTCCATAATTCACGAAAACAGCATTTAGGGACTGGGAAGTAACTACTGCTGGGTCTCCTACAAAAATCATAGAGAACACCATTTCATAGACAAAAAGAACAAGAAAAAATGAAGACAACAACATTTTATCAGGAACAAGTTGTTTCTTAGTTGATTTGATTTTCTTTTCATTTCATTTCCTATTTCTTGACTCTCTCAAGTCTCAAGAGAACTTCTCATTAATATCACTTTCCTGCTTCCTTGAATTGCAGAGCTGATGCCTGGACTGGCAAGATGTTGAAACCAGATGGTTGGTGTGCATTGATAGAGGAGCAAAGTTTTAAAGTGAAAAATGGATAATATTTGAATATGCTGAAGTCTTTACCACTTTCAACACAAAGCTCAAGTTCATTATATGAATTTCCCTGCAAGCTGCTTCTAAATTCACCATCTAGGACTGGCAAGAAAATGATATATGAATTAAGGCACAGAATCTGACATCCCTGCATCACTCAAAATGAAAACTTCTGCCGGACTCGCATTGAATTTTAGAAATGGAATGTAAGCATCTTTATAGGCAGACCCAGCAGAATAATTGATCAAGAATTCCTGTTGACATGCCGAGAGCCAGAGACGAATAGTGATTATTGGATCATTTGAAATAAGTTTCTTATAGTATAGATCATAATATAATGTAGTTGAGCAGTTTGTAGATATACACATCCAATGTTTCATTTGATGTCAATACCAGCAGCAACTATAGTGGGGTGGCCTTCTATTCAGGGCCTAAACATCAGCAAAAAGGACATTAACAGCATGAACAAATGACTAATGAGCAGGCTTGCCAGGTAGGATGCGCTGGTTTAGATTTTTACGCACACCATTAAAAGTCATTTCATTATTGAAGTTGTTATCCTATTGCCTTCTTAGTGTATACTGTACATTAGAGCCTGAATCCATCAATTTATTGTTTACATAAACACATGTTCTTACTAAAGTAACTTCAAATTCTTTTTGAAGAAAGCAACACTAATTGTTAAAATAAAATAAACAAAGAGCTGAAAGAGTTGATATGGTTAAGTTTATATCAAATCAGAATGCATGACCACTGCAAAGGAACCCGCCTACATTATTATCACTGAGTTTGGGTGTGTTTGGAAGCATTTGGGAACATTTGGAAGTGATTTGCAGAGGAAAACATAGCTGAATTCGAAGAGCTTATTAAGAAAAATTAGAGAGTAAAAGAGCGGGCATGCAAACAAGCAGGCGTATTGGACCAAAGCTGGTAAAAGACTCAAAACCTAGGATGGTTAACAGCTAGAACTCGTACAAGAGCCCTATCAAATAGTGAAAAACACCCCCACGCCATAAAGAAAGCATGATTCAAGCATCAAATACAAGATAAGAGATGCTATTCATCATGATTCAAGAATCAAAAGTGGAAAGAGTTGCTTTGAACATTACATTGATACATACTAGACAATTAAGCTTCAAAATGGGACGCACAAAGTGGATTCATTGTTCACTTAAAAATGCAAACAAAGTGGTTATATATTTTACAAATAACATTACACATAATCAGGAGAAAATTGATGTCATCATCAGCAGTTCTACACTACCCCAACAGAGAAAGGAAGAGGAAGAGGAAAAATGCATACTGGATGACTCCAAGCTTGAACACAACGCGTGAACTAGCATCAGCACAAGTGGCCCCTATGAAAGCTGATGAATCTGTCAATGGCGTCAAGATCACATTTTCAGGCACACCCTTCAATGCATCCTTACCATTAACACTGAGGGTACCATCTTTAAGAACGGGTTTTGCATTTACAAACATAGAATGCCTCCATGTTTGACTAAGGCTTCTGCTCCCATTTGAGAGGAGCCTCTGGTTTGATGTAAGGAATGTAGAAAATGGAGAACCGGGTTGCAGAGTTTTCAGAAAACGTTCTTGTGGTGGAGGCAGCAGCCACAGCCAACGTTGGTGCAGGTTTGGTGGCAGTGTTGCTCCTAGTCCTACTGCTAGTCCTAGGTTAACAACACTACAACGTTTGCCATTGACCGTTAAGAAATGTTATAACTGTCATTAACATAGAAAAGAAATTGTAACCGTTCCTCACAGATATGAGAAGGACATTGGGATCAGCCTGTTAATTCATACCCACGTGGACAAATTGTTACTCACAACAGTGCAGATCTTATCTAACTTTTATATGTTTCTATTGAATTAGTATAGTACTTTTTGGGTCTTTAAACGTGTAATACCCTTTAACATTGTCGCTAGTTGCTTCTTCATGATTGTTAGACAATATCTCAGCGGTTTGGATGGACTAGAATAAAGTGAAACCACTCATGAAAAAATTTCAGTTAGTTGATTCTATTAAATTCATAATTTATTTTCCATGTGCTCGTATTTTATCAAAATTTGAAGGATTTTATGAGGTTTGGGTGAGATTTTTCTCACCCCAATAGTATAAAACACACTTTTTTGAGGCATGATTATCAAAAGAAATTATTGAGTTCCTTTTATTCAAGGTCCGTTTGCAGTGGACGAAGGCTCAAACAAACACCTTAAGCCGTCTCATAACTTTATGTTCTTTTTAATCTTATTTTACAAAATTTATTTTGAAAACAATAAATAAAACCAAATAGGGATATTTTTTATTTTGTTAATCAAATTCACAAATTATAGTTATTCCAAGAGGTACAAAATAATAAACGGAAAATGAAAAAATTAATTATTCAGATTTCTGCATTTTCTTTTCCAATCTCCCAATGATATAACCTCTTATTATGACTAAAAATGATTTTTTTTTATAAAAAAAAGTAACTACTTTGTACATAGATCAGCTTCATCCTAATCTGTTATCACTTGTCAGAAAGCTCATGCACATCTAAGCCATAACGCCACCAACTACAATTGGACTCCTCACATAATGCTTGCCATCTGACCAAGTTAGCCCTCCAAATGCTGTAGCAACACCTGGTCTAGTGACTTCAAATGTCAACTGAAAGCTTTTTTCTTCACCAATTTTGTCAAATTTCAAGGTATTAGGCTCCACAGATATGTAAAAGCCTGCGGGTACACGGAGTTTTGCTGCATAAGTGCCTGGTGTACCAACATTTTTAAGCTTCCGGGTCAAAGTAACTGAGCCATAGAGTTTAGGTATTGTTATTGCAGGGTAGTTGAAATCTAGGATTTTGACTACATAAGGACAATGATAAGGAGTACCAGAGAAACTTTTTATCTGGGTCTGGTTATAACCAGAGGCACAAAGCAAGTTTAGGTAATCAGTGATGGTTAAGTCATAGACCAAGCCAGGATCCATAGCACGATTTGGTCTGATATGGCCAGTGCCATAGGCATATGGTGTTGCCTCAGCAAAATTGCTATCAAGCATTGGCTTACCAGTGTTGTCCCTTGTCCTAGCTGCACCAGAACATTTTTCAGAAGAAAAAGAGTTGTTAGATGTGAGGCAACGAAAAGAAAACTAGGAAACACACACTCACACAAGGTGAGAGCATCTAAAGGAGCTCCAGTCAGATATAAGCATCATAATTCATAAATAATTCCGGATAAAGCTTCTTGCACATCATATGTGTGCACATATATGTGGCAAAATCAAAGTGTAGGTGTGCAGAAAACAAGGTGGAACCAATTGTAATATAAAAAATTGTGCAGATGTGGGGTGATATGTGGGTATCTAGCATTATTCAATGATTCCAAAGATCTTACCAGTTGTCATTATTGCAGATTTAATGGCTGATGGACTCCAATCAGGGTGGTGTGTCCTGAGAAGGGCAACAACTCCAGCCACATGAGGGGTGGACATGGATGTTCCAGACAAGGTGATAAAAGGAATCCTGCGCTTATCAGACTCCAATCCTGTCGGGCTAGCCCCTTGTGAGTAGGAAGCAATAATGTTCACACCAGGAGCAGTAATATCAGGCTGAAATTGAGGAAAAGATGGGAAGAAAATGAAACCAGGATTGATCTACCAGAAGTTACCATGGAGGTTTTGAAAAACAATATATGTAATGAAACAAAAAACTGAAAGGGGACTCATATGGCGGATTATCATAAAATGTTGGGCAAAGAAACACAATTTTTGAATGCCATTATGCAATGGACGGGTATGCAAACCTTGAGGATCTCTAGTGTGACTGTAAACACCGAATTTTGTCTGGGATATTTTGTAAATAAAATAAAATAATAAAATAATAAAATCAAATATAAAAATATTCAACTCATACCCTAAACCAACTCAAACTCTCAAAACTTATCCTAATCAAATCTGTCAGTCATCCTAGACCAACCACAATACTTATCCTAAACAGATCTTAACTCATCATCTCAAGCCAATCCTAATCACACTCAAACTAAAACTCCTCACCCTAATCCCTTCCTATATTAACCCATAACCCCACACACTTTTGGCAGACTCTGGAACCTTCGGCAACTCACTCTCACATATATACATTTTTGCCAAAACACCATTATTCACGTTTTTATTTAGCCAAGCAATAGCAACCATATCTTCCTCTTCTTCTACCTCTCAAACTCACCATCAACACTCAACATTCAACCCTCGACCAAGACCCAAACTATAACCATTAAACTTCACCTTCATCTTTATTTCCAACCAAGCACCCATACCACCATTTTTGGCTTCCATCAAAACAGCCCCCTCCATCTTCAATACGAACTACCACCTGGGACCAACACCCAAGACCGTCCGGACCGCCGTCCGCATCGGTGCCGCCTTCGTCGAAGCGAGCCCGCGCCGCACATCGTCGTTCCGTCGCCGATCCAGACCGCCGTCCGCACCGGTGCCGCCTTCGTCGAAGCAGCCCGCGCCGCGCACCGTCGTTCCGTCGCCGATCCAGGACCGCCGTCCGCACCAGACGCCGCCGATCCGCCTAGAACGCGACCCGCGACCCGCGACTCGCGACCCGCCGCGCCACCTCGCTCCTCCGCGTCGCGTCCCTACCCTGCACCGCCGCTCCTCTGGTCTCCCCGGTTCTGCACAAAAAGGAAGAAGAAACCAAATAAACCCCCTGTGTCATTTTTTTGTTTATTCGTAAGGTTTTTTTTTTTTTTCTTCTTCTTTTTTGTTTTTTTTCTTTTTGTTTCAGAATTTTGGTATTTTTTTTTAAATAGGCCTAATGTACCTAAATGGGCTAGAAATAAAAATATAAAAGAACTAAAAAGGATAAATAAAAAAAATGAAAAATAAAATAAAAAGATAAAAGTGAAGGAAATAAAATAATTGAAATAATTAAATAAGTGGGATTGACCGAGTTGTGACAGCTTGTTAATCTCATAATTATTTTTTGGATCATCCGAGTTGCGACAACCTAATGATTCAAAAATTAAAAAGGGTTAATATAAAATAATTATTTCAAGCAGATTAGCAGAAATGACGATAAATTGTTAATCTTGAACTATTTTGGATCATCTGCGTTGGGACAACCTAATGATTCAAATCATTTTAAAAATAAAATGCCATTTAATAAATAGTTAAAATTTGAATTTTTTTTTATCCCTTTTAAATAAATAATGTGGGTGACATATAGCGTGACGCAAATTTCTCTCATTCAAACTTTAATTTGATTAACAGAGTCGCGACGACCTGTTAATTCAAATTTTTAAAATAAAAATTAAAACTTTTAAATAAAATCAACCAACCCACATTTATTTTCTAAAGAACTACGTGACTTTGAGTTCCTCATTGCACCTGAGGGTACGTAGGAGCAGAATTTTTATTCTGTCAAGCCAAATTTTATATTTTCTCAAATTCTTTATTTTTTTTAAATATTTTTAAAAAGGGTAAAACAAATATATTACGATAT
Organism: Ormosia emarginata; assembly: GCA_029884605.1. Classification (NCBI taxonomy): domain Eukaryota; kingdom Viridiplantae; phylum Streptophyta; class Magnoliopsida; order Fabales; family Fabaceae; genus Ormosia; species Ormosia emarginata. The sequence continues at coordinate 1,499,806 of JAQQTP010000054.1, forward strand.
TATTAAATTTTTTTACATAACCAATTTAGGGTAACCGTTTAGAACGGATGTATTAGGGGTCTTTGTGGGGTTAAGTCTCCACCCTTCCCTATGCATAACCGACTCGAATCCAACTGGTTCCAAAGACCATTTTCTAAAAGGGTTTTCCAATTTTTCCTAATTTAAATAAAATTGGTGGCGACTCCTAATTTATTTATTTTGTTTCGCTGCTCCCGCCGCGATCACGGTCGCGACAGATGATGGCGACTCACGTGGGATACTTGAGAGTCAAGCCCATATAATTTTGTTGTGTAAAATTTTGTAATCTTTGTATATTTATTTTACCCTTTTTCTTTTTTTATTTTATTATTGTTATTAAAACCTTAGGATAGAGAATTTCTCTTGGAATTTTTGCTTGTTTTTATTTTGCAGGATGCAGGTAGTTTTTAGGATAATGAAGGTTTGTATGCTCCCTACACCCACCACACCTACACATGTATCATACATTCGAGTGGGGCCCTATACCCGGGTCTGAGTGAAACTTAAGTTAAGTTGAGGTTGTGTAGTAGTAACCATTTTGGATGTACATCCTGTTTGGCTATTGCGAAAACCTCATCTGAGTGCAGCGCTTTTCACAAATGTCCCACACCTAGTGGTTTACCCACTATTTCGTGGTCAACATTTTGAAATAGGACTTGGCTCTAGAGACCTTCGAATAGAAAAGCCACCAAATGAAAGTTTTCACGATTTAGAAAGGACTTGTAATCCTTAGGATAGAAATCCCAAGTTAAGGAAATCCTATTAAGACACAAAGGGAGCATATCTTTCGTTATCTTTTGACTTATCTCAGTATACCTTGTGAGTTGTTCAGTCCTTAATGTGATGAACCATACTGGTGTCCCTCTTGTTATTAAAAAAAAAAAATAATAAAAAGTTTTTTCCAAAAAAATGGGGGCGAATCACTTTTAAAGGACCAACAACTCACTCATTATTAAATTGTAAAATCATTTTTTTACCATGCATTGATAATTCTTCATCCCCAGGTTTGTTGGAGAACCATTTGAAATTCAGTGCCTAAGGACTAGCAGTGAGTATCTTTGATTAAAAATGGAAAGTGACATGGGATCAGATCACAAGGAATTAATTTTGAAAAAGACCCTGCAACTTAAGGCCAAGATAGCGGATACAAAGAGTCTAGTGGGTTTGGGCCGATTGCTGAAAAAGACACAACGTTTGACCTTTACTGCAAGATATGGGAAAATTTTGAATCTGTTAGAAGTGGACGTACAAACAGAAGCCATCACTGCACTAGCCCAGTATTATGATCCACCATTACGTTGCTTCACATTTCAAGATTTTCAGTTAGCCCCCACATTAGAGGAGTTCGAACAGATCTTGGGCTTATCGTTGAAAAGGAAAACCATACCAATATAAAGGTCACTATGCGTCATTGCCAACCATAGCAAAGGTCTTCAAGGTGCCTCGTAAGGGATTTACAAGAGGCAAAGCAAAACAGAAAGGGATGAGGGTTTCCAGAGCAAATACTTGGAAGAACACATGCGCCACTTAGCCAAGGTTGAAGACTGGAATACTTTTATGGATGTACTAGCCCTCACCATTTATGGTACTATCCTATTCCCAAATAGTGAAGACTTGGTAGGTTTCGCGGCAATCGATGTATTCCTTGCTCGACGAAATGATGCCGCAAATCCTATCCCGCCATTCTTGTCGATGTTTACTACACCTTGAATTTATGTCATAAAAAGAAGGGTAAGCGAATCTTATGTTGTCTACCGATGTTGTTTGTATGGCTAACCTCTCACATGTTCAAGAGGGGTACGTGGATTCATGTCCCATTACAAGTCTCAAGATGCTCCAATTGAAGACCAAGAACGGTCGTGAATGGGCCGAGGAATTGACCAAGCTTGAAGATGGAAAGATTGTATGGTACCCATGGCGTGAGGAAGGGCAAACCGTGATTTATCAGTGTGAGGGGTTTCCTAATGTTCCCCTAATGGGTACTCAGGGATGCATTAACTATAACCCCGCGTTAGCATTACGACAACTTGGCTATCCTATGATGGGACCACCCTCGGAGTTAGAGATTACTCCTTTTGTTTATGACTTGCAGACCGGGTGTACCGAGACACTTGGGAGAGTGCGAGATGCTTGGAAGAATATCATCGAAAGGGCAGAGAACTGGGAGTCAGAAGTTGTGGGGTCAAAGAAAGCTATAGGCAATGGGTCAAGGACCGGGCTCAAGAGGTCAAGTTACCCTTCAAAATGTCAGCTAGTAAAGCCTTGCCTCTAGCTCCAATAGAAGACGAAGAAGTAAAGGAAAAGTTAATAGAGGCCAATGAACAAAAGAGGCAATTAGAAGCAGAACTAGAAAATGTTCGCCAAGCATATGCAGTCTTAAAGCGTGAAAATTTTGAGAAAGCTCACGCCCTTGAAGGAGCTAACAAGAGGCTAAAGACAGGGCAAGAACGAGATATCAAGAACTAGAAGATGCTTGGAAGTCGCAAACAAAGAGTTGGGACTCGAGAGGCAAGAAAGAGATAGGGCTTTGGTGAAAACCAACAACTTAAAGAAACACTCATGAATGCCAAGGCCATGCGAGTGATGCTCAAACAAGTGGATGGTATAAGGCAGCAAATGAAAATGATGTCTTCAAGATACGAAGACATGATCAAAATTGAGCGGTCGCACACTGCCAAGGAAATTGCAGAGTATGAAGCGGCATTGCGACAGGGACAGGAGGACTTGCAGAAAATGATAGATCTTGTAAGGCAACAAGACAAGGACATTAATGAATGGAAAGAAGAAGCCCACCTTCTGAGAGACCGCTTTGTGAAATTAGCAGGCCTAGCCAACACGGCAATCGCAGACATTCCATATTATTTAAAGGTGGCAGATAAGATGGTCGATCCTCTTAAGACTCCGGCAGAAATTAATGACTTCATTGAGTATTGCAAGGGTCTCGTTGGACAAATGAAGCAGATGATCAAGGCCCGTTTAGTTGAGAATGGTGGATTAGACTAGGCAATGATGTATTGAAAATGATGTACTCCTCTGATGTTGATGATTTTTTCAAATAAATAAAGTATGCATTATATTTGTTTTGATCCCATAGAAACCCATTTCTTTTGAACGTGACGTTCTAAGAAATGTTCGTGACAAATGTGACTTTTGAACGAGACGTTCTAAGAAGTAGTCATGACACAACAAAAAAAAAAAAAAGATCAAAGATACTCACTCAAGTCCATTCAGCACGAATTAATAATGGTCTTCTAACAAACAAGTAATAATCATGGTGGTTTCTAATAAATTGTTCCTTAATTGTTCGCAGGAAATTTAGAACCATTGCGCGACCAAGGAAAGAAGACACCAATCAAACCCGAGTTCACAACACAAGGGCTCGAACAAAGCTTTTGGCAATGCAAGCGTACTAAAACGAAGGAAGGAACCTAAGTATGGAAGTAGAAGAAGTGAAAGGAAGGGTGAATGAGATTACGGAGTCTCAAAGAAGAATGGAAGAGATGTTGTTAGCCATGAGGGAAAGCCTCACTCTGATGGGGGCAGGGACACAGTTACATAGCACTTCCATGAGAACAAACCCTGCGGTTACTACTGCAATACCTGTTGTGGGAGGAACATCAAATGCTGCATCGCTAGTACTTCCTATTGGAGAAGGATACCATTCCCTAGAAGGAGCTCGGAATGAAGTTCATGGTAATACTGAGTGTGCATGGGAGCCCCCACATATGTCTATGCCAACCGGATTGCCTGCTGGGACGGGTCATGCAGCCATCCAAAATGACAAGATAAGAGAAGAGTGGATGGAAAGGATGGAAGAACAGATTAAAGCGATCAAGAGTCCAAGTACTTACGGACCCCTTGGGATAGAAGAATTATGCCCTACTGCTAATATCATTATTCCCAAGGATTTCAAAATCCCAGAATTCGTCAAATACGATGGGAGCACCAATCCTTTCTTCCATCTAAAAACATACATTACCAAGATGTCAATCGGTCAAAGGATTGGAAGTTTCTTGTCGCCTTCTTCCATGAAAGTTTAATCTGGACCACTTTAGAATGGTGCATTCAACAAGACCTTTCCAAGATCTCCTCATGGGGGACGACCGGGCAAATTTGTTCATGGGACAATATCGCTTTAATCGGATACGGCCCCAACTCGAGAGCATTGGGAACACCGGAAAAGAAAAATGAAGAGACATTCAAGCAATATGCCCGAGATGAGAGAGCTCTAGCCGCACAAGTGCAACCGCCATTGACTCGACGGAAATGTGCTCGTACTTTTGGGGACTTTAGGGACCCCTTATGTTGGGACAATGACAGCGCCGCATTTCGAGACTTTGCTTGATTTAATTGCAGTGGAGAAAGAATTGAGATTCTAGTAAAGGTCGGAAAACCGCCCACCGGCAAGAATGAGGGTGGTTTCAAGAAAGGGTTTTCCCCTAAGAAAAGGAGTCGAAGTGAATTACGTGCAAAATCGGCAACCTTCACAACCTCGATATTCGCCGTCCTACCCCATATACCGAGCACCCTCATACAACCCAAACACTTACCCTTCCTATCGATATCTACACCGTCTCGCTCATCGGCCTAACCACCCTCCTATGAACACGCCTCAAGCCCACCATTCCAAGTCAACAATGTTCCCGTACCTCAACCATACACATCGACTCGCCCAACCTACACTCAATACCCACCTCCCCTTCGCAAAATTTCTCAACTACCCACAGCCTCGACCAAACTTTCAAAATCAAGGCCGTTTCCGTCCCCAAAACTTACCCCCTTTCCCAAAACTGTCCATTCCAAATGCCGATTTATTCCAAAGGTTATTTGATGCTCACCTCATTTCAGGGAGTCCTGTACGTCCCCTACAACCACCGTTTCCAGTATGGTACAACCCGAATTTAACTTGCAAGTACCATATGGATGTCGCAGGGCACTCAATCGAAGACTGTGAGTCTTTTAAGACCGTAGTAAGGAAACTTATCGCTTGTGGAAAGCTGGATATTCAAGAGGAGGCTGGACCTAGCATTGTTAACAACCCAATCCCTAACCATGGTGGAAGGAATGAGGCGAATGCTGTGGGGATTGAAGGACCACCGATAAGAAGGGTCATGAGTCTGCGTACGCCGATGACTCAAATATTTGAGGGATTGAAGAAAGCAAGTTATGTTATCACCGCACCGCCTTCGTCAATAAAAGAAGAAGAGAGGTATGATGAAGAGAGTCAAGTTGTGCTTACCATTGTGAGGGAATAGGACACGATATTGAAAATTGGGACTTTAAAGTTCGAGTCCAAGGTTTACTCACTTTGGGAATAATACAAAGCCAGGCAAGGGTAGCCTTCTCTCGAAGAGGTCAATGTGGTTGAACGTTTTGTACTCAAGGTGCCACCTCTCAACCAAGCCCCGACACTGTGTAAAGTAGTGGTGACGGTCAAGAAGCCAACACCATTCACTTATAATAATACTCATTCAAGGCTTTGTGGAATTATGAAGCAAAAGTAGAGATGAAAGGAGTTAAGGAGGTGTCAAAGACTCGAGTGGACCGAAATCCACCGGGATGAAGAGTCGTGACAAATATAATTACAAGGAGTGGGCGATGCTATGGCCGTAAGAGAAACAGAGAAGAGGAAGAGAGGGAGTTCAAAAGAAGAAGAAAGAGGGAAAGAAGAAGAAGAAGAAGAAGAATTTCGAAGATCATGAAACAAAGTGAATACGACGTGATGGAACAATTGAAGAAGACCCCTGAAGAAGGATATCTCTTCTGTCACTTGTTTTGACATCGGAATTGCATCGGAAAGCATTGCTAAGAGTACTAAGTGAGGCTTATGTCAAACCCGATGTTACCCGGAGGATGTTGTCAGCATGGTGGACCGGTGAAGCGCGTCAACATGATTGTATTTATGGATGAAGAGATCACCTCTCAGGCTGAGAGAAACCCACGGGCTTTACACATAACCCTTAAATGTAAGGGATACATAGTCGCAAAGGTCTTAATCGATGGGGGTCACTGAATATCCTACCAAGGTCTACTCTAACCTCATTATCAATAAGTGAGGATGAACTGTCTCCTCGAGAAATGGTGGTGCGAGCCTTTGACGGAAATAGGAGAGGCATTTTGGGAGAGATAACATTGCCATTAGAGATCGGTCCGAGTAATTTTCGAGTATTGTTCCAAGTTATGGACATTGAATCTGGTTATACTATGCTCCTGGGGAGACCATGGATCCACGCTGCTGGTGCTGTTCCTTCTACACTCCACCAGAGTATCAAATACATTAAAAATGGGTCGGTCATCACCATACACGGAGAAGAAGAAATCATGTTGACAAAACCGGTTTCGGTGCCATATGTGGAAAGTGTGAGAGAAAGATGAGGAGAATTTGTGGCACGACTTTGAAATAATTGAGACCGGACTCGGTAGGAATGAATCCCCAAGCACAAAGTGTGAATCATGTGGTGGCTCGAATCATGGCTAACAACGGGTACCAAAAGGAAAAGGCTTGGGCTTACAGTGCAAGGTGCAAGGACACCAGTCTCATTTCCAGAAAAGCTAGACAAGTTCGGATTGGGGTACGAAGCATCTCTAGATGAGAGAATGGAGAATATGACTCTAGGAAAAAGGAGTGATAAGGGCCAAATGAAGCACATTCCTCATTGAGGGAAACGTTTCCAGCACCACCGAGGTAATCATGCCTCGAAGAAGTGTTTCGTCCCCAACACCATCTCACAATTAATGCACTGCATGAAGAAAGCCCAGAAGAGTTCAAAGCAATCCATCCTTTTGCTGATGAGGAACCACTGAAGAACTGGCAATCTGAACCAATGATTGATGTTATTGTTGCCAAGTAATTGTCTAGTCATACTGTAACAGGCAGATATTTAAGTCTAGCTATGTTTTGATCTTATATTTATGTTATTTGAGACATTAACTAAATAAAGTTGCATGTTTATTCAGCATTCCCCTTTCTCATACTTTTGGCTTATCTTTCTTTTCTTTCCGTTAAAAAAAAAAAAAATATCTCTCGCTTTCGCGTCATTATTCCTATTCTTCTTGCCTTTCCAACTCCAACAAATTGCTTTACAGGGATCTAAGTCTTGTAGAAGGTTCGCCTCATGAAAGGTACCTTGAAAATTTGTCAATTGATTCTCCTGCGACGTTTGATGAAGAAAACCTTGGATCTGATGAAGAAGATGAGATAGTTGAAAAATTTGAAAAAATATTGGAGTACTCAGAAAGAAAATTTGATGTGGGTAACGAAGTAGTTGAAGTGATTAACATGGGAACCGAAAAAGACAAGAAGGAATTAAAAATAGTAGACAATCCTGAGCGTGTGGAAATGATGGCACTACTCAAGGAATACCTGGACGTGTTTGCATGGTCCTACAGAGATATGCCTGGTTTAGACCCTGAGATAGCGTCACATAAAATCCCATTGTATCCAGAGGCGGAAGCAAAAAGGCAAAAGTTGAGAAGGATGCATCCTGACATGTCACTAAAGATCAAAGAGGAAGTGACTAAGCAATTAGAAGCCGGATTCATAGAGGTGTCGAGACACCCAGAATGGGTAGCAAATGTTGTGCCGGTACCCAAGAAAGATGGAAAGGTCAGGATGTGCGTAGATTATAGGGATCTAAATAAGGCAAGCCCGAAAGATGATTTCCCGCTCCCTCATATTGATGTTCTTGTTGACAATACAAAGCAGAAATCATAGGTTCTCGTTCATGGATGGTTATTCGGGTACAATCGATTCCCATGGATATCGATGACAAGGAAAAACGACCTTTATTACCCCATGGGGAACTTTTTGTTACACAATAATGTCCTTTGGATTGAAGAATCTTTGGGGCTACATATCAACGTGCTATGGTTGCATTATTTCATGATATGATGCACAAAGAAATTGAAGTTTATGTAGACGATATGGTGGCCAAGTCTAAAGAAGGGGAAAGTCATGTAGAGGTCTTGCGGAGATTGTTTGAAAGACTCAGAAGGTATAAGTTGAGACTCAATCCTTCTAAATGCGTCTTTGGAGCATCTACTGGAAAATTACTCGGGTTCATCGTCAGTAGAGAAGGAATAAAAGTGGACCCGGATAAGGCGAAAGCAATACAAGAGATGCCTCCTCCTAAGACTGAGCGTGAGGTGAGAAGTTTTCTCGGGAGACTCAATTACATTGCTAGATTCATTGCCAACCTCACCAGCACGTGCGAGCCCATATTTAAGCTTTTAAAGAAACATCAGCCTGGAGAATGGAATGAAGAATGTCAAGAAGCTTTTGATAAGATAAAGGCTTATTTAATGAATCCTCCAAGTGTTGGTACCCCCTACGGTGGGTCGTCCTCTCGATATTGTACCTAACCGCATCGCAACCGCATGGGGGCAATCTTTGGGACAAAGCATGATGAATCCGGAAAGAGGGAACAAGCAATTTATTATCTGAGCAAGAAGTTTAACGACTGTGAAACTCGATACATGGCGATGGAAAAAACATGTTGTGCCCTAGTATGGACCTCAAAACGGCTAAGACAGTATATGCTCTATTATACTACTTGGCTGATCTCCCGAATGGACCCTCTGAAGTACATATTCGAAAGCCCTCATGTCTCATTAAGAGTCTCAAAATGGCAAGTGATATTATCAGAATTTGATATCAAGTACATGACTCGAAAATCCATCAAAGGGAGTGCAATCGCGGACCATTTAGCTGAAAACCCGCTTGAGGGTGGACAACTAATAACGTCTGAGTTCCCGGATGGAGGAATATTGATGGTAGAAGGAGAAGAAGAAGGAGAAGAGTATGTGTGGAAGATGTATTTTGATGGGGCAGTCAATATGTATGGTAGTGGCATAGGAGCCGTTGTTGTTTCGCCAGTCGGAAAACAATACCCAGTCGCTATCAAGTTGGATTTCGAATGCACAAATAATGTTGCAGAATACGAGGCTTGTGCTAGTGGCTTACAAGTAGCAATTGATTTGGGGATCAAGCAGTTGAAAGTATTCGGAGATTCGGCACTTATCATTTATCAAGTGAACGGTGAATGGCAAACTAAAGACCCGAAGTTAGTGCCCTATCAAAAGTATTTGACCAAGTTGACCGAGAAATTTGAAAAGGTGACCTTCTCCCATCTAACTCGAGACATGAATCAGTTTGCGGATGCCTTGGCCACTCTGGCCGTGATGACCAAGTTGGATATCCACAATAAGGTCCAACCCATCCAAGTAAAGATACATAGTGAGCCCGCATATTGTGCCAATGTGGAAAGCGAGCCGATGGTAAACCTTGGTATCATGATATCAAGCAGTACATCCAAAGATAGAGAATACCCAACTCGGGGCAAATGAGGTGAATAAGAAGACTATCCGCCGATTGGCAATGGCCTTTTTCTTGAACGGGAGGTTTTATACAAGAGAAGTCATGATGGTACTTTGCTTAGATGTGTGGATGCTTGTGAAGCTCGTTTAATCATGACTGAAGTCCATGAAGGAATCTGTGGGACTCACGCTAATGGTCATATGATGGCACAGAAAATTCTAAGAAGTGGTTATTATTGGTCTACCATGGAAACAGACTGCATAGAATATGTTCGAAAGTGCCACAAATGTCAAATATATGCAGATCGAGTCAATGCACCTCCATTCCCCCTGCACAACATGGTGTCTCCGTGGCCTTTCTCGATGTGGGGAATAGATGTCATTGGACCAATTAACCCCAAAGCTTCCAACGGTCATCGCTTCATTTTGGTAGCAATTGACTATTTCACCAAATGGGTAGAAGCATCCTCATATGCCACAATCACTCAAAAGGTATTTTCGAAATTCCTCAAGAGGGACATTGTCTGCAGATATGGAATTCCAGAGAGGATAATCACAGATAATGCTGCAAATCTCAATGGTGGTGAAATACAGAAGTTTTGTGAAAAGTTCAAAATCAAGCACCATAATTCCGCTCCCTATAGACCCCAGATGAATGGTGCAGTTGAGGCTGCAAATAAGAATGTCAAGAAAATTGTAGCCAAGATGGTTGTGAACTATAAGGACTGGCATGAAATGTTACCCTATGCTTTGCATGCATATCGTACTAATATACGATCAAGTACTGGGGCGACACCTTTCTCTCTGGTGTATGGAATGGAAGCTGTCTCTCCCATAGAAATTGAGATTCCTGCTTTGAGGGTTTTGATGGAGGCAGAGTTAGAGGAATCCGAATGGGTAAAAACTCGGTATGAGCAGTTGAATATGATAGAAGAAAAAGACTAGCGACTATCTTGTCATGGACAATTGTATCAAAGTAGAATGGCCAGAGCCTTTAACAAGAAAGTTCGTCCTAGAGAGTTTTATCCGGGAGATTTGGTTTTGAAGAAAATTCTCCCTAATCAAGAGGATGCCAGAGGAAAGTGGGCTCCGAGTTATGAAGGCCCTTACATAGTCAAGCACGCATTTTCAGGAGGGACATTAATTTTGCAGAACATGGACGGAGAAGAATTGCCAAGGCCCATAAACACCGATGTCGTTAAGAGATTTTATGCCTAAAAAAAAAAAAAAAAAAAAAAAGAATGACTCGTTAGGTTGAAAACCCGAAAGGGCGGCCTAAGCAAAAGTTAGAGCAATAAAAAAAAAAAAAAAAAAGGGAAGAAGAAGTCCGTTAGGTCGAAAACCTGAAAGGGCAACCTAAGCAAAAGTTAGGGCAAACAAATGGGCGAAATCTCAAAAACAGAAGGGTTGATACTCCAAACTGGGGCAATTTTTGTTCTGCATTCAATTGGCTAAACCAGGGCAAAATTGCTGGAAGATTAAGGGAAAGATGTGTTGAAGAAAGTAGCAACAGAGACAGCGGTTGAATTATCAAACGATTGCAGGGAATCAATTGAACGAGGAGCAAGGAACCAATACTGGGGCAAATTTTCTTTCCCTTGTAATTTTCTTTCCTATGTGTGTGTCTTACTTGATCATCAGAGAAATAAAAGGAAGTTTGTTCATTCAACGAATTTCTATCCATTCATGAATGCATGTTTAACTCATTAAGTTATGTCTCAAATAACATAAATTTAAGGCCAACAGTTTGATTTTGACAATTCTACAGTAATGCTTCAATGATTGAGCCAGATTAAAAGATCTTGGTAGTCCAAAAGTGCAGATTGCAATATGACATTTGCTGGAAGTGGTTTCAATACTTCTCGCGTAAGCCTTTGTTGATAAGAGGAAAAGGAAAGGTCGAATTAAGTAAAGAAAAAGGAAGAAGCAAAGAAAGGAAAAGAGTAAGTTGGGAGGATTCCAAACTAACCAAAGGGCCTAAGGAAGAACAACGTGTGAACGAAGGGTTTGTTTGGTCAAAGCTTTCCAAAGTCGTCGCTGGTTCAAATGACTAAAAGAAAAGAGAAAAAGAGAAAAAAAAAAAAAAGAGAGAAGGAAAATTTTAAGAAACCATTAGACTGGTCTAAGTATTTGGCATGAGCGCATCGACTCATTGCAATTGCATTTTAAGTTTGAGCGCATCGGCTCATTGCATGTTTAAGTTTGAGCGCATCGGCTCATCGCACTTGCACTTTTAGTTTTGAGCGCATCGGCTCGTTGCATTTACACTTTAAGTTTTGAGCGCATCGGCTCGTTGCATTACATGTCTAGGTTTTGAGCGCATCGGCTCATTGCATTTCCATTTTAAGTTTGAGTGCATCGGCTCATTGCATGTTTAAGTTTGAGCGCATCGGCTCATCGCACTGCATTTTTAGTTTTGAGCGCATCGGCTCGTTGCATTTACACTTTAAGTTTTGAGCGCATCGGCTCGTTGCATTGCATGTCTAAGTTTTGAGCGCATCGGCTCATTGCAATTGCATTTTAAGTTTGAGCGCATCGGCTCATTGCATGTTTAAGTTTGAGCGCACGGCTCATCGCACTTGCATTTTTAGTTTTGAGCGCATCGGCTCGTTGCATTTACACTTTAAGTTTTGAGCGCATCGGCTCGTTGCATTGCATGTCTAAGTTTTGAGCGCATCGGCTCATTGCACTCGCATTTTCAGTTTGAGCGCATCGGCTCATTGCATGTTTAGATTTTGAGCGCATCGGCTCGTTGCATTGCATGTCTAAGTATTGAGCGCATCGGCTCATTGTACTTGCATTTTCAGTTTGAGCGTATCGGCTCATTGCATGTTTAAGTTTCGAGCGCATCGGCTCGTCGCACTCGCATTTTAATTTTTGAGCGCATCGCTCCTTGCATTGTGTTCTCGTATTGTCTTCGCTTCTCCCGAACAAAATTTGGGTTTATTTTTTACTCGTTCCTTACTATGATAAAATGAAAAGCTGCGATTATTCTCTTTTATCTAGTAAGAAACAAGTAAAGAGGGGCAACTGTAAACACCGAATTTTGTCTGGGATATTTTGTAAATAAAATAAAATAATAAAATAATAAAATCAAATATAAAAATATTCAACTCATACCCTAAACCAACTCAAACTCTCAAAACTTATCCTAATCAAATCATCGTCACCATCCTAGACCAACCACAATACTTATCCTAAACAGATCTTAACTCATCATCTCAAGCCAATCCTAATCACACTCAAACTAAAACTCCTCACCCTAATCCCTTCCTATATTAACCCATAACCCCACACACTTTTGGCAGACTACGGAACCTTCGGCAACTCACTCTCACATATATACATTTTTGCCAAAACACCATTATTCACGTTTTTATTTAGCCAAGCAATAGCAACCATATCTTCCTCTTCTTCTACCTCTCAAACTCACCATCAACACTCAACATTCAACCCTCTACCAAGACCCAAACTATAACCATTAAACTTCACCTTCATCTTTATTTCCAACCAAGCACCCATACCACCATTTTTGGCTTCCATCAAAACACCCCCTCCATCTTCAATACGAACCAGTCCACCGGACCAACACCCAAGACCGTCCACCGCCGTCCGCATCGCGTGCCGCCTTCGTCGAAGCGAGCCCGCGCCGCACATCGTCGTTCCGTCGCCGATCCAGACCGCCGTCCGCACCCAGCTGCCGCCTTCGTCGAAGCGAGCCCGCGCCGCGCACCGTCGTTCCGTCGCCGATCCAGGACCGCCGTCCGCACCAGTACGCCGCCGATCGCCTAGAACGCGACCCGCGACCCGCGACTCGCGACCCGCCGCGCCACCTCGCTCCTCCGCGTCGCGTCCCTACCCTGCACCGCCGCTCCTCCGGTCTTCCCCGGTTCGCACAAAAAGGAAGAAGAAACCAAATAAACCCCCCGTGTCATTTTTTTGTTTATTCGTAAGTTTTTTTTTTTTTTTTTCTTCTTCTTTTTTGTTTTCTTTTGTTTCAGAATTTTGGTATTTTTTTTTAAATAGGCCTAATGTACCTAAATGGGCTAGAAATAAAAATATAAAAGAACTAAAAAGGATAAATAAAAAAAAAAATGAAAAATAAAATAAAAAGATAAAAGTGAAGGAAATAAAATAATTGAAATAATTAAATAAGTGGGATTTATTAGAGTTAGCCATGATGACTTGTTAATCTCATAATTATTTTTTGGATCATCCGAGTTGCGACAACCTAATGATTCAAAAATTAAAAAGGGTTAATATAAAATAATTATTTCAAGAGGATTAACAGGAGTTGATGATGAATTGTTAATCTTGTAACTATTTTGGATCATCTGCATTTGGGACAACCTAATGATTCAAATCATTTTAAAAAATAAAATGCCATTTAATAAATAGTTAAAATTTGAATTTTTTTTTATCCCTTTTAAATAAATAATCTGTGGGTGACATATAGCGTGACGCAAATTTCTCTCATTCAAACTTTAATTTGATTAACAGAGTCGCGACGACCTGTTAATTCAAATTTTTAAAATAAAAATTAAAACTTTTAAATAAAATCAACCAACCCACATTTATTTTCTAAAGAACTACGTGACTTTGAGTTCCTCATTGCACTGAGCGAGTACGTAGGAGCAGAATTTTTATTCTGTCAAGCCAAATTTTATATTTTCTCAAATTCTTTATTTTTTTTAAATATTTTTAAAAAGGGTAAAACAAATATATTACGATATTATTAAATTTTTTTTACATAACCAATTTAGGGTAACCGTTTAGAACGGATGTATTAGGGGTGCTGTGGGGTTAAGTCTCCACCCTTCCCTATGCATAACCGACTCCCGAATCCAATCTGGTTCCAAAGACCATTTTCTAAAAGGGTTTTCCAATTTTTCCTAATTTAAATAAAATTGGTGGCGACTCCTAATTTATTTATTTTGTTTCGCCGCTCCCGCCGCGATTACGGTCGCGACAGTGACCATGTTTGGCCCTCTGGAGGAGAAAGATGCCATGTATGGAGAAGGCTTAACCTGTAACTCGGTTTTGGGAGGATGAATATATGCCATCGGAATCCTGTTATATGACATAGCCATTGAATGCAGATGTAAATAATCAACTGTCACAATTCTCAACCACATACACAAACTGACAGACAAGAGAAGTGCTTGTATATTTATGAGGAGATACTTGGTAGAATTGATGTAGGCTAAAATATCAAGACCATCTTTATAACTAAGTTCTGATGTTGGAAGGAAATGAGGATCAGCAATAAGCTCAAAGTCATCCGCATCATTCTCATCATTATAAAGAATCATCCCTGCTGCACCGGCCTCAAAAGCAACAAGGCTCTTTTCCACTCTTGCATTGTCACCTCTAAGACAAACCAATATTTTGCCCTTCACCTTCTGTGGGTCAATTGTTCCTTCCTTACATAGCTCACTACAGAAGGACAAGCATGTTACCATGTTGAAAACTTTCAAAGATGATAACTCAATGGAGAAGTTTCACTTTGTTTTAAATGCAACATCTAAACAGAAAAGATTTCAAGCAGTTCTTACGCATTTTCAACAGATGCATTAGCCACTTTTGCATGTTCAGCGCTAATGAGTGGGTAAAGTTTATCTTCTGGCAAAGCTTTAGAAAGGGTTGATCCCTGATAATCATGGATACAGATTGGAGAGGAAAATGGAAACAAGAAAAGATAAGAAAAAATAAAATGAGTTATCTTTTTTAGTGAAAAAAGATTGAACAATGACTAGAATGAAAGAAACACCTTGAAGCGCTGTCCATTAGGGAGTTCAACAATAGCTTCAAACTTTCTGTCCAAGGTACTTGCGCCTACTGTTATTATCCAAGGTGCAGAATTTGAGACGGTTCCTGGTACTGGTCCTGAATTTCCTGCTGCGCATATTACAGTGATACCATTCTTAACAGCATGAAATGCTCCAATTGCAAGAACATCAGTATAGTAATACATAGCAGAGCCTCCAATAGAAAGGGAAAGAACATCAACCCCATCATGTATAGCTATGTCAAGCTGCCAAGATATCAGCATCAAAGCACTCATTGTCATCAAGTGGTGGCCAGCAGACCTTGTAAGTAGCAACCCGGGCTTTAGGAGAACCACCTTTGGCAGTTCCATTGCCCAAGCCAAAGACATTTGCTCCATGAACAAAGTTCCCTCCTAATGTTGATAGCGTGTGAGAACCATGACCGTCATAGTCCCGTGCTGTGTTCAGCGTACTGTTTTTCATTGTATTTGGACCTGCGGAGGCAGCATACCCTTTGTTGAAGTACCTTGCTCCTATGAGCTTCCTGCATGAATTGCATTACCAAAAATATAGAACAGTCAGACTCAGACATTTCAAAATTTTCATTGCATTATCAATGTTTGTAAGATAGAAACTGCAGCATCAAGGGTCATAGTATTGAGACGACTAGTAGCAACCAATACTTCCTGGCATGATAATAAAAGCTAGCTTTTCCATTTTTCTTACCTTCAATTATATTAAGATGAATATATAAAAGTTCAAAATTTTAAATTGCAACCTAACAACACCAAATAAGACAAAGAAATTACAAAATGAAGAAATGAGTGTTATTTTATTTATTTTTGCATGAGATAGATGAAATAAATTTCTATTTGGGCTATTATTGTGGGGTGATTTAGGGCACATTTGGTACGATGTATAAGGTTTGATAGGATAAGTTTATATAATACATTATGATTTTATCAGTTGTTTGGTGAGACTACAGTATTGTATAAGTTTACCCAACATATCTTTCTTATACATTAAAATAACATATAACTTAATCAGGTCTTGTGGAGTGAGATTAGGCCTGATTAAATTTTGATGGATACAAAGCCCCAAAATTTGAAAAACACATTCAAACAAAAATAGTAAAAGAAAGGGGAAAGAATGGAGGACCAACGAACGTGGTGCGTGGTTTAGGGGGTGGGCAGCAGTAGCGGTTGGTCGGCATGGGTTGCTTGGGGATGATGGAGCTCTGGCGATACAATGGAGGACAACAGCTAGGTAACGCTTCTAGGTGGGGTGATGTGGGTTGATGGCAACGCAACTAGAGGACGGTGACGGCGGTAGAGGCATGAAGCCAGCGAATCTCACAGTGGCTGAGACAGTTCACAGTGGTGGCATAGCAAGTTGCGACTTTGGATTAGAGACATGGGGAAAGAGGTGTGGGCCGTGGAAGAGCGCGGCGGAGGACGGCGAAGATGAGGTAGGCAACGCAAGGGAGGCATATGTGCTTGGCCGGTGATGGTGGCTGACAGTTTGAGGTTTAGGTGGTCAGGTTTGCTGGTTCTCTGGCTTGTGTGGAGGACTATGGTGGTGGGCGATGGTTGGTTGTTGGCATTTCAGGGTGATAGTGGATCTGGGGTTTTACAAAGGCAGAGACTACTGGTGGATATGGAGGCAATGGTGATGCGTGAAAGTAGCAAGATGAAGGAGAGGTGATTGAGTGTTGGGTTGAGATGGTGGCTGTGGACTAAGGATGTGGAGTGGTGGCTAATTTGTGATTTTGAGGATATTATCTTATACAATACAGTATCTTATGCAATGTTGTGTCAAACACTAGATAGTATTAAAATTTTATTAAGCCTTATACTATCAAACATAATACAATCAGACTTTTTCCTATCTTGCGTACCAAACTGGCCCCAAGAGACATATCACATAACCACATGCATAGCTGGTTTATTTAGCAAAGAGAGGGGCATTTTTAAACATATAATAATGGAAATAAATTATCTTTCTAATGATTTAGAGCATGTTTGGCACGGATTAAATCCGTTGCCAATAATTTTTTTTAAAAAAATTGTTGTAATAGTATTCTTATATATTTGGTAAAATCAGTTTATATTTTTATACGAAATTCAATGTATTATAAAGTCTTTTTTTCATAATGCTAAAAGTTTAGCTTATAATTCTAGATTATAGATTATTCCTTACACTTTGAGATGTAAATACTATTTTATTATCAATCAAATAGCTTTTTTAATCATTCTATATCTATTTTAGTAATTTAGTGCATAAAAGCAATTCTTTTTTATACCATCTAAAAAAATAAATTAATTTAAAATTACTTTTCAGCTAACATATCCAAACATAAAACTGATTCTATTATAATCAATTATAACAAAAAAATATAATATAATTGATTATTGAAATAATTAAATTTTCACAACTATTCTAAATACGCAGTTAATTGATGCTTGTGAAGATACCATGCAACTCATGAAAATTAGCATTCTAGTCAATAGCCTATATAAAAGGGCAAATGTAGTTAGCGATGTAAGTGAGTGGTTTGGTTTGAGTTTTGGGAAAAAAATAAATTTGAACCAATCAAAATTAATTGGTTCGATTTTGTTCGGTTTTCGTATTTTTTTATAGTTAAATCCAAACTAAACTGAACCAAATATCTACGGATTGATTTGGCTCAGGTGATCGGGTTGGTCAATTTTTTTATACAAAAATTAGTTAAATAATTAGATTTCCATAGCAAAATAATAATAATAATAAACTTATAAATTTTTTTTCTAAAAATAGAATCAAGCTTATTTATCTCAATAAGCACACTATAAAGTATAACAAATAGACAAAGTCTAAATAAACAAATAAAATTAAAATATACATAACAATGGCTACCAGTACAAAGACAAGTACACAACAGCACTCAAACTTAATTCAAACATAACTAAAAGGAAACACAAGTACACAATATAACAATAGACAGGACCAAAAGTCAATCCAAACTTAATCTAAACTCAATTTAAACTCAATCCAAACATAAAAAAAATGATTCATTAAACATCATTCATCAAATCCAATTTATCTTTGAACTTCATCTTCATCCTGTAATAAGTACAAATGAAAACGTTATGATCCTTTATCTTCATTTCAATAACTAATGTCCAACGATTTAACAATGGAAATATTTGGTCCTCTAAGATCACTCTCAATACCACCTTAACTTATCTACCTTATAAATAATCACTCACCTATCATGCAACCTCTTATTATTTTATCCTACCAAATGTCAATGGATAATATAACTCACCCTATCCTATTATGCATTCATTGTAAGCCTAAGAAGCCACAATACCAATATCCCAAGCTTCTCGACTTTACCAACAACAAAAGAAACTTCATTGTGAGTTAGAATATACATCGAATAATCACTCAAAGAGATCCGAAAGAACACCTTCACCATAACAAAGAAAAGAAAATTTGTGAATTGCATCGGCAATTGTGGATTGGAGTCGGTCGATTAGGTATGAATAAGATTAGACAGAGAATTGTAGAGAGAGAACAGAGAAAAAAGTTATAACCAAATTAATTATATGACTCACTACCAATGATTAAACATTAATATATTACCTTCAATAATTGTGACTTCTGCAGATAGAGAGTATGGAAGTAAGAAGTTCAATATTTCATCTAATACATGTGGATCAGGTTCACGTCTCACATTCAATGACATATATATATATATATAGTTTTGTTTAATTTGGTTCTTTGATTTGAAATTTTAAATCGGAGAATCGAATCAATTAAACTTTATTTGATTTGGATTTTATCCAAATCAATTAATATACCTGAACTAAATTAAACTAATTTAATTAGTTCGATTCAGATTGATCAAATTATTTGAACTAATTTATATCTTTAAATATAATGAAAAACAGCTAAAAGGGTTAAAAATAATAACTTAATTACCTGTTACAACGGAAGCCGGTGATATCACTCTGACAGGTTCCTTTCCACCTTGAAGGAATGGATCCAATCCCCTCATCACTGAGGCTCGGAGATTCTGGCCATGCACCTACGACACAAATTTTGATCAAACAAAGTGAAATAAATAAATAAATAACGTAGGAATCACTGACCAACATAGACATTGCTTCTTAGCAAATAAGAAAAACTGACACAAATTGCTATTTCAATGAGTTATTGAACCCCTATGTATCACCAAAAAAAGTAAAAGTTTTTGAAACATAATGGGTCGCCAGTGATTTTTCACAAATTAAAAGGGTCCACCAATGTGATTTTACACGGCTGCAAAATAGGACAGATGATACTTTTCACAAATGTATTAGACCATCAGTGAATAGTGATTGCACATTTTATGGCTCTCTGTATTATTTAATATTCACCACTTTAACTATATAGTCATCTATATCTTTTATTTTATTATATTTTTAATATCATTACTAAAGCGGTGAACATTGAATGTAAATTTTTTGTTACTACTAGAACAACCAAGAATCTCACTGGTTATCCTATTCCAAATCCTCTACATGAACTAATAAGAATAAAAACAATTTTCACGTAAAAACGAAAAACGAAAACAATTTCTACTAGTAAATCCAAGTTTGGACTCATCTATGATGTGATGGGACCCACTGTAAAAATTAACAAAATCACCATATGGCAGAAAGCCTGAAACAATGTGGGAAGCAAAATTACCAGTGTCAAGGTGTCCTATAATAGTATCTTCACCAAATCTGGCCTTTTCAAACAGGGAACTGGGGTGATTTAAACCATTATCTTCCATTGACATGAATTCCCACGAATGCGTAGTGTGTAATTTTCTTCCTTGGTTTAAGAATACTGACAGAACGTTTGGATGCTCTACATCAAACAGCCAACATTAGCTTTGATAAGGTGGAATTTTTGTTCACCACACTGAAAACAAGGATGTTCTACATTCTTACTTGCAATGTTCGTAGCCTCTTCCTCTTCGAGGACGGCAGCAAAACCGTTGATGTGCCTTGTGTAAGAATAAAACATTGCTTCTTTTGCTTTCTCAGAACTGCATGGCAATATTAATTCAGAGATACAACATTGAACTAACAAAAAAAAAATCACTACAAGTCAAATTTCTGGCACATTTTTTACATTCAAACAGTGTACCTTCCCAAATAGGATCCAAGTAATTCATGATGAGCTTCTGTAACTCTATCAAAATCAGCTTCTGTGACTCCTGGACCATGCTCATGCGATCCCAAGTACACTATGTATGACTTTAAAATAAGTAAATAAATAAAAAGAAGCAAAATGACCTAATAATAATGAGTTCAAATCATTGCACCAAAGCAAAAAAGAAGAAAACATAAAGGAACAGAATGAGTGAGTTTTTCACAATAATAGAAATGCAATACAGAACCAAATTGTTTATATGAGAAGGAGATATTATAATGACATAAAGCTTACCTTTTTTGTAGCAAAAGCGGGTGCTTGAAACAGATAAAGAAGAATGAATGATGAAAAGAAGAAAATTGAATGCTTTCCAGGCCACATTCTGCTTTAACAATGGTCTCAAAAGAATTAGTTTGAAGGTGACAAGCTCAGTGCTCTTTACTCTTTAGTTAAAGCAATGGTGAAATACAAAAACACCACAGAGAGAGAGAGAGAGAGAGCAACAACATAAGTAGATAGCTCTTTCCCCGGTTCTCCCAAAAGGGTCTTCTACTAATGGGAAAAGAAATATGTTTATATATATGAAGTGGAAAGCAAAGATCACAATCTTGCAACAAAACTAAGAAGTGAAAAAAGGAGTACCACGCTGACCATAATCCCTCAAATGATGGAGGGTTTCTCTTTGTGATCATGTTTCTGTTAAGATGAGAGATTTTATCCAAATATATTTGTTAAGCTGTTTAAATGAATATGAGGAAATCTGGAAGGAATAACTAATAACTATATAAGTTGCAAAAAATCCGAACTAGTTCAATTTCAGATGCAGAGAACTCTCGTGTCTTGGAGGAGGTATTATATTGAGGAACACTGGCTTGTACTACCTATGCTACTGCATATACATAAGGAGTTTACTTTTCTTCCTTTTTTATTTAAAAAAATTGGTAGTGTTCATCAATGATTGTAGCATGCTGATGCACAAACCTCGAGAGGTTCTCTTTTTATGTCTTTTTTTTTTCCTTTTCCACCCAACATAATAGATGGAAAGAGGGTATTGGTTTTGCTTTTTGATCATCAAAGACGTTTGCATGATTGCCAGATCATGTCAATGATTTGTTTGATCCTAATGAACGTAATAAAAGCCTACATATTGATTGATATTGATTCCAAATTTACAAGAATCGGGTTTTTGCAGAGGCACAAGACATGCTTAAACCTTCAAGTTCATATATACCGATTAAGCCTCCTTGTTTGGGCATGTGCTACTTGCTTGTACTTGTACCAATGCCTGTAATGTGAACAACGATACTTTCTACCATCTACACCTAAGGATTTCTCCCAAAGGAAGTGGGATAACTGAGTATAGTTGATAAGATAACATATATTGATAGAGTAATCATATTATTTGATCTCCTTGGCAAACCTTGTCATGTGAACTGAGCAGACAACCATCTTCACCCTTTACATTGTTCCTCACAATCCTGACCATAATAGAAAACACCTACTGTCCTCATTATTAACCTCTAACTAACCTTCATAGTTCATACTTTCTGGATTACACCCCTTCACTATTTAACATCAGTTGCTTGAAGGGCAGTGAGCTTCGTTTTTGAGTTCAAACGTTCATGTTAAAGGACCAGGAACTATAGTCATTTTAAAATTCAACTATGTTAAAAGATTGAAACAAAGTCATATAAGTGGCTTCATTATATTTGTCACATGGCTCTTAATGCAAGAGTCCTTGGGGCATGTGTGGATAATACACATGTTCATATAATTACCATGTGTTAAATTCACTAAATAAATCTTTCATTTCTCATTTTCTCTCAACTTTTTCAACTTTCTCTAGCTCCCATGTTTCTAATTTCAGATGAGGAAGAATAATCACCCGGGTTTTAGCCGACAGATGAGGAAATATGCTACATATATTTAGAAAAATTAAAAGCAACTTATTGCACCGGACTTTTACTTTTTTATTTTCCATTTCCTTCTTCTCAAATATAGTTAATAAATGTTGAAAGCTACTTAGGTGACGTTTGATTCACGTAACAATTGTTTATTCTCAGCAAAAATGTGAGTCCTAATAATATTAATTGATGAAAGTGTTACATATATTTTGGAGAATACTTTGTGAATTTTTGAAAGAGCATTGCTATATCACTAGGTAGTACCCGTTGCATTGCAGGGGATTTTTTTTTTAAAGTTTTATTATGTGTTTAAAATATATTTTAGAGACTTTATTTTTAACATGTTATATATATATATATATATATATATATATATATATATATATATATATATATATATATATAATGTTATGAATTTAAATCATTTAAATTGCTAACGATTTATTTTAAAATAAAAAAATAGTAATTCCACTGAATATCTTCTTAACTATTTTGAGATTTGATTAAGAAGAAAATTAAGAAGATTGAAATTTCTCTTAACTAAGAAGATATTTGAGAGATAATTAAGAATATCGGGAGAAGAAAGTGAGAAAAGTAAAGAATCTTTCTTAAGGGAGAAAATAACACATGAAATGAGATATACTTGAACACTTCATAAGAAGAATATGCTTAAAAATTTTCACACTCTCAAGAGATAATATTTAAAATTATTTTGGATAAATTTAAATAGCCCAAATGAGAATCTCTAGGAACAGTATCAAATAACAATAATAGGGTGTCCCACAATGTAATTTGATGGTCTCCACTTATGAAACAAAATCCGCACCTAAGATTAGAAGTGAGTCAAGTCGACTCGTGAATTACTCCCAACTTGGTTCATTAATAACTCAATAAGCTAAGCTCATGAGCTAACGAGTCTAAGTTTGAGTTTTGCTATGCTCAACTCAATAACTCGTCAATCGACTTTGTGTGTGTGTGTGTGTGTGTGTGTATATATATATATATATATATATATATATAAAATTAAAAAAAAGATGATAAAATTATGATAGAAGACATGATTAAGTATGTTAATGATTGTTTGGTTGAACTCTTGGATTTGTCATAATGCAAATTTGTTGGTTGGTTGGATTATGGTGTGTTGCGTAATAATTAATGAATATGACTTGATAATTTGGTATTATGTGTATGATATATAAATTATGTTGAAAGTAGGTTATCGACTTTTGGCTAAACACCCTAGCTTATTAAGCATAAATGACTTAATTTGTACCCAACTTGAGCTAGCTTATTAAGTTCGAGCTGCTTGTGAGCTTATAATGAGTTGAGCTTGAATCAAGAAATTAAACTCACTCTTTATTGAGTCTAAGCCTAAGTTGAACATATTATCATTGAGTTGAGCCTACGCTATTCAGCCTAACTCAACTAACTTTCATCTATATTATTCGGCTATATATATATATATATATATATATATATAATACTTTAAATTTAATATATATTTAAATATATATGTGTTTGATTTTATTTTTTATATTATCAAACTTTTTTTAATTAATATATAAAAGTTTCTTAAAAAATTATTTGATATAAGATTCGAACATGACTCATCTAACTCAAACAACTTGTAAATTAAGAATGAACCGAATTTGAGTCAAGAAAATAGACTCATTTTCTTATTAAACTGAGTTTAAACTAAACAAATGTTTATTGAGTTGAACTTGAATTAGGCTTAACTTAACTAGCT
The DNA here is from genome assembly GCA_029884605.1 of Ormosia emarginata. Lineage (NCBI taxonomy): Eukaryota > Viridiplantae > Streptophyta > Magnoliopsida > Fabales > Fabaceae > Ormosia > Ormosia emarginata. The sequence continues at coordinate 1,523,727 of JAQQTP010000054.1, forward strand.
TCCAACCTTATCCACACTGATTATTTAACTTTCCATATTATGTGAGGTTGTCCACTTGGTAGGCTCTATAGCACTACTCATTTATTATATAGGGATGGATTAGCAAACTCATTCCACGAATACGCACGAAACGAAGAAAAACCGTACACACACATTCGTATAATTAAGTGTCACTCTTAAATTCATGCACGGTTTCACGAATTTATTTTCGTGAAAATGAGCATTTTCTATATTCAGTTCTTTTGGTTCCAAGACAACTTTTAAGAGTTCTCGACATTTTTTTTTTTAAATGCCTCTGAATTTCTTAAAACATCTATGATGTAGTTGTAGTTATATAACGGTAGCGAGCCTAGTGACAACAACAACAATAGTATGGTGGTGATAATAAACGTAATATGATAAGTGATGTCGTGACGAGAGGTGAGCAATGAGGGACGGTCCCATGTACAAAGTTATGGGGGTAGATGTTCCCATTAACTTGAAAAATAATTTATTATATATATTGATTAATTATTATTATTTTATCATTATGTGTTCAATTGCTTCCATAACAATTGTTATATTTTTAACATTTACATATTGTCCTCATTAACAAAAATAGCTCGGTCCGTCACTGTAAGCAATGATATCATTTACATTTTATTTCCAAAAATAAAAATCAGATAGTTATACCCACCTCCCCACAACATTGTTTGAGTATGTTTACAATCAAATATTTTAGGAATTGATTTAATTTATATTTATTTAAAAGAAAAATATAATTTATTTTAGGCAAGAAAAAATATATTTTAATGAAATAAAAAAGTAATACAGCAAAAAATGATAAAATAAAATTAAAGAATTAATATCTTAATTATGGTTGTAAATTCTGATTGATTATAAAATATTCATATGAGATATATTGTGCAACATTTAAATTTAATGAAAAAGTTAATTTAGGAAAGATTTATACTGATTGATTAAAAAATTAATATTAATATCTCAATTATATATATTATGATATGAATATTTATTAGAAAATATTGATATTTGATATTGGCAAGCATTTAGATTTAATGAATGAAATCAATTTAGGAAAGATTGAAATATTATTGCATTGTTTTCTAATAATTAATTAATTAAAAAATAAATTAAAATTAGAGTGGTCATTTGTTTGAGTTATAAAGTGTTCAAAATAAAATCACAAAAACATACAAAGGAAAATACCAATGGTAATTTATATCGAAGGTATTGTGCCAAGTAAGCTTGTTTGGAATATGAAGTTTTGAATTGCATTATCAGTTGATTGTCCAATATGAGAAGATATGTTGATTATTCTAATATATGATATTCATGTTTATATTGATAGTCTAATATGATAAAGTAAAAAAATGCTAACAACACATTATTTTGGACATTTCTTTTAGTACTTATTTTATTATTAGTTCAAAAGTAAACGTTCTTAACATTCTTCTCCTAATAATTTTTTTAAATGTATGAAATGTATTAATAATAAAATAAATATTAAAAGAAGTGTTCAAAAAATATATTATTAATATTTATCTGAGAATATATTCTCATGTTTATATTGACATCTCTTATATGTGGGGTGGTTAAGTGGTTAACATAGAAGCAAATTGCTCATAAATCCTAAGACACATGATTTTATAAGCAAGTAATTTAGTATTTAAATATTTAATGTTATTATTTACTCTTTTTTTTGTTGGATGAACTCATGGCATTCCCAAAAATTCTCAAAATATATTATGTAAACTTAATGTCCCCTTATTGTTCGGCATTAGATATCATTTATTTACTTAATTTATTAATAAAATAATCTTTTCCAACTTTATTATTGTTATTTGTCAATGTTTACTGCCATAACCATTGAAAACATTTTCCTTGTTTTATAAACAGAAAGGGTCGTTTTCTTGAACCGAATTGTGGGCCTTATAGGCCGAAAATTTAGGTACAGGGAGACCAACCCAATGACAAGGCTGATCTGCAACTCCGTAGAGCCCAAAATGGTGAAGAAATATCAATGCAGAGATCCATGGAAGTGGAATCTAAGAAAGAATGCACATCATAAGGTGCTGTCTATACAACTTTGCTAATTGCCATCACAACTATGGTCTATGGCTGCAGTTTGCACAATGAAGATGAAAGCATATGAGTCAAAATCTTTTAGATGGACTGTGCAATTGTGGCCGATATTTGGCCAAGTAGCCTTATTAATTTCTTTAAGAATTGAAATGACTAAACGGATTAGTGGTCCCAACTCTCTCAATTAGCACTAAGCAGGGATCATCCTGACACCACCACAATGAAAGAAGGACTTCCATCCCTGGGGCCACAGTAAATTAATCAAGTTCAGGAAGCCATTGTCCTGTTGACAGCTACACATATTTGCTTTGTTTGCTTTACCTGGATCCAATGAAAACTTGGCCATTTCGACTTGAAGAGACATTAGAAATTATTATATTATATTATATTATATATGATGAGCTAATTAAAACTATTTTATATGCAGGCTGCTTGAAAGTTGAGAGTGACAAAGTTTGAGGTTTACAATGTTGAGAGTAATAAAGCTTGGGATTGACAATGTGATTATATCTGAGACTACAATGATTTAGCAATTTACCAGCTTAGTTGCTTTAATAATAATTTTCTTTTAAATATATAAGAGAGCTTTTGCTTCACAAATCTGTACATGCTTCCATTTTGGCACTCATTGATATTTGGGACTTTGGGATGAGAACCTTCACTATGTGACTTTAATTACTTTAACACAAGTTTCCTTTTAATTGTTAGTCTAAAATCACTAGGTAAAAGGGTGAGTTAAACCTTAATGTTTACTTATAATTATTTTCTGTTTGGCTGTTCAGATTTACCATAGAACAAACAATGTCCCTAAGAAAACCGCCTATATTCTTGCAAGGTACCTTTTAACACTCATTACTTTGCTACTCATATGAGGTATATATTATGCGGAAGATAGTTTTGCTTAGAACAAGAAGAAAAATAAAGCCTTTCTCTCATCTAATTACATTTTTTTCTCTTAATTATTATTATATTATATTATTAGTATAGTTAACAGATGAAACATACAAGTTACAACGGCTAGAGCTAGTTTAATACATTGATGATACTGCACAAATTTTTCTTTTATATTAAATTGTTTGATGGTGATGGAGTATGAGTTTCATGATCACAGTTGTCCATATTTGATCCAGCTTCGGTTCTGAGAGGAACCGACCCCTGCATCAAACTAAGCTAACGCACACTGCAACTCTGGCCTTGTCTTATTGACTGGTTTTGGCCTCCTCTGGAGATCACAATAAGTCATTGACCGTTTTGCTAATATAAAATAATATTATGCTTACCAATGGACTCATAATCATTAAAGCTTAAAGCTTGTCCAGTATAGGGATAATAAAAAAAGTTTGAACTTTCAACAAAGGAAAAAGGATTTGACAGATAATCACACACCCCATTTTACATGTAACTTAAAAGAGAGAAAGATGTAAAATGTGATGTGAAAATTTGAAACGAGATTTGGGGGTGGGGGGTGGGGGGGGTCACCTTTTCCAAGGGAAGAAAATCCAAAAAAGACTACCTGTAAAACCCAGGCAGCTTTGGCTCTATCTAATGGAACTATTTGTTACAAAGGCTTTTGGTTGCCGCCTTTGCCAATTGGACCCGTCTTCCCTTTCCTCACTTCCTTCGTGGATTTTCTCTTGTCTCTCCCCTCACTTCTATCTGCTTTAACACCTCCTTAAATCCCCCATAGGTCTCTAGGCTCCAAAAGCAAAGAGACTCATTTGAAGTCCTTGAAGTCATAGAAAAAATTCAATTTATGAACAAAGCACAAGAAGCAGATTCCCCTCCTTAAGTTTGGCCTCCTCCTAGTCTATATATCTATCCCTCTGATGATATATAACGGTATGTAGCTCTTAATTTTGCTGTCAAATGGACTATTTCTATGACTAATCAGTCATCACACACACATAAGTACTGTGTGCTCTTGTATTGCTAGTTCTTGATAATCTTCGTCAATCTTAGCTACCTTTTACCCAGAGAGAGTGTGTGTATATCTAGAACCTTTCTGGTTTTTTTGGAACTGGATGTGTGAATGAAAAGGAAACATATGATTTACTTCATTCATTTTTTTGATGATGCAGATTCTGATGGTGAAGCTCAAGCTCCTTGTTGGGGCCCTGCTATATATCTGCTCTGATTAATATATCTGAAATGATGTGCTTGCCTGGCTCCCTGAATGCCATCTAAGAAGCTTGTCAAAAGGATTGACAACCTTCTTACTTGGCATGAAGGGAGCCATGCAGGCTGCTCATCAATCAGACATACATGGTGATAGATGTTTCCAATTTCAACCGCTAACAAGATGCGCTTTCCATCATAATTATGATCATGCCCTGCATACCTTATGTTAATTATTCCTTTTTTCCATTTCTATATATCTCATATCAGAAGCTGATAGTTTCTTAGAAATCTTATGCAGGTTTCACAATCACATCTAAACATCCTTTTCCGTTTCCATGCTTCAGTTTTGGTGATGTTTATTTCAGGAATCATTTTCTATGTTTGGTAAAGATTGCCTTGCACCATTTCATATATCTTGGTACCATGTTCATGTCATTCCTCTACTTTTTTCCTTCCCTTACTTTTCTGTTTTCTTACTTTACCAGATACCCTTTAGTCAATTATTTATTTGATCTTGCTCCTCTAAAGTTATTAACGCATACAACACTGCAGGCCCATGCTTAGAGTTGGCCGGGAAGACAATGTGCATGCGGAAAATGAGTACAGCTTCTATACCACTGGGCACTAGGGAAGAGAAATTGTCTGGTCACAGAAGAGTTCAATTGCTGCCAAATTAAGTTAATCATGGAGTTTGTGAATATGTGGCTGTGAAATACTGCCATCATTCGAACCTGCCATTGTATTTAGATTTGATATATATAAATATATACAGTGACAAGTGCTTTGTGCAATGTGTGTAGTCACTATCTTACTGCGTATGATGAGGTTATTTTATGTTACACATGTAACTCTTCTGGATCTTAAAGGAGTCTCTGTATTTCTGTCCACTTAAGCCCAATATAAACATGGCCCTAACACATTTTAAGGCACTTGTTTGAAGAAAAAAATGAAACAAAATTATTGTCATAACACAGATTATAAGTTAGAATTTGCTTTTTTTTTTTCCTTACTTAAAAAATGCAGAGTTATTTGTCAATGACACATTCACAGCTATTTTAGTTTTAGAAGACTCTTGTCTTTGACTCTGGTGGACTTGAGCAGCCAAGTTTGACACGGCGAGACAGTGACCGATCTATACGGCATAATACAAAAAAGTAGATTGCCATTTGAAGGGGAATGTTGATATAAAAAACAAATGAAGGTAAAAGTTGAAGAATGGAGTGAAAATGAAAAGTGATGAAAAGATTTAAATTTGTATTTATTAGCAAGGGCTCCAATGTCACGAGAATTTGGTGAGCTAAATAAACAAAATATATTGCTATCAAGATATAAGTAACTTGCTTGAGTGGCTTCTATATGAGCGCCGGTGGAATGTGAGTGCAAGCACACATCTCGTATAATACATCTTAAACTTTAAAGAGTAAATTTAAGTTTAGAAAGCGAAATACATAGTGGAAAAATTGTTGATCAGAAACTCTTTATGTTGTTCTTCAATAATTATTCATAATTTCATATGCACTTTGTTCTTTATAATCTGGACTTTCTTTGTTTTAAAGAGTTAATACTTAATTAATAATATTGTTAGTTAGTGGAGGAGGGAACATTCTCTCTCATTTGTTTGTGAGAATTATTGCACGGTACACTAAGTTAAAGCTCAAATGACTAGTAATATAAGGTGCATTTTAAAATTAATAAAATTATTAAATGTATAAAATTAGTAATAGCATATTTATATTTATATATTGTTATTATTATTATTATTTTAAAAATATTATAAGAAACAATTAATAATATTATTAAATGTATAAAGTGAAAGTGTTGATTAAAAAAGTTTTTAAACAAACATAAAAATATATAACAAAATTAATTTTAATTTTTAACATTCTATATTTATTTATATTTGAGAATTTTTATTAAAAAATAGACTTCAAGAACTTAACTTATTCAAAATAATAATTGACATAATAACTTTTAAAATATATATAAGTTATAAATATAAAGTATACAATAATTCATGCTACCACGAGTAAGATAAATAGATATTATCTAGATCAATATGATTCTTATTTTATCACTATTCAATCGTTAACCATTAACGAAAAGAACATTGTCTTGTTCAAGAGAGTTCAAATACGCGTATGCATGTGAGCGTCAGTCCAAGCAAGTCCCACATATAAGATAGGATCCAGTCCACCCCATGCACAGAGCGGAGCTACGTTGGGTTTGAGGGGGCCTTGCCCCTCCTTTGCTTTTTTTTTTTCTAAAATATTTTTGTTTACCAATTTTATCTTAATTATAAAAAAAATTCTAACTTAGCCCCCTAACAATGATGTTTTCTTCCTCAGCCCCCTCTAAGTAGTGTAATAGTCTAACTCCGCCCATGCCCATCCATGTATCTATTTGAATTTTTGGGAAAAGCCAAAATAGATAGTTCCATTTTCCCTAGTAAACATTGGTCGAATGATTGAAAAAAAAAAGTTGTTCCTTTGGATATGTGATCTAATAGAAATAGCATCATGATATTGGTCTATACAAGAGTCACATGATTAGCTTAGTGTGCACATTTTTTACCATTATATAAAATCTCAATTTATAAATTCTTATAGTCTCACTTACGAGTGTATATAGAACATGTTTAGTTTGATCCGATTTCGATTCAATATTTTAATCGAGATATTTTTTTGAATCCAAACTTTATTGGATTACGATTTGATAATGATCGGTTATAAACCAGGCTAATTAGATATATAGATATAATGTATAAAATTAAACATTAAATATAATTAAATTATAAAATCATAAAAGTGAGAAACTAAAATTAAGATATATTTTACAATATATATTTTAAAAATAATAATATCAATATAAATATATTATCATATTATACAAAAATTATTAATTTAAGTTAAGAAATCTTATTATTTATAATTAATTATAAAATAAAATATCAATTTAAAAATAATTTTGAATGCAAGATTGTATTAAAATGACTCAAAATATAACTCGAACCAATTTTAAAAACAAATTAAGACTAATTTATAAAATTAAAACTCGTCTTATTTAGTTTTGATCCAAGTCGGATTAGTAAGCTGGACTAGATCTTGAATCTCACTTCTCTCATATCTACCATGTTTTTTAACAAATTTTATAATCTGTTTAATTTCTCTTTTAACTAGTAATTCTTTTTTTTTAGCTCTCAATTTTTAATTAGGACATTCTTAGAGACAGGGAAAAGGTAAAATAATTCCCAAATCTTATCATTCTCGTCCTAAATAAGAATACTTGAAACTCAATAGGTAACATAGTTCTCATAAATTTTGGCTATTAAGCGTGTTTTCTAAGTTTTAGTTACTTATTAATAAATCAACCACAGTTTTAAAAGTAGAATTTGGAATTGTAGAAACTCTGGCACTCAAAACTTCTGGTATTATGTTACAACCCTCTGCGGAAAAGTTTCCCCTCACAAAATGTAAATCTAGAAATTAAATTTTTTTCCTCAACAATCACCAATCGTACAAGTGAAATTCTCGTGCCAAAACTGATTTGCGGCACAAAACCCGTAAAAGATCACAACTTCAGTTTAACTACTACCAAACAAAAGGTTCAAATAACGTATGAATAGTTGTAGAAGACAAATTGTATACGCTTAAGTCTGTACGTAAAAAATAAAACGAAGGAAAAAATATTTTTTTTAAATAAAAAAAGTAATAAAAGTGAGAAAAAATTAGAGAAGAAATAAGACAACAATAAAAAAAACGAGTAGAGAATGTATACTGAAGTGGAAATAAAAGAAATAGATAGAGGAAGTATATATATATATATATAGAGAGAGAGAGAGAGAGAGGTCTAGAAGCAGGTCCCATCATTGAGGTGAGTTCCACGAGAAAGCCCATAGAAAACCTACAATAAGAGAAGATAGGGTAGGAGTGTATTAGATGGAATTATTGAACGCTGCTAGACTCTTTACCTAATCTTAAAAGAGTAATTTTTATGTAAGTGTAGTTTATTATATTATTATTTAAGTATTTAAATTATTATTTAATTTTATAAAAATATTATTAATAATTAATATAATTATATGATAATTTTTATTATTTTATATATAATAAAAATAATTTAAATATTTATAATAAATTATATTTATTAAAAAATTACGTTATGTAAATTCTATATTTGAGAATTTTGATTTTAAAAAGTTTTTTTAAAAAAAGAAAAATATTTATTTTTTATTTTAAGTAAATACTTATTATAATTGAGTTTTTTTAAATAAAATAAAAGATAATAATATAATCTTTCAATCATCTTTTATTTATTATAATTCATTTAATTTAAAAATAAAAAATAAATTTTATCTCCTTTTTTTTTCTTTCAAAACCCTTCATCCAATAAACATGAGAGAAATCATTGAGGTAAATGTCTTGTCCACGCAAAATATATTTATTAACAATATACAAATATAGATATACCTAATATAAACTAAGAAAAATGCTAAATGCTATGAGTCAAGTTTCGTAGAATGAGCGACGAATTTATAAGGGTAACGCATCACAACTGCGTTTTGTGCACTGGTTTTCCATGTTTATTTCTATCTCTGACTGTGATTGGTGGGTTAGTTTCGTGAATTGGTTTTGTGTGAAGGAGTTTGGGTGAAATAGCAATTCTGATAAACTAATTTTATTCGGATAAAATTCTTAAAATAAGTTTAAATTATTTCTATAAAAAAATTATTAAAATATATTTAAAAATATTTTGTTGAATTTAATTATTACTTAACTACTTATTCAAAAAAAACTAATGTAATAACTATCCAATTCTAAAGTGTGAAACTATCCTTATTTAGTTTTACTTGCTCAATTGCTTGTATGTGAAAAATGAAAATAACTCTGATTTTTTAATTTATTTTTTTTACATCATTTTTATATATTTTTTATTATTTATTATATATAATTTTTTAAATTTTTTTATTAAATTATATACTTTTAAAAAAAGTATAAATAATATATACATCTCTAAAGAAAAAGTGTATGATTAATTTTTTTTTCAAATGAAAAATCTGAAGGCTATAAAGCTACAAACAAGGGGAACAGACAACAGGCCACCAATTCAAAGTTACGGGGCAGATAGTTGATTCAACAACTTAACCGGTCCCCCACCAAATTAATTAATTAATTAATTGACATGTGAAACATTTGAAGTACAATAGTTGGGGCTCTCGTTTGGAAATTTACAGGAAAGTGAACTGTTTACATTACATAGGGTTGAATCTTCTAAAAGGAATGTGGTGACTTTTGAGAGCTAGTCAAGCCAACAACCGACATGGCGCAGAAGGAAAGCAACATGTTATTATAAGTGAAAGGACTTGAATTTTTTAAATATATAATTTTAAATTTAATTTTAAAATTTATATATATAAAAATAATATTATTAAAAAAATTTATTTAAATATTTAATTATATTTTAAAAAATTAATCTTTTATTTGATAAGTGAGAAAATATTATGAGAGAAAAAAAACTAACATAGGGGCATGGCCATGGAGTCTATTACTAGTATTCTTTTTCTAAAAAAAAAAAAAAATATAATCTGGTATAATAAATATTATAATCATCTCAATATTTAAGAGTGTGTTTAAAATAAATAAAAAATAAAAAATAATTTGATTTATAAATCAAATATAATTAAATATCATATTTAAAATTTTAAAAAATAAAAAATAATTTAATTTTTAAAATTTTATAGATTTTATTCTTTTAATTTTAAAAATTTTATTAAATTTGATAAAATTTATTATGATTTGATTTAATTTAAAATAAATAGATTATTTTACCTTTTGTAATTATCTTTTATAAGAATTAAAATATAAAATAATAAAATTAAATTAAATTAATTTTTATTTTAATAAATTCTAAACATAAAATTTAATTTTTAAATTAATTCAAATCATATTTTTGTAAAAAAAATTAAATATTAAATTTAATTTTTAAATCAAATCAAATTAATTTAAATAAAATAAAAATATTTCGCATTTTTATTTATTACAAAGACATATATGTCAATTGAATTGAGTTACTAATCTTTGCATAAGGCCTAAAAATAAATAAGTGTCTACTAGTCCAGCCAGTTTGCTGTTGATTCCCTTAAGTAATGATTAAATATTCGCATGCTTTTTAAGTGATTATGCTAACTTTAAGTAAAGTTAAAAATATTAAAGAAATGCACATGAGCGCTAGAAGGAGGGCTTGAACCTCCGACCTTGTGGTTAACAGCCACACGCTCTAGCCAACTGAGCTATTCCAGCAAGTTTGGTGGTACACGTTAAACTTAATAATTTTAGTGCATACAATTGTCTCTTATGTTCACAATACAGTGATATTTCAAACAACATAACAAGAAGTGAGGAACTTTTACGTTGCCCGTATTAGGAATATGATGTTCTACTCCAAGTACCAACATAGTAAAATGTCCCCGTCCACTACTGAAAATTAAACCTAAGAGAAGACAAGGCTTTGATTATACTGTACAGTGAGAAGTTTCCTTCTTTCTGTTGTCAGTCTCACCACGTATATTAAGAATTTTAAGTGCAGCCATGTGAATTGTCTCATTCACAGCCACCCAATTGATGGGTTTCCCTTCTTTAGTGGAGAAATAAAGAAGGAGATATAAAGAAAAATAATAATAAATAAAAGAAAGATTAATATGGGAGACTTTTAAGGAGAAGAAATGAAGAAAAACTCTCCGTATATGATGGTCATCAATTAGCTTAGAGTGTTGGTTATAAAAGTCTTGCCTTTGTTCATTTGTAACTATCCTGGAGTAAAACCAAAACAATAGTGTTTTGAGAGAAAGAAAAGAAATCCTCACGTGTGTGAGAGAGAAATTCTTTTGAGAGAAAAATCAAAAGAGAGTTTAGTCATTAATATTTTTGTGAGATTATTATTACTACTTTTGTAATCCCATTAATTTATAATGGAAGATATTTTTGTTGTCTCATTGTGATTATACATAGTGTGGGAAAAGACGAATCATGGGATAATAAATTATTTATTGGCCTTGTATTAGGTGATTTTATTTGGTATCTTTCCCAACAAGTGGTATCAAGAGCTTCGGTTCATTACGTAATTTAACTTGTGTTATTCACAATGGAAGAGTCAACCTCGACGTCATCAGCAACAATGATTAAGTTAACATCTTCAAACTACTCCATTTGAAAGCCCAGAATAGAGGACATCCTCCACTACAAAGATCTATACCAGCCTTTGCAAAATAAAAGGACGAAGCTAGACGACAAGTCTAATGATGACTGGAATTTGATGAATAGGAAAATTGTCGGGCAAATTCGACAATGGATAGATCAGAGTGTCTTTCATCATGTAGCGCAAGAAACAGTTGCGTACACGTTATGGATGAAACTAGAGTCCTTGTACGAGAGAAAGATGGCCCATAATAAAGCCTCAACTATTCGATGATTAGTGAACCTCAAGTATAGAGAGACTCGGAGTGTTTCCGAACACTTGAGCGATTTTCAAGGATTGGTGAATCAACTCACCAATATGAAGATGGTGCTTGACGACGAATTGCAAGCATTGTTACTTCTCAGTTCCTTGCCAGACAATTGGGACACACTTGTGGTTTCATTGAGTAATTCAGCACCACAAGGTGTTCTAACGTTGGACATAGTAAAAGATAGCATGTTCAATGAAGAATCAAGAAGGAAGGAACAAGGAATGCCGACAGAGTCTGAGGCGCTTGTCACAGAGTATCGTGGAAGAAGCAACAACAGGAAGTTCAATACTAGAGACAAGTCAAGGGGCAAGTCAAGAGATAAGTTCAGAGGAAAATCGAGGACAAGAAGAGACGTAGAATGTTACTACTGTCACGAGAAAGGCCACATGAAGAGAGAATGCAGGAAGCTCAAAAGAGAGCAACAAGAAAATGGTGATGCGAGTAACATAACCGCTACCATTTTTCATGGAGATGAGGTAATCTTTGTTTGCGATGATGGTCATATTAATTTGACATCACAAGATACATGTTGGGTCGTGGATTCCGGTGCATCATTTCATGTAACCTCACGAAGGGATTTCTTTACCTCTTATACAAGCAGTGATTTTGGTCATGTGAGAATGAGGAATGATAATAGATCCAATATTGTGGGAAAAAAGAGATGTTCGCCTAGAAACAAACATCGGTTGTCGCCTAACATTGAAAGATGTGAGACATGTTCCTGACATGCGTCTCAATCTAATATCCACAGGCCTACTAGACGAAGAAGGCTATACTAATGTGTTTGGGGATAGGAAATGGAAGCTAACACAAAGTTCCCTGGTGATAGTTCGAGACAAGAAAGTAAGCACTCTTTATGTGATAGAAGCCAAAGTCAATAATGAGTGTGTTAATGCTCTCGGAGAAGACTCCTCAGTCGAGCTATGACATAAACGGCTCGGACATATGAGTGAAAATGGGCTTCAAATTCTAGCCAAAAGAGATACATTGGCAGGTGTGAAAGGATCGAAAATGTCTATTAAGCCATGTACACATTGCTTGGCTAGAAAGTAACATAGAGCTTCATTCCGCTACAAGGTGTAACATCTCAAAAATTGATAATTTTATGATAAATAATCATTTAATAATATTTGGGATTTTTGGAAGAAAAAAAATTCAGATTTTTTTGAGAACGCGAAATAATTTAATAGTATTCTTCGTTTTACGTGCACATTGGGCAGAGTCGGAAAAAACGACTGTAATTCTTCGAAAGTTAAAAAATTTTATGACAAATATTCATTTTATAATATTTGTGATTTTTGGGAATTTTCTAAATTTTTTCTAAAAACGTCAAATATTTTAATATATTTCTCGTTTTACGTGTGCACTGAGCAGAACCAGAGAAATGAGATATTTTCTCCGAGGACCTTGAATTATGGAAACGTCGATGGGGGATCTTACTAAACCCGAAGCCGGACATAGTTTATGAGGTTTCACGTTTTTTAAGAAAATTTTAACAAATAAAAATTCATCCGTCAGATAAATTAATACTGACTTTTGTCGACTGTAACTATTATCCATTAGATAATAGCATGTAATAAAAATCTTATCACCTTATCCATATGTAATCTACTTTATGTCATAACAAATATACTTTAATTCAAATATAATGTTATTTTAATCAAGCTTCTAGAAGCTTTGACCTAAAATGACCTAACCACCCACTCTAATTACATGGAAAAAACAAAACACTCCCTCCCTGTAACATCCCAAAAATTTCATATCTCTTAAGCAGTAATTTTGACAGTTAACAGAATTTTATTGTTTAGTAATTTCTGGATACTGTAAAATTATTTTGATTATTCCATCAGCGTATTTGATCGTTTTGAGTGATTTACTCGTGTCGGAAAATAAAAATTTTTGGTAGGGAAAACTTTACGTAATTTAATTTTTACCGTTAGGTAATTATTTTACGTGTCGATTTGATATTTGTGCATTTTTTAATATTTGTGATTTTTGTGGATGATTATGAATTTTTTTTGTATGTGGGTAGGGTGGTCCTATGTGGGCCTGGTGACCTTACGTGGGCCTAGGTGGGTCAAGAAAGTAAAAATTTTTCTACGCATGTAGAAAAATTTATCTTATTTAGACGGAGACACAGGGGATCTTACTAAACCCGAATCGAAACAGCTTTTTAAAATTTTATTGTCTTGTGTTTTGATCGTATTTATTTATCGGTGATAAAAATACCGTAAATATAATCTTTTCGTGGGATTTTTAGCAGATAAAAATAGAAATTATATTACTAAGTCAATATTAGTGATTGTGACAATTTTTGATGGACCAATAGGAAACAAGTCTAAGATGGAAGACTTTAATATCAACCACCGATTTAATCAACCATAAAGACTTGATCTTGATTTAATCAACGGTGGAGATGGATCAATTATGACCATTGGATAAGGATTTAATCAATGGTAGAGATTTGGTCTCAAAGAGTGACAAAGACCATTTATGATCATTGGATGAAGTAATTAATCAAGTGTGGAGATTTGGTCTTGTAAAGAATAAAATGACCATTTACGACCATTGGATGTAAATTTAATTAATGGTGAAGATTTAGTCTTAAAAAGTGACAAAGACTAATTATGACCCTTGGATTAAAAGTAAGAAGGAAGCAATCTTGTGCTTTATTTTGGAGACACATCTAATGATTAGAATTTAAGGAGAAAAATCCAAATGGCGCAGATTAAGTCTTCTAAAATCAAAAGTCTATCTAAATCCTAACCATTGAATTAATCAATGGTAGAAAGGCTTCAAATAATGGCTTGAAAAATATGACAACTACATGAATGCATTAGGAAGAGGGGGACAGTTTTGAGCTTCATTTTGGAGCTAAAGAAAAACTTTATGTCATTCTTTGAGGTCTTGGTCAATTTATGCATCATTATTGACTATTATTGAATACTTTGCACTCTTAGGAGAATGCATGAAGGGGGGGCACGGTTTTGGTCTGAATATAGGAGCTTTGAAGACTATTATTAGCTATCTTGGTCATTATTGATCATTCTTGATCATCTTTGTCTCCTCCAAAAGCAAAAACCCATCAAACTTTTTTCTCTACCTCTCCTCCAAGCAAGTTTTGGCCATGACCATCAAGAACACCTTCCATCACTTTTTAATTTCATCCAACTTGATTTTTTAAACCTAAACATCATTCTAAGAACATTCTCTAGTTATGAGTTTTTCCAAAATCATTCATCTTGGGCTTCAAATCCAAGCTTCAAGTTTCTATCAAAAAAAAAAATTATCTTTGTGCTTCAAGAGAAACCATTTGGTCAAGACACTCAAAACCACCATCCAATCTCTTTTAATTTCATCCAACCAAAGATCTTGAATCTACATGATATTCTAAACAACTTTCATGTTGGAGATTTTCTCTAAATCATTCATTTTCAAGGAGTTTTTCCAAGAACAAGTTCTAAGGTTTTTGAGGTGAAGTATAAGGAAACTTCATTTCTTCTTTCTTTTTCATGATCTAAACCATGTTTGATCCATGGTTCTCTTAATCAAGCTTAGTATACTAATTTTTATGTATTTTGTTTTGTATTTGAGAAGCCCTTGGTGATGAAGGACTTGGAAAAAGAAGCAAAACAAGGAGTTTTTGAGGATCTTCAAGAGGTAAGAGGGAGATCTATCTCACCAACCAAGCATGGTGGTGAGAGATGGTCTTATATTTGATGGATGTTGACTCTATGTGATGATTCATATCCATGGTGGTCATGTAATAATTTATATGTGTTTATGAGCTTTGATTAATTCGCTATACGCTTAATATGCTTTGCATGAGTTTATGATTTTGATGGTATGCTTATACTATGCATGATGATAATATGACATGTTTTTGATATATATATATATATATATATATATATATATATATATATATATATATATATATATATATATATATATATATATATATTGTATGTATGTATGTGTATCATGATTTGATGATAGAAGAAAATTAATTTTGGTCCCAATGGCCAAGGAAGATTTACTATTGTTTTGATGCCTTGATTAGGGTTCATGTTGAAATTTTTCAAGAACAAGGGAATTAATTTTTGATCCCTAGAACATGGTGAATTTCGGTTAAGACACCTCAAGATAGGTGTTCACAAATTAATATTTTCTTGAATGATAAAAATGGATGTTTAGAAAAAGTAAGGAAAATAAATAAAGATTCTATTTTTCAAAGAGTACAAGAACACGGTTTTAGAAGGATTTTTATTGATTTATTTTGTGTAAAAAGTTTCTAAGTGTTTTACAAAATATGAGATTTAAATGAAAATAGCAATGATGATTTTAAGGATTTGCAAAGAAAGTGAAAAATGAAAATGAACAAATGATTTTTTTAAGACTATGAGTCTTACATTTTTGTAAAGGATTTTTAATGGTTTTATTTGTGTAAAACCATATCAATTTAAAAGGAAAAATATTTGATGGTTTCAATAGTATACGTCGCGTTTTTTTAAAGGCTTGTAATGCCTTGATTTTATGAAACAAAGTGATTTTAAAGTAGAAACAAAATATTTGAACAAAATGTTTTAGTACAAGAATTTTGGAAAGGGAATCAAGGTATTTTACCACTTGAGAAAATAGAAATTTTCATAAACGGAAAAATAAAGAAAGGTTGAAAATGTTCGAACTTCAATTTATTTTGAAGAAGATTGATTGTAGAATTTATTTGAGAAAAATAGAGAATATAATTGTAATTTGAAAATTTACTAACGTATAACTTATTTTCAAGTTTTGAAAGTACGTTAGAAAATGTTAAGTTTTGAAACGTTGATTTATATCAATGGAAAAGTGATTTTATGAATTATATTTTGGAAAAGGATTTCTTGAGTAAAGAAATGTGGAAAAATATTTTCTTGAGTAAGAAAATATATTACATGAAGTATAAAGTTATATTATTTTAAGAAAAGTTGAAAAAGGAATATTTGAAGGTTGAGAAATATTTTCTGTAATGAAATTGTGGTAGAAAAATTATTTACGTATCTTAAAAATGTAATTTTAAAGTACGTGGTTTGAAATACAATAAAATATTTCTAAGTTGTTGGAAATACAGTAAAATACTTCTATGCGATTTTAAATACGTTGAAATATTTCAACGCGATTTGAATTACGTTTAAATATTTTACGTAATTTGAATTACTATTGAAAAATCACTACGTGATGGAAAAGTGATGAATTATTTTTACGTGATTGTGAAAATAACGAAAAATCATTATGTGATTTGAAAAGTGTTTTAAATATTTTGAAAATGAAAGAAAATGATTTACGCAACTTAAAAGGATGATTTTTAAGTTACGCGATTTTGAAACAGTGAAAAAATTCTATGTAATTTGAGAAACGTATATTTTTATGCGATTGATAAAAACGTTAAAAAATTTATACGTGGTTTAAAAGTGCAACAGAAGAGTTGCAGTATTTTGAAAACGTAACAGAAATGTTACAAAATTTTGTAAACGTAACAATAATGTTACGGTATTATGAAAACGTAATAAAAATGTTTTAAAATTTTAAAAACGTAACAAAAGTGTTACGGTATTTTAAAAAACGTAACAGAAGTGTTGTGAAATTGTGAAAACATAACGGGAATGTTATGCAATTTTGTGAAAACACGACAACAGTGTTTTATAACTATGAAAACATGATAAGATGATTTTGTTATTGAAAGATACAGTATGGTTACTGTTGAACCAGTGTCCATATACTGTTTGTGAAAACAACGATTTTTGCCTGTTATTGGCACGTGATGCATTTTAGATGCATTAGAATATTATATATATATATATATATATATATATATATATATATATATATATATATATGTGTGTGTGTGTGTGTGTGTGTGTGTGTGTGTTGAAGTATATGATTTAATTTAACAAACGAATTTGAAAAGAATGGCCCATTGTGGTTGACTTGACCGATATATATTCGTGCATTGTATAAACTATATATGAGAAATTATGAGATATATCCGTGATTGGTATTATATTTGTGATTGGTATTTGGTGCATTATACATGCATTAGAATGGTCCGATGAGGACTGGATATGGCTGATTGCCTAGGAGGAACACTCCTCTTGAGTGGGTGCGATATGCGTAGTGTAAGTCATTTGTTGACCTTAGGGACATCGGGGTGCGGGTTGCCTACATAGGTGGTTGGTCGCGCTTCTTCCCGTAGGTTAGACCGATGCAACACACCGATGATCCTAACCGAGACACTATTCTTAATCAAGATCGATAAAAAGATCGTGTATGTGCTAGATGTGCAAAAATTGAAATGAGAATTAAAGCACGTGGTCTGAAGCACGTGGTACCGGCAGGTCTTTTCGATCATTTCTCCGACCTGAGTTTTAGCTCCATGGAGTAGGAAATCGAGTCTTGTGTATATGCATAATCTGAGTATTTATATCTATATGATATATTAATTGAGGAATATTAGCTATGACAATTGTTTTAAATATTTGGATGATGATGATGATGATAATGCTGAGGGCATTATCGTAATTGTTGTTTATGATAATTGAACTGATAAATGATTTGATGATGATAGTTAATTAAAGTTGATGGCATGATTATAATTGTGGTATGATCTATCTGTATGATATGTTGTTTGTATCTCTCTGTACGCTTTGCCATGTTGGTATTGGTGTAGGTGATCTCACCTCTTTGTTATGTTGTTTCTTTTGTATGCATCTTGTTAAAATTAAATAATAGAATGATCGAGTTGTCTTAGACATAACGGGCAATGAATACTCGAGATGGGTGACAACAATAAGGAGTGGACATTCGGGACTCGAAGGTGTGCGGTGTTGACAAAGAAACGGATGTAGAACGGATGTCGTCGATGCAACAAGATGGATACACAACAGAATAAGTATGTTAAGTTTTAACGTTAGTGTTATACCGTGCTATTAAGTAGAACCTGTCATAGGGTTACTACTGTTAGAAAAAAAAAGAGTCTGTAAGTTTTATATTTCTTGAATAATTGTTAAATATTAAGTAATATTTGTTATATGATTTTAAATTAGTTAAATCTATTTTTCCGTATTACTTATAAATTTCAGTAAGTTTATGTTTCAGAAAAAAAAAGAAATTTTAAAACCCATATTTTATAACTCAAACTTTGTGCGAACTTCTTTTCAGATTATGAGTCGGGAGTCAGACATGTAATACCCAAGGGAGGGTGTTACACTCCCACTCTCTCTTGAAGGCTATGGTTGGCAGCCCATTTGGGGGTGTTGGAGACCAAATTACACTACTCACTTTAACCTCCCAAAACCCTAATTCATTTTACCACTTCACTTCTCTCTCTTCACTTCATCTTCTTCATTTTTGCTCCTCCTTCTCTCTACCTCCACCACCACCACGAAATTGTAGCCCCTTACTCCACCATTTCTCTTCATTTTTTCTCCTCTCCAAGCTCATTTTTATACTCAGCTTCACTTCCTCTACCTTCTTTGTTTAGAAAGTTTCTTCATTTTTCATCTCTACCTCCCTTTTCTCTCTACCTCTTTGTCTTCTTCCTCCTCTTGGCTACAAAAGTTCCAGCCACCATTGGAGAGTTTTCTCTTCACTTTTCCCTTCATAAATACCATTTCTAGACTTCTATCAACCTTCTCTACACTTTCTCTTTATAAAGTTTCTTAAAAAATCCAACCTTTTTACCTCTCCTTCTCCAATCCGAAAATCCATCCTCCATGGGTGACCAACCTCTTTGATTTTTCTCTTCACTAAACACTTTTCTACACTCACCTTCATCTTCTCTACAAGTTTCATTTAGGAAGTTTACCCAAAATCTAACATTTTCTCCATTGTCTTCCAAGGTAATGATTCTTAGTTTTTCTCCTATTTCTTCTCATTTTCGTTTTCCTTGGTCACCTATGTGACCAAGGATCATTCTTTTCAAACCTTAGTTTGTGACTATGGAGATTTGACCACTTTATAGTTCTCTTGAAGGTGGAATCTGAATTTGCAACCAAGGAACCAAGGAGTTTGTTTTCTTGAATTGTCTCCTTTAGGTAAGAGGGAGATTACTCACTTCAACCATTTATGGTGTTGAGGGAACTTTGTATGTATATTGATGGAGAAATCCTTCTTTGTATGCTTACTTGATTTGTAAAATTGTATGATTTAGTGTTCTTGAATTTGATTGATGTTTGATTTGTGTTCTTGAATATGTTTGATGTGTTAATTACGCTTGATCATGTTGGGGTTGCTAAATGAAAAATTTGGAGTTTCCTACCCCAACATGGTGCCACGGTTTTGACTAGAAATTAGGGGTGTAAATTGGTTTTGTATACAAGTAAAATGAGACTTATGTAATCAAAGATTGAATGATAATATTGAAATAATGAATAGAAGATTTTGAGGATTTAATACCCAAGAGGGAAGCCACGGTTTTGAGAGCATTTTTGGCTTGAAAATTGGTTCTTGTACATGATAAATTGAAGCTATGGAATTAAAGATTGAGTGTTAATATTGGAATCTTGAGATGAAAAATTATCAAGGGATTATTAACCTAAATTGAAGCCACGGTTTTGACCTAGTAATGTAGGGAATTAGATTGATCTTGATGAACTCAATTTGAGTGAACTAATATTAAGAAGTTGATACTTAAAATGAAAAAGGAACATTGGACTTTGAAGATTCAACGATGGCCACGGTTTTGGCTTGAACAATAAGGCAAATGGAATGACCTTGATACATTAAACTTAAGTATATTGATCTTAAAGAATCAATACACAAATGAGAAATAAAAAGTGAAACTTAGACGACTTATGAAGCCACGGTTTTGGCATGGACCTTAAGCAATTGGATTGATCTTGTGAGAAATGAAAATTT
Organism: Ormosia emarginata; assembly: GCA_029884605.1. Classification (NCBI taxonomy): domain Eukaryota; kingdom Viridiplantae; phylum Streptophyta; class Magnoliopsida; order Fabales; family Fabaceae; genus Ormosia; species Ormosia emarginata. Next base: position 1,544,323 of record JAQQTP010000054.1, read on the forward strand.
AAGTGATTAAGTATCAAGTAACCAATACATAATATAGTGAAAGAATGAAACTTTAAAGACTAAAGAAGGCCACGATTTTGGCTTGGAATCATGAGGGATGGAATTGACTTTGGTGAACTAAAATTATAGTGATTTATTAACAAGAAATTATTACATAAAATGGAGAGGAATTGAGATTTTGAGAACTTTGAGAGACCACAGTTTTAAAGAGAAAGATTGAGCTCAAGTGATGCCTTAGTGCATTCTTGGAGATTGAGGAATTAGAGGTATGCACAATCTTTAATAAAGTGCAAGAATCAAATTGAGTAATGATATTTGAGAAGATCATGGTTTCAAAGGATTATTTACCCTAACCTTTTCATAATTGACCAAAGACTTAAAACTTTGAAAATAAGTATCTCTAATAGGAACATTGTGGTAATTGATAAACCATGAATACTTAATGATGATGAGGAATTGAATTAAACCCATGTGGAACCAAAACTAAGTAATTGGTATCAAGAGACTCGTCCACAATATGAGAAGACATTTAGAACCTTGAAGGCTTGTGAAGCTAAGGTTTTTAAGGGTTAGTTAACCTAAAGAATTGCATAATTGATTAAGACTTAAGCTCTTGGAAATATTGAACCCTAAAAAGGGAAATGATGATAATGATAAACCATAAAATATATTGAAATTGAGATTGGACTCTATGTGTTGTGAGTCCCTATGAAGGGTTATGTACCTGTTGATTTAATTCTCAATGAGAAATGATATGTTGATATTGAAAATGATTATATACCGTTGTGGTATTGTACATGATGAATGTATCATTGATAAACATGCATGATTGGACATTGAGTCATCATGCATATGTAATTTGATAATGACTATATACCGTTGTGGTATTGTACATGATGAATGCATCGTTGATAAATATGCATGATTGGACATTGAGTCGTCATGCATATGTAATTTGATAATGACTATATACCGTTGTGGTATTGTACATGATGAATGCATCATTGATAAACATACATGACTGGACATTGCGTTGTCATGCATATGTATTGTACATGATGAATGCATCATTGACAAACATACATGACTGGACATTGCATCGTCATGCATATATATACGTAAGAGTTGAATAACACCTATGTGCGGGTGCGAATAGACTAAGCGTAGGTGCCATACGTTGCTGGCCTTGGGGGCGTCGGGGTGCGGGTGCCTCATCATGGACAGTTAAGAGCTCCTCTGTGCCGTGGGGTAGACCGATGCAAACAAACTGACGATCCAGACCGGGACGCTGTCCTATGTCGCGATCAACTGTTGAGGTGCCATGTATAAGCCATGATGCGCATATATTTTTATGAGATGAGGCACACTATTTTTAAGGCTAATGATATACTGGCATTACTCATTGATTATTCACTCTGAAAAGATTAATGTTTAGCTCCATGGAGTAGGATTTGGTACCATAATGCATTGTGCATCGTTCATTGTCGGTCTTATAAGTTGTTGAGCATGAACACCTATGAAAGTAATTGTTTTACTTCTGTAAATGATTATCTGATCATTGTGCTGATTTCTGAAAATATTGTTGTGATTTGTTTGATATCGTCAAATCTTGCTATTGCCTGCTGCTGTTCTACTTTTACTATAAATATCATTGTTATTATTGATTCTTATTATTGCTTATGACTGAACTGCTTTTATTATAAAGTTTACTGTTGCTGTTAATAAATGTATGAACTGTATTGCTTTGTGGGCGCTTTGCGCCGTGCTATTTTTCTCACTGCTGTAGTGGTAATGAAAGATGGGTGTCTCACCTCTTTCCTGTATTTTTGTATTTCTGTTTTATATTTATATTTGATAAAAGATCGTGAGGAAGATGAAGAGGGACCACATCTTGGTTGATTGAATTGGGCGTCTGGACAAGATTTCTTCGACTACGTACGAGTGCAGCTGCGTGGAGGCATTGATGCCTGACTTGTTGACTGGGACTCCGAGCGTCGTATATGTATATGGGATTGCGAATTTGTCTGCTAGTAGTACCTACCCCAAGGTTACTACTTTTCCCCTTTAGTGATTTAGTTTCCGATGCATTTTATTTGACTCTGTAATTATTATATTATATGTTATCAATGATTTGTGTTAAGAATAATTATAAAATATATATAAGGAATATTTATTTTATTTCAGTGGTTGTGTATAAAATGATTGGGTAATAAATATGTTTTATTTCGAGGCTCCTATTTTCTAGTTATGCATAAATGTGAAAAATAAACTTGTGAAATTTTGAAACTACTGTTATCGTGACTGTGACACGCCTGGATCTAATAACTGTGGTGTAATGACGATTGCGCTGTGGTTGTTTTATCAAGAGGTGTTACACAAGGCCCCACATAGAAGACCCAATGTTTTAGATTTGGTGCATTCTGATGTTTATGGTCCAATGACAACTAGTACTCATGGAGGTGCAAGGTATTTTGTTACCTTTATTGATGAGCACTCCAGGAAGGTTTAGGCGTATGCCCTCAAAACAAAAGATCATGTGTTTGCAGTATTCAAACAGTTTCATGCTAGTGTTGAGCGAGAAACTGGTAGAAAATTAAAGTGTGTTCGCACTGACAACGGAGGAGAATTTATGGGAGCTTTTAGACATTACTGCGTGAGTAATGGAATCCGGCATGAACGATCTATTTCGAAGACACCTCAGCATAACGGAGTGGCTGAGAGGATGAACAGAACTATTGTTGAAAGGGTTAGAAAGATGTTATCTAATGCCAAGTTACCCAAGAGTTTTTAGGGTGAAGCTCTGATGACTGCTGTTAACTTGATCAACTTATCCCCTTCAGCTCCTTTGAATGGTGACGTTCCAAACAAGTTTTGGACCGATAAAGATGTATCATACAACCATTTGAAGGTGTTCGGTTGTGGAGCGTTTGTTCATATTCTAAAAGATGAGAGATCAAAACTCGACTCCATGTCGAAGGAATGCATCTTCGTGGGATATGGAAATGAAGAATTTGGGTACAAGCTATGGGATCCTGTCGAGAAAAAGATTATTAGAAGCAGAGATGTTATCTTCTTTGAAGACCAGAATATTGAAGATATTCAAAAGGGTGTTATGCCTATTAGTTCTAGAGAACATCCAATCAACTTGGATCTAGTTCTTCTTCCAGAGCTTTATGGGGGAGATGCAATAGAAGATATTGGAGATGCAGAAAATGAACCTCCAATTAATAATGATCCAACTGAAGAAGCAGCTGATGGTAACAGAAGCAGTGGTACTGATTATGAGGGCGGAGAACAAGATATTCAAGAGCTCTAATTAAGAAGGTCGATCAGGATACCTAAACCGCAAACTAAATATCCTGCAACGGAATATGTGCTACTCACTGATGGGGGAGAACCGGAGTCTTATGAAGAAGGTGGATGACCACAAGGGGGAGTGGTTGAAAGCCATGCAAGAAGAAATGCAATCCTTGCATGAGAATCAAACCTATGAGTTGGTAGAGTTACCAAAAGGTAAAAGAGCACTAAAAAACAAATGGGTATACAAGTTGAAAACTGAGAAGAATAACTCACGACCCAAGTTCAAGGCAAGATTAGTCATGAAAGGCTTCAGTCAAAAGAAAGGTATTGAATTTGAAGAGATTTTTTCACCTGTGGTAAAGATGTCGTCCATCCGAGTGGTGCTTGGTCTGGCTGCAAGTTTGAATCTAGATGTGGAGCAACTAGATGTGAAGACTGCATTTCTTCATAGTGATCTAGAAGAAGAGATTTACATGGAACAACCAGAAGGATTTAAAGTCAAAGGCAAAGAAGATCTAGTATGTCAGCTGAAGAAGAGTTTATATGGACTTAAGCAGGCACCGCGTCAATGGTACAAGAAGTTTGAGTCCTTTATGATTGAGTATGGATATCGAAGGACTGCTTCTGATCATTGTGTTTTTGTCAAGAGATTTCTTGATGGTGAGTTCATCATACTACTTTTGTATGTTGATGATATGTTGATCGTAGAACAAAATAGTGACAAGATCAGTAAGCTGAAGGAAGAAATGAAGAAGTCTTTTGCTATGAAAGACTTGGGACCTGCGAAGCATATTCTTGGTATGACCATCTTTCGTGTTCGAAAGGAAGGAAAGTTGTGGTTATCACAAGAAAAATATATCGAAAAAGTATTGGAGCGGTTTCACATGGAGAAAGCAAAGCCAATTGCTACTCTACTTGCTAGTCACTTTACGCTTAGCTCAAAGCAAAGTCCTACAAGTGAAACTGAAAAGGAGGAAATGTGCAAGGTGCCATATGCCTCAACTGTTGAAAGCTTAATGTATGCAATTGTATGCACATGGTCAGACATAACACATGCAGTTGGTGTTATCAGTAGATTCTTGTCTAAACCAGGAAAAGAGCATTAGAATGCTGTAAAGTGAATTTTAAGATATCTCCGAGGAACTTCCAAAATGAGTTTATGCTTTAGGAGTAGAAGACTTGAACTGATCGGCTACACAGATGCAGATATGACTGGAGATATTGATTCCAGAAAATCTACTTCTGGATTCTTGATTACATTTTCAGGAGGAGCGGTATCGTGGCAATCAAAGCTACAAAAGTGTGTTGCTTTGTCTACCACAGAGGCAGAGTTCATTGCAATAACAGAAGCTTGCAAAGAAATGCTATGGATGAAACGTTTTTTGCATGAGTTAGGGCAAGAACAACAGAAGTAAATTGTGTATTGTGATAGTCAGAGTGCAATCCACTTGAGCAAGAATTCGAGTTTTCACTCGAGGTCGAAGCACATCGATGTGAGATATCACTGGATACGTGATATATTGGAATCCAAGCAATTACAACTTGAGAAAATCTATACTGATGACAATAGTTTAGATATGATGACAAAGTCCTTAACTAAGGACAAGTACAATTTTTGCAGAAGAACGGCTGGACTACTGGAGCCCTCCACCTAAATCGGGAGGGGGAGATTGATGGGTTTCCCTTCTTTAGTGGAGAGATAAAGAAGGAGATATAAATAAAAATAATAGTAAATACAAAGAAAGAGTGTTACAGGAGACTTTTAAGGAGAAGAAATGGAGAAAAACTCTCCGTATATGATGACCACCAATTAGTTTAGAGTGTTGGCTATAAAAGCCTTGTCTTTGTTCATTTGTAATCATCCCGGAGTAAAACCAAAACAATAGTGTTTTGAGAGAAAGAAAAGAAATCCTCACTTGTGTGAGAGAGAAATTCTTTTGAGAGAAAAATCAAAAGAGAGTTTAGCCACCAATATTTTTGTGAGATTATTATTACTATTTTTGTAATTCCATTAATTTATAATAGAAGATATTTTTATTGTCTCATTGTGATTATACAAAGTATGGAAAAAGACGATTCCTAAGATAATAAATTATCCGTTAACCTTGTATTAGATGATTTTCTTTGGTATCTTCCCCAACACTAATTTCTCGTTTATTAGCAACGCTAATAAATAGCAATATCTTGTACTCTTTAGAACAGTAAAAGTGTCACTACACTACACAGCCAAAATGCCTTTGCATCACGAAGGCTTTTTAATTTTGTTTTATAGCCAAAGAAAGGAAAATTCTGACAAATTGCGATTAATAATGTGCCACAAACAAACACTGCAAATATCACTCTCTTACTTTTTTCTTTCATACAACCCGGAACATAAATTTGAATTAAAACCTTTCGTAAACTACTCAATTTTTTTTTTATCTCTAATTCATATAAAGTGCCGTAATATCACTTCCTGATATATTATAATTTTTTTCATTTTTGGTAATATATATAAGCAGCTTTCGTTTCAATGGTTTTTGCTTGACTTCACGAGTTCACATCAATTGGGCCCCTTGTTATTATGTTGTGGGGTTCTTACTTTTTTGTGCAGTTGGAAGTTTCATCAAACACGGGGATTAATGGGAAATTATTCTCCTTTTTTATATATTACGTTTTATACTATTTTTTACATGATTTTTTTTCTTACTGGAATAATATGCTATGCATTAATCAGGACACAAAATGTCCAGTAGAGCCAAATTACAAATAGCATCAGAGCTTCCTCAATCCACACATGATTTGGGTGAGAGGATGCCAATTTTACTAGTTCAAGGGCCACTATGTTCCCATTTCTTTTTACAAAAGAGACAGAAAAAGATGAAAATCCCTTAGAAATTGCATACAATCCTGAACGAGAAGAACAAAGTAATTGCGGGCATGTTGGTCCTTTTAGAGTGCTGTTAAAAGCTCCATGCAATCACCTTCTAGGATCAGGTCAAAGAAGCATAGATATAGCACAAGTGAGAGAGCCAATCTAGCTAAAAACATACAAATTAAATTTAGAATAATGTTTACTCATGATGTGTAATTCATATAAGTGATTGTGCACCATTGATATTATTGAATAAAAGACAGAGAGAGAAAAAACAGAAGATAAATGACTGATGATAAGATTTGTGAGTTATATATGAGAAACTTTTTATATCTAAGTAACATTATAATTAAATTTATCTTTATAGAAGAATTAAAATATTATAAATTTGTGCAAATTTACCTTTCTCGTCATCTCTTCAAGAAAAATCCATCATACATGAACATAAATCTTGCTCATATCTAACTTCATGGCTGCGTAACCTTCCTTTTCAGATTTATTGTTTCTTAAAGCATGAATCATTTTGTAAGCAATAAAAATATTATTTGTTATTTATCTGTTTCGAACAAACACAATATAAGATTCTGAAATAATAAAAATTGAAGAATAAAATTTTTTCTTCAAAATCATCATCTCTAGTCTCTACCTTCCCTTTTCGCGGTCGTGTTCTGATTTATTATTTCTTATCCTTTTTATAATTTTAAATTCTTTAACATGTCTTTTTAAGTTAATCATTATATATATATACGCATACACTTTTTCAAGTATCAAGTGCAATGCCTAACACTTGCCTCTTATAGGAAAAGGGATCAAGATTTTTTTCTTTTCTTTAAAAAAATAAAAAAGTTATGTTATTGATTCAATGACTCAAACTTCTTAAATTTATTATCAACTTTTATTTTATCATGATTTAGTAAGCTTGAATAATAGGATCAAGAAAATAACTTTTTCATTTTATCAAATAAAAGGAGAGAATCCTGATGAAAGAAAAGATATATCTTCGATCCTTGCACAAGTTTGGATCCTGGTTGGAGGTCGTGCTAACCATGACACGGGTTTTAACGCCACCCTGATTCCTTTGTAAATTGTAGTGTGTAACTAATAATTTTTCTCTAGGACAATGCAGAAGGACAAGTTTTCTCACGCGTTCTGGACACGCTGATGAGAGCCCTTTGTCAAGACGTTCACATCACACCCACCATATCATCAACTCCATGAAACTTCGCCGTATGAGCTGCGACAGTACGGATGCACGACTTCATCAAAATTTGGATATTCATTTTTAATCACAGTATCCTTGACTTTGACTTGATTTTTTTATTTTTTATTTTTCTTGGTACATGACTTGACTTGGCTTTGCTTCCAAATCTTATGCGTATAAAAGCTCAACAGAACTGCACTTTCTTCATTCACCAAAAGAACTGCACTTTCTTCATCATATATTCATATTGCCTCTTAGCCTCTAAGATAACCTGAAACTAAGAACTTAACATTCAAAATCATGAAGGTAGATCTCTACATCACTTGCAAAGTGCAATCATTTTATTTTTCTTCTGAATCGGAAGCACGTTCTTTGTATTTGTAGACTAAAGCAACTGACCCTTTTGCATATGTTGTTGTGTTTGCAGCAAAAGATTGTGATGAAGGTGTACATGAATTGCGAGAAGTGCCGCACGAAGGCACTCAAGGTTGTTGCTGCAACAAACGGTTCGTGACGAAAAGCCTCGTCTATCTTTCATTTAAGAACTTAGCAAATGGGAATGAACTTGATTATCTCTTACTAAATTTTTACAATTGGGTAAATGCAGGTGTAAATTATGTGGGGTTAGAGGGAGAAGACAAAGATAATGTTGTGGTGATTGGAGATGGCGTAGATGCTGTTAAGTTAACAAATTCTTTGAGGAAAAAGGTTGGACAAACTGATATCATCAGCTTAGCAGAGGTTAAAGCCAACTAAACCTGAGATCATGAAAAAGAGATGCTCATATTTTGCTCATTGTTTAGCCCCCCTATCTTGTCTCTTCCAAATTTAGGTGCAATTGTTCTTTAGTGTTAGAGGCCTTACGGGGTGGTTAAGCATCATACATGGCCATCCCTTGGTAGTTTCTTTCAGCAATTACCTAAGGCATGCTGACTTAATGGCAGAGAGAGACAGAGCATCTCCCGAGTTCAATTAATAGATTGTAAATAAGTTTGTACCAATTGGACAATACTTCTTATAGTATAGTATTCAAGCATTTAACTCTTTTGTTTAGTGTCTTTCATCCTTTAGAGTAAGCATTATTATATTTTCTCTTCTAGTGATAGCACGATGTAAGAGTCTTCTCACGTATTTGACATGGCTCACGGCTCTTTTAAATTTTTTAAAATTCTGGTTAGCACCATTTTGCTTTCTTCGCGCGTGTGATTCATTCCGCAGCGAAAAGGGGCCAAGTTCTCATCCAACTAAACATAAAATGTGTTAGTAATATGACTTGAAAGTTGAAAGAAAACATGTATATATGCCAACTATATGTTGGTTTAGTTACTAAAGATCGAAATACTTTTTTTTCAAAAGCGTTACTTCAACTCACATTGTATTACTATAGGTACTTACTGAAACTTATATCATTTTCTTTTCTGACCTTGGAATGCAGCAACCTTTCTTCTTTCTAAACTTTTTTTTTCCAAAAACAAAAGTGCACAGAATATAATAAATATTAAATAATAATAAAAACATATAAATCAGATAAGAGGATAATTTCTAATTGTCTCACATTATTTTTTTATATTACTTTTTACATCATTTAACGATGTATAAATTCATGATTAATAAAATATATTAATTGATTTACATTATATTGGTTGCTTTATCTATAATCTATTAGTCTGTTAATCAACTAAAATACGATTTTTTTTTTTGTTACATGGAGGACCTAAGCCCAAAGAAAAAGAAAAACTACTAGAGGGAATGCCGGAGCATAGAGACCCGAACAATATCAGCAAGTAACTAGTTATGCAGTTCAAGAGGAGGCTTACGGCAAACCTTTAAACTGAACTCATGTGAAAGATTCCAATTGACTAGCCAATCCGTGCATTAGTTGCCTTCTTTAAGGGTGAGTGAGAATCAAGCTCCAATCTTTGTTGCACCAACCACGAATCTGATTAAGCATTCAACTACCAATAGACGCAAAAGATCCCAACCAATACATATTATTAAACAAGAATTTATAAGTCATTAACCGGTGTAAAAGGTGATGTAGAAAAATGATGTAAAATAATTATTTTTTCTTAATCAAAGGAGTCATCATGTGAGACTCAGTCTCTTGTCTCATTCCTTGTCAATTAAATCCCTTGTTAATAAAGTTTCTAGTCTCTCTCTCATGTGAGACCCCTTCTCTCATCAGTCGCCACAAAAGAAAAAGTAATGTTCTCACACATATTTTCACATATATTATTTTAAATTTGTACAACTTTTATCATTTGATTGTAATTAATTTCAATACAGCTTTTACATATTTTCACTCTAATTCGATCATTACCTTTCTCATGTGAGAAATGTGAAAGAATGTGTTGTGCAATAAGTATTTCTTTAACAAATCAACTTAAATTGATAGTAAAAATCTTTTTAAAACATGTATTTATTGATGATCTAGGAGTATGAAAAAATTTCTCAAAGAGAAGGGTTCTCATCCTTTGTCAATTAAGAATTTGTCTCTATCTCAAATCACGTGGGACACCGTGTCTTATCACGAGGGATCCCGTCCTTTATCAATAAAGTTCTAGTTCCCTCCCCCACCTTCTCTAGTGTGAGACTCAGGAAAGAAGCTGGGATGTAGCTCCAATCAAATATCCAAATACTACAAAAATTATGTAGTAAAGGCCTTTCTCTTTTTCATTTCTTTTCTATTCAAGAAAAAACTGGACAAAAGTAAAAAGGAGCATAAAAAGAGTCTGTAATTATCGCTAGGCTATGAATTTTGTAAGCCAGTTCTTAAAGGTAATTCAATAAAAGCAACAGAGCATCTTAATTCTGGTTGGCTTCACTTTGTTACCATAATATGGTAGTTGAGTTAGTTCGTCTCTCGTGTACCTAATTCCAAAGACCAAACCCAAAACTCTGCATATACAACGAAGTAATCAATTCTTTGCACCTACGTTAGTAGAAAATCATAATGACACCTTTGTGATTGCTCTGGAAACCTCACAATTCAAGCTAAAATCCTTGCCTTTCTTGATGATAAATCCAAACTTCTAATAGCTGGACCAAAACAGATGAAGTGCCATATCATCACATTATCATGCCATAGAAAATATGAAGTCTATGCAAATACATATTTAATCATTTTAATCAAACACAAATCAATATGTTAATTACTTTGTGTAATCACAACAAACATGTGGACAGCAACATTTTAGTTACACCATCCATTATACAGTATATATAATAAAGGATGCCATTTGATTTATTTTATTAAAAATACCTGTTGGTTTAGCTCCCTCACCAAGTCTTGTAAACAATATCACTGTAAACAATATCACTCCTCAATCCTGGTCATTTTCAAACACAGCTACATGTTCTAGACACTGCCACAACTATTCAAAAGTTTCACACCCAAAAAAAAAACAAACAACTCCTTCACCCCATATTTAATACCATTTGACGAAGACAGACTCTTTGATCGTGTTCATATTTCGGCTTTGTCTATGCTAGTTAGGGTTGGCAAAAAAATCCATTAATTTTTAATCCATCCAATCCATCCATATTAAAATCAATCTAGTCCATCCAATTAGAATAATGTATTTTATTGGATTAGATCTAATGGATTAAATTTAGTTATGGATAGTTAGTAATCCAACCAAAATATCCATTGGATCCATTGGATATCCGTTAGATATCCAATTAAAAACCAATCCAATGGATATCTAATATATTTTACCTTTTTAATTATTTCAACACTTTCACTTTCACTAAAGTATTTTTTTAAAGATAAATTTTAGAGATAATTTTTTTTTTAATGAGTGGATTGGATATCCATCCATCCAATCTATTAAAATTGATTAATGGATGGATTGAATATCTATCCATTAAATTAGGTCATGGATGGATTGGATAATATTAAATATTTTGTAATGGATCTTAAATGGATTAATGGTTTATTTTGGATCCATCCATTATGATCCAATCCAAAATCAAACCAATTCATCCATTTGACACCCCTAATGCTAGTATACTTGCAGAGGAAGTTTAGGGTATTTATCTACTGTTGGGACATTTTTTTAATCTTATTTTCCTTGACTTGACTTGGCTTGACTTCTCTGATCAACCATAAGCATATAAGAAGGGTAAGGGATGTGTATTCTCTTCAACAAAGTGATTCTTATATAGCTCTGAGAAACCTACAACCAAGAAGAACTCATTCAGCAAACATGAAGGTACATATATACATTATCTTTTTGTTTCCACATTAGATATGCATATTAAATACAATACTTATCCCTTTCTGCATGTGGTTGTATTGTAACGGCAGCAAAAGATTGTGATGAAAGTGCAAATGAATTGCCCGAAATGCAGGGCTAAAGCACTCAAGGTTGCTTCTGGAACAAACGGTTAGTGAGCCTTTTCACCACACCTTCATGGTTCTTTATTTAATACTCAAGTCAGCAATTAAGAAGACTGAAGTGAATATATCTGATTGGTGAAATTTGGTATTGGTTAATGATGTAGGTGTGAATTTTGTGGGTATTGAGGGAGAAGGTAAAGATCGAGTGGTGGTGATTGGGGATGGTGTGGATGCTGCCAATTTGACGAGCTGTATGAGGAAAAAAGTTGGACACACTGATCTTATCACTGTAGCAGAGGTTAAAGGCAAATAAAAAATAAAAACCATGGCCAGGATTTTCTTTGTTTTTATATATCTGTTTTTCTTCTGTCTCTCTATTTCTTCCAAATTACTTGAAGCGGAATTGGCCACATGAGAACTCTATGCTAAATCAGCCTGAATAAGAAATTCTTACATGCTGGCGGAGCAACCTCAATGGTATAGAGATTAGAGAGACGATGCAATTCAACAGTGTATATATATATAGAGAGAGAGAGAGACAGAGAGGGTGGAGGTGTACTAATTAAACAATTTTTCTAGTAATAAAGCGTACGTTTAACTACCTTGTTTTAATTATTATTTTTCCTCCTCAACTTATAAAGACAGAACTAGATTATAATATATGTTATATAAATCCATATGCAGGTCAATTTTATTGTTTATTTTTTTTTTTGCTGAGATTGCTAACTTATTTGGCCCCAATAAAAAGATATCAGCGCACCACTTTTACCCGCAATAAAAAAAAATATTATATAGTGATCGATAAAAAATAATGTCTGTGAATGATAAAACTGCAAGTCTGCAACCTTAGTTATGATTGTAAGAATTAGATTATATATTTTTTTTGTTACTGTAAGAAACGGATTTTGAGGCAACAACATGGAGAACATCTAGTTTTTACTTTATACTTTTTAGAGCAACAAAAAACGTAAAAAAAATCTCCCGCAATGTTTATTCCGAGAGTAGAATCAATTGGGAGTAAGGAGATGGAACCTGAGCCCATCACATTTTGTGGGGCAGTTTCGACTGACTACTGCAATATACACAAAGTCCCAACAGAACTCAATGACCGGCTCACTATCAAGTGTGTCAACCTCAAATTTATGGTGTCATTTTCCTTGACGTTGTAAAAAAATTAAATTAAAATTTTGATCACTTTGTTATCAAAAATAAAAAATTGTTGCAATAATGTTTATTTGTTTATAATTTAGTCCACGTAAATTTTTTTAGTATTATATTTATAAATATTTTTAAAATGATTTTTATAATATTATTATAATACTATCATTCAGCTAATTAAGTAGTAATTGCTATGTTTTCAAAATGCTTTTAGACATATTACAATCTAATCAAATATTAAACTCAAATTTCTGAACAAATTTCTATGTATGATCATTTATATCCTTTGTTGGTACAAATCTTGATGGTTCCAACTCTTAAGTCACAATTGAATAATCGATCAAAAGTCTTCTTTCAGCATATGACAATTTCTATAATTGGGAAATATGACAAGAGCAAAAGAGAGAATTAAGATAAAGTGAAAAATATGAAACTAAAATTTAATAAACGGATAAAAGTGTGTATAATAAACTAATCTACGGCTTATATTGACTAAAGAAAGTAATACTAATAACTAATTTTTAAGTTATCAAACTAACCCAATTAATTTCTAAATACTATATTGTGACAACTATGATGGCTACGTCTATTTTTTTGGAGGCATTTTGGTGTCCTTACATCTGAAAGTGTTGATTATCCGCTCTGCTCACTTTTCCAGTCATAATACATCAAAAAGGAATCAACCACTTGTCTAAAAAACGGATTAGACTCAATCAACTCTCTATCTCCCGCATATGAAAATTCACCTGAAAATGGTTCTATCTCTTTTTCTTGCGCCACTGCAGCGTTGTTGTTGACAAGCAAATTAACGACACTGGTGCAAGTATCCACCAACTCTTCATCTTTTTTCAAATCTGAATCAGCATTTTCTTTTGAGTTCGACTTGAGCATCTTTAATTTTCCAGCAAAATCTGACAATTCACAAGCAATAAGGAACTCCATCACTTTTTAGTTCAGGAACCGTAGTGTTATATTGGGACATGAAAGATTTGATCCTCTATTCATTAGCGCAAACAAGAATTAGCGCATATGTATAAGAACAACAAATGTGCTTTTCCAGGATAAGATTTTTTACATACAAAAATTACTGAGAGGTTAATTGTTTGATCAATTAGTTTGTTTAGTCAATTAACTCAGTAGTTAGTTAGTTGGTTGGCAATGTGACAATTAGTTAGGGAGCTGCGTATTTGTATCTTGTGTGTGTAATATTTTTTTTATGGTTTAAATGTGAAGATGTCAATTATGCTTTCTTTAAAATAAAGATGAAAATGGAAGACAAAATTGTAAAAAATTTATAATTTGGGAAATACATAAAAAAAAACAAAAAATTAAAAAAAAAGAAAAGAAAATTCAAAACCTAAATTACGAGAATTTATCATTTGGCTTACTTACACTTCCAAATATCTCTTAAATACAATATGAATTAAAGGCACATAATTATTTAAATAAAATTAGGATGTTTATTGTTAATTAATTTAGACAAAATTAAATTGTATAAAAAAGCATAAAAAAAATTTAGTAGTGGATTGATTAAAAACAAAGTAGCATACCAATAAACAAAAAAATAAGCATAACTAATCAAACACAAGTGAAATAGTAAGTCAAAAAACAAAGAAAGTAACCAAAGAACTCAAAGTATTTTTAATTAATTTTTTTATCATACTTATCATATACTCTAAGAAGAAATCAACCCGCCAAGTAAAGAAAAATTTACCTTAGCCAATACGTATTACTCCAAAGACTTATGAAAAGAGGTCCGAGTCACAAGCAAACAACTAGTCTAAATAGACACAAATCAACATAAACTCATATTTAAATTCACACTCAAACATCACATTCATTCAAAGTGATTTAAAAGAGAAAAAGAGGGCTTTACCTCTCTATAGTATAAATTGAAAATGCAACCTCCCCAAAGCTTCTTTCTCTATTTTCTTTTCGCTATCAACCACTTTTCTTTGTACTCAGTTTAGACTATTTATAACTCTAAGCATGTGAATATCTATATCCCTAACTAAATCCAAAATCGAGATTTTTAAACCAATTTAGATCAATCTTTATTAATTTTGTTTCAAATTAATTACTACAACTCTGTGATATATTTTTCTTCCAAATCTACATTATTAATGAACTCTTTTTCAAAATTGAAGTTAATCAATACCAAATTATACAAATTATTTAATTTTGAATCATAATCAATCTTCCATTAAATATTTTATCTGAATTAATTAAAGCTTAATTTGAAAAATCAAAATCAATCAATATATTATTTATATCTCAATGCGTCTAAAGACCACACCAATACTATGCTCAATTCTAAACAATACCAAATCAACTTTCTTTTTTTTATATGTTAAGTTCATTAACTTTTTCGCTTTTTTTTAACTTTTTGTTCTTCGTTAATCAAAGAACATAGAAAATTTGGCAAAATCTTTATATTAACTTAGAAACACATCGTAATTAATTATTTTTTTGTTTTCATTAAAACTTTTTTCTATGCTCGTGAAAAAGTTGGTTAATGAAGAATTAATTATGAAGCTTTAGTTAATGACACAAAATTTTACCACATGATTTATGTTCGTGAAAAAAATTTTAGTTAACGACGTAAAAAGTTAGTTAATGGAAACATACACTTAAAAAAAAAAATGAATGAGTGGAAAAAAAATTATGATGTGAAAATTAGTGTAAAAAGATTTTAAATATCATTATTGTATTTATATCTCAAACCAATACCTGCTCAATTCAAAATAAGTGTCACTTTAAAAAAGTTATTTTAGTTCAATTTATCTGTCATTTAAAAAAATTAAAAAAATATTAATTATGTTTTTTTATATTTATTTTTATTTTTTGGTATCTCCACCAAATAAAATAAGAGAGAGCATTAAGGGAGATATAATATTTTAATTATTTTAACGAAGGGTAATTTTGTAAAATGTAATTACAATTTTTAACAGCTACACGCACTAGCCAACTGAGCTATTCCAGCAACTTTGGTCGTACACATTAAATTTAATAATTTTAATGCATAAAATTGTCGCTTATGTTCACAATACAGGGATACTTCAAACAACATAACAAGAAGTGAGAAACTTTTACGTTGCCCGTATTAGGACTATGATGTTCTACTCCAAGTACCAACATAGTAAAATGTTCCCGTCCACAGAAGAAAATTAAACCAAAGAGAAGACAAAGCTTTGATTATACTGTACAGTGAGAAGTTTCCTTCTTTCTGTTCTCAGTCTCACCACGTATGTTAAGAATTTTAAGTGCAGCCATGTGAAATGTCTCATTCCCCGCCACCCAATCGGTGGTTTATTAGCAACGCTAATAGATAGCAATATCTTGTACTTTTTAGAACACTAAAAGTGTCATTACACTACACAGCCAAAATACCTTTGCATCACGTGCGAAGGCTTTTTAATTTTGTTTTATAGCCAAAGAAAGCAAAATTCTGACAAATTGAGATTAATAATGTGCCACAAACAAACACTGCAAATATCAATCTTTTACTTTTTTTCTTTCATACAACCCGGAACAGAAATTTGAATTAAAACCTTTTGTAAACTACTCAATTTTTTTTTAAATCTGGGTCCTCTCTTTTTTCTTTTGGTACTGCATGAGGTGCAGTTCATAATCTAAGGGTTCTCATTCTCTCTAATATTTATTTCTAATATTTTATCGTGTAAAAAAATAATTTTAAAAGATGAAATCTTATCTTATTTTTGCCGAAAAAGGCGAGGATCCTGATTTTTTTTATCTCTGATAGTAGAAAATTTTTACATGTACAAATTATTAACATTCTCTAGATAAGCACTCAAATCATTTCAAAGTTACACGAGCATGTAAGTAGAAAACACATCATCCATAAAAACAAATTGGCTTGCTTCACCATGCCTCAAAGATCACATATGGATTCACAAAATAATTGAGGTTAAATCGCATTTATCTTTATCATTAGACAACAATCACACACTAACAAGTGGCAATAACATGCATTCAAAAGATTCACCCTTTTCAATTCAAGCATGCATAACATCATGTTTAGAATATTGAAAATTGAAATTTATATCAACAGCGCATCAGTGATATCCAAAACAAGATATAATCATTTAGTTTGGTAACTATTACATTACCACTGCATACTTAAACCATCAAAACATGTTATACATTAAGCATTAAAGTAGAAAAAATATGTAATGATATTCCCCCAAACCAAAGTGCAGTTGTGTCCTTGTTGTACATGGTCTATAGGGTACCTAAGTCATTCAAAATAGCAACTATATTAGAACTGAGCATTAATAAATAAAAAAATGGAAAAATAAACCAAAAATGCAAAACAGGATGCTGCGCCGCAGTGTGACATTTGTGTGCCACGACGTCTAGCTCTCAGGTTTGAAATCCTAATAAAATAGAGTCGAGAATGCTATGGTGTAAGCTTGATGCACCGCGGCGTGAGAGGTCAGACAGCAAAATTCTGCAGCTGACTTCATGTTGCAGCCAAATTTGCTTCATTGTGGCCTCCAGCACCTGCAAAAGTTATCTAAAAGCTTAATTTACATAATGTACAACAAAAACATATTAAAACTATAAAAAACAAACTTACTACATATTTATGCAAAACAACAACAAACATAAAAACTAAAGGACCATAGTTTATCCAAATAGACTTATTGAATTGAACTAAAATAAAACTTGAATTAGAACTACATAAACTTGTTGTTAATATTAGCAATACATAAATAATGTCTTATTCCTGGCAACGGTGCCAAAAACTTGCT
This sequence comes from Ormosia emarginata, assembly GCA_029884605.1. Lineage (NCBI taxonomy): Eukaryota > Viridiplantae > Streptophyta > Magnoliopsida > Fabales > Fabaceae > Ormosia > Ormosia emarginata. Next base: position 1,561,953 of record JAQQTP010000054.1, read on the forward strand.
TAGACCTTTTGTGTACCGCAAGTGCACGAGTCGTTCAAGTAATAAAAATGATGAGTAAGATCATCTCCACAGGGATAAGTTTACTTCCAATGCTAAGTATTAACCGATAGTTTAAGTAATTCTATTCAAGAACATAAAAATAGAGAAAAATGATATAAACTAAAGACTAGAAAGCAATAAAGATAATAGGTAGAGCTTAGGAAAATCCTTTTTCACCATTTACTTCAATTAACAACATGCAACCATCTTCATAAATATGAATGCAATGATTAAGTTAGCTTGAGAATCTACTTTAGTTGAAAGCCTATGTCTAGGGGTCAATCAATCATGGTTTCAATTGCCCAACTCACTATGCTTCTATGAGAGCTAACACAAAATTCACTCTTTAAGATTTATTCTCAAACACCCGCTATGCATGGCTAAGAGGTATATTTCTATCCAAGTAACGAATTAACTCATCTCACCATTTGAATGGAATCGAACATGCATCAACCATACCTATGATCTAAAACCCAAAGTCCTATGTCTAGGTTCATTAGATTTTATAAAATCAGCTTAAATGATGATCAGGCATTCAAGAGCATTAAAAACAATATGAATGAACAAAACCATATATCCATACAAATTCAGAGGAGAACAAAATTATTAATATTCATAAAAAAAAAATTCAAAGTATTCTCTAAAATAGTTACTACATCATTGAACATGAAATACAATACAAAAATCATGTTCAAGATAATAGGAGAGAGGAAAGAAAAGGGAGAAAAGAGGAAAAACTTATGGATGTTGTCGTTGATGCTTGAATTTCCCTCCATAACGAAGATAGCCTCCAACCTTGGTTCCCTTGGCCTTTAATCTGCACAGAAATAAAGGACAAAGCCGCAGCTTCTCTAACCCTAAATGGTCATCCTCTAAAAATCTAATAAAAATCTATTTATAAGCTCAATTCCACGCGTCATGCTGCGGCTTGCACTTCTTTACGCCGCGACGCGCATGCCTTGAGTGTAAGTGCTAACAACAGGTGAAGCGCATCATGCTGCGGCATACATTACCCAGCGCCACGATGCCCATGACTTAGATGTAAGTACAGGTAGCAGGTGAGGCGCTTATGCCGCGATGTGCACTTTCTTACGCCGAGGCGTGCTATGCTGGAATGCTTCATTGGTTTTATCCTCCAATATTGGGCCTTGACTTGCATCAATTCATCTCTTTTGAGCTCATCATACATTAGAGAAATCACTAAGTCAAATACAAGTTGTAAATTCACTTAATCACTCAAAAAATATGCACAAATACTCAAGATCATATAGGAAGATATCAATATTGCAAGTTGACAATTATAAGCCTAAAACCTTCTAAATATGCCTAAAAATAAGGACTAAGCAGTCTATGAAGCACAATGATTAGGGCACAAATAACTACATTTCATGAAGCTGTCACTGGTATAGGAACTACGGTTTAATCTTCTTTAAGAGTGACTGGTAGTTGTGTATGACTCCCACTATCCAAATCATCCTCAAAGCATATCGCTCGGTCATACTTGATGATTCACATAGAGTGAGAAGGATAATAGAATCTACAACTTCAGGAGCCCACGCAGTAGCCAATGAAGAAACCGCTAACAATCTTAAGATCAAGCTTCTTCTGCTGTGGATTATAAGGTCTAACTTCTTCCTTACAACCTCACACATGAAAGTGTTTCAAACTCGACTTCCTTCTAGTCGTCAGCTCATAGGGAGTTTTCGGCACAGACTTGCTGGGTACTTGATTAAGAATGTACACAACAGTATTTAAAACATCTCCCCAAAGAAAGTCTGACAATGACGAATGACTCAACATGCATCTCACCATATCCATAAGTATGCAATTACGTCTCTCTGCAACTCCATTCTGCTCAAGAGTACCAAGCATAGTATATTGTGCTTCAATTCTACATTCATCAAGAAATCTAGCGAACGGTCTTGGATTTCTTCCAGTTTCATCATATCTGCCGTAATATTCACCTCTTCTATCAGACCTCACACATTTGATCTTCTTATATGTCTTAAATTTAATAGTAGCATTGAAGGATCTGAAGGCATCCAAAGAACCAGATATTTCCTGGAGAAGATCTATCCAACCGAATCTGGAGAAGTCATCTATGAAGGTAATAAAATACCTATATCCACCCATGGCAGTGGGTGTAATAGGTCTGCACATGTCTGTGTGAATCAACTATAGCACATCATCACACTTGTTCGCTCATTTATTCTTAGTTTTGGTAGTGAACTTGCCTTTAACACAATCAACGCAAGTGTCGAAACAAGAGAAGTCAAGGTTATGAAGAATACTTTCCCTAATCAGTCTTTCAATTTGGGGCTTAGAGATGTGCCCCAAGCGTCTATGCCATAGCATAGAAGAACTCTTATTAGTCCTACTATGCTTACTTCTAACAATGGAGTTAACAGACATATCATTCAAATTTAGCATATATAGCCCATCACACAAAACTCCTGAACTGACGGCAACAAAATTAAAACAAACAACAACTTTTCCATTACCAAATTCAAAGGTGTAGCCACATCTATCCAACGCTGAAACTGAAATTAAATTCCTTCTTATGGAAGGTACATAAACGACATCTTTTAACAATAAAGTATGTTCAGAAGGTAAATACAAGGTAACTACTCCAATTTTTTCCACTGATAGTCTAACTCCATCTCCCATAATGATCTTGGATTTAGCATTACTTGGCTTCCTCAGGCTTGTGGACACCTGTAAAGAATTCACAATGTGAATAGTTGCATCTGAGTTAAACCACCAAGTATTGGGAGCAACATCAATTACATTTCATTCAAAACAAGTTAGAACTAGGAGTGTACCTTGCTTCTCAAGTTTCTTCTTGAAAATGTAACAATCATCCATTTATGACTATACTTCTTGCAATACTTGCAGTTTCCCTTGAAGAAAATCTTCTTAGGCTCTAGGTGTTGAGATACTTTCCCTCCTTTCTTCTTATCATGTTGAATCTTGCCTTTGTAACCTTTCTTTTTCTCATTTTTAGTACCAGAAGTAGAAGCAACAAACTGAACACTGTGTGATTTCCCTTTTCTTATAGAATCCTCTTCTTGAGAGACAATATCAATCATTTTATCAATTATCTACTCATTTTTTTGAGTGTTATAAGAGGTCTTTAGAACATCAAATTGAGAATGAAGTGACTCAAAAACCTACCAAATTAAATAACTCTCCCCGAGATCAACCTTGAGAGACTTCAATTTATTAAAATAGTGCATTAACTTCATAATGTGCTCATGAACTCCACTAACACCATCATATTTAGTCTTCTCAATTAAAGAAAGATATTGGCCCTTCTGAGCTTTATCAAAAGTCGCGAATCTCTCACCAACAGATTTTAGAAATTCCTTAGCCTTCTTGTTCTTTGGAATGCTCTGTCTAATTGACTTCTCCATAGTGTTTTTCATCACTATAAGACATGTCCTGTTTGAGTGCTCCCATTTTTCACAAGAAGCCTTTTCAGCAACAGACTCTTCTTCTCTCCAAGTCAAGTCCATATTAATGATAGCCAAATAGAGATCCAGAGATTCTTTCTAATCATCAAAATTAGTCCCATTCAAAGTCTTGACATAAGTCAATTGCATGGGCAAAGAGGCTGGCATGAGAACAACAAAAGGAAACATTTAATATGCACAATGTTATCATGCAACAAGAGAATTAAATGGTTCCGTATGCACAACCAAACAAGCTCTTTAGAAAAATTTCTTACTTATCATAGTCCCACCTAAGGGTCCTGAATCATAATAAATAAGAAATATAATAATACAATGAATAAATCTTATATCACTAAAATTTCTAATACCGATAGGGTACTAAAAAAATAATTGACATAAGCATAAATCTAACAATACATTGTACAATAACAAATTACATTAATAACAACACACTGATAGGGTGTAATTACTATTAATGCAATAAAAAATATGATTAAAAAAATTTTAATCATTTAACTCACAAAATTTGTACAATTGTACCCACAATAGGTGAGCTCACAGTTATACAAATTATCAATAATTCTGCTTAATAGAATATGATAAACTCATATTATGTATAATAAACAATTTGATTCACATATAGACCAAAAATTAATTCAATGACTATGACACATTAACGGGGAGAGTATCATATACCAAAGAGCTACTAGCAAAGTAAGGAATAGTCACAAAAAAAAAATTAGGCCCAAAATCTGAGAATATAATATTTAAAAATACAAATTATTCTCAGATAAATTAATATAAAATATCTTGGCCTCTGCAATTGTTGAAATTGGATTTATTGTAGGCTGCCACGAACATCTTTTATTAATAAGTGGCAAGAAAAGTTTAACATCTATAGGTCTACCTTTGCCATGGCTTTTGATGTTCTCGATGAATCATATAAAGAATTCTCTAACATAAGCAATAATCGAATACCATCTCCATTGGCTAAAATTTTAATTCTATTTTCTTAAGAGAATAAAATGCCAATGTTGTCCTTGTAAGTGCATCAAGGAGCGGGCCAGAATTGTCAACACCATTTTGTTTCAGAATGTCAGATAACATATAGCCAACTTGGGTTTCACATCAATTGCAAATACGTGACAACGAAACGAAAAACTCATGTTCTTCCAAATTAAAAACATTACTATTATTTAAAATTCTAAAAAATCGCACTACGAAATGACATAATATTTGGATATATGAATCAACATTCACTAACAAGAAAAACTCCTAAACTAATTTGATTAATTCAGTCAAAAAAAGATCCAATCGAAATTAGGGTTTATAAATTAGGGTATACGAAATTTCTATTTTAATTATGAAAAAAGAAAATATAATAGTCATAATCTGCATCTATATGGCTTTGATACCAATTGATGGATTTATTTGAATTTTATAAACCTAGATCAATTATAGATACAAGATTATAGCATATTAAACACATTATATTCAAGAAATAGATCAAGAATGTGTACCTGACATGATTCTGCAATCCATTGTTGTTTAGTAAAGGGATGATAACTCCACAATGTGTAGTTATTTGTGCCCTATATCTGTACTTTACTGATTGCTTAAGTCCTTGTTATTATGTATATTTGGAAGGTTTTATTCTTATATTTGTTATATTCTATTTTGATGCATTTCCAATATGATATTAAGCAAATTGTGCTTATTTTATTATTGATTAAGTGGATTTGCAATTGTTATTGACTTGGTGATTTCTCTATTATAGGAAGGGCACCAAACAAGCAGATATATAGAGCATTTGAGCTAAAATTGGAATAGAAAGCCAAAGAAGCATTCTGGCAGCTAACACCGCGGCGCAGGCATATCAATGTCGCGACGTGGTGGTGAATCCCTTGTATCCAAACAAAGAGCTACGAAATTTACACGCCACGGCATAGGCATGTTAATGCCTCGGCGTGATGACCTAATTGTATGCGTGCTGCGATGTAGGAATGTTAATGCCGCAACATGACTCTGTTTTCTTGGGCCTATAAATATAATTTTAGCAGATTTTACGAGAGAACTTTGGAGGGTTTAGAAAAGCTGCGACTGGAACTTCATTTCTGGGCAGATTGGAGGCATAGGGAGCCAAGGTTGGATGTCTTCTTCCTTATGGAGGATGATTCAAGCATAGAAGATCACATCTTTGAGCTTTCTTCCTTCTCCTTTAGTTTTCTTCTCTTTCCTTATCCTTTTAGCACTGATTTTGTGTGTATTTTCGTGTTTAATGATTAGCTGAGCTATATTTAGGAATTACTTTAGATCTTTGTATGAATATTAATGTTTATGTATTACTTTGAGTATATATTGATGTTTGGTTATGTTCAATCATATAGATCTTAATAGTTTGAATAGCTTTTAAGTGATTGGATGAAATCTGATGAACCTAGACATTGGAATTTGGATTTAAGACCATATGTATGGTTGATGCATGTTCGATGAGTTCAATTGGCTTGGATAAGTTAATTAGCTAATGAGATAGAAATATACCTCCTAGCCATGCATAGTATGTGTTTGAGAATTCATTAGTGAATTTTACGCTAGTTCTCATGGAAGCATAATAAGCTAGGTGACAGAAGTCAGGGTTAACTGACCTAGACATAAGCTTTTAACTAAATCAGATTCTTAAGCTAACTTAACTATTCATTAACGTTGCTTATAAGGATTGCGTAGAATTAATTGAAGTATGAGGTGAAAAAGGATTTCCTAAATCTCTAAACCATTATGTTTATTTTTATTTATCGCTTTTCTGCCTTTAGATTAGTTCTATTGCATTTTCCCCTGTTTTATATGTTCTTGGATAGAATTTAGATACACTATTGGTTGATACTTAGTATTGGAAGCCAATCATTCTCATGGGAACAAACTTTTACTTTGTATCTGTATTACTTAAATGACCCATGCACTTGCAGCCTTAAAAAGGGACAGACAAGTTTTTGGCGCCGTTGCCAGGGATGTTAGTTTATTTTCGTATAGTTTAGACTTATTCCTTGGCATTTGCTTGGGATGACGGTCTATTTCTATATTGCTAATATCAATAACGAGTTTATTTAGTTCTAATTCAAGCTGTATAGTTCTTTATCATTTAAGTTTTCATTCTTTGTATTTTAGGTACAATAAATAGAGGATGAGGTTAATCATTCGAGGCCTTTGAGGGTGCTCGAGAACCCCTGATTGGAGACCTCCACTTAGGCTATAGAAGGCCTACCACCCAATCCATTCATTTTGGGATCAAACCGGTCATATTCCAAGGAGATGCATACTGAAGTGCAGTTTGACAGTTTGCTTTGTGAAAGTTCTGTCGGGACTATAACTCAGGCCCTTCTTAGGAGAGAACTCAGGTTTTTATGTTTTTGTTAATTAGTATATATTTGTTATGTTTTGAGTCATATATAGGTTAGTATGTTTGATTTTTGTAGTTGTGTTAGTTTTTATGGTCTTAGTGAGTTTTAAGTTATATATATGTTAGTATGTAGGATTTTTGTAATTTTGAAGTTAGTATGTTTGATTGTTGTAAGTTTAGTTAGTTTTAACGTTTATGTTTAGTCTTAAGCCATATATAGGTTAATATGTTAATTTTGTAGTTTTGATAGTTTTTAGTTGTATATTTTATGTTTTAGCTATTTAGACAACTTTTAGAAGTGTTGAGAACCTCTATGGACCAAATTCTACAACAAAACAGAGTTTCCTGCAGAATTCTGTAGGCTGACCTTTAACGACACGGCGTAAGTTTATTGCACACCGCTGCGTGACAGTTATTTTTGTGCTCATCAAGCCAAAATCCAGAGAGCTCAGCGCCATGACGTGAAAAGTTCAACGCTGTGATGTGCCCTTTAAACTTGAGTAAAAAAAAAAGAGAAAAAGAGAGAAATTTGATCTAGGTGCTGCTAAAAGCACCCATTTTGACCAAATGTCGCGACATGGATGCTGTGTGTCGTGGCATGTCATTCTATAATGTATATAATGTACATAGTTAGTTTATTTTAAGTGTTTTTAAATGTTATAGTATACTTAGCTTCCACATTTTAGTATGTTTATAGGCTCAGGTACACTAGAAACCATGGAGAGTAAGGACATTATTTCACTTTGGTTTGGGGGAGTATCATTACATGTTGTTGTTATTATAATGTTGAATTTGTGTAACATGTTTTGATATTTTAAGTATGCAGTAATGACAGTCACCATGTTTTCATGATCATATGCTGAGTTTGATATTACTAATGGGTTTCTGAGAAAAAATTTCAATTTTTAATGCATGATTGAACTGATGCTAGTGCGGAATTGGTTGTCCAATGACACAAATGGTTGCAAGTTGATTACTTTTATCAAAACCATATGTGATCAGAAGCATGTAAAATAATTTAGTTGCTTTTTATGTATGATTTACATTCCACTTAAATGCAAGTGTAACTTAGAGTATGATAAAAGTGCATGTTTAGAGAAAGTTTATGGATGTACATGTAGAATTTCGATTATCCTAAAAATTATTTTTGAACTCTCTTGAGGCGAAATTCTAGATTGTGCATGATGGAGGAAATGATTAAGGCATTACTTGGACTGATTGAGCCTTTTCAAGCTTACCCTGATATGATGATATCTATAGGTCCCATTTTGAAGCTTGTTGATTATTTGGCCTTTTCTATTTTTTATCACTCATTGTGTTCGTTAACCTGTTAACTGTTCTAATGCATGTGAAAACATTGCATTTTCTTTCTACCATCAATGTATATTATGTACATGATGTGTTATTTCTTGAAGTAAGCCCAATGAGTAGGGGTATATATGTTTAAGAAAAAAATGAGCCTAAAAGAACCAAATGCAATAAAGAGAAATTACTTTGTAAAAGTAAAAAATAATATGAGAAAAGAGAAAAGCAAAGCAAACAAAGAAAGAAGAAATGTAAAAAAAATGAAAAACTTTGCATGGTTTTGGCAAGTTGTGATCTTTTACTGTTAAATACCCTGATAATATTAATTGATGACTCAAGTTTTGAAATAATATGTTTATTTTTCTCAATGTTTGTTGTATATCATTTCCCTCCTTTTCATACGTCCATTACCATGGCCTGACATTATAAGCTATTAAAGTCCCTTCTGATCCTCAGTTGTGTGTGATTTATATTAGTAGAGAGAGAGTTTAGATTCAATTTTGTGGATTATATGATTCCAATACATGTATGCTTATAAACATATCCGGATTTGTATGATATGAATAGGAGAAGTTTATCTTGCATGTTTGTGGGAAATGTGATTTGCATGAAAGGAAACTGGGTTGTTAGCATGTTTAAGGTTGTGTATGTGTGGAGTTGATTGTGAGATTCTTGCATTCATTGAGGACTGATGCAATCATTTTACACTAGTTTTGTTTAAATGAAAAATTAAAATTGAAAGCTGCTGAATGCATGTGAAGTATAAATTGTTAAAGTAAGTTTACTTAGTCATACTTTGTTTTGCTTGAAAACAAACAAAAGGTTAAGTTTAGGGGTGTGATAACTCCACAATGTATAGTTATTTGTGCCCCATATATGTACTTTACTGATTGCTTAGGTCCTTATTATTATGCATATTTAGAAGGTTTTATGCTTGTATTTGTTATATTCTATTTTGATGCCTTTCCAATATGATGTTAAGGAAACTATGCTTATTTTGTTATTGATTAAGTGGATTTATAATTGTTATTAACTTGGTGATTCTCTATTATAGGAAGGGCTCCAAACAAGCGGATATATGGAGCATTTGAGCTAAAATTGGAAGAGAAAGCCAAAGAAACATTCTGGCAACTGACACCGCAGCGCAGTCATATCAATGTCGCGACGTGGTGGTGAATCCCCTGCATCCAGACAGAGAACTACGAAATTTGCACGCCGCGGCGTAGGCATGTTAATGTCGCAGCGTGGTGACCTAATTGTATGCGCGCCGCGACATAGGAATGTTAATGTCGTGGCGTGACTCTGTTTTCCTGGGCCTATAATTACAATTTTAGCATATTTTACGAGAGAGCTTTGGAGGGTTTAGAAAAGCTGCAGCTGGAACTTCATTTCAGGGCAGATTAGAAGCCTAGGGAGCCAAGGTTGGATGTCATCTTCCTTATGGAGGATGATTCAAGCATAGAAGATCACATCTATAAGTTTTCTTCCTTCTCCTTTAGTTTTCTTCTCTTTCCTTATCCTTTGAGCACTGATTTTGTGTGTATTTTCGTGTTCAATGATTAGCTGAGCTGTATTTAGGAATTACTTTAGATCTTTGTATGAATATTGATGTTTATGTATTACTTTGAGTATATATTGAGGTTTGGTTATGTTCAATCATATAGATCTTAATGCTCTTAATAGTTTGATCAGCTTTTAAGTGATTTGATGAAATCTGATAAACCTAGACATAGGAATTTGGATTTGAGATCATATGTACGGTTGATGCATGTTTGATGAGTTCAATTGGCTTGGATAAGTTGATTAGCTAATGGAATAGAAATATATCTCTTAGTCATGCATAACGTATGTTTGAGAATAGATCATTCATTAGTGGATTTTACGCTAATTCTCATGGAAGCATAGTAAACTAGGTGAAAGAAGTCAGGGTTAACTGACCTAGACATAAGCTTTTAACTAAATAAGATTCTCAAACTAACTTAACTATTCATTAACGTTGTTTATAAGGATTGTGTAGAATTAATTGAAGTATGAGGTAAAAAATGATTTCCTAAATCTCTAAACCATTATGTTTATTTTCATTTATCGTTTTTCTGTCTTTAGGTTAGTTTTACTACATTATCCCCTATTTTATATGTTCTTGGATAGAATTTAGATAAACTATTAGTTGATACTTAGTATTGGAAGCCAATCATCCTCGTGAGAATGAACTTTTAATCTGTATTTGTATTACTTGAATGACTCGTGCACTTACGGCCTTAAAAAGGGACAAACAAGTTTTGGCACCGTTGCCAGAGATATTAGTTTATTTCCATATAGTTTAGACTTATTCCTTGGCATTTACCTGAGATGGTGGTCTATTTCTATATTGCTAATATCAATAACGAGTTTATTTAGTTCTAATTCAAGTTGTATAGTTCTTTTTCATTTAAGTTTTCATTCTTTGTATTTTAGATACAATAAATGGAGTATGAGCTTAATCATTCAAGGCCTTTGAGGTTGCTCGATAACCCCCAATTGGAGACCTCCACTTAGGCTAAAGAAGGCCTACCATCCGATCCATTCATTTTGGGATCAAACCAGTCATATTCTAAGGAGATGCATACTGAAGTGCAATTTGGCGGTTTGCCTTGTGAAAGTCCTACCGGGACTATAACTCAGACCTTATTAGGAGGGAACCTAAGTTTTTATGTTTTTGTTAATTAGTATGTGTTTGTTATGTTTTGTGCCATATATAAGTTAGTATGCTTGATTTTTGTAGTTGTGTTAGATTTTATGGTCTTAGTGATTTTTATGGATTATATGATTCCAATACATATATGCTTATAAACTTATCTGGATTTGTATGATTTGAATATGAGAAGTTTATCTTGCATGTTTGTGAGAAATGTGATTTGCATGAAAGGAAACTGAGTTGTTAGCATATTTAGGGTTGTGTATGTGTGGAATTGATTGTGAAATTTTTGCATTCATTGAGGACTGATGTAATCATTTTACACTGATTTTGTTTAAATGAAAAATTGAAATTGAAAGCTGTTGAATGCATGTGAAGTATAAATTGTTAAAGTAAATTTACTTAGTCATACTTTATTTTGCTTGAGGACAAGCAAAAGGTTAAGTTTGGGGGTGTGATAACTTCACAATGTGTAGTTATTTGTGCCCCATATATGTATTTTACTTATTGCTTAAGTCTTTGTTATTATGCATAGTTAGAAGATTTTATGCTTATATTTGTTATATTCTATTTTAATGCCTTTCCAATATGATGTTGAGGAAACTGTGCTTATTTTATTATTGATTAAGTGGATTTACAACTGTTATTAACTTGGTAATTTTCTATTATAGGAAGGGATTCAAACAAACAGATATATGGAGCATTTAGGCTAAAATTGAAAGAGAAAGCCAAAGAAGCATTTTGGCAGCTAACGCCACGGCGCGGGCATATTAATGTCGCAACGTGGTGGTAATTCCCCTGCATCCAGACAGAGAGCTACGAATTTTACACGCCGCGGTGTGGTGACTTTATTTTCCTAAGCCTATAAATACAATTTTAGCAGATTTTACGAGAGAGCTTTGGAGGGTTTAGAAAAGATGCGGCTGGAACTTCATTTCTAGGCAGATTGGTAGCCTAGGAAGCCAAGGTTGAAGGTTGTAACAACCTAATACTGGAAATCCTAGTATACTTGACATATACTTGGATAAGCAATATTAACTATTCTACTTTTAACTTATTCATTAAACTAATTCATTACATTTATATAAATAAATCATCATGGAGAGCCTTGTTTAAACAATATACACTTATATACAAAACTTCTCACTAATATATATAACTTTTTGTTTACAACTTCAAGCTCAACATACATGGAAGTATAAATTTATCTACTAAAAATAAATATGACTATACTACTCTTCATTCTTCATCTTCTCTTTATCCTTTAAGCTTCAACCTAAATTTACATAGAACACACGAGATGAGAATTTTACAATTCTTAGTATAAGCGTACCAATACCAGCAGTTGTATAACAATATACAACCCATAAATATCTGAAATGAAACTGTAACTATAAATCAAGCTATTCATCATTACTCAATCTATAAATATCATAAATGAATATTTACTAGTTGTCAAATTGTTATCCATACTCTAGGAACATACACATCCTCTCTCTATGTAATGTTCCCTGTCTAGCCATAACTCTGAACTAATTCTCTGTAGAGCCGTAAATAGTATTCATACTATTACTCATAATTTAAGGATCAATACATTTCTTATTTTATGTAATGTTCCCAAACTAATCTTACTTCTAGTCTAACTCAAATAAGAGATAAGACAGTTGCCCATGCAACTGTTATTAAAAGTAACCATCAATGATATTGAACCACCGCCCATACAATGGAATAATAACATTGAGTAGCCATACATAAACTATCAATGATATCAAACAACCGTCCATGCAATTGCCTAATACCATTGAGCAAAGCACACAAACACAAGGAATCACCTATCACAATCGTCCGAAATCGCGACGACAATAACAATCAAACATCAAGTAATGCAATGATGTTATAATGTATGATTATGCTCAAACAATAGTGCATAATGCAACATCCTGAGAAAGCATGTTAGGCTTGTATATGATCTCAGAGGTATTATTATACTTGTATAACATGTCAGTTAAGTTTTATGATAAATTGAGTTCGTTTAGACACTTAGTTACAAACCAGAAGTTGAAAAGTAACCTAAAATAACTTAAATAATAACATAAATTACTAAGTTGAAGGAAACATATATGGATAACTTGTTTCTAGGTTACAAATAAGTTAAGTAAAGTACAGTTAAAATTTGGGAACAATCAGAGTCAGTTTGGTAATTTTAGGCATATTGGTTGTGCTTTTAATGCCAGATTGACCCCCAACAGATATGAAAAAATAGAATAAAAGTAAAACAACAATTAGATGAATCTTAGTATTTATTCTAAAGTTGTTGGAAGCTGAAAAACTTGAATTAACATGATTTAAGTGTCCTTAATAGATATAAGTTTAAGCACATAAACTTAAGTTAAGCTTTTTCCTTAATTCTCTCCATGTCTCACCCCCTATTTCTCTCTTCTCTCTTGGCAGAAGGAAGGAAAAAAAGAAAGAAAAGAAGAAAAAAGAAAAGGAGAAAAAAAGAAAAGGGAGAAGAAAAAGGAAAAAGGAAAATGAAGACAGGAATATCAATATTCAAGCTTCAAGATCTTTATCCAATCAAGATGTAAGGGGATTTCTATTCATTTCTCCTTTTTGTTTATCTTTGAATATAGTTTGGGGTTTTGAATAGAAATAGAGGTTTGGATAGCCAAATCCATGTTCTTAGCTTGGTTCTTGATTCCAATAACTAGGTTCGGATAGTTTAAGCTTAGAGAATGCTAGATAGCTATTTATGGCTTAAGAACAACCCTATAGAAAATGGATTTGGAGAATGGTTGGGGTTAGGTGATTTTGGATCTAAATCTATGCCTCAAGAGAATTAATAGGTTGTAAAATAGTTGCAACAAGTTTAGGGGCCTATAATGGTGTTAGAAATCACTTAGAATTCAAGTTTGTATGATTAGAAATGAGTTTGCTGCATAAGGAAAATTGTTTTTCTGGTTTTCTACAAGGTGTAATCGATTACATAGCCTTTGTAATCGATTACCAAGCTTCTGGGGCAGTGAAATGTGTTTTTGGGCGGCTTGTAATCGATTACACAACTTTCGTAATCGATTACAAGGCCTCTGGATGTGTTGTAATCGATTACGACACCCTTGTAATCGATTACGACAGGTGATTTTGCAAAAATAGGGCAACATCCAGACAACATGTACTGTGCAGTAGATATTGGAATCACTTGATTCTGGTGCCATTTGAAAGCTAAGACATACGGCTTCATGTGGTAAAAATTTTAGATTTTTTGAGCAAGCCAATCAATACCAGTTTCTGTTTGAATCCAAGGTAGATTCTGCAGAAAAATGCATTCTGGCAGCCAGTAAACCAGATTGCATAATTTCTTGGTCTGATGTCATATTGACATGGGACTAATGGAATTTTGAAGCTAAGATGTAAGGTTTCTTGTCTGTAAAATTTCAGAATTTTTTATTTGTAGTTTGTTCCCAGTTTCAATTTAAAGTCAAGTCAAAATCGAGTAAATCAGATAATGCTATATTTTGGCCTCTGCAAAATGTCGCATAACTTTGGCTACACTTAGCCAAATGAAACAAGGTTTGTGGCATTGGAAAGATATGAGAAAAAGATATATGCTCATAAAGTTTCAGAATTTCTGAATTTATGATGCACATTTGGTGTAATCTTGAAAATCAGCCTTTTTAGGCAAGAGTTGAGCACCATAAAGCCTAATTGGCAAGATTTGAATGTCATAGAGCCTAATTGGCAAGAGTTGAGCACCACAGAGCCTAATTGGCAAGAGTTGAATGTCATAGAGCCTAGTTGGCAAGAGTTGGGCGCCATAGAGCCTAATTACAAAAGTTGAGTGTCATAAGGCCTAGTTGGCAAGAGTTGTGCACCATAGCACCTAGTTGGCAATAGTTGAATGCCATAACACCCAGTTGGTAATAGTTGAATGCCATAGTGCGTAGTTGACAATAGTTAAGTATCATAGGGTCTTGCTAGCAATAGTTGAGTGCATAGGACCTAGTTGGCAAGAGTTTGGTCCTTTATTTAAAAAGGATTAGTTATCAAAGTAGTGAATATTGCCGGGTAAGCCTAGTAAAATGGTGACACCGGAGTGTCTCATGGAAAGATTAGTTATCTAAGTAGTGAACATTATCGGGTAAGCCTAGTAAAGTGGTGACACCGGAGTGTCTCATGAAAGGATTAGTTATCTAAGTAATGAACATTGCCAGGTAAGCCTAGTAAAGTGGTGACACCGGAGTGTCTCATGAAAGGATTAGTTATCTAAGTAATGAACATTGCCAGGTAAGCCTAGTAAAGTGGTGATACTGGAGTGGCTCATGAAAGGATTAGTTATCCAAAGCTAAGTCAAGGATGTCAGGTCCAAGACTAAGCTAAGGATTAGTTGTCCAAAGCTAGGCCCAGGATGTCAGGTCCAAGGCTAAGCAAAGGATTATTATATTCAGACTAAGAATAAGTATGCTTAATGCCAAATAATAGAATACAATTCCTAAGTATATTTAAGTTTCATATATTTAGTTTTAATACCATGGAATATATGTATTATTGAGAATTTTTATATTCTCACCCCTTTATGTTTCATGGTTAGTAGGTAAAGACCCTGTGAGAGGGCAAGAAGATGAAGATAGCAAAAGATTAGAAGAGTTTAGTTTTAGATTTTCAATTCAAAGCTTATGTATTAATTTATATTTGCTTTGAAAGTGTAAAAGTTTATATGTTTAACTTTAATTATGGCTCTCCATAATGATTTATTTAAATGTTATGGATTAGTTGATAATTAAGTTAGAAGTAGCATAACTGATACTGTTTATCTAGGTATATACTAGATATACAAGGGTACGAATATTAAGTTATTACACATAATGGGGTAAGTGCAATGTTGATCTGTCGATTATTTTCATATCTTGAGTGTCTTATGTTTTATCTAATTGGACTTCACGTGTGCTTAATTGTTAACTTTTAGTCAAGTTTGTAGATATTAAGTTTAATCAGATTTTTATTGTGAAACTATACTTAAGTATATTTATAAGCACTCATAATTGTATTGTGTTTTTCAAGAGATCAATATCACCCCTAGAAGCAAAGAAAGACGGTTGAATTTGAAGAAAGTGAGTGACACGACCCATGTCACTTAACATGGGGTGGACCGTGCCCTTCTCTGGAATTTCAACATGGACCTGACCAACAACACGGCCCGTGTCATCTGACACGGGTTAGGCTGTGTACGTCTCTGTCTTCACAAGAGAATCTAGTTTTGAGCTCACTTGACAACACGACCAGTGTCATACGACACGAGGTGG
Source organism: Ormosia emarginata (assembly GCA_029884605.1). Lineage (NCBI taxonomy): Eukaryota > Viridiplantae > Streptophyta > Magnoliopsida > Fabales > Fabaceae > Ormosia > Ormosia emarginata. Next base: position 1,578,117 of record JAQQTP010000054.1, read on the forward strand.
GCTGTGTTTCTCTCTGAGTTGCATTTTACTTGAATTTATGTTACCAGAACCTGAGACGGGGTCGGCCGTGTCGTATCATTGCATCAAAACATTATATACGAGTTCTAATGATGTGTTAGGTATCCAAAGTTATAAATAGGGTTGCCTAGGGTCCTAAAACAGAAGTCTGGACTGGTGAGCCATCAAGGGACTGAGGAGAATACGAAGAACAAGGATGAGGGAGATTCGATCAAAGATTGAGACTCGAGTTCAAACAATCAGAGATCGATCAACCTTATTCCTTGGAACTAGTTTGATCTTTAGTTTTCTTTTCTTTTTTTATTCTGGACAATGTTTTTCTTCTGTTATTCTTTTGGTTTTGAATTTGTCATGTGTGGCTAGTTTTCTTATATGGTTAAGGGAAGATGAAACCCTAGTTTTAATTATGTGATTCTTGCATATTTCTTTATACCAATACAATTATGTTTTTATTCATATGTTTCTATTCTTAATTTGGTATAAAAGTTTTTATACTGTTTTCCAATTTCAAAAGTAGTAAAACTAGGATTGCTATGCATGGTTGCGATGGTAAGAATAGTGAGATATATGATCTAAGTAATTTAATCCTGGTGTATGATTGGATCTTAGTGTGATTAGTTTTCTAAATCTTAATGCAATTAATAGGTAGGTGTAAGAGCAGTTGCTTTACAAATAACTATTGATTAGGGATTGATTTGAGCGGTTGCTGAATTAACCAAAACTTAAGAAAAACAAGGAATTAATCTCACAATCACATAAAAACATAATTGATCATGTTGGTATAAAGGATATGTGGGCTAGCATAATCATATAAATCTAGTGGTGGATTTCATCTATTAACCATTGTCTTTTAATTGATATTTCAAATTGTGTTTACTGTTTTTGTTTAAGATTCAATTTCTGTTTTTAATTTTAACAAACAAAACCCATGTTTTATTGTTTACTATTTTTAAGTGTTTAAATTAGGATTCAATTTATAGTGTCTATTGAATTAGTTCTCTGTGGATCGACCATTGCTAACTACAACTTGTTGCAAGATTTTTATTTTTGGTGGAACTTGGCAACTGTTTTTAATATTAATTTTTAATCACAATCCACACCACACCAAATGTCATGAGATGTCATGGATGTCATTAAATTTGACTATTCCTTTCTTTGCAGTGGGAGAGAATATGTTACCTCCTTAACCCACTACATCCTTAACTGTTTGAACCTTTAACCTTAACTTTCCTTTCTTTAGTGGGGAGGGAATATGTTACTTTCTTAACCCATCTTCTGAGCCGTTTATGACTAGATATGAGTGTGTATGCATAATGTAGTATTATGCCTAACTCTTACATAACCACCACATCATCTCTATCCTTACATTACTAGTTCTACCTCTATGAGAGCGTTCATGTCACTTTTACTATAATAACTTAGTGTACTTCTTCTCCTTAGTACACATTCTTTCTTAATTTACTATTTTACCCCTTCATTATGAGGCATTCTTGTTACCATAGCACTCCTTGATTGTCCAATTTACTTACATACTTGAACATTTCGTTCTTATCATTTCTTAAGTCATAACTAGGAAACTCTTGGTTACTTACTTACTAATTTCCATCATATAAGGATCTAACACTATTTTCATTACATCATCCTAGCTTAACATTAGCCAAAAAGAAAATAAAACATAGTTCACAAACTATTCAACCTCAAATTATCCGAAGCAAACCCAAGCACCTCTATATTTACCTCAAAAAGGATAATTTTCAAAATTGCACCAGAGATGCATCCTAATTTCAAACATTATGAAATTTTGTAAGCATATAGCCTTACATGTTAGCTTTCAAATAGCTCTAGAATCAACTCATTCTGATATCTGTAGCTCAAGTTATGCAACGATTACTATAAGTTATCATGATTATGTTTTTACCTAATACAAACTTCAAGTTATTCACCGAATACCTTGACTCCATAAGTATTGAATAACCATTCTAAATTTAATTTATGCACGAGCTATGTTTTTGTTGTTTCTGGATCTTTGTTATTCGAATAATGGGCTTTTTTTTTTTTTTTTTTTACATTTTTTGGTTCCTGTTATTCGAATAACACTACTGCTATTTGAATAACCTTAATCTTTGTGAAAGAGATACACTTGATATCTCTTTCTTTCCTTTACAAAATCTTTTTTTTTTTTTTTTTTTTGCATACGTTCAAGCCTATTTCTTCCTCATTTTCATACCCAATTTCAATCCTTCCTTAAATCATGGATTCTAAACATCTCTAAACATCATATACATCTCATGTATAATCTCAAACTCTAAAAAACTCAACCCAACCCATTTTTCCATTCTAACCCACAAGCCACAAACATAAAGAAAAGAATAGAAGATGGAGGAACAAGATAGAAAACACCTCTAACTCTTTGTGGAGTGGATGATCACACTTGAGCCTTGGTCTTTCCTTGCTCTTCCAGACTCTTATTCCTTCTCCTTTTCCCTTTTCTTTCTCTCTCTTTTTTTTTTCTTCTTCCTTGGTTTCTCATTTCTTCTCCCGAATGAAATGGGAAAAAAAAGGCTTAAAAGCTTCTTATAATAGCCACTTAGTGTTATTAAAAACATTATACCTCTTAAGAATACTTTGATCTTAGTAAATCAAGTTTCCTAGCTTCCTTAGCTATTAGAATAATTCATAAGATTTATCTAATTACCAAACTCTTCATTTTCATAATTTTTCATATCTGCGCTGAGTCCATTCGGCATCAAAACACTTACTCAGTGTGCTTAAAAATACTAAACAAGCTCAGTTTACCTTCAAACTTTAACTACAATATTCTTATCTCATTTATGACTTAGAAATAAATTATCTATATTTATTTCCTTTAACTTAACTTTTAAAACTATTTTCTGAGTCATTTTAGGCCACTTTTCACTTTCCGTATTGCAGCAAAGTGCCTAAACTAACTCAGTTTGCCATAAAACTTCATAGGCATGTCAAGCAAGTATTAAGTTACCTCTGTAACCTTATACAAGTCAGACATGTTCTCGGGGATGTTACATTTCTCCCCTCCTTTATAAATTTTTCTCCCCAAAATTTGGTTTTCTTACTCTAAGTAGTCTCAACCAAATCTTAAAGAAACAAAATTTCGTACTTACCTCTTCCTAAACTTGTGGATTGTTCTATCTCCTTGGGCTTACAAACTTATTATTCTCCCGGTCACTGTGAATCTGGTTTCCAACTTTACTTCTTCAATTTTGCTTCTTCTCTTTGCGGACACTTCCCTACATAATGTTTTAACTGCTCACATTTATAGTATACTGCTTGTTGCACTGGATATGGTTTGACACCATAGTGCCTTCCACATTTAGAGCATTGAGGCTCTCTTAACACTTTTTGAACTCAATCCTCTTCTTCTTAGATAACATCAACTTTTGAAAGACTCCTCTTGCTTTTCTTGTTCTTGCCTCGATGACTGAAGTTGATTGGTTCCCTGTACCTCTAGTACTCTAGCTGTAATAGCTATCTGATTCCTCATTATATTTGATGTGATCATTGTCTGCTCCCTCGTAACATTGGCTATTGCCATGACTACTCCAACTTCACTTACTATATTTTTTGTCTTCTCAGATACGCCTTGGTGGTACTATAGTTTTCCGTTCACACAAAATATTCCTTATTGAGATGGTTAGTCTCAATATCATGTAACTGTGTAACTGTAGTTAAGAATAACCCACCCTTAGGTAAGTCATGCAATCCTAAACAAACAACTCACAGAAAAGAAAAAGATTGCACAATTCCTGCAAAACTTTCTATTAAAACTCCTAATTTTTCCTAAGGCTAGTCAGTCCATACCCCAGCTCACAGGATGAACTGCTTTGATACCAAAATGTAGCATCCTAATACTGGAAATCCTAGTATACCTGACATACACCTGGATAAGCAGTATTAGCTATGCTACTTTTAACTTATTCATAAAACTAATCCATAACATTTATATAAATAAATCATCATAGAGAGCCTTGTGGAAATAATATCCACTTATATACAAAACTTCTCACTAATACATACAACTTTTTGTTTTTCAACTTTAAGCTCAACATACATGAAAGAATAAATCTATCTACTGAAAATAAATATGACTATACTACTCTTCATTCTTCATCTTCTCTTTACCCTTGAAGCTTCAACCTGGATTTACATAGAATACACGGGATGAGAATTTTACAATTCTCAGTATAAGTGTATCAATACCAGCAGTTGTATAACAATATACAACCCATAAATATCTAAAATGAAATTGTAACTGTAAATCAAACTATTCATCATTACTCAATCTGTAAATATCATAAATGAATCTTTACTGGTTGTCAAATTGCTATCCATACTCTAGGAACATACACATCCTCTCTCTATGTAATGTTTCCAGTCTAGTCATAACTCTAAACTAATTCTCTATAGAGCCATAAATAATATTCATACTGTTACTCATAATTTAAGGAACAATACATTTCTAATTTTATGTAATGTTTCCAAACTAATCTTACTTCTGGTCTAACTTAAATAAAAGATAAAACAGCTACTCATACAACTGTCATTAAAAGTAAAAATCAATGATATTGAACCACCGCCTATACAATGGAACAATAACATTGAGCAGTCATACATAAACTATCAATGATATTAAACAACTGCTCATACATTTGCCTAATACCATTGAGCAAAGCACACAAACACAAGGAATCACCTAACACAATAACAATCAAACATCAAGTAATGCAATGATGCTATAATGTATGATTTTGCTCGAACAACAGTGCATAATGGCATAAGTGCAATGTCATGGATGTCATGAAACTTGACTATTCCTTTCTTTGCAGTGGGGATGGAATATGTTACTTCCTTAACCCACTACCTCCTTAACTGTTTGAACCTTTAATCTTAACTTTCCTTTCTTTAGTGGGGAGGGAATCTATTACCTCCTTAACCCATCTTCTGAACTGTTTATGACTAGATATGAGTGTGTATGCATAATGTAGTGTTATGTCTAACTCTTACATAACCACCACATGATCTTTGTCCTTACATTACTAGCTCTACCTCTATAAGAGCGTTCATGCCACTTTTACTATAATAACTTAGTGTACTTCTTCTCCTTAGTACACATTCTTTCTTACTTTACTATTTTACCCCTTCACTATGAGGCATTCTTGTCACCATAGCACTCCTTGATTGTCCAACTTACTTATATACTTGACCCTTTCGTTCTTATCATTCTTAAGTCATAACTAGGTAACTCTTGGTTAGTTACTTACTAATTTCCATCATATAAGGATCTAATACCCTTTTTATCACATCATCCTAGCTTAACATTAGCCAAAAAGAAAATAAAGCATAGTTCACAAACCATTCAACATCAAATTATCCCAAGCAAACCCAAGCACCTTTATATTTGCCTCAAAAAGGATAATTTTTAAAATTGCACTAGAGATGCATCCTAGGTTCAAACATTATGAAATTTTGTAGGCATATAGCCTTACATGTTAGTTTTCAAATGACTTTGGAATCAACTCATTCCGATATTTGTAGCTCAAGTTATGCAACGATTATTATAAGCTATCAGGATTATGTTTTTTTGGATGCTGTTATTCGAATAACAGCCTTGTTATTCGAATAATAGGGCATTTTTTTTACATTTTCAGGTTCCTGTTATTCGAATAACACTGCTGTTATTCGAATATTCGAATAACAACCTATAAAATCAATTTTCTGCATACGTTCAAGGCTATTTCTTCCTCATTTTCATACCCAATTTCAATCCTTCCTTAAATCATGGATTCTAAACATCTCTAAACATCATATACATCTCATGTATAATCTCAAACTCTAAAAAACTCAACCTAACTCATTTTTCCATTCTATGCCACAAACATGGAGAAAAGAATAGAAGATGGAGGAACAAGATAGAAAACACCCTTACCTCTTTGTGGAGTGGATGATCACACTTGAGCCTTGGTCTTTCCTTGCTCTTCCAAACGATTCTTCTTTCTCCTTTTCCCCATTCTTTCTTTCTTTTTTTTATTCTTCCTCAATTTCTCGTTTCTTTTGCCAAATGAAATGGGAAAAAAAAGGCTTAAAGGCTTCTTATAACAGCCACTTAGTGTTACTAAAAATATTATACCTCTTAGGAACACTTTGATCTTACTAAATCAAGTTTCCTAGCTTCCTTAGGTATTAAAATAGTTCATAAGATTTATCTAATTACCAAACTCTTCATTTCCTTAATTTTCTATATCTGCACTGAGTCCATTCGATATCAAAACACTTACTCGGTGTGCTTAAAAATACCAAACGAGCTCAGTTTACCTCCAAACTTTAACTACAACATTCTTATCTCATTTATGACTTGGAAATAAATTATTCATATTTATTTCCCTTAACTTAACTTTTAAAACTATTTTTTAAGTCATTTTAGGTCACTTTCCACTTTCTGTGTTGTGGTAAAGTGCATAAACTAACTTAGTTTGAAATAAAACTTCACAGGCATATTAAGCAAGTATTAAGTTACATCTGTAACCTTATACAAGCCTGACATGTTTTAGGGGATGTTACAGAGGTCATCTTCCTTATGGAGGATGATGCAAGCATAAAATATCACATCTATGAGCTTCATTCCTTCTCCTTTAGTTTTCTTCTCTTTCCTTATCCTTTGAGTACTGATTTTGTGTGCATTCTCGTGTTCAATGATTAGCTGAGTTGTATTTAGAAATTACTTTGGATCTTTGTATGAATATTGATGTTTATGTATTACTTTGAGTATATATTGATGTTTGGTTATGTTCAATCATATAGATCTTAATGCTCTTAATAGTTTGATCAGCTTTTAAGTGATTTGATGAAATCTAATGAACTTAGACATAGGAATTTGGATTTGAGATCATTTGTATGGTTGATGCATGTTCGATGAGTTCAATTGGCTTGGATAAGTTGATTAGCTAATGAGATAGAAATATACCTCTTAGTCATGCATAGCGTGTGTTTGAGAATAGATCATTCATTGTGGATTTTACGCTAGTTCTCATGGAAGCATATTGAGCTAGGTGAAAGAAGTCTGGGTTAACTGACCTAGATATAGGCTTTTAACTAAATCAGATTCTCAAGCTAACTTAACTATTCATTAACGTTGCTTATAAGGATTGCGTAGAATTAATTGAAGTATGAGGTGAAAAAGGATTTCCTAAATCTCTAAACCATTATGTTTATTTTCATTTATCGTTTTTCTGTCTTTAGATTAGTTTTACTGCACTTTCTCCTATTTTATATGTTCTTCGATAGAATTTAGATAAACTATTGGTTGATACTTAGTATTAGAAGCCAATTATCCTCGTGGGAATAAACTTTTACTCTGTATCTGTATTACTTGAATGACTCGTGCACTTGCGGCCTTAAAAAGGGACAAACAAGGGATCAAGAAGAAACCACCTGTGAGAGAAAAATTGTCCTCTACCTAATAAGTCTTCTGTACGTTCTGTCAACTGCTAAATGAGGAAGTCAATTTTATTCCCTTACCAGATGAGAGTAGGGACCTCTCAATAGGCTACCAAATAAGCAGCTCAACCTATCACTGGTCATTCACAACAAAAGCCAATTACAATATTCATAAATTGATTAAATGTTATATTTTAAACTATAATTCCATAATTAATATATATTAATGATTTAAATAATATTTTAATTATTAATTAATATCAATCCTCATATCATATATATTTGAATTAAAAATTCAACAACCCATTGTACCGTAGTATCCAAAATTTGGAGCACACCAAATTTATGGCTTGTTGGGAATCCATGGATCATTCCATTCTTCAATATTAGACCCATCTCTAAGTCTCCATACAACCCCCATATCTAAAGCATTCATCCATTCAATAATGCTTCTCTAAGTGTAAGAAGGATTAGAACCAAGTCCAGCCATTAAGAACTTGCCATTTGGGAAATATTTGACTCTCAAGATCCTAGAAACCAACTCATCAAGCCTGCATATTAATCATCATCGCTATTTTGCTAACATAGCCAAGTTGAAAATATATAAATCATGAAATTCCATTCCCCCAGTTCTTTTTGGCCAACACAATTTTTCTCAATTAACCTAGTGAATATTCCTTTTATTTATTTGGCAACCCTGCTAGAACTTACACATCATATTTCTCAGCTCTCGACATAAGGATATTGGAATTCTAAAGCATGACATAGAGTAGGTTGGAATAGCTTACGCAATAGCTTTTATTAGAATTTCTTTCCCACTTTTAGACAATAATTTTTCCTTCCATTCGTGGATCCTTTTCCAAGTTCTATCCTTGAGGGATTGTAAAGTGTGATTTTTGTCCTTACCCACCATTGTTGGGAGCCCTAAATATTTCTCAGATAAAGCCACAATGTTGATATTGCACACACTAAGTATTTCTTGTTACAAATTACTGTGAACATTGGGACTAAAAAAAATTGCAGATTTATCAAAGTTAACTTGTTGCCCAGATGTGCACCCATAAATATGCACCATATCAACAACTAACATATAATAGCCTATAAAAGTTCTTAAAAAAATGAGACTATCATCTGTAAAAATAAGTGAGATACCTTTGGAGCTGCTCTACACATCCTTAGTCTAGACAACCAAGGACGAATTTGAAGGGGGGTATGCATGGGTTATAGCCCCATTCTTATTAATTTTTTTAATTTATTAAACGATAAAGGTGAAAGAGCTATACTTGATATATATTTTATAATTAATGACTTGATATACATATTGATACCATAATTTTAGCTCTTTTTTCTACCATTTTTTAATCTCTATATAATACATCAATTAACTCCTCCTATTTTTAGTTTCACTATCTTCTTCTTCTTAAAATTTATATGTGAAAAATTCTTATTTTGCCAATAGGTTAGTCATGAAGTAGAGTAGGGACTGTTCTAATGGGGGCGAGCATGGGCTTCGACCCCCTTTTCTTAGTAATTTCTTTTAAGTATTAATAATTTAATTAAATTTATTAAAAAATAGAAAGATGATTATATTGATCTTTTATAAAGTTAAAACTTATTATATTGACACTCTTATTTAAAAATTATACATACATTTATGATTTTATATATTGTTATTATTCTCTAATATCTTTCTTTGTTTGCAAAATTATATATACATCCCTCTATTTTATGTACAAACATTAGACAAAGTCCTATTAAAAATACAAAATAAGAAAAGTATGAGTAATTTCTCAAACAAAAAGGGTGTTATATTATAAGCACTAACATCGGGATGGAGATCGGTATAATTATATAAAGATAAAAATAATGAAGTTAAAAGAGTTTATACTTTATATGTATTAGACATGTGATTCATAATTATTTTATATATATTGATATTACAATTTGAACTCATTAATCTTTCTATTAATTTTTAATCTTTATATAATAAATCTACTAGTCCTTTTTTTAATTCTATATATAAAACAACTTAATTTTGCTTATAAATCATAATGTAAAGGACCAAATACTATTGTGATACATTTAATATCTAATATAAATATTTTTTTTTTTTTTTTTTATTTTATTCATAAATCTTCTTATATAATGAAAGAAAAATACTCTTCTAAAGTAAACAAATAAGAGTATATTTTACCCTTAATTTAAAATAATACATTTTGATCTTAATCTACTAAATAATTTAAGAGTTAATACATCTTTATTTGTTAACTTTAATTTTTTTTTATATATTTAATGATATGATTCATGATTTTCGTACCCATTCACTAAATATTTTCTGGATCTGTCCTTGAAGTAGAGGACACAACTGGTGTGATGCATTTAAAATCTAATATTTGTTTCTTTATTCTTTCTTCACTCTTTTCATAAAGGTTTCTATAATGAAATTAAAAAGTTTATTTTTCACGTCATAACTATTTTAATAAATACAAGATGCAAATATAATGCCGATTGAATAAATTAAATTTATATAATTAGGTTAATTTTAAAATAAAATTTTACTTATTAAGTATAATACACTTGTTAAAATTAAGAATATCTCATTAAAAGAAAGAAAAGAATTTGTTACGCATACAAAAAAGAACAAGGTAGTTAAGGTTAGAATGAGAAATATAAATGTCATAACCTCAAAGTCATTTATTGGTATATACTATGATATATATTAATTAATACAAATCATGATTTTTGGCCCCTCCATAAGATTTTTTCTGAATCTGCCCCTATAAATGGTTATTCTCTTTTGCCAGATTAATCATAGAAGAAAGAGCTTGGGTACAAATGAAAAACAGGTAAGGAAAAAAGGATCTTCTTATCTCAAACCTCTATGAGAACAAAATGTAGGACTTTACCCCCCATTTATTAGCACTGAGTATGATACTAACTTCACATAATTCATTATCAATGTTATCCATCTTTTGTTGAACTCTAGTTTTCTCATAATCTCTTCAAGAAAAACCCATCTCACATGATCGTAGGTTTTTCTCATATCTATCTTTATGGCTAGGTAACCTTCCTTCCCAGATTTCTTGTTTTTTAAAGCATGAATCATATCGTAAGCAATAAGGACATTATTTGTTATTTGTTTATTGCACAACCCTATGAAGCATAGACACGCTATTTTTTAGGCATGTCCACGTGTTAGATACGTGTCCGTATTTGACACATGGTGATATGCATATGACACACTTGTCTTGTGTGTCCGAATGTGTCTGATAAAAAAGATTATTTTTTTTTAGCTCAGACACATATAGACACGTCTAGGACACGACTTGGACACGGTCTATTAATATTTTTAAAAGAAAAAATTAGTTTCCTTGACTAACGTCCAATTAGTAAGTCTATAATCTACCCAAACTCAATCACATGACTGACGTCCCAAACCACTATTTTCACATACTAGTAATTTATGTTTTATCCTTTTATACGTCACTATTAGGCTTTTAAGTTTTATCTTTTCACACACTACTATTTTTATTTGCTCCTTCTACCTCTACTCGTGTCAAGCCGTCCACTTCATTGTCACCAAAGTTTAACTCACACCAATATTCCCTCTAGTTAATTTTTTTTTTATGTACATGTACTTATACATTGTTAATTCTATTAGGAGAAGTTGGTTTAGGAGATTTTTTTAGAAAATGTCAATAAAAATTATGCTCTATATTTTTTTGAAAGAAACTTGCTAGGTAGCAAATATTGGAACATATAATATATATTAAGATATTATAAATCTTCAAACTTATAGAAATGATATTAATGAATAATGAATCATTTTTCTTAAATTTTATAATTATATATACACATAAATCAAGTTCTTTAATTTACTTTGATATATATATATATATATATATATATATATATATATATATATATATATATATATATATATATATATCGTGTTTGTATCTTATAATTTTTAAAATTTGGTATGTTTTTGTGTTCGTGTCATGTCTTGTGTTTGTACTTTATAGGCACAAACGCACTCTAAAATTCTAAAATAATAAAAATTGAGGGATAATAATTTCTCTGAATTCTTCAAAAATCATTATTATTATTTCTAGCTTTCCTTTTCACGGCCATGTTCTGATTTATTACTTCTTACCATTTGTATGATTTTAATTTTTTTAATAAGTACTCTTAAATCATTCATTAAAAAAATTGTATATATACACACTTTCACAAGTATAAAGTGTAATAGGAGTGTAAATTAGTTTGGATAACCTGACCAACTCGATTAATTTGAACAGAACCAATAAAATTGGTTTAATTTGGTTTGGGTATATTGATTAGTTCGATAAAAATCCAAATTGAATAAAACTTAATTAATTCAGTTCTTAGATTTTAAATTTCAAATTCGAGAACCGAACTGAACCATATATATATAAAATTTATGCTACAACAAGGTTCATATTTGGGTTCCAAAACTCATAAGGTTCGTTCAACGCAAAAACCTCTGCCATAAGGTTCAGTTCTTGACAGAAATCTCTGTCATTTCATTTTGACAAAAACTCATCACCGTCATGGGCCGCTCAGGCCAGATCTGCTCTACCACAGCTCACCGCAGCTCACCCACCACCATCATAGCTCATTGTAGCTCACCAACACTGTCGCAACTCATCGTCACAACTCACCGCATATCTGCTCTGCTCAAGCCACGTCACGGCGCCACCGCTATGCTGTAGCGCTGCTCAGACCCTCACCATCGTAGATCTGCTCCGCTCAGGCCACGTTACGGCGCCATCGCTTTGCTACAACGTTGTTCAGACCCTTACCATCATGACCTTCACGAGCTCACCGAACCATAATCCGAGAACACCCACCGCAAGTCTGTACCCTTTTAATGTTGGGATTCTCAATATGTAGTTATGCAAATTTAATAAGCACTTAAATGCCTATAAACTGAACATAGATGAGGTTGCGAATTAGACCCCAATAAGACATACTTAGCTAGATTAGGTTCATACTTCACAATCCACGCTACCAGACAGTCCTGATTATATTTGAACCACATACATCCATGAATTGCATAGTCCATCCAAAATAATTTCAGTCCTGTCATGTGTCCCTTTGGGTACATGTGATAAAATTGAAATGTCAGGTAGAAGATTAACATGATGACTATGCACAGTGGTGAATCTTGAGCTAAATATTTGGAAACTACAAAATATTTTGATAATGTTTGGAGGGGTTATATGTAATTTGTGGTAATTACTAAGATAATGAAAGGTTGTCTTCTCTTAGGAGAGACAACTAATAGTAGCAATGTTAGATTGTTTGTCAGCTAGAAATTACAAAGGTAATAAATTCAACGGTAGATAAAGTTTAAAGATATTTGATGAATGATGTTTAATAATTATGTTTTTCTTTTTATGTTTAGATTGAGTTTGAATTGAGTTTGGATGTTATTTATTGTTATATTTTGTATTTGTGTTTCTTTTTAATTATGTTTGGTTTAAGTTTGAGTAATGTTGTGTACTTATCTTAAGATCTTGATATATTTTGTTATGTACATTTTAATTATATTTATCTATTTAGACTTTATCTATTTATTATACTTTGTAGTGTGTTTATTGAGATAAATAAGTTTGATTCTATTTTAAAATTTTTTCATAAATTTATTATGTATTTTTTTATAGAAAATTAATTATTTAACTAATTTTTATGTAAAAAATGATCAATCCAATAACCTAAAGCAAATTAATCCGTAAATATTTAATTATATTAATTTAAATTTAATTATAAAAAATACAAAAATCAAACTAAATTGAATCAAATAATTTTACTTAATTTAAATTTATTTTTTAATAAACTGAATCAAATCAACCTATTTACACCAGTAAAATGTAGTGTCTAACACTTACGTCATCAGGAAAATATATAAGAAAAAAATAATTATATATTATTTTTAATAGTGTATATATTATTTATATTATTTTTAAAAAATATAATTAAATGAAAAAAATAATAAAAAAAAATATATATAATAAATAATATTAAATAAAATATAAAAATAAATATATATATTATTTAATATAAAATATATAAAATTAAAATATATATCTCATAAGTTTGGATGGTGGTTGGAGGTCTTGCTAACCATGGCACGGGTTTTAATGCCCCCTGATTTCTTTGTAAATTGTAGTGCCTAACTAATAATTTAAAAAAAAAATTATCTCATCATATTTTTTTAATAATTATGATTAAGTGAAAAATAATAATAAAGAATAATTAATATAATTAATTGTATAAAAAATAATATAAAATTAATGTGAAAATAAATATAATAAAAATATGTTGTTGATAATTTTTCTCTTGGACAATGCAGAAGGACTAGTTTTCTCACGCGTTCTGGACACGCTGATGAAACCCCTTTGTCAAGACGTTCACATCACACCGACCATATCATCAACTCCTTGAAACTTCGCCGTATAAGCTGCGACAGTACGGATGCATGGCTTCATCAAAATTTGGATATTCTTGGAAAGCAACTTCAGATCAAAATTTTATTGGCTCATTCTTTTTTAATCTCAGTATCCCTGACTTTGACTTGATTTTTTTTATTTTTTTTTTTCTTGATATAATGACTTGACTTGACTTGACTTGGCTTTGCTTCTAAATCTTATGCATATAAAAAGTCAACAGAACTGCACTTTCTTTATTCACCAAAAGAACTGCACTTTCTTCATCATATATTCATATTGCCTCTTAGCTCTGAGATAACCTGAAACTAAGAACTTAACCTTCAAAATCATGAAGGTAGTACATCACTTGCAAAGTGCAATCATTTTATTTTATTTTTTGAATCTGAATCACGTTCTTTGTTTTTGTAGACTAAAGCAACTGACCCTTTTGCATATGTTGTTGTGTTTGCAGCAAAAGATTACGATCAAGGTGTACATGAATTGCGAGAAGTGCCGCACGAAGGCACTCAAGGTTGTTGCTGCAACAAACGGTTCGTGACAAAAAGCCTCTTCTATCTTTCATTTAAGAACTAAGCAAATGGGAATGAACTTGATTATCTTTTACTAAATTTTTGCAATTGGATAAATGCATGAATATATTATATATTTTATAAAATCAGTCGTTAACGCAGTCTATAAACTAGTGATTGATTTATCGGTCTCTAAAATGTTGAATATATTATAAGATTGATTTATCAGTCTTTAAATCGATCTTATTAAATATCATTTTTTTATATAGTCGGTCCTTAATTCGATCTCTAATTTGTGATATGAATTTATAATTATTTTTAAATTTATTAAAATCTAAATTTTTAAAATGCCTAATAAACAACAGTCAATAATTTCATATATAACCAAACACATAAATAAAAAATAACATAAACTAAACTAATTCAGTCTTTAGAATATCTCATTTAAATATCATGACATTCTAGAATAAACTAAACTAAACTAAACATTGTCTACAATATCTCATTACTACAACATTTCAAATGTAAGAAAGTTGAACATAACACAAACTGAACTCTAATCATAAAAACTTTTTCTCATCCTCGTCATCCTCCTCCTCTTCTACTCTATCAGTCATAGGAATTGTTTGAGAAGGCTGAAAGTTCATCCACTGCATCATCTCTTGTCCTTGAGCCGGTTTGCTTACACTTTTTTTTTAAAAAAAAAAAAAGCAATTCAGCACTAGCAATTAATAAGCTATACAGTATATATTAGGTGCACCAGCAGAATCTAGAAACAATAAATTTTCATTTTGAACATGACACCTTCCCTTCATTTCATCAAGACTAACCGCCAGTAGATAGCCCAATATTTGATTAATAACTATCACAACATATAACTTATAAAGTAGTTTGTTACCAGTTATCAGTTAGTTTGTTAGTTAGAATTAGTTAAAGTTTGTTATAAATGGTTATTGTACATGAAGATGTTAACAGTGGTATATATACCACACTCTGGTTAATATGAAAGCATCGAATTCATTTATCTAATTTCTCTTCATTGTAATAATAACAAATTAAAAAACTACACTCACTTAAGATTTTCTCTTCAACCAATGCATAAATATAGATCCTCCTTCGAAGCCAAGGAAAATAGTAATACCTTCTTTGGAAGCCAAGGAAAATAGTAATACCTTCTTTGGAAGCCAAGGAAAATAATAATAACCCTTTTCAGTCCAACAATGAGAATAATAACAATACCCGTACCAATGATGACAATGAAGACATTATGCCTAATATTAGAATTAGCATGTGCTTAAGCAATGCCAAAATACACCACTAGACAACCCACTGAAACATAAACACAGACACATCAAAATTAAACAGGAGAGCAGGGACAGATCCTAGTTAATCTTGACTACCCATCAAAGTGTTTTTCTTACTCAGCCACCTGAAACAAGTTCTTCTTGCTCTACCCCTGAAGGAGAGCACATAATCACAACTTGGAAGGAGTCCAACTCAATCTATTGAGTTTGACATCCTCTCTCCAACATTATTTTTTAGGTAATTGAATGACATCTTTCTGCTTTTTAGTATGTGCATTTTTCTTAAATTGTTAAGATAAACTTCCATTTAGAATTTCCTTTAGTGCTTTTCCTTAATCTCATGTACACCTTTTCGACATAGTTTTCATCAATATAATTATTATTGAAAATAATCAAGTCAACGGGATAATAGACATCACATCACCATATATATATATATATATATATATACATACATACATATATATATACATATATTATCCAAAGCAATTTATATATATATATATATATATATATATATATATATATATATATATATATATATATATATGTTTAGATTTTTAAGATCACAAAGGCAAAGAAAATTGTATTTCTATAGCTTAGATGACAATACTTACCCACAGTGGCAATCTTTACCATATACACTATAAGAGGTGATGGAGTACACGAACAGAATATGCTATCATCATCAAGTCGTTTCTTAACCTTTTTAGTCAGATATATATCTTAAATTTATAAGAACCAACAAAAGATTATCAGAAACTAAAGGATCAAATACTTCAGAACTCATAAGGAAACTGTGCACAACTGAAGATTGCAATTAGTCAAGCAGTCATACAGAATGACATTCATAAGAATTAAAGAAAAATTTCAAATCAAGAAATGAAAATCTGAATAAGAAAAATAGAAAAAATTATATCTGTAACTGAACTACATATAAGATATACTATTATAATCATTTCTGAACAAAATTATACTGTAATCTGAATATGATTCACAATCTCACAAGACAAGAAACAAAACATAATACATTCAAACAATTCAAACACGCTTGACATTTAAGGCAAAAAACCATATTTGCATCATACTTGTAATGAAATGGGCACAACAACATTCTGCTCACACGGTCAATGATTCTTGTAGAGAACACAACAAAGAACCAATACCAATACCTCTTATATACTCACTGTGATTCAAATCATATCATGAGCAAGATTAAAAAGGAGTTCAAGTCACATTAAGAACTTGTTATATATTTTTAATCTAAATGAGTAGATCTATATTACTCAAATAAAATACCTCAGATTATGATATGATTAGAACCAACCAGATCTAATTATATGATTCACACAAACCGAAAGCAATAGATGGATTACCCACTGAAAACCTTGCTGGTCCTGCCTCTCTACTCACACTCCTGCGTGCCAGTCCTCAAACCGTGCCAGTGCTCAAACCTTGCTGTCTCATTACAAGATCATTACAATAAGATTCAACATGAATTAATTGCAAGATCATTACAACTTACAATCCTATAAACTAATACATGAACTTAGGATTAATTTTAGAGACCAGTTACTTTGTTTTAAACTAGTACATAAACTAGTACATGGTGACATTAGTTGAAGCCTCAGATGGCTCTTAAAGGAAGTAGCAGGTTCATAGTAACCCCAATTACGTATTTTAAGACCATTATCCCCATCCATCACAACAGAAAATGATGAAGAAAATTGCAGGACAATAATGTATACTTTGTTAAATATCCTCACAAATTATCTAGGCCATTGCATTCTCCTAACAAGCCAACAAAATTCAAAACACAATAAATTTAATATGAAAATAGAAAAAGATAAAATAACAACAACAACAACAACAGAATGCAATTGGATGACCACAAAACCCACCTTTTGTTTCAGTTCAAATACAGTCAAATCAGAAAGGGGTTCAATAGGATAAATTACACAAACCCTACAAATGTATACATGTAAAACCTCATACCGCAAATATTTCAGCTTCTGGGTTTAGATCAAAGATCCATTTGACCAAGAAAAAATAGCAAAAAAATTAGATCTTCGAGAAAAAAATGAAATAGGGGAAAAGAGTGGGCATTACGATAGAGCTTGGAACGGTGGAGATCTGTGTGCCGGTTGTCCGGTGAAGGGTCATGGTGGTTCCAGAAGCGGGTCGCGCAAACAGTGGCATGATGGGACGATAGCTAGTGCACGGCTAACGAGATGCAGCCAGATCGGATCTGGGTGAGGCACGACGGCAGTGCGAGTTCTGGTGCGATTCTTGGTGGAGGCGTGGCGCGAGTTTTGGGGCTAACAAGATCCGTGCGGGTGAGCCGCGGGTTCCGGGTCACGCACGGTGGTAGAGCTCTGGTCAGAGGTGGGGGCGCGACAGTGAAGCGGGTTTCACGGCGGCTGGGCTTGCGGAACGGTAGAACTCAAGAGTTGCAAATCCGGTGTTGGTGACGCGACAGCAGTTCTGGCGGCACTCCTCAGAGTGGATTCTGAGTGAGAGGGAGAAAGACAAAAATGAGAGAAAGAGAGGGAGAGGGGGGCTAAAAATTCAGAATGAGGGACTTTGGGTGAATTTTCGGGGAAACGAAATTAGACGAGGGATTCAGAAAATCAGATTTTTTTCATTTTTAGTTTATTTTTTTAGCGACCAAAAATTCGACACTACTTATTTTTTTTAAAAAAAATTTATTTAGAGATCAAAATTTTAGTCTCTAATACCTTTTTTTTTATTTTTTAGTGACCGAAAATTCGATCACTAATTATTAATTTTTTTTTATAATTTTTTTATTTATTTTGATATCTAAAACCTTTTTTTTTTTTTATTTTTTAGCGATCGAATTTCGCTACTTATTTATTTATTTATTTTATAATTTTTTTATTTAGAGATCGAAATATCGATCTCAACAATAAGACACATTTTTATTTTTTTTAAAATTTTTTATAACATAATTTTGGTCTCTAATTCGATTTTTAAAAAATTTAGAGACCGAATTAAAGATTGATTTTTTTTCAGTAGCAAATTAAATTTTTTTTCTTAATCAGTCTCTATAGAGATCGAAAAAAATCAGTATCTAAATCGGTCACTAAAACCCAAATTTCTAGTAGTTTTACTATAGGTACTTACTAAAACTTCTATCATTTTCTTTTCTGACCTTGGAACGCAACAACCTTTCTTCTTTCTAAACTTTTTTTTTGCCAAAAACAAAAGTGTAGAGAATATAATGAATATTAAATAATAATAAAAACATATAAATCAGACAAGAGGATAATTTCTAATTTTCTTACCTCATTTTTTTATATTTCTTTTTACATCATTTAATTATGTATAAATTCATGGTTAATAAAATATATTAGTTGGTTAACAATGTATTGGTTGCTTTATTTATAATCTATTAGTCCGTTAACCAACCAATACACAATTTTTATTTTGTTACATGGAGGGCATAAGCCCAATGGAAAAGAAAAACTACTAGAGGGAATGTCGAGACACAGAGACCCGAACAATATCAGCAAGTAACCGGTTATGCAGTTCAAAAGGAGGCTGATCTCAAACCTTTAAACCGAACTCATGCGAAAGACTCCAATTGGCAAGCCAATCCGTGCATTAGCTGCCTTCTTTAAGGGTGTGAGTGAGAATCAGGCTCCAATCTTTGTTGCACTAACAACGAATCTGATTAAGCATTCTATCATGGATAGATGCAAAAGATCCCAATCAATACATATTATTAAACATAAATTTATACATTATTAACTGGTGTATAAGTAGTGTAGAAAAATAGTGTGAAATAATTATTTTTTCTTAATCAGAAGAGCCATCATGTGGGACTCAGGCTCTTGTCATACGGAATCTCTTCCCTTATCAATTAAGCCCTTGTTAATGAAGCTCTTGTTAATGAAGCTTCTAGTCTCTCTCTCATGTGGAACTCTTTCTCTCATCAGTCCTCACAAGAGAAAAAGTAATGCTCTCACACATGTTTTCACACATATTATCTCATATGTGTACAACTTTTATCATTTAATTGCAATTGATTTCATCTTCACTCTCATTCAGCCACTACCTCACTAATGTGAGAAATGTGAGAGAATGTATTGTGCAATGAGCATTTCTTAAACAAATCAACTTAAATTGATAGTAAAAATCTTCGCGAAACATGTATTTATTAATGATCTAAGAGTATGAAAAAATTTCTCAAGGGGAAGGGTTCTCATCCTTCGTCAATTAAGAATTTGTCTCTCTCTCAAATCGCATGGGACACCATGTCTCATCACGAGAGATCCCGTCCTTTGTCAATAAAGTTCTAGTTCCGTCCCCCACTTTCTGTAGTGTGAGACTCAAGAAAGAAGCTGGGAAGTAGCTCCAATCAAAGACCCAGATACTACAAAAATTATGATGTAAAGGCCTTTCTCTTTTTCATTTCTTTTCTATTCAAAAAAACTGGACAAAAGTAAAAAACAGCATAAAAAGAGTCCGTAATTATCGCTAAGCTATGAATTTTGTAAGCCAGTTCTTAAAGGTAATTCAATAAAAGCAACAGAGCATCTTAATTCTGGTTGGCTTCACTTTGTTACCATAATATGGTAGTTGAGTTAGTTCGTCTCACGTGTACCTAATTCCACACACAATCCCAAAACTCTGCATATACAACGAAGTAATCAATTCTTTGCACCTACGTTAGAAAATCATAATGACACCTTTATGATTGCTCTGGAAATCTCACAAATCAAGCTAAAAATCCTTGCCTTTCTTGATGATAAATCCAAACTTCTAATACCTGGACCAAGACAGATGAAGTGCCATATCACCACATTATCATGCCATAGAAAATATAATGCATATGCAAATACGTGTTTAATCATTTTAATCAAACACAAATCAATATGCTAATTGCTTTGTGTAATCACACCAAACATGTGGACAGCAACATTTAAGTTACACCATCCATTATACAGTATATATAATAAAGGATGCCATTTGATTTATTTTATTAAAAATACCTGTTGGTTTAGCTCCCTCACCAATCCTTGTCAACAACATCACTCCTCAATCCTGGTCCTTTTCAAACACAGCTACATGTTCTAGACACTGCCACAACTATTCAAAAGTTTCACACCCAAAAAAAAAAACAACTCCTTCACCCCATATTTAATACCATTTGACGAAGACAAACTCTTTGATCTTATTCATATTTCGGCTTTGGCTATGCTAATATACTTGCAGAGGAAGTCTAGGGTATCTATCTTCTGTTGGGACATTTTTGTAATCTTATTTTCCTTGACTTGTGTTCTCTGATCAACCATAAGCATGTAAGAAGGGTAGGGGATGTATATTCTCTTCAACAAAGTGGTTCTTATATAGCTCTGAGAAACCTACAACCAAGAAGAACTCATTCAGCAAACATGAAGGTACATATATACATTATCTTTTTTTTTTCCACATTAGATATGCTTATTAAATACAATACTTTCCCTTTCTGCATGTGGTTGTGTTGTAATGGCAGGTCAGCCAATTAAGTTTTTTTTTTTTTGTAAAACTCTCAAACACTCCAAGAACCACCCCAGTCCCACTCTCACCCCCACCCGAGCCCACCACCACCAGGATGGTGCGACGTTGACAATGATGTGACAGTGGGAGTGGTGGCTTGTGGTTTGTGGAGGGAAGTGGTGGCTTATGGTAGATCGTGGATGCGGGTGGGAGGCAGATTTGCGTGGTGGTTCATGGATCTGGCACCGGATCTGCGTGGTAGTTCGCGTGAGAGGCAGATCTGCGTGGTGGTAGTGGGTCGAGACAAACGTTTGCAGTGGCTGGGCGTGGAACAAGGCGGTGGTTTCGGGCTTAACTCGCGGGTCGCATGCTGGCTGAGCGGAGGCTGAATTTGCGATGGTTGATGCTGGGTTTGAGTCTCGGTGGCTATGGTGGCGAGGTCGTGGTCTGGGTGGCTAGGTGCGGAGGCTGAGGTCACGATGGCTAAGCACAGAGGCTGAGAGCGTGGAGGCTATGGTGGCAAGGTCGCAATGGCTGATGTTGGGTTTGAGTCTAAGTGGCTATGGTGGCAAGGTCGGGGTGGTGGGCACGGAGGCTAACGACAATGGGTGCGGTAGTTTTTGGATGATGGTGGTAGTGGAGAGAGGAAGGGGTGGTGGTGGTGGTGGTGGTGGTGGTAGCGATAGTGGAAAGAGGAAAGGTGGTGATGATGGTGTAATTTTCCATAACCTGCTTAGCAGGTTTTCTGTAATTGATTTAAGTCATTGATATTTTTTATGTTTAAATCAATGACTTGAGATACAAGGTATATTATACACCTTAATTTTTAAGGTGTATATTAGAAATGACTAAGCAACTATTGCACTAAACTCAAAGTCCCAACAGAACTCAATGACCGGCTCACTATCAATGTCAACCTCAAATTTATGGTGTCATTTTCCTTGACGTTGTAAAAAGATTAAATTAAAATTTTGATCACTTTGTTATTACAAATAAAAAATTGTTGCAATAATGTTTATTTGTTTATAATTTAGTCCATGTAAATTTTTTTTAGTATTATATTTATAAATATTTTTAAAATTATTTTTATAATATTATTATAATACTATCATTTAGCTAATTAAGTAGTAATTGCTATGTTTACAAAATGCTTGTAGACATATTACAATCTAATCAAATATTAAACTCAAATTTCTGAACAAATTTCTATGTATGATCATTTATATCCTTTGTTGGTACAAATCTTGATGGTTCCAACTCTTAAGTCACAATTGAATAATCGATCAAAAGTCTTCTTTCAGCATATGACAATTTCTATAGTTGGGAAATATGACGAGCAAAAGAGAGAATTAAGATAAAGTGAAAAATATGAAACTAAAATTTAATAAACGGATAAAAGTGTGTATAATAAACTAATGTATGGCTTGTATTGACTAAAGAAAGTAATACTAACAATTAATTGTCAAGTTATCAAACTAACCCAATAAATTTTAAATACTATATTGTGACACCTATGATGGCTACGTCTATTTTTTTGGAGACATTTTGGTGTCCTTAACATCTGAAAGTGTTGATTCTCCGTTCTACTCCCTTTTCGAGTCATAATACATCAAAAAGGAATCAACCACTTGTCTAAGAAACGGATCAGACTCAATCAACTCTCTAACTCCTGAATCTGAAAATTCACCTGAAAATGGTCGTATCTCTTTTTCTTGCGCCACTGCAGCATTGTTGTAGACAAGTGAATTAACGATAGTGGTGCAAGTATCAACCACCTCTTCATCATTTTTCAAATCTGAATCAGCCTTTTCTTTTGAGTTCGACTTGAGCATCTTTAATTTTCCAACAGAATCTGACAATTCATAAGCAATAAGGAACTCCATCACTTTTAGCTCAGGAACCGTTTTGTTATTGGGACATGAAAGATTTGATCCTCAATCACTAGCACAAACAAGAATTAGCGCATATGTACATAACAACAACAAATGCGTTTTTCTAGGTTAAGATTTTTTACTTACAAAAATTACAGAGAGGTTAATTGACTGATCAAGTAGTTTGTTTAGTCAGTTAACTCAGCAGTTAGTTAGTTGGTTGGCAATGTGACAATTAGTTAGGGAGCTGTGTATTTGTATTTTGTGTGTGTAATATTTTTTTATGGTTTAAATGTGAACAACTCAATTATGCTTTCTTTAAAATAAAAATGAAAATGGAGGACAAAATTGTAAAAAATTATAATTTGGAAAATACATAAAAAGAACTAAAGACAATAAAAATATTTACATATATATTGAAATATTTACAAGTAAAAAAAAATTCAAAACCTAAATTACGATAATTTACCATTTAACTTACTTGCACTCCCACATATCTCTTAAATACAATTTGAATTAAAGGCACGTATTTCTTTTAAAAAAATTGAAATGTTTATTGTTAATTAATTTGGACAAAATTAAATTATATAAAAAATAAAAAAAAATTAGTAGTGGATTGATGAAAAATAAAGTAAAATACCAATATACAAGAAAATAAGCATAACCAATCAAACACAAGTCAAAAGAGTAAGCAAAAAAAAAACAAACAAAGTAACCAAGGAACTCGAAGTATTTTTAATTATTTCATTTTTCATACTTATCATATACTCTAATAAGAAATCAACCCGCTAAGTAAAGAAAAATCTACCTTAGCTAATACTTATTACTCCAAGGACTCATGAGTCACAAGCAAACAACCAGTCCAAATAGACGCAAATCAACATAAACTCATATTTAAAGTCACACTCAAACATCACTTTCATTCAAAGTGCTTTGAAAGATAAAAGGAGAGCTTTACCTCTCTATAGTATAAAAAGAAAATGCAAACTCCCCCCCCCCCCCCCAACCTCCTTCTTCTTCTTCTTCTTCTTTCTCTATTTTTCTTGTTGCTATCAACCCCTTTTCTTTGTACTCAATTTAGACAATTTATAACTCTAAGTATGTGAATATCTATATCCGCTAAATCTTAAATCAAGATATTTAAGTCAATTTAGATCAATCTTCATTAATTTTGTCCCAAATTAATTACCACAACTCTATGATTTATTTGTCTTCCAAATCTCCATCATTAATGAACTCTTTTTTAAAATTGAAATCAATACCAAATTATACAAATGTTTAATTTTGAATCATAATCAATCTTCCATTAAATACTTTATATGAATTAATTAAGGATTAATTTGAAAAATCAAAATTAATCAATATATTATTTATATCTCAAACCAATATGCTCCTTCGGTTCAAAATAAGTGTCGCTTTAGAAAAGTTATTTAGGTTCAATTTATCTGTCATTTTAAAAAATTAAGAAAATATTAATTATGTTTTTCCATCTTTATTTTATTTCTTGGTTTTTCCACCAAATAAAATAAGAGAGAGCATCATTGAAGAGATAATATTTTAATTATTTTAATGAAGGGTAATTTTGTAAAATGTAATTACAATTTTTAAATTGAAGTTATTTAATAACTTTCTTAATCCTTGTGTATTACCTTAAACCACACTTATTTTGAATCAGAGGGAGTATCAATAAGGCATTAATTATGATATTTGAATTCAAGAATCCTTTTTTTTTTTTTTTAACCTGGCTTGTTAATTTTTAGAAGAATAACTCTAAATTCTTCTAACTAATCATCTTAATAATATTCTTAATTACTAAACAAAAAATATATTAAATACTTTTTATATTTTTAAGATATTAAATGTATTTATTTTTTATTTAATATTTTTTATTAAATATAAAAATGATTAATAAAAACACTTTAGGAACATATATCAAAACTTTTTTTAAAAAATAGATTATGGTTTAATTATGAGTTAGATTTAATCAATATCTCTACAAGATATAATTTTTTCTCCATATCTTTGTACCAAATAAGATTAGGTGCTGAGGTAATTATTGATTAGAAGAGGCAAAACAAAATCCTCATCAGCAGATACAAACGGCGAAAGCTACTATGCACATGTCAGGCTGCCAAATTATTTGGCATTTTGGTTGCAACCAACTGTAATTCCACTATAAATTTTTGTTGAAGTTAATGTTTTGCTCTGAACTTGAAATAAAAGAAGTCTCTCCTCACTTTAAATTTTTGTCAAAAATAAAAAATAAAAATTGTGAGGGCAATTTGTAAGAATTGAATTTTGAGGAGACAACATTAAGAAATAAGAAGGACAAGTTTTCAGAGTTAAAAAAAAAAACAAAAAAAATAAATTTATGTGTATCAAAATAATATTATTGAGAAAATTTTTTACTTAAAAATTTAATTGTATCTTAAAAAATTAATTCTTCACTTATCAAGTAAAAGAATATTATAAAAAAAAAAAAAAACAAGATAGGAGCGTGGCTTGAGCTACAAATCTTGCATAAGGCCTAAAAATAAATAAGTGTCTACTAGTCCAGCCAGTTTGCTGATGATTAAGTGATGTAAGTTTGGTTCGAATACGGAATGAAGCGTAGAATCGAGTTTGGAATTGGAATTTCGAATTCCAATTTTTATGTTTGGAATGTCATTTAAATTGAAATTGTAAATAAACCAATTCTATTAATTGAAAAACAATAAGGAGCTTTTTTCGTATTCAATTCCTTAAATTTATACCTTAAAATTACTAATTCCAAAGCTTAAAAATTAAACTCTCTCTCTCTCTATCTCTCTCTCTTCATATTTATTTATGACAATCATATTTATTAAGATTCTATATTTATATACCTAAAAATTATTTTTATATTTATATAAAAATTATTATAATACTATTTATTTAAAAAAAAATTCATAAATTTTTTTTATGAAAAGAAAATAACTATTATATTATAAAAATATTATTGTATGAATATTTTTATTAATTTTAATGTTTTAGATCATATCTTTAAATAATAAAATTATAATTGAATTTAATTATAATTTCTTATCATAAGTTTTGACAATCCCAAACATAATTTTAAATTTGAACCAATTTAATTGAAAGAATTGGAATTGAAATTAAAATTCTATATTTCAATTCCAATTCCACTATCCAAACGGACTGATGATTAAATATTCGAATTCGAATACTTTTTAAATGATTATGCTAACTTTAAGTTAAGTTAAAAATATCAAGATAGGCACATGAGCGCTAGAAGGAGGGCTCGAACCTCCGACCTTGTGGTTAACAGCCACACGCTCTAACCAACTGAGCTATTCCAGCAAGTTTGGCCGTACGCATTAAATTTATAAACTTAATGCATAAAATTTTCTCTTATATTCAGTGATACTTCAAACAACATAACAAGAAGTGAGAAACTTTTACGTTGCCCGTATTAAGAATATGATGTCCTACTCCAAGTACCCACCTAGTAAAATGTCCCCGTCCACTGATGAAAATTAAACCAAAGAGAAGACAAAGCTTTGATTATACTGTACAGTGAGAAGTTTCCTTCTTTCTGTTCTCAGTCTCACCACGTATGTTAAAATTTTTAAGTGCAGCCATGTGAAGTGTCTCATTCCCAGCCACCCAATTTCTCGTTTATTAGCAACGCTAATAAATAGCAGTATCTTGTACCCTTTAGAACAGTAAAAGTGTCACTACACTACATAGCCAAAATACCTTTGCATCACGAAGGCTTTTAATTTTGTTTTATAGCCAAAGAAAGCAAAATTCTGACAAATTGAGATTAATAATGTGCCACAAACCAACACTGCAAATATCAATGTTTTACTTTTTTCTTTCATACAACCCGGAACAGAAATTTGAATTAAAACCTTTTGTAAACCACTCAATTTTTTTTATCTCTAATTCATACAAAGTGCCTTAATATCACTTCCTGATATTGTAATTTTTTTCATTTTTGGCAATAAATAAAAAGCTTTCGTTTGAATGGTTTTTGCTTGACTTCACGAGTTCACGTCAATTGGGCCCATTGTTATTATGTTGTGGGGTTCTCACTTTTTTGTGCTGTTTGTAGTTTCATCAAACATGGGGATTAATGGAAAATTATTCTCCTTTTTTATATATTACTTTTTATACTATTTTTTACATGATATTTTTTTTTTACTGGAATAATATGATATGCATTAACCAGGACACAAAATGTCCAATAGGGCCAAATTACAAATAGCATCAGAGCTTCCTCAATCCACACATGTTTTGGGTGAGAAAGAGGGGTCAGAAATATTAAATCAAGGACCGCGTATGATGATTGAAGGTTATATGTTGCTGTTTTGTTTGAACATTATCCTTCAATATTAAAAGAATTAATAGATTACATCTTATTAGCTAAAATGAAGGCAACACTACTAACATGGGCAGCCACATTTTTTTCTGCACAAGAAATTAAAGGCACTGCAATATTAACTGTTCCATCGTCCTAGCTTTCTTAACTTGTACTTTTGCTATTTTATAATATTTTATTGTAACAATCATTGCCTATAAAAGTCCTAGCTTTCGTATTTTATTGTAACAATCCGAGTGAAATATTATCATTTTGTGAGTTCAAAATTATCGTGTGTTAAAAGTCTCTTCCCTTTTCTCTCGTATTTCGCTACATGAGTGTGTGAGTTAAGAGTTTTTATGTTAAAATGATATCAAATTAGTATCAGAGCTTGAGAGTTTGGTGATAGTGTGAGTAAAAAAATATTGAGTCGGTGAGGAACAAGAGTGTTCTCCCTGTGTTAAAAAAATATAGAGAGTTGATACACTTTTAAGAGAGAGAGATACATGACCACCAATTATAATATTGTATGGTCTGGTCCCAAGCTAGATGAGAAATTAGATTTTTATTATTGGGAACTTTTGATGTTTACACATTTGAGAGCTCACAATATTTGGAGCTTTGTTGAACCAGGATTAGCAGAAGGAGCTGACGATACCACTAAAAGGAAGGACCAGTTAGCACTCTCACAAATTCACCAAGGCATTGATTATTCAATTTTTGGCAAAATTACAAATGTCAAAATTGCCAAAAAAGCATGAGATATTTTGAAGTTGTCTTACAAAGGAGTGGAGAAGGCCCAGAAATCCAAACTGCAATCTATGTGAAGGGAATACGAAAGGTACGAAATGTCCAGTACTGAATCCGTGGAACAATATTTTTCACGTGTTACAAATCTTGTCAATAAGATAAGAGTGTATGGAGAAGATATTCCTAACAGCAAGGTGGTAGAAAAAATTCTACGCACTATGCCAGTGAAGTTTGACTATGTGGTGACTACAATAGCAGAGTTGCAAGGAAGTGTAGGAAGCCATGTTAGCAGAATTCTAGAGAAGACAGAAAAATCAAATGAAGAAGCCTTGAAAAGTCAGGTGAATTTCAATAACCTTGCTGAATCCAGTCAAAGTGCAGAAGGTGGAGGTTGTGATAATTTCAATAATGGAGGAAGAGGAAATTTCAGAGGTAGACTCTGAGGAAATTTCAGAGGAAGAGGCCGTAGCAATTTCAACCAGGGAAGAAATAACAATTTTAGATCATCCAGTCAAGGAAGAGGTGGAAACAATTTTGGGTTTACCAACCGAGGAAGAGGAAGAAGTAACAATTATCAATAAAGAACAAATTTTAATTATTTTTACTGTGGAAAATTTGGGCATAAAGCTGCATATTGTAGATTCAAATATCAGGCAAACATAGCAGAAAATCAGTATCAAGATGTTAGTGAGAATTTTGATAATCCACAATGCTTATTTTTGGCAAGTAATGCATATTCAGAAGATGAAAATATTTGGTATTTGGATACCGGGTGTAGTAATCACATGTGTGGGAAAAAGGAGTTATTTTCTTCAATAAATGAAACGATAAAATCTACCGTGAAATTTGGAAATAATTCAAATATTCCAATTTTGGGAAAAGGCCAAATTGCTATCAGGTTGAAAGATGGTTCACAAAATTTTATCTCTGATGTTTTCTATGCTCCTGGTCTTCATCACAATCTATTGAGTATGGGGCAACTGTCAGAGAAAGGTTACAACATGCAGATTCATCATGGCTACTGCACGTTGATTGACAAAATTGGGAGATTCATTGCAAAGGTACAAATGACTCCAAATCGCCTATTTCCCTTGAAAATTCAACATGATAAATTTCTTTGTTTGAGTTCCATAATACCAAATGATGATTGGTTGTGGCATATGCGCTTTGGGCATTATCATTTTCTAGTTTGAATTTTCTGTCACGAAAAGAATATGTTTCTGGTTTGCCTGTTGTGAATATTCCTAATGGAGTCTATGAGACCTGCCAAATGGGAAAGAAACACAGAGAATCATTTCCAACTGGAAAGTATTGGAGAGCAAAAAAGTTGTTGGAGATAATTCATTCAGATCTATGCTTGGTTGAAATACCAACACAAGGCAATAACAAGTATTTTATTACTTTCATTGATGATTTTAGTAGAGAGACTTGGATATATTTCCTGAAGCAGAAATCAGAAGCTTGTGATGCCTTTAAGGTATTCAAAGCATTTGTAGAAAAGCAAAGTGGCTGTAGAGTCAAAGCACTCAGGACAGACAGAGGCCAAGAATACCTTGCCTATACAGATTTCTTTGAGCAACATGGAATTCAACATCAACTTACAACCAGATACATACCTCAACAAAATGGAGTTGCTGAAAGGAAGAACAAGACAATCATGGACATGGTAAGATGTATGATGAAAGCCAAACAAATGCCTAAAGAATTTTTGGCGGAAGCAATTGCCACTGCAAATTATATTTTGAACAAGTGTCTTACAAAAAGCGTTCATGATAAGACACCCGAAAAATCTTGGAGTAGAAGGAGACCATCAATTCGGCATCTCAGATTTTTGGGTGTATTGCATATGCCTATATACCAGACCAGCTGAGGAAGAAATTAGATGACAAAGGTGAAAAATGTATTTTTGTTGGCTACAACACAAACTCAAAAGCATACAAACTTCACAATCCGGAGACAAAAAAGGTGATTATCAGCTGTGACGTAACATTTGACGAAGAAGGAATATGTGATTGGTCCTCAAAATCCCAAAAGGAGCCAGTGGTGATCCCAATGAATTATGAAGAGGAGAATGAGCATGGAGTACAAACTCATGACGAACCAGAATCATCTAGTAGACTGCAAAGGCATCGTCAGCTACCAGCCAGATTACAGGATTATGTTCTCGGTAATGACAATGATCCATCTGATGAGGAAATTATCAATTTTGCCTTGTTTGCAGATTGTGAACCTGTGTTCTTTGAAGAAGCTTCAAACAATGAGAACTGGAGAAAAGCTATGGATGACGAAATTCATGCAATTGAGAAGAATGAAACATAGGAGCTGATGGATTTGCCAGCAAACAAAAAGCCTATTGGAGTGAAGTGGGTGTACAAGACTAAGTACAAACCCAATGGTGAGATTGATCGCTATAAAGCGAGATTGGTGGCAAAAGGGTACAAGCAAAAGCCAGGTATTGATTATTTTGAAGTATTTGCTCCCGTTGCAAGATTGGATACAATTCGCATGATTATTTCTCTCTCAGCACAAAATAATTGGAAGATATATCAAATGGATGTTAAGTCTGCATTTCTTAATGGTACTTTGGAAGAAGAAGTGTATGTTGAACAGCCTGCAGGATATGTGATTAAAGGAAAAGAAGATAAAGTGTACAAGTTGAAGAAAGCTTTGTATAGCTCAAAGTAGGCACCAGGAGCGTGGTACAAGAAGATTGATTCTTACTTCATACAACATGATTTTCAAAGATGTCCATTTGAGCACACTTTATATATTAAATTTGTTGAGCCTGGAGATATTCTTATTGTGTGTCTTTATGTTGATGATCTCATCTTTACTGGCAATAATCTAAAGATAATTGCAGAATTCAGGGAGGCTATGATAAGCTATTTTGAAATGATAGATTTAGGCCTAATGTCCTATTTCCTTGGCATTGAGGTCGTTCAGCAGAATGATGGAATCTTTATTTCTCAGAAGAAATATGCTGGTGACATTTTGAAGAAATTCAAGATGGAGAATTCAAAGCCGATTTCCACGCCAGTTGAAGAAAAGTTGAAATTGACTAGAGAAAATGATGGCAAAAGAGTAAATCCAACCCAGTATAAAAGTTTGATTGGAAGTTTGCGATACCTGACTGCGACTAGACCAGATATAATCTTTGGAGTTAGATTGCTTAGTAGATTCATGGAAGAGCCACGTGTTTGTCATATGCAAGGAGCAAAGAGAATTCTTAGATACATCAAAGGTACTCTGACTGATGGAATTTTTTATGCTAATAATAATGATGTGAAGCTTGTTAGATACACAGATAGTGATTGGGCAGGAGATATAGAAACAAGAAAAAGCACGTCAGGGTACGCATTTTATCTAGGTACCAGCGCAATATCATGGTCATCAAAGAAACAACCAGTTATTGCACTCTCTACCGCCGAAGCAGAATACATAGCAGCAACCAATTGTGCTACACAGGCAATATGACTGAGAAAAATTTTAGATGTGATGCACCAGAAGCAAGATGCTCCTACAAAATTTTTTTGTCATAACACGTCTGCAATTGCCCTGTGTAAAAATTCAGTCTTTCATGGGCGGTCAAAACATATTGATATTCGATACCACAAAATTCGAGAATTGGTAATTGAAAAAGAATTGTTGATTGAATATTGTCCTACTGAAGAGCAAGTTGCATATATTTTTACAAAACCTTTGAAGATTGAGTTATTTTACAAGTTGAAGAAATTACTCGGAATGACAAGTTTGCAAGCTTGATTTAAGGGAGGCAATGTCAGAAATATTAAATCAAGCACCGCCTATGATGATTGAAGGCCATATGCTGCTATTTTGTTTGAACGTTATCCTTCAATATTAAAAGAATTAATAGATTACATCTTATTGGCTAAAATGAAGGCAACACCACTAACATGGGCAGCCGCATTTCTCTCTGCACAAGAAATTGTAGGCACTGCAATATTAGTTGTTCCACCGTCCTAGCTTTCTTAACTTGTAGTTTTGCTATTTTATAATATTTTGTTGTAACAATCCTTGCCTATAAAAGGCTGCAAGGTATCGAGTCAAATATTATCATTTTGTGAGTTCAAAATTATTGTGTGTTAAAAGTCTCTTCCCTTCTCTCTCGTATTCCGCTACGTGAGTGTGTGTGTTAAGAGTTTTTATGTTAAAATGATATCAGAGAGGATGCCAATTTTGCGAGTTCATGGGCCACTATGTTCCCATTTCTTTTAACAAAAGAGACAGAAAAAGATGAAAATCCCCTAGAAACTGGATATAGTCCTAAACAAGAAGAACAAAGTAATTGCGGGCATGTTAGACCTTTGGGAGTGCTATTGAAAGCTCCATGCAATCACCTTCTAGGATCAGGTCAAAGAAGCATAGATATAGCGCAAGTGAGAGACCCATTCTAGCTAAAAACATACGAATTAAATTTAGAATTATGTTAGTTACTCGTGATGTGTAATTCATATAAGTGATTTTGCACCATTGATATTAGGGGTATAAATTGGTTCGGATAGCCAAATCAACCCAAACTGAACCAATTAGAATGGTTTGATTTGGTCTAGGTATATTGATTAGTTCAAATAAAACCTAAACCAAATAAAGTTTAATTGGTTCGGTTCTCGAATTTTAAATTTCAAATCGGAGAACCAAACCAAACGAAACAATATATATAACATTTGTTCAATGCTTCACAAGTAAGTTTTAGTAAGTTTACCAATTTATACCTCTGCTCTCTTGCAGCCATCACGAACAAGCCACCATAGCCAACTAGAGACCCTAGTCATCATGACCCACCATCATCGATTGCATAGTCATCACCGCTAGCACAATGGTCATTGCTCAGTCGCTCACATAGTCGCATGATCTGCAGTCATAGGCTCAAGTCTCGCACAATGCGCGCCAAAGGAAGAGTGTAACAAGAACAAAGATGGAGGATCGAAGATGGCACGATTTGAAGTCGTTGTTCTTCAGTGTGATTGGGTAGTGATGGAGGATTAAAGATGGTAGCTTGACGCGAGAAAAGCTTTTAATTAAATATATAGATATCTTGACAAAAACTGACCTACTGCTTTGCCATTTCATTTTGACAAAAACCTCTCGCCGTCACAGGCTCACAGCAGCTTACCATAGATCTGCTCCGCTGAAGCCTTCACCGTCACGGCGCCACCACTCTGCTACTTAAGCCCTCACCGAGTCAGGAAATATCTTGTGAGTGTCACTGTTCATTTGTGTTCTCTCACTGTCCTCAACTATAATTTCCTAATAAAATACGGTTAATTAAGAAAAAAATTAAATGTGTCCCTTAATTGATAATTTTTTGTATTAATAGTTAATAATTAATAGAATTGAGGGTATATAGGGAGAGGATAGAGATGATTTGAGTTAGCTTTTTGCATGCCGTATAAAGAACCGAACTAAGAATACTTGAAGTTTTGAACTCTAGTGCTAGCCATGACTATAACCAAACTAAGAATATTTTTTTTGTTATTATGAAAAGCTAATTATTTAACTTATTTTTGTGTAAAAAAAAATGTTCAACTTAATCACACGAACCAAATCAATCCATAAATGTTCGGTTCGGTTTGATTCCGATTTAACTATAAAAAAACACGAAAATTAAACCAATTGATTTTGATTAGTTCGGATTTATTTTTTCTAAAAAATCGAATTAAACTACTTGATTACACCTCTAATTGATATTATTGAATAAAAGAGAGGGAAAACAAAAGATAAATGAATGATGATGATAAAATTTATGAGTTATATATAAGAAACTCTTTATATCTAAGGAACATTATAATTAAATTTATCTTTATAGAAGAATTAAAATATTGCGCAAGTACAACAAAAAAAAAATTATTGTCACTGTTCAACAGAATATATGAATTCTTTCACTTGAAAAATTCTTAAATTGGTTATGTTTACCATAAATACTCAACTTAACAATTGACATGTATAGCCTTTATGTAGACATTAACAACTTTCACATTTTATTTTGGACTAAAAACTCACGTTCTTTATCTTGAAACATCTTTAAAGTTATGGATAATTGTGTCATTTCATTCTAAACATAATCATCTAATTTAATAAAGAGAAATAATATTAAATGTTAACAATAATAAAGAGAGATAATAAAGAAATATAACTTTAATGTAGAGAAATTTTAATTATTAACTCTAATTATTAATTTTAAAAATAATATTCATATATAAAAAAATTAGAAAATATAACATTATTAATGAATTTACATAATTACATCTACACTACAAAATTGAAACTTTTAGTGGAGATTTACGTTTGAATCAGTGTTGTTTAAGTTGGACCGGACCGACCGGTCTAATTGCCCAAATCAGAAAGTAGAGCCGATTCTGGCTTTGGTTTGATGATATAGTCATTTCAATGGTCAGGCCGGATTAGACCTGTTAAAATCGGTCAAAAATTGGGTTTGCCCAGTAAACTGCTAAAAATCAGTGATCCAAAAAGTGTGGTTGCCCAAGAATCCGTCGTCATTTGTTGATACTTAGTCGTTGCCAACCATTGCTCCCAGTTGTTCGTCCTGTGCCTCCGTCGTTCGTCTTGCTCGCCTTCACTCTCTATCACTCCAACAAAGAGGAAAATATGTGTTTTTCTCGGTTACAGATCGAGAGAGAGTGTGTGTGAGAGAAAAAAAAACAAAAGAAAATGGGGGAAGATGAATAATATAGATCTGATTAAGTGAGAGAGAAAGAGAAAATGAAAAGAAAAGAGAAAGAAAAAAAAAAGAAGGTAAAAAATGAGAGTCACCAGATCTAGTGCTGTGATAGAGAGAGAATGTGAGAAAGAAAAAGGAAAATCGGAAAGAGGAAGAAAGAAGATTTACGAGACCTGATGGAGTGATTGAGAGAGAATGAGAGAAAGAAAAAGAAAGTGGTGGAGCGGAAAGGATAATATCTCAATTTTTTACTTTTGAAGAATATGATATTTTGTATAAAATAATTTATATATTTGTTTATATAAAAATATTTAATATAGCATTGCACCTGCCCAAAAAAAAAAAAAACTATATAAACATAAATATAAATTTCTAAATATGATATTTTTTTTTTTTGAACTGGAATGGATTTTTATTAACCAGATTGCGTTCTACCCACATCCAATTCTAAACCGTAACTGAAATCTCAGCTTCCTCTCTAAATAATGCAGCCATATGGATTCTAATAGCTTCACCTCCAATCCTGGTGATTACCTATAGAAGGGTGCTCCAAAAGCCCAGCAGCATGGATTGCTTGTGTCATGAAAGGACATTCTATCAACAAGTGTTCCATGCTCTCCTCCTCCGCCTGACAAAGATAGCAACCTGAGCCAACATCAACCCCCCTTTAGTAGCAAGTCGTGATCTGGTTGGAAGGATATCACAACAAGCTCTCCATGCAAACATTTTCACCTTGGGAAGAATTCTAAGAGCTCAAATTCGTTTCCACAACAAGCTCTCCATGCAAACACTTTATTCTTTTTAAAATTATATGTAAAAAATTCTTATTTTACCAATAAGTTAGTCATAAAGTAGAGGATATCATTAGTGTGATGTATTTAAAATTTAATATTTATTTTTTTATTCTTTATTCACTTTTTTCATAAAAATTTCTATAATAAAATTAAAAAATTTATTTTTTACATCATAACTATTTTAATAAAATAAAATACAAAATACAAAGCTCTATAATGTTAATTAAATAAATTAAATTTATATAATTAAATTAATTTTAAAATAAAATTTTACTTATAAAATATAATACACTTCTTAAGATTAAAAATATTTCATTAAAAGAAATAAAAAAAATTTGTTACACATATAACAAAAAAATATAATAGTTAAAATTAGAATGAAAAATATAAATGTCACAACTTTAAAATTATTTATTAATACATACTATGATATATATTTGATAATATAAATCATGATTTTTGAGCCTTCTATATGATTTTTTTCTGGATCCATCTCTACAAACGGTTATTCTCTTCTGCCATATCAATCATAGAGGAAAGAGCTTGGGCACAAATGACAAATAAGTAAGGGAAAAACGGATCTCCCTGCCTTAAACCTCTATGAGGACAAAATATAGGACTCAACACCCCATTTATTAGCACTGAGTATGATAATGACTTCACACAATTCATTATCAATGTTATCCATCTTTCATTGAAGCCTAGCTTTCTCATCATCTAACTTCATGGTTAGGTAACCTTCCTTCCCAAATTTATTGTTTCTTAAAGCATGAATCATTTAGTAAACAATAAGAACATTATTTATTATTTGTCTATTCCACACAAAAGCAATCTAGGATTTTGAAATGATAAAAATAAAAAAACAAAACTTTCTCTGAATTCTTCAAAGATCACCATCATCATCATCACCACCATCATCATCATCATTACTATTATTATCTTTCCTTTTCACGACCATGTTCTATTTATTATTTCTTATCCTTAGTATAATTTTAAATTTCTTAATAAGTATCCTTAGATCAATTATTAAAAAAAAATCCTATATACATAAATATATATGAATTTTGATCTTCTCATTTCATTTATATATTATATATATATAATAAAGATCATTTTTATATTTAAAAAAAAAATAGATATTATTTATATTATTTTTAAAAAATATGATTGAATAAAAAATAATAATAAAAAATATATATATAATAAATAATATTAAATAAAATATAAAAAATATTATTTAATATAAAAATATATGAGTTAATATATACATAAGTGTAGTGCTCAGCACTTGCGTCCTCAAGGAAAAGATATATATCTTCGATCCCAGCAGAAGTTTGGATCCTGGTTGGAGGTCGTGCTAACTATGGTACGGGTTTTAACGCCACCCTTATTCCTTTGTAAATTGTATTGCCTAACTAATAATTTTTCTCTTTAGAATGACTAGTTTTCTCACGCGTTCTGGACACGCTGAAAGCCCTTTGTCAACACGTTCACATCACACCCACCATATCACCAACTCCTAGAAACTTCGCCGTCTGAGCTGTGACAGTACAGATGCTTGGCTTCATCAAAATTTGAATAAAAATATTTATCTCATAATTTTCTTTACACCACTTTTAATATTAATTAATAAAATATAAATTTATAATTAATTATATATATTAATTAATTAATAAAAATTATATGTATTAATTAATTAATAGAATATTTATTAACTAATTTATATATATAATTAATCATGAATTTATAATTTATTAATCAGCATAAAAAATAATTTAAAAAATAATATAAAAAATTGAGATTGAATTTGAATATTCTTATAAAGCAACTACAGATCAAAATTTTATTGGCTCATTCTTTTTTAATATCAGTATCTTGACTTGTACTTTATTTTTTTATTTTTTTTTCTTGGTACAATGACTTGACTTGGCTTTGCTTCCAAATCTTATGCATATAAAAAGTCAACAGAACTGCACTTTCTTCGTCGTATATTCATGTTGCCTCTTAGCTATAAGATAATATGGAATTAGAAGTATCACAATAAGTCGATTTAATTCATTTAAAGTCAAGTTATTTTTAAATTAATTTATTTAAATTATGTAAATTTTAAATTAATATTTTATTAGTTTAATTAATTTATTTAATTTTATATAATATTAAAAAATAAATTGATTATTCATTTAAATTTAATATATTTTGATCATATAAATTTTAAATTAATATTTTATTAATTCAACTCATTTATTTTATTAAATTATTCAAATTAATCCATTAAATTTGTTTATTTTAACACTCCTACCTCAAGGAAAGAATTTAATCTTCAAAATCATGAAGGTATATACGTCACACCCACCATATCCTCAACTCCATGAAAGTTCGCCGTATGAGCTCTGACAGTACAGATGCATGGTTTCATCCAAATTTGAATAAAAAATTGAGAAAAGAATATAAATTTACTTTGAATTTTTATTTTTTATAAATTATCACTATAAATTTAATTTTTTTAATTGATCTATAAATTTTAACTAATGATTAAATAAATTATTTTATTAATCATTTATTAAATCATTAATAAAGATGTCACATAACATTATTTTATCTATCAAAGTTTATTAAATTTAGACAATTAATTTTTTATTCATTAAAATTATATTTTTAAAAATTATATTTTATTCTTAATAAATTAAATAAAAAATTAAATTATTTTAAAATAAAAAAATGAAATTAGTTTACTTACATGTCTATTAAATTATTTAATTTTTTTATTTAATTTGTTAAGAATAAATTATAATTAAAAAATAAAATTTTAATGAATAAAAAAATTAAAAATTAATTTGGAATAGAATGAAAGTGATGTCTCCATTAGTAATTTAATAGATAGTTAATGAAAGATTTATTAACTTCATTAGTTAAAATTTAAGAATTAATTAAAAAAAATTTTAAGTTTATGATGATAATTTGTAAAATGATGAAAGTTTAAGATAATTTTATATATTTTTTAAAAAAAAAATAATTATTTCATATTTTTTTATATCACTTTTAATATTAATTAATAAAATATAAATTCCTAGTTAATAACGTATATTATTTTATTAATAAGAATTATAAATATTGATTGATTAACAAAATATCTATTAATTAACTTATATATATAATTAATTATAAATTTATATTTTATTAATTAATATAAAAATTGATATGAAAAAATTAGCATTAAATTTGAATATTCTAGGAAAGCAACTTCAGATCAGAATCTTATTGGCTCAGTCTTTTTTAATCTCAGTTTCCTTGACTTTGACTTGTTTTTTTATTTTTTATTTTTCTTGATACATGACATGACTTGGCTTTGCTTCCAAATCTTATGCATACAAAAAGGCAACAGAACTGCACTTTCTTCATTTACCGAAAGAACTGCACTTTCTTCATCATATACTCATATTGCCTCTTAGCTCTAAGGTAACCTGAAACTAAGAACTTAACATTCAAAATCATGAAGGTAGATACATCACTTGCAAAGTGCAATCATTTTATTTTATTTTTTTGAATCTGAATCACGTTTTTTGTTTTTGTAGACTAAAGCAACTGACCCTTTTGCATTTGTTGTGTTTGCAGCAAAAGATTGTGATGAAGGTGTACATGAATTGCGAGAAGTGCCGCACGAAGGCACTCGAGGTTGTTGCTGCAACAAACGGTTCGTGACGAAAAGCCTCTTCTATCTTTCATTTAAGAACTAAGCAAATGGGAATGAACTTGATTATCTCTTACTAAAATTTTTGCAATTGGATAAATGCAGGTGTAAATTATGTGGGGTTAGAGGGAGAAGACAAAGATAACGTGGTGGTGATTGGAGATGGCGTAGATGCTGTTAAGTTAACAAATTCTTTGAGGAAAAAGGTTGGACAAACTGATATCATCAGCTTAGCAGAGGTTGAAGCCAAATAAACCTGAGACCATGAGCAAGAGATGCTCAAATTTTGCTCATTGTTTATCCCCCCCCCCCCTATCTTGTCTCTTCCAAATTAATTTTCTCTTTGGTGCAATTGTCAAATTTCTTGTTTAGCTTTAGTGTTAGAGGCCTTACGGGGTGGTTAAGCATCATGCATGGCCATCCCTTAATAGTTTATTTCAGCAATTACCTAAGGCATGCTGACTTAATGGCAGAGTGAGACAGAGCATCTCCCGAGTTCAATTAATAGATTGTAAATAAGTTTGTACCAATTGAGCAATACATCTTATAGTATAGTATTCAAGCATTTAACTCTTTTGTTTAGTGTCTTTCATTTTTCATCCTTTAGGGTAAGCATTATTATATTTTCTCTTCTAGTGATAGCACGATGTAAGAGTCTTCCCACGTATTTGACATGGCTCACGGCTCTTTCAAATTTTTTAAAATTCTGGTTAGCGCCATTTTGCTTTTTTCGCGCGTGTGATTCATTCCGCAGCGAAAAGGGGCCAAGTTCTCATCCAACTAAACATAAAATGTGTTAGTAATATGACTTGAAAGTTGAAAGAAAACATGTATATATGCCAACTGCATGTTGGTTTAGTTACTAAAGATCGAAATACTTTTTTTGAAAAGCGTTAGTTCAACTCTCACGTTGTATTACTATAGGTACTTACTAAAACTTATATCATTTTCTTTTCTGACCTTGGAATGCAGCAACCTTTCTTCTTTCTAAACTTTTTTTTTTCAAAAAGAAAAGTGTAGAGAATATAATAAATATTAAATAATAATAAAGATACATAAATCAGACAATAGGATAATTTTTTTTATTTTTTCACATTATTTATTTATATTACTTTTTAAATCATTTAATGATATATAAATTCATGATTAATAAAATATATTAGTTGATTAACAATGTATTAGTTGCTTTATCTATAATTTATTAGTCTGTTAACCAACCAATATACAGATTTTTTTTTTGTTACATGGAGGGCCTAAGCCCAAAGGAAAAGAAAAACTACTAGAGGGAATGGCAGAGTATAGAGATCCGAACAATATCAACAAGTAACCGGTTATGCAGTTCAAGAAGAGGCTGATCCCAAGCCTTTAAACCGAACTCATGCGAAAGACTCCATCAGTTGCCTTCTTTAAGGGTGTGAGTGAGAATCAGGCTCCAATTTGATACCATTTGACGAAGACAAACTCTTTGATCTTATTCATATTTCGGCTCTGGCTATGCTAGTATACTTGCAGAGGAAGTTTAATTAGGGTATTTATCTTCTGTTGGGACATTTTTGTAATCTTATTTTCCTTGACTTGAGTTCTCTGATCAACCATAAGCATATAAGAAGGGTAGGGGATGTGTATTCTCTTCAACAAAGTGGTTCTTATATAGCTCTGAGAAACCTACAAGCAAGAAGAACTCATTCAGCAAACATGAAGGTACATATATACATTATCTTTTTTTTTTCCACATTAGATATGCATATTAAATACAATACTTATCCCTTTCTGCATGTGGTTGTATTGTAATGGCAGCAAAAGATTGTGATGAAAGTGCAAATGAAAGTGAGCCTTTTCACCACACCTTCATGGTTCTTTATTTAATACTCAAGTCAGCAATTAAGAAGACTGAAGTGAATATATCTGATTGGTGAAATTTGGTATTGGTTAATGATGTAGGTGTGAATTTTGTGGGTATAGAGGGAGAAGGTAAAGATCGAGTGGTGGTGATTGGGGATGGTGTGGATGCTGCCAATTTGACGAGCTGTATGAGGAAAAAAGTTGGACACACTGATCTTATCACTGTAGCAGAGGTTAAAGGCAAATAAAAAATAAAAACCATGGCCAGGATTTTCTTTGTTTTTATATATCTGTTTTTCTTCTGTCTCTCTATTTCTTCCAAATTACTTGGAGCGCATATGTATATAAGAACAACAAATGTGCTTTTCTATGATAAGAGTTTTTACATACAGAAATTATTGAGAGGTTAATTGACTGATCAGTTAGTTTGTTTAGTCAGTTAACTCAGCTGTTAGTTAGTTGGTTGGCAATGTGACAATTAGTTAGGGAGCTGCGTATTTGTATTTTGTGTGTGTAATATTTTTTTATGGTTTAAATGTGAACATCTCAATTATGCTTTCTTTAAGATAAAAATGAAAATAGAAGACAAAATTGTAAAAATTATAATTTGGAAAATGCATAAAAAAAACTAAAGACAACAAAAATATTTATAAGAAAAAAATTTCAAAACCTAAATTACGAGAATTTACCATTTGGCTTATCTGCACTCCCACATATCTCTTAAATACAATTTGAATTTAAGGCACATAATTCTTTAAAAAAAATTGAAATGTGTAATGTTAATTAATTTAGACAAAATTAAATTGCATAAAAAAGAATAAAAAAAATTTAGTAGTGGATTGATTAAAAACAAAGTAACATACCAATAAACAAGAAAATAAGCAAAACCAATCAAACACAAGTCAAAAGAGTAAGCCAAAAAACAAACAAAATAACCAAAGAACTCAAAGTATTTTTAATTAATTTTTTTTATCATACTTATCATACACTCTAATAAGAAATCAACCGCTTAGTAAAAAAAAATCTAACTTAACCGATACTTATTACTCCAAAACTTATGAAAAGAGGTTTGAGTCACAAGCAAATAACTAGTCCAAAAAGACACAAATCAACATAAAATTATATTTAAAGTCACATTCAAACATCACATTCATTCAAAGTGCTTTGAAAGAGAAAAGAAGGGTTTTACCTCTCTATAATATAAAAAGAAAATGCAAAAACCACAAAAGCTTCCTCTCCTTCTTTCTCTATTTTATTTTTGCTGTCAACCCCTTTTCTTTGTACTCAGTTTAGACTATTTATAACTCTAAGCATGTGAATATCTATATTCCTAACTAAATTCTAAATTGAGATTTTTAAATCAATTTAGATAAATCTTTATTAATTTTGTCCTAAATTAATTGCCACAGCTCTGTGATTTATTTCTCTTCTAAATCTCCATTATTAATTAACTCTTTTTTAAAATTGAAGTTAATCAATAACAAATTATACAAATATTTAATTTTGAATCATAATCAATCTTCCATTAAATACTCTATATGAATTAATTAGGGATTAATTTGCAAAATCAAAATCAATCAATATATTATTTATATCTCAAACCAATACCCCTCAGTTTAAAATAAGTGACACTTTAGAAAAGTTAATTTGGTTCAATTTATTTGTCATTTTAGAAAATCAAAAAATATTAATTATATTTTTCTATCTTTAATTTTATTTCTTGGTATCTCCAGCAAATAAAATGAGAAAGTGCATCGATAAAGTGATAATATTTTAATGAAGGGTAATTTTGTAAAATGTAGTTACATTTTTTAAAATTGAAGTTATTTAATAGCTTTCGTAATTCTTGTGTATTACCTTAAACGATAATTATGAGTATCAATGAGGCATTAATTATGATATTTGAATTCAATAATCTTTTTTTTTTTATCTAGCTTGTTGATTTTTAGAAGAATAACTCTAAATTCTTCTAACTAATCATCTTAATAATTTTTTTAATTATTAAATAAGAAAAATATTAAATATTTTTTTGTGTTTTCAAAATATTAAATATATTTATTATTTTATTTAATACTTTTTTTATTAAATATAAAAATAATTATAAAAACATTTTACGAACATATATCAAAACTCTTTCGAAAAAAATAAATTATGATTTAACAATAAGTTTGATTTAATAAATATATCTGCAAGATATAATTTTTTTCTCCCTTTCTTTGGACCAAATAGGATTGGGTGTTGAGATAATTATTGATTAGAAGAGACAAAACAAAATCCTCATCAGCAGATACAAAGGTACATGCTAGATTACTAAATTATTTGACATTTTGGTTGTAACCAATTGTAATTTTATTATAAATTTTTGTTAAGGTTAATGTTTTGTTTCGACCTTTTAATAAAAGGTCTCTCATCACTTTAAATTTTTGTTAAAAAAATAAAAATTATGATTGTAATTTATAAGAATTGAATTTTGATGAGACAACATTAAGAAATAAGAAATAAGAAGGACAAGTTTTCAGAGTTAAAACAAAAAACAAAAAAAAAATGTCCCGCAATTAGGCGGATCGAACCTGAGCCATCACCTTTCATGGGGTAGTTCTTACTACTGCACTAAACAGTAAACACAAGTATCTAAAAAAACTCAATGAAGTCAACTTCAAATTTTTATATCGTGTCATTTTTCTTGTAAATCAAATAATCAAATAATTATGTGTGCAAGACAAATGTTGACTCAAAAATGATAATCGTTATTTTAAAAAGAATTTTATCTAACAACACACCCGGCTCGAAGTAACAGAATTGTTACTCCAAAAAAGAAAAAAAAAGTTGTAAAATTAATAAATTATTATTGTAAAAAAAACTTTAATTTTAAAAAAATTCCCTTCAAACTAAACAAAAATTTGTATGTTTAACATTTATGGCAAACAACCCCTTATTTCTCTCTGTATAAGACGGGTGAATGAATACTGAAAACATAAATCAAATTTTAAAGGACATGCAAACGCATCAAAATGTTTTCACATATATTTGAATCTAATCAAATATTACACTCGAATTTCTGAACAAATCTGAATATGATCACCTATAACCTTTGCTGGTACAAATCTTGATGACCTGAAGTCTCTTTTCTTTCCAGCATATATATGACAATTTTCCATGAAGTTGGCTACATCTGTTTCTCTTGAGCCATTTCAGTGTCGTTTGACATCTGAAGGTGTTGATCCACCGTTGGCACAAACATTGCCATTCTGCATATCACTTTCCATCTCATCATGATACTTCAAAAAGGTATCAACCACTTGTCTTAGAAATGGATCAGACTCAATCAACTCTCTAACTCCCGAATCACAAAACACACCTGAAAATGGCTCTGTTACTTCTTCTTGCGTCACTGCAGTGTTGTTGTTGT
This sequence comes from Ormosia emarginata, assembly GCA_029884605.1. Classification (NCBI taxonomy): domain Eukaryota; kingdom Viridiplantae; phylum Streptophyta; class Magnoliopsida; order Fabales; family Fabaceae; genus Ormosia; species Ormosia emarginata. Next base: position 1,622,792 of record JAQQTP010000054.1, read on the forward strand.
TGTTGACAAGTGAATCATCACCACTTAATCCTTCCTTGGTGTAAATATCAGAAAACTCACCTGAAATTGGTTCTATCTCTTTTTCTTGCGCCACTTCAGTAGTGTTGTTGTTGTTGTTGTTGTTGTTGACAAGTGAATCATCTTCGTTGGTGCAAACATCCACCATCTCTTCATCATTGATCAATGACTCTTGTTTCACATCTGAATCAGCCAATTCTTCGTGTTCTTCAACTGCATCTTTTTCATCAGAAATATCTGACATTTCATCAGAAGCAATAAAGATCTCCATCTCTTTCAGTTCAGGAACCTTCTTAGTGTTGTTCTCGTCCCTCTTCTCCAACTCTTCTTGCATGGTTTCATTGCTTCCCATATTGATAGGAGCAAGAACGACACAGCTTTCTTCCTAAAAGAAGAAGAAACAAGAATTAGAGCAAATTAATGCTGAAATTTAAATTGTAAGAATATGAAACGTGCTTTTCCAGGGTAAGATTTTTACATACAAAAAATTGTGAGAGACCCGTTGATATGATATGAAAAGCAGAAACATCAGAAGAGAACGGTTAAGTGACTGATCAGTTAGTTAGTTTAGTCAGTTTAGAGTTAACTGTCCAAGTCAGCAGGCAGTTAGTTAGTTGGCCACGTCGACAATTAGTTAGTGAGCTCAGTGAGCTGTGTTTATATTGTGTGTGTGATATTTTTTGATGGTTTAATGAGAATATCTCAATTATGCTTTCTTTGAAGTAACCTTTGATTAAGAAGGATGCATAATTCTTCAAAATAATACTTAAAAAATATGTGGATAATATTTCCTTAAAACCAATAATTTATAGCTCTTATATCTATCTGGTTAGTTATTTTTATATGCCTTATAAAGCAAATGGTATATAGGTAATCAAGTAGCATATACAGCTGATTAGGAGGGCTAATTAATCAAACTCAACTAGATCTACATATTGTCCGTAGATCAGGACATGATGGAAAAGTATAAACATAATCCCATGATCACCGGCAATTTAGCCTACTTTGTACAGTGTGAATATAAATAAATAAATAAATAAATAAGCAGCCTAGATGAATTTATCTCGAGGTTTAACCAAATATATATAAGAGCAGTGATAGATGAAAAAATAAAATAAAATGAAACACAGAAATTTCATAAATACATCATCACCGTTCTTTTTTTTTTTTCCTTACTTTTTTCCGACATTTAATGACTGATATGGCCTCTGGAGTTTCTGTACTTGCATGTGTTTCTACAAGTAACATTTTCGTATATATAATGGGCTGGGTCTATTATGGTGGACCCTACCCATAAAGCGAGACCTTTTTTTTTAAAAAAAAAAAATTATTTGGCCTGATTTGGTCTTCAGTGCCGGAGGGACTCGGTAGCAATTAGGAAAGCTACAAAAAATAATAACAAATATGTATAAATGATATATAATTTTCTTTTTTATACAAAAATGGTGGTAAAGATATTCAGGTGCTAGTTAGATATATGGAACTCCCAAGAGTAGGTAGAGGTTCACCTACAAAATTGTTTCTAGAATACTCACTCACAATTAAAAGGATTTTTTATGGAGGCTATTTATCTGTAACTCTTGAACACTAGAAGATCTCTATAAAAAAATGATTACCAAACGAGATTACTAATCAAGATAAAACTAATAGGTTAGTTTAGCATATAAAGATCGAAGCACTAAGCTTGTGAGGTATAAATTCGATTCCTATTATCAATAATCTCCCTTGGTAGACAATCTAAAAGTCCACCTTAGAATATGATAACCTTACCTAATTTTATTTTAGTTATATATTGAAAAAAAAAAAAACAGAGCATATGATATCTTTATATTAACAATTAAACACAATTTAAAAACAAAATGCTCCAATTTCTTGAACATTCTTTCAAATCTAAAGGAGTGAAATTGAAATTCGAAGACAAAACATTCTTTAAAATATAATAAGGTGTTGTATCATTCCTCCTCCATTTCCTAGAGGACATCAAAATTGATGAGACGGGATGAGAAACAAGTTTCAAGTCTTCATGAGCAAATGACATACCTTTTCCACTATATGATAAGTCCTCATCGAATTGTTGAATCAATTGTTGCAACTTGCTATTGTCTTGTTTGTAGAGAAAATTTAATCAGGAATATTGGTAAACACAAGTTGACAGAGTAGAAAGCCTGAAAGTCAAGAGAGAAAATTTATGTGGTTGACAAAGATGAGAAAGGTAAAAATTTATTTAATATAATAAAAAAAAAGGAATTAAGGCACTATTAATGTTGACATAAGATCAGCAAGGGTCGTCATAACGTAAAATCAACAATTAATGTTGTAGAAAAGTCACTTTTTTTTTTGTTGAAAAAAAATGAAAGATGGAGATTTGGAGAGAACAATTTCTTTAATAAAAGAAATGCTTAATGTCGCGAATTTTTTTTACGAAATGCACTATGAATCAAACGTGGCACATCTACCGTGGATATTGGATTCCAAAACTATCTTTTTCATTTATCATGATTAGTTATATATTCCACCTGATTAGTCTCTTTTGTTTCGTAACAATATTCGTGTAAAACCACTCGTAATAAATAGCACTTCTCCTTTTAATAAATAAAGTTAGTGCTATATAAGTATTTATACGCCGAGCTGTGTATTGGCCAAAAGCCATAACACATTAATAATTTAGAATTTCAAAGAGAGTGGGATCCACACAAAAGAAAAAGATAACTGTGGGACAGTTCAAGCTCAAGGACAGCTTTCCACAACAAAATCCATAAATAAATAAATTCAGATGTTTTTATGGTAGAAATTAATGCTATAGAGAGAGAATGGACTGAGACAATTAAATAAAATTAAAATATTCAACGTTTAAAAATCGCTTCAATTAGATTGATAAAACCAATTGAATCACAAACCAGACTCCATGTTGAACATAAGCTCATAACAACTTAGGCTTTCTTGAATCTTGATCACTATTTCAAGCTAATAAACACTCACATTAGTAAAAACAAATAGAGACCGATCTTTGACTCAGAAGTACCGAATTAGTAATCACATAAAATTAATTAAATATATAATATTTAATAGGATAAAAATATATAATAATTTTTCGGTTAATAATATTGGGGACAAATGAAATTAGACCCTCTTGAAATCATAATTGAGTTTTACTCATTAAATTAAACTTTAAAGTTACAGTAAGTCAAAAGCTGATGGAAGAATTGCATTGAAATAAAATTATTTTTATTCGGTCAGCCTAACATGTCATAATGAACTTTCAAACAAAAACAAATGTTACACTTCACAGCTTCACCAACTTTGCAACATGAACAAGAAAGAGAAAGATGGAAGAGTACTAGAAAGCATGGCGGACATAGTTATATGATTCGGACTGGCCTCGCTGAATCGTTCGAAAAACCCGCGAATGACTTGTGACCTGCCAGTTCTAATTGAACTGGTTATTTAACAAAAACAAAAACAAAAACTTTTGACGCAGATGACGTCGTTTTGTTTAAGGCCAAAGTTGACCTACCTTGTTTATGCTTGAGACGCGATCAAACACTTTCAGAGGCTGTGGTTGTGCTTGTGATGAGGCAGTGAGTAATGGGTGGTGTTGGTTTGTTTTCGGTGCGAGGGAGTCTAGCTGCGTCAAAGAAGGTAGGCAATTGTTAATCTGCGCCAGCAAAGGAGGGGTAGCGATCCCATCTATTCGACCTCTGTTCTCTATGTGATAATGTGATCTAATCTTTACTTGTTCGGTTTTTGATAGATTTTGGATGATGGGAATGCCATAATGTTGAATGATGAATTGGACATGTATGGATTTTTGACAAATTTGTTGGTTGTAGGCATTATATTTGAGTTGTGATTAGATTTATATGTTTAACATTGTTCTTTTGTGTATGGTAAAATTCAGAATATGGCCTAACATATATACTAATTCTTTCATAAATGGAGAAGCAAAACAGAAGGAAATATATTAAATTTTGTTAGCTGTATGAGTCCAATAGATTGTGTAAGAAATATATTAAAATATGCAAATTGTTATGAATTTTTAGCTTTAGCAGTATCTGTGATGGGGCTCTTTCACTGGTGACCTTAACACCATCTTTCTTACCGCTCAATAAATCACTAGATTGTGTGTTGTGTTTCATATGTTCATGAATTATCTTAATCCTAGTTTGCTAGTGAAATTATCTAAGTCCAAATTCCTAAAACTTTATTCGTAGATCCTAATAGAACTAAGTTAAGAAGCATCTACTACATACTGGTTAGTAGTACAAAAAAAAAATGTTTTAGGTTGGCTTAATTATTCTTTATTTCGTAAAAATATAATCCATATTAATAAGATTTATGAACTTTTGAATTATTTGATTTGTAAAATTGATTCAATTACTCTTTAGTTCATAGTAATATTAAATTATATACCCAATATTGCAGTTAAGTTGTATTTTTTAAAATATAAACCATATTTTTATATATAATTTTTTTTGTTCAGAATTTCAATTTGACCTATTGACTTACAGTCAAATTGTTGATTTGGTGACTTAGTCTTCTAACAAAGTTGACCTCTAATTTGAGTTATACAACTATGATACTTAACTTGAAGAAATTTGAAAGCAACATGAGGAGGATTTTTCATATTGTCACGACCTAATCTTAGGCTGTGACCGGTGCAAAAGCTAATGATACGAAGTACGCAATTAACCTCGAAAGTCTAACCATATAACATCAATTAAAGAAAACAATTTGAAACTTACATTAGGACTATTAAAAATTCGACAGAGTTTTCCATAAAAACTGAACAAAACACATCTTTCATTCAGACCTAGTCAACAACACATGCTCATATCCATCACAAACATAAACACCTAGCATCAAACATAAGTACAAACTAAGCCAACTATACAGAAAAAACATATCAAGACTTTATGGTCATACATATATACATCAAAAGAAATAAATAAATTCTATCTCCTATAGCTACAAAATACTGGAATCGACGTGTAACACTAGCCAACAATGACAATGAAGGCTTACCGAAAGACAAACACTCATGGGCAGAATAACAAATCTCAAGAATCCCCTACTCAACAAGCTGCAAATCTAAAGGAAAAAAGAATAGGGTGAGTCGCATAGACTCAGTGAGGGCATAATAAACAGAGTGAACAAGAAAGTAAAACAACTAATAGCCCGAATATTTAAGCTTTGTAAAACAGCTCTACTTAGCAAATCTCATCTCTTAAACAAAATCTCGACATCTATTATATGCATATTAGCCATTACATCTCTTCGCCACGGCAGGCGGAGCACACACTATTATATCCCTTCGTCACGGCAGACGGAACACACGCTGTTATATTTCTTTGTCACGGTAGACGGAACATATGTCATTATATCTCTTTGCCACGACAGTCGAAATTTCAACACTCAACCCTTATAACTTAATTCTCATAACAAAAATTCAAAATTATCATATATTAACTTAAAGATTTTGTTTTCCCAGAATATAAACTTGAGGCTATAACCAAAGTTATTAGAATAGATAAAAATATGTGTCAAGATGATTAAATTTCAAAATATATTACAATGTTAACTATTCACTCACTCGTATGAAGAACCAACTTAATTGGTCCCCATGATGCTTGGAGGAACAAGTTGTGTAGTGCCCACTGAATCTGACCATAAACAATTATTTTGACAAGTCAAGATAAATGAAACAATGACCTACATTAAGAAGCAACCTCAAAAGAGATCATTTTTCCTTAAAACTCAGAGTTACCTACAAGCTATTAGGAATTTTAAACACAAGCACCATGAATAAATAAAATAACTATATAATTGCAATTTTCACTTCATAAGGCTCTAGAAATTTCATTTATCGTTGAACTAACAAAGGGGTAAAGAGATTAAGTAAAATCTCTAATTATAAGGTTTAGGGTTTTCAAGAAACTCATAAGAAAAATCAAGGTGTAATTTTCCCATTACCACTTACTAGAACTAACTTTCCACACTCTTAGATTTCTACTTCAAAGCCCCAAAATATACTCACTTACCATTTTTGAGATAGCAAAGCTTGAGGAAAAAATGAGATTTGGCACAAAGCAAATAAGAATAAAAGAGTAAAAATTTACCTCAAGCTTTTGGTACAAGTGAGTCTAAGGATTTATTGCTAAAATGGAAAAAGAGGAGGAAAAATGGTCAAATGGAGCAAAATTTGGTCCATAGAGACGAGGAGACGAAGATGTCCCTCGTCTCTGCCTTTCTCCTCTTTAAAAACCCATCTAATCTTTTTTTTTACTTATAGGACAAATGACCAAATCGCCCTCTACAAAAAAATATATCCATCGCTATCCCTCCACTAAAACCAGCGTCCTCACGCATACCTCTTACAATTGCATAAATGGCCCTCCTTCTTGTCATTTTGTCCATTGACTTGGCTAGACCAATTGCGATCCCACCCACGTCAACCATGGCTACAACAGATTCATCACCATCTCATCGCCATTGTTTCAAATTTTCCATATATGCGCTCTCTCATTCGCTCTCACACACACGTCACAATTTCAAAGTTTTTTGGATTTTGGTTACTCGTCCAGTTGTGAGCTAGCCTAGTCTTCTAAATCAAGCTTGTTTGTTCCGATTTACTTCAGCTCATTTTGATTTTATAATATAAATGGATAATTAACTACTTATACCAATTAGATGATAAGTTAGTAGGTTTAGCAATCTCACCTATAAGTTCAAGTCATGTTTTACAACATTACTCTAATTTTTTTTCTCGAAAAACTAAACACAAATGAATTTAGAGCAAGAAGTAAGTACCATTGTAAGTTTTGGATAAGACTTACTTCATGACCTAAATTTTGGAATGGTGGAATGCAACATTCTTGCCCTTGAACTTTTATATTAAAAAAATAAATTTAGAGCAAGCAACTATAATGAATAGAACTATAGACTTCATCGCTTTAGTCTGAGTCATTTTTAGGTTGAGTCAAATTAGGTTGAGAATGTATCAAGCTAGTTAGCCTACTAGTCGGCTAACTCTTTATTTAAAGAAAAAATACAATAAATTTAATCTTAAACAAAAATAAATTAATGAAAATTAAGATATTTGAACCAATAGCAAATAAACATGGGGACTAGCCCAATTATTAAATGGGGTTCTAATTTTTTTTAAAAAAAAGTGGTAATTTCAGGCCAAAAGGCCGAGAGGTAAAATAAATTCGGGCCAAAAGGTCGAAAGTGGTAAATTAAAAAAAAGTTGTCATAATTTTTGTAAATAGGCTAAAATAAATTTAAACTTAAATTTTATTAGTCCAATTTATATATTTTGTTGAGTTATTTGTGTCAACTTATCGAGCTTGATATATTATGACAACTTTTATGGTGAAGAGGTTATTATATTGACTTATTGGCATTCAACAAATAACTTTAAAAAAAAATACATTTTGTTGTAATTATAGTTGTTTGACCCGAACCGACACGACTATCAGATTGGAAAACTCAAGACCCAACCTTTGGATCAGGTCTAGTTCTTGTTCATTATGAATTTTCGTAATGAATCAGTCAAATTCGGGTGACCCGTTGATTTGCCCAGACCAGGTTTACTCAGGTTTGTAGATATATAAGATTTTAAAATGTCTACTTGTAGGATTTGAACATGATACATGAAAGACTCTTATGTTCAAGTGCATTATGTTATTAGACCATGTGTTTTTATTGAGTTATGTTCTTAGCTTTTTAATTTATATTATTATCCAGTCAATTTAATTTTCAAACATAATGTTAAAATATTATTATTCTTAGTTTGGTTACATCACATAATTTTTTATCATATGAAACATTTTCCATATAGTATGTTTTATTATAATATTTTTTAGTGTAGTATTTTTTATATTATATTCTCTTTAATTTTTTTTTATATCTAATTTTTTTCAATTTCAACTGCTTGACCTACAATTGAAATGTTGACTCGGTAACCAGACATTCTAACCAGGTCAACTCCGATCTAAATTATACAACTATGACTGCATTACTTTGTTGGAAACGAAAACAATCTAAATTCTGTGATGATTGAACAACTTTTTATTCCTCGTATTAATAATATCAATGCACTATTTATATTTTAAATTAATTTGAGTTTAATAAATATCTTTAAAATTTAGTGTAATTATTTTCATCCCTTATGATTTTAACTTTTAAGATATATACATTGAAAACTAACCCAATTTAGATGAACTTTTAATTCAATAAATGTAATTAGTAATCCTCTAAATAGAATAAAATTCAATTAATTTTAACTTTTCATGATGATTTAAATATATGATACTAAACATAAACCTAATCCATATGAACCATGAAATCAAAAATGCTATTGATGATAATCTGAGTAAAATACTTGAAATTCAATTAGTATTTTTATCCCATCATAAATCTAAGATAAGTATATTGAATATTAACTAAATCCAGATGAAATTTAAGTTTAATAAATGTCATTAAAGATGATCTAAGTAGCATGAACTTCAATTAATATTTGAAAAAATTATAAACAAATTTTATATGCTCCTAATGGATTAGCTTAATAATCCTCATAATTATTTAAAAGAGAAAGATTAATTAACATTTTGGTTTCTAGGATAAATGTCACTACTCACTAACAATCCTCTAAGTAAGCATGAAATTCAACCATGGAAAAATTACAGTGACCTTCCATGTGATTAAAAATAAGATTTTATTAATGTGTGTTCTTAAAACACATGTTAAAGAATTAAAATAGTATTTATTACTCACCCAAAATTATTTAAAAAAGGAAGCATTAAATTCTTTTTAGATTTTTAAGGTATTAAATGTTTGTATCTTTCATTTAATAATTTTTATTTATAATTTCTTAACATATCCCTTAAGGATACATGTTAACAAAATCCTTAAACATATTATACACAATACTACTCTTATATCAAAAACAACATTAGTCTCCCTTAATTTGAATAAATACATAATTTGATCTCTAAAAATACATATTGTATGTCTTTCATCTCTGAAAGTGTGAATATACACAATTTAATCCATAAAGTTATGAAATGGTCAACAAGTTCACCCTTCCATTAGTTGTTGTTCATGACTCCAGGGACTAAATTGTTGGTCATTTCACAATTTTAGAAACTAAATTATGCTTACACATACTTCATAGATCAAAATATGCATTTTTAAAGATTAAATTGTGTATTTACTCGCTTTAATTTGTATGTTGTTGTTAGTTGTTCCACATTTTTTTTAACTAAGGATCTATTTTGAAATGAAAAATATTTTTTGTAACATTAAGTTTTATATTTTGTATAAACATCATATGTCAATGTGTGGATAGATATTGAAATATACTGTATTTTAAAGTGAAATGGACATATCTATGTTGATGTGAACAAGATATAAAATGTGTGTCGAATTTAGAGTTTACAAATAACGAGATTCTTCATAAAATAGATAGAGCAGTAAGCACGTGCTACGTATGTGTCACATGTGGGTTCAGAGGCGTTTGTAGCATTTCCCTCAATACATGTTTTTGCCCATGTTCTCGAAATAGAATTCCCTCCTTGAAGAAGAACGCACGCAGCTGAAATTCAAAAGAGAAGGCATTTAGGTGCTTACTCTCACTCGCAGCCACTAGTTAGAACTTAGAAGGAAGAAGAAGATGCTGTGTGCTCTTTTCATTGATTACTGATATTTGAGAGGAAACCAATCACACTAACCAATAATCATACTTAACACTCATCTCTTACTATCCCATTCTTATTGTCATTTTTCAAAGAAAAAAATAAATAAAAACACTGATTTTTGTGAGCCAGAGTCAACGAGTCATCCATGCTATACAAAATCGTGCTTTCAATCAGGTTTGTTCTCTCTCTCCCAATGTGTCAGCAAAGTGATGACTGTGATAATAGTAAAGTTGTGAACTTCGCAAATTTCTCTGTTTTAGTTTGTTGTGACCCTTTATGCAGTTCTTGCTTTAATTGGCATTATGTTAGTATATTATACTTGATAGTGTGTTTATTTTGTGCAAATTGTCTAGGATTGGCTAATGGCTACCTATTCAAAAGTTCAGTTTGACACTTTATACACTTGTATCTGAGTCATGCTTTACCTGTGATCATACTAGATGTAATAGATTATCTGTTTAATATAAAGTCTCAGATATTGTTTATCCATTTAATGACTATCTTGAAAGGAAGATTTAGAGGAATCCCTTCTAATATTGGTTTAGTTGTTAATCTTTGTGGTGATCAACACAGAAGGGATGAAAGGAAAGCAATGGTCCACTGATTCAAACAAAGAAATCTGACATTGATGCTTTTCCTCTCTTCCTTTTTTATTCTTTTAAATCTTTTTTCATTACGTGGTGTCATTTGCTCATCTTTGGATAAACCTTTCAAAAGCATGGATCAGTCCAGTGCAGAATTATGATTATTTATCCTGTGTTTATGTAAACTATTTTATCTAGTTTCCTTTAACAAGTGGTATAAAGTTTCTTCTTTTACAACTTCCTTTCTCCCCTCCCCTATCTGTTAAGTATGGTTGCCGCTTCCAATAATAACATTGTAGCAGAAAACTGCATTACCACTCTTTCTGAAATGACACTAGTGGACCCCATGTTCATTACCAGGAGGATGTTTGGCGATAATGTTGTCTAATACTGATAATGAGTCCTTTGAGTTTCCCTTTTGCGATTGAAATTCCAACTATACTACATCCCAGCCACTTAATGATGGCAAAGCTCTATGATCCAGTGGTGGATGCTTATCTGTTATCTCCATTGGACTGAACTGAAACCATCAAATACTTATATTGTGATTCAATTTCTCATAATCAATTTATAATCAGAGGTTTGGCAATCTAGTTCTGAATATAATGAGTAAATGTAGTTTACTGCAAATTATAATAGGTTCTAACTTTCAACAATGTATTTCCGCATTTTTCCAAATTGGCACTGACTAAAATTCTTTGAAAACACATTGTAGATTTGTAGTATGAGAAAGATGAGAGTTAGATTGATATCTTTTTTTCAATGCATATAAACCTTCTCTTCCCTTGGATCATGAAGAAGGGAGTAACAGTTTTTAAGCTGCCATTATACCTGATAAATACCTGGAGAGATATCTGAACCATCCCTGATTATCTGTTTTGTTAATGAAAAAGACACAGACCGGAAGTTTAAATAGATTAATTTAAAAATTATGCGAAATAAAAAGCTTTTGAAGGTTAGTTCTTAGGAAATGGCTTTAGCTGGTAAGAGACATCTTTAGCTTAGGCAAATATTGCTCGACAACTCAAAACCTGTGTGGCCAGTAGAAAAAGGAAGGAGGAGGAAAGCTGGAAGGGAAGAACAAACAAAATGAAAGGTATATTAATGCTTATCAGTAACATGGCCAAGAAAGAAAGTCTTTGCTGGTGCCTGGCTTTGATACTCTTTTGATTGAATGCCTATGAAAGGATCAAAGGATTATTAATGCTCACCAGTAGCATGGTTAACAAAATCTTTGCAGTTGCCTTGCATTGATGATCTTCTGATTGAATGCCACCTCTGTGGCAATGAGGACTGAGAAATGATGAGCTTAAAAGTGAAAAAAAAAAAATTAAGGTTTCACACTCTTGCCATTAAAATACAGAGAAGAGTTGTAAAGGCATCTGCAGCTGGCTTGATTTTCAAAAGTAGTTCTACTGGGATATGCATTGATATCACTTCTAATGGGCGAAAATTTAAATGGGATATTAGCAGGCTATGATTTTAAAATTTGTTGTAATATAATCTAACATGATCATTGTTATTTCTGAAATAAATGTAGTTGAGATTAATTAATAGAATATTTTGACTTTAGAAGTTCCCCAGGTTTTCTTTTAGATTGAAATCTTGCCGATTATTATTTTTCCATCATGGAGTTGCCTATTATCCATGTGATTTGACTAACCATTCTTCTAAAGAATGCAATGAGAATTTCAGTGACATCCTCTAAGGTTTAGCAGGTATCAGGTAATTTAGGCAACACATCTTTTTCATTAATATATATATTTTTTCCATGTGCTGGCTGGAAAAACGATATCATGTGTACAATATTTCAAAATCAATTGGTAACTGGATGCCTTTTGCATACATCCTATACACATTAACAGGTGTATATCATAGGTGGAGATGGAACTATGTGAGGAGCTGTGAAGATATTTGATGAAATTCGACGTCACAAACAGAATGTTGCAAATGTTGGAATTCCTATAGCTGTGGATAATTATGTGAGAATAATGGATAGATCCTTTGGATTCCAAACAGCAGTTGAAATAGCTCAACAAGCAATCAGTGCTGCTCATGTGGAGGCCGAGAGTGAAGTTAATGGTATAGGCCTGGTGAAGTTGATGGGTAGAAGTGCATGGCACATTGCTCTAAATGCAACGCTTAGAAGCCATGATATTGACTGCTGCCTAATTCCAGAAATAGATTTTTACTTGGAAGGAGAAGGAGGGCTCTTTGAATATCTTAACCAACAACTGAAGGAAAAGGGGCATGCAGTGCTTGTAATTGCTGAGGGTGCTGCCCAGGATATAATATAAATACATAGAAGGAAGAAAGAGATGAATTTGGGAACCCAGTCTTCTTAGATGTTGGCGTGTGGTTGAAGTCAGAGCTAAACAAGAGGTGGACCAGGGACCTCCCAGATGAGTTTGTTTAAAGTACATAGATCCTACATACGTGATTCGTGCAGTGATTGCAAATGCTACTGATAATGTGTATTCTAACACTCTGCAATTCATGGGACTATGGCAGGGTATACTGGATTTGTTGCTGGTCTTATTAATGGAAACTATGCATCAGACATTCCATTGGAAGATGTCATGTTAACCCAATCAGTACAATAGATCATAAATGGTCATGTGTGAGATCTGTCACCAATCAGTCTGATTTTGTAAGGACCTAGACATTCAAACACCGAGGTTTTTAAAGAACCTTTTTGATGGAAACTAGTTGCACTCTTGGCTAAAAAATCTCTAAAGGGGAGAGGATCATAGGTGATTCTCATGTTCTGGTGTTGTGCAGCCAATTTTTCTACTGGCTACAGAGTTTTCTCTCTTTGTAGAAAATAGATACACCGTGACATCAATTTACATATTTTGTAACACAAGTTGTATTTGATCATCAATAAAGAAAGCAACCTCGTTAAACCATCACGGGTGAGGTGTGCTCTCCATAGAAATTTAGTTTATGATTAACTAGTAGGCAATGATTCCCCTGGAGAAATTAAAAATGCGATTTTGGAATGATATGCAACCGTGTTTCTGGTACTCTAAAGAAGATAAGAGTGACTAAAGTAGTGATTGGATTCTGGGGCCATAGATATCTGTGGCATTCGTGAATCTATGGAAAATTGCATAGTCGTAGGTGCAACGTTGATGCAAAAGCAGCCCGGAAGTGATAAGCATGTGCAATTATTGCTTTGCACTTCCTCTTTTATGGTGGCAGACAGAGCTACTCAAAAATGAGTGTTACATAAGCTTTCTATATATTCTATACCAACCAGCACAATTGATGTTTGGATTCCCTCAAAGTGGTAAGAAAGCTATAAAGAGAGGAAAGATAAGGTGTCTCTGAATGAGGAATCACCAATAGAGTTTGCTCAATGAAGAATTTCGGATAATATTGCTTTGCAAATTGCAATGCTGACTTTTATTAAAGAACTCTGAAATACTAGCAAATACTTTTTTTTTTTTTTGACTTTTTGTGTTGGTTGAGAATATCTATATCTGGATTTACCTTGGCCTTGGAAAAATACATGTTTCCTTTTACAATCCTTCAAAAGCTTGCAAAGTGGTTTTGAATATATAATAAAAAGGTGTACTGCCACTAAGCCATACCCTGATCCCCACATGTAGGAAGGGCAATCTGTTTATGCCCCAAGTCTATCTATATTGCTTTACCATTTTCCCACAACATATTACAATGAAAATTCGGTCGGCATAAAGGAAAATAATAGTCTGAAAAGTGTAATATTCCTTAGGAATCTGACAATTGTTGCTCTATGATTGAAGGACTTGTGGACTTTGCAAGACATTTATCAATGTGTATGCAATCAGAGTTACAGAATATTGGTACAAGGGAGATTAAAAACTACTTTCCCTTCACATATTCGGTTAAGATTTTGAGTAATATTTAATTCTGTAACAGTTTGTTGGAAGATTATGCTAAATAAAGTTGATTTACATTTACTGACTATCCTAAAATACTTCTGGAAGATAGAGAAGGTAGAAAATATATTGAAATAAAAGCAAAGAATGAAAATAAGCATCAATAATACTAATTTTCTATGAGATGAGTCTGTATATTTTATAACAGCATTTTCTTTTTCTCTTTGTGCTAGATTCAGATGCATATGAAGTTTTAGCGAAGGTCAAAAAAGCAATTAAGGGAGTGACAATGATAGGGACCCCAGCCGGCACCATAAGATGCCATTCGATAATAGGATAATTAGCACCTCCAATTTCTTTTTATTGTCAGTTTGAATTATATTATTTTTATTTAAAAAAACTCATAATAAAAAATGTTGTAGAGCGAATTTTTTATTAAAAAATTATATTTGTACTAAAGTTAAGAAAACCAAACATGTGCCTTAGTTTATGCGTGGATTACGGATTAAACTGTACTTTTTTATATCTTATAATAATGTGAGTCTTGTACATTGAATTTTATTAGTGTGAGTTAGAAAATGATAACTATTTTTCTTTAATAAAAACTTGGCCTCCAGGTGACTTGGAATGCAAGATACAAAAAGGTTATGGTGGAGAGTGATTCTTCCTCCTTCATCAATATCCTTGAGAATCACTATCATCACTCTGTTTAAAATAATCAGCTGCTCCACAAAATCTTTTCTTGAGTTCATCAAAGCTGGGAGGTAAAATTTCATGGCACTTGGAGAAAAGGCAACGGCTGTGTAAATTGGTTAGCTAACCGAAGCATTACAAGCAGTCCCCTTGTGGATTTAGAAGTTCTCATTCATGCTGATTCTATTGAGTCCACAGTACACCGTTTAGTTTCTCGTCAAATGTAATTTTCTCTTTTCTTTCAGCTTTTGCTCAGGTTTACTATAAAACAAATAGAGATTCAACGTAGAATGACTAGAACAGGGAAGCAAACTCCTATTATGGAATGGAAGATAGAAAGGTGTAGGTCCGATATTCTGTTAGGAATTCACAACAGATGTAATATAATAAAGCTAAAAATGATTCAATAATAACCTCGGAACTTCATATTATACTAAGTTAGGATTGTTATTATTATTATTTTTTTACAGCCAAGTTAAGGCATTGCATAAAGAATTTTTTAGATTGATTATTTCATAATCAAGACAAAATGTATAGTAATTAGTGAATACTTATCCATAAAAAATACCACTAATTAGTAAATATTTATTAATAAGGGATCACCATCATAAATAGAATCCAAGACATTTTGATACACAAAGGTTAAGCAGAGAAATATAATCTTTCGAGTCGGATCGCATTTAAGAGAAATCCTTCTTAAGATGTTGATTCGAACATTATTTAAACATGTGTTTGCCTCTAGGAAAAAAAACCAAGTTTAGGTATTGCATAAAATTAATTTGATATGTTAATACATAATTACATGATACTTTTAAAAAGTTTTACAATAGATCAAAATTAAATCATATCATGAATGTATTATGAATACATTACATTACATTAACTAAGTGTTTAATCAATTAATTGCAGGAAGGACCAATGAACCTTGAGAGATTGAGGTTAGGATCAGATTTCTTTAAAGTGAATTTGTGTATAAAGTAAGTAAATAAAAATAGATTTATCCTTAAATCACTTATGAATTTTAATCATAATATACTTTAAATTAAATTAAAAATAAATATATTTTTATTTATTCATTTTAACTTACTTTTTTTTTTTTGAGTGTGAGAATTGCACCTTAATATTTGTCATTGCATCAGACACCAAGCATCGCCTTCATATGATAGTACTCATCTCTCTAATTCACTTTCTCTTGGAGGCTTTTATCATAGGTTGAAAATGTTTGAGTCCATAAATGAATTATTTTTTTTAAAAAAAAAAATTGATTGTATCTATATATATATTTAAGTATAAAAAAATAGTTAAAATTTATAAATTATTTATATATATAATTATTTATAAAAATAAAATAATTTGATTAGATTTTTATATAAATTTAAATATTATTAATTAAAATTTAATTTTTAATTTAAATTATAAATTTATTTTGATAATAAATTAATAATTCAAAAATCATAATTCATGGGTAGACCTCTTGTTTCGAGGTCATATTAGATTTCTCCCTTTCTCTTTCTCGGTGTTTCCCTCTTTTTGCTAAATGACAAATGTGTTATACACAACTAACATCACAATATCTAGACTTATTAGGCACTCTCTTGATTATATTTATTGTTTCCCATGTGAATTTACCATTATATACCCGCTTTAACGTGCCTAGTTGGTGTGTCACAATCACACATCCACTGCTTTTGCTAACCCCATTCAGCATTTACACTCGGCCTTTCTATATATCCCAATCAAGGGCTCACTTAGATTCCAACTGAGCCATGAGCGCTCAGCTGCTCATTGCAATGTTGAAAACATCCCTTAAAGTTCTATCTTTTCCTAAAAAATGGGCTACAAAAAAAATTGCAAAATTCTATTTCATTATCTTTTAGGGGCTATACATGCAACCACGTGGATAGTGACCTGGGTTGGAAGATGCTATTACCGGCCACCCAAAAGCAACATCTGGTTGTGTTATAATGATATAATATTTTGTTAAAAAATATAATAAAGTTTCATCTGGTTGTGCTACACAGTCTATTATGGTAAAAAATAACAAGTTTCATATAACCTTTTTTCGTACATTACTCGGGGGACATGATAAACTTAAGGTTTGATATTTGAACAAACCTCTAAAATTTAAATTAAGGGAGCTCACATACAAGACTATCTTGATTAACCATTTATTTAGAATATAGTTAAATTAAGCATCATATATAATCTAACAAATTGTAAGTGATGATCAAAACAGGGATTTTGTTCTTGATTAACGTGTTACTCCTAGTCGAATCTTTGTGTCGCGGCATTCACAAGGGTGCAAATTTCAAATTTGGAATCAGCCCGACTACATGACGAAAAAAATAACAAGTTTCATATAACCTTTTTTCGTACATTACTCGGGGGACATGATAAACTTAAGGTTTGATATTTGAACAAACCTCTAAAATTTAAATTAAGGGAGCTCACATAAAAGACTAGAGAAATTAAGTATCATATATAATCTAACAAATTGTAAGTGATGATCAAAACATGGATTTTGTTCACCCCTAGTCGCAGGGGTGCTCATGGTCAGACCGACCCAAAAACCTAACTTGGTTTGGTCCAAAATTAATTTATCCATGTTAAGTTCTTGAAATTAAGCTCAATGTAATTTTTGAGTCAGGTTTGAGACACATTTTGAGTTGATCTAACTCGATCCGATGTTATTAAATATATTAAAACTTATAATTTTGTGAAAATTAATAACAAATTATAAGATTTTTTTACTTAAATTAATATTTTTTTACATTGATATAATATGGTTCAAAATATTTGTAAAACATATCATAATTTTTGTTTTATACTTTTAAAATCTTATAACTTAACTATACATAATATTCAAATTTATAAATTGTATCTAAATGTCAAATTAGCCCGATCTCAGTCTAATTACTAATTAGGTAATGATCGAGTTAGGTCTTGGTCTTAAAGTTTGGTCCCATAAAAAAATTGATTCAAGTTAAACCTGATCCATAAGTACTCTTACCTAGTGGTAACTCAATTTAAAATTTTTATTATAAACTCATGATAGATCTATTTAATAGTGTTACTTGAGCAATATTTCTAGTGAAAAATTAACTTACAAGAAAAAAAAATTATAATAATAATTATGATAATCAACTTAGAAAAGATTATTCACTTAGGCATATCAATAATCTCTAACCACAACCTAAATTATATTATTATGATAGTCTATAGGGTTTTTCGATATCTAGCAAAAAAAAATTGTAAACATAGAGCTCAATGTGTAGAATTAATATTTTTATTTTAAAAAATTCAACATAAATTTATATTCAAACATAAAGATAAATTATGTGTGAGGTTTTTAATAATAAAATTACGTGAAAAGAGAGATAAATATAAAAACTCCAAATAAAATTACATTTAGGGTTCTATCAAAATTTACAAAGTTTTATTTAGGGTCTTTATATGGCTTAAATATTTTTTCGTCTATGAAAATATATCATTTTTTTGTTTAGGTCTCTATTATTATTTTTTCGTCTATTCATGTGAGCATTTAACGGAAATATATTAATGATAAAAATTAAAATAAAAAATATTTAAATGCTTTGTATACCAATGAATGTGTCTGTTGGACATGCAATGTCGAATGACATTATACCAATGAATGCCCTCAGAAAAAAGAAAAAGATTTTAAAGAGAAATCAAAGTTAATAAAATAAGTATATAAAATATATAACCTCGAACCATTAGAAAAAGAATTAAGTGATATTTGAAAATAGTATATATGAATATTCAGAAAATAAATTATCTACGAAAAAACAGAATCTGAATAAGACTTATATAAAAATAATTATTAAAAAAGTAATAAAGAAAAAAAACCTATATTGATACAGGTGTAAGTATTTGTCTTCCAACTAAAATATTATTTGATAAATGGAAAAAATTAAAAAAATCGTTAAAAATACAAATAGTGAGATGGATCAATACATCCTCTATATTTGGTAGCAAAAAGAATTACTTTAAAAATACAAACCAAATTATTTATTGTACCAATAATATACCAACAAGAAACAAGATTAGATATGATACTAGGAAATAATTTCCTACGATTATATTTACCTTTTTGTCAATATTTAGAATCTATTTCTCTTAAAACAGCTTATGTTAGAGGCAAACAGATCAAAGAAATTATTACTATTTCAATTCTTCATTATTCAGAATGTATTTATTCTAAAAAACAATCAGAGTTTAGCAAGCTGAAACGTGCTGAAATAATTGAGGCTGTATGTCAAAAATTTCGTCATGCACTAATTAATTTAGAGCCAAACAGAAGAATTCCAACTCATATTGAAGAACTTTTGGAAAAAAAACATATAGTGAAAATCCTTTAGATCCAAAAATTAATAAAAACACTGAACTAATTGAATTAAAATTAAAAGATCTAATAAAAAAATAAAATGTAAATCTATGATCTATACAAAACAAGATAGAGATGAATTTACAAAAGATATTAAAGAAATGAAAAAAAAAGATTAATTAAACCATCCAAAAGTAAACATTTTGCGTCAACATTTTATGTTGAAAACTATAATGAAATAAAAAGGGAAAAAAGACGCATGGTGATCAATTATAAAAAAATAAACAATGCAATGGAAGGTTATGTATATTATTTACTAAGAAAAGATTTAATTATTGAGCGAATTAGAAATATGAATCACTTTAGTACTTTCGATTGTAAGTCTGGTTTTTATCAAATGAAACTTACAGAAGAATCTAAAGCTCTAACAACATTTAGCTGTCCTCAAGGACAATATGAATGAAATGTACTTCCAATGAGTATGAAGCAATCACCAGAAATTTTTCAGCGAAGAATAGATTATATACTAAAGAATATAAAGATTTTTGTCTTATTTATATTGATGATATATTAGTTTTTACAAATAAAGACTTAGATGATCACTTTAGAAATATTGAATTAATACTAAATAAATGTTTTGAATATGGAGTCGTTTTAAGCAAGAAAAAAAGTTGTTTTAGTACAAAACAAAATTAATTATCTAGGATTAGAAATTGAAAAAAGAAAAATAATTATGCAAAAACATGTATTAGAAAAATTTTAGAATTTTCCAGTAAAATTAAAGGATAAAAAAGAATTACAGAAATTTCTTAGTTTACCGACATACATTTCCAATGAAAGTTTTATTAAGAATCTTGTTGCTGAGTAAAAATCACTCCAACAAAAGCTCAAAAAGGATGCCCTATGGACATGGAGAGAGGAGGACAAAGTAATTATTACTAAATTAAAGTACTTATATCAGGATCTTCCTGAGCTATATCATCCTTCGGATGATAACTTAATTATTATTGAAACAGATGTATCAAATGAACATTGGGGTGGTGTGATGAAAGCAAAAACCCAAAAGAAGGAATTACTATGTCGATATATGTCTGGAACATTTTCAGACAGTGAAATTAATTATCCAACCCATGAAAAGGAGACACTGACACTCATTCGTATGTTGAAAAAACATCGAATATATGTGCTTGATAAAGAATGTATTGTTAGAACAAACTCTACTTATGTTGCAGGTTTCAAAAATATTAATCATAAAAGAACATATAAGCAAGGAAGATTAATTAGATGGCAAATGAAGCTCATCAAATAAAATTATTCAATTTCTCATATTAAAGGGGAAAACAATGTCCTTGCAGATATTTTATCGAGAGAATGGAGCAAAGCACAACAGAATTAGTAAACCAACAATTGGAACTAAAAGAGGCATTAAAAGGCCAGAAGATTAAAGAATTAGAACTTCTTGAAGCATATATCAAAGTTCTAAAGTTACAGCTCAAAGCAGAAGGAATTCTTGAAGAATCATTTCAGCAGGAAGAACAAAAGATTTAAAAATAGTATGAAATATTTAATGGACTTTTCCAAGGGATCTATGATGACTGGTATAAAGCATCTCTGCATTGTCAAAAGATTTTTGGAGTTGTACACAAATCATACTTAATTAAAGAAGAAGCAGAAAAAGCACTCAAGGAGTATTCATCTAAAGGAAAAGAGAAGGAGATTTATCTTGGCCCAAGGACTTTTTCCGAAGCTACAAAGAATCCACTGGTAACACAATCCTCATTTAAAATTCTAGGAAGAATCCATTCTTCTCTAGATAATTTCCAAATTACTTCAAGAAAAGAACACGAACTATAAGTATAATTTTCTGAAGAACACTTTTGGAATAATTTCAAACGACTTATTAACTGGAATGATAAGGAGAAGATTAACTATTTCTATACGATTGATCGAAAACTCTTCGGAATCAAAACAATTATCCTTCCTGGCACACCCTCAACATTGGCATTCAATATATTTCAATTTGGATTTATTGATTGTCTTTACTTAAGCTTCAATTTAGAAGAAATTAATCTGTTCCCTTACAGCTTGAAGGAAGAAGTTCAAATGTTTAAAAGAAATGTGACAAAAGATCGAAGCATTTTCTTGAAGTTCTACTCAGCTTATCTAGACTTCATCACTAAGCAGCCTGCCAAGCATCTAATTTTCATTAGAGTAAGCAATAATAATTTCCCACTAAAAGACGAGCCTAGTGGTGTTGTCTATGAAGATCAGATCACTCAAATATTATCTAACTAACTAGCAAGCATTTACTCACAATGTCAAAATATTGTAAAGGAATCTTTTATCAAGACACTGTATAAGGGACCAAATATTTTACTTTTAAGAAAAACAAGTGGCAAAGTAATAAAGGAGAAAGATATGAATCTCCTGACAAACTTTGAGTTAACGCATTACAAGGACCACAGTTGGAATATAAGCCAGCTGTCCTCAATGACATATGTGCAATGATTAAAGTAAGTAGGAACCATGCATGCGAAAGATGTGCATTAGAAAAAAGAATGATTGATACCGACAAAACTAAAGATGAAGAGTTAGATGAAGCAATAATTGAAGAATGATGTAAGCCCGTGTGTCATTATGTAAATTATTAAAATTATGATATAAGCACTTACATTTGTAAGGATATCTTTGTAAATTACTCTTTTGATTTAAGCCTTTAAATAAGCCCTCTTATGCTGAGGCAAGACAGATTTTGAATATCCTTCAGAAATTTCAGTCGAGAGAAGTTTTCCTTGGACAACTATGCTAGTCTCTTAGAGAGCTAGTCAGACATTTGCGAGTATGTTCATCTATCTTGTAATTATCTACACTCAGTATCAATAAACACTTCTATTTTATTATATTTTCAAAGTATTCATTCTACTCAACCTCCTATAATAAACCAATTAAAATTACGGAAGCAACAATGGGCAAAGAAGAAAGGAGGACTCAGTATATTTCTATAATTTCCAGTCAGGTATGTTTATACAACTTCTTTTGAATAATCATTGTCAATACCATGAATTAAGGATAGTAAATGGAATCATTATGCCTATATTTATTGATACTTGATCATGTCTTAGTTATATAAGTAATGAATTGATATGTAACACAAGAGAAATAATACCAAGAACAATTATAAAATATAAGCAAAAAGAAAATACTTTTATAGAAAAAACAATCATAGAATGTCATTTTAAACCAGATGCAAATATACAAACTGAAGTATATGTTGAAAATAAAACAAATATTAAACTACTATTAAGAATAGATTTTTAGAAGTAGTAAAACCATATGAAATTAGATTCGAAAAATTAATTATAACATTACAAGGAAGGAAAATAAGAATTCCAAGAATTAATTTAAGTATCCATGCAATAAAGGATTATTTAAATATAAAAAATAGATGGAAATAGAAAAGGCAGATGAAATGGAATATTTACAAACTACTGAAGAAGAAGGAATTTATGAGGGAAGTATTTTATTAAACCAATCGTTATTTAAGAAAATACAAATAGAAGATTTAGATTTAACTAAAAATGCAAATATGAAAGGAAGAGAAAGATTGAGTGGATTATTAAAAATATTTAATCAAAGAAATAATATTATTTATTATGGAAAACTAAGTAGTGAAACACCAATCGATATATCATATACTCAAGGAAATACTAGTGTACAATTACTTAATAAAAAGAAACCAGTAGAATTAAAGAAAAATATAAAGAAAGAAGAAGATAGAAGGAAAATAAGATATATTCATATATGAGCGATACAAGTATTAATTAAATCAACTTTTCAAGAAGAAATAAATTCACTTGTAGAATTACTATTAAAAGATAACAGAATTAATGATCTAATAGATAAAATATTAGGAGCGATAGAATGAAATTTAGCATATAGAAAATTAAAATTTGAAGTTCGACCAAATATAAGAATACTTTTAAATACTCAAAGAATAGAGCAATCATTAACGTTAGAGGATAAATTTCTAAGAAAAGATTTAATGAGATCAGAAGATAAAAAATTTTCAGTAACTTATTGTATTAGTTATGCATTAACAAACTTACATCATAGTATAACTTTCAGAAATAATGATAAAATAGATATTTCAAATTTATTTTCAGATATAGGAAAAATCTACTATCCTAAAAAAAATGAAATAACTGAAATAGGTACTTCTTAACCAGATTATTTAAAATTTAAAGAAATACTTAAGTCAATAAGATTTAATGAATCAAAAAAATTAATGAAGAAAATGAAACTAATAAATTATCAGTGCAAGTAAAAGATTTAACATGATATTTAAAACATAAAATATGAAAATTCCAAGAAGAATTTGGTATCAGATAACTAAAGATCAAAGAGTGAAAGAAAAGTAAAAAGACAAAAGGAAATTCAAATAGAACATACAACTAATGTGCTAGTTGAATTAAAGAAAAGACTCAATTATTTCATTAAAACCAAAAATATTAGTCAAGAACAAAAAAGAATGAAATAAGTAGAATAAGTAAACATTTAGAAAAAAAATTGATAATATGTTAGAAAAACAAAAAATGGAATTAAAACAAATAAAAGAAGATATAGAGAGTACCAAACCTCCTCAAATGTCAAGAGCACCATAGTAAGCACCTATATTTTTTCTATCCATTTAATGAAAAACTTACAAACAAGAATCCATTGATGAATATTGATACAAATTAGAGAAATTCTTGTGCGGATTATACTTACTACATCATCTCTTAAACATATTATTTAAATATTAACATATATATAAATAATGATTTACATTTTTTTTTATTAATGTTTCCTCTCTCTCTCTTTCCCTCTCTCTTTTCTCTTTCTCTCATTAATTATTCCTCTCTGCCATAACTTCGAATGGTTACACCCGCGGAATAAGGTTCACTGCTGACATCAATGGACAGTGCCCCAATGAGCTTAGGACTTAAGGCGGTTGCAACAACCCATGTACTGTGTTCAAAACTGATCAGTATTGTTGCAATTCATGCAGCTTTGGGCCTACTAACTATTCCATATTCTTCAAGGATAGGTGCCTAGATGCTTATAGTTACCCCAAGGATGATCAGACAAGCACATTCACATGCCCCGGTGGAACCAACTACAGGGTTGTCTTCTGCCCTTGAATCCAACCAGTTTGTCAGTAGGACTAGTGATTTTTATTACTTCTAGTGCTCGATGTTCTACTGTATATATGTACCTCGAAATAAAGGAATTAAGGCGTGCACTCCCTGTGCCAATCTAGGATGTACTCTTCTTTTATAAATGACATGTGAGATTATAAATAAATTCCCATGAAATTAAGCAACAAATTGTCCACATAGGATCATAACTAAGATATTTAAACCATAGCGTTGTCTTCTACCTATATTTTCAATGCTGCTAGAAGATATATATATATATATATATATATATATATATATATATATATATATAATTATTTTTTGTTAACTTCCTCCAAGTAAACAGTAATATTTTGCCAAAATTGATTGTGTCTTTTCTTTAATGCAATAGTCTCAAGCAAAACAAAAATACCGCTGGCTGCTACCTTCTTTGGCCAAGCAATAGAGTCGGCAGAGAGGAGTAATTAATGAGAGAAAAGAAAGAGAGAAAGAGAGAGAAAAAAATAATGAAAAAAATATATAAATATTATTTATACACATATTAATATTTAAATAATATATTTAAAAAATAATGTAATAGATAGAGTGTACACAATAATTTTTCTACGAACTAGGCTGATGATACAGACACAAAAAAAAAAAAGCAATTAGAGAGTTAGGGCATTTTGGTAATTCCAACCTATCCCGCTTATATATTAATCTATGAGCTGTTGGCTAAGCTCACTATATAAGCAGTATCTTCAGCTTTACTCATAGCTAAGAAGAGGTTGAGATTGCTGAGCTCTTTGGTTCTTTCTCTTCTGCCTCAACCCATCCCCTCCAACTCCAACACTTAGATCATCTATCTCCTCTTTCTCTTTCATTCACCGTCAAACTGCTTCAAAATCTCTGATGAGCACTTAAAGTGTCTAACTTTGGTAGCATTTTTCAGTGTCAGGACACAATGTTGGAGCCCAGATTCGGTGCTGCCTTTTTCCTGTGGCTTGTGACATGGAGCTTGGCTCCCATGGCAGAATCAGCCATAGGGGTCAACTGGGGCACCATTTCCTTCCACAGGTTGAAACCATCCACGGTGGTTGATCTTCTGAGAGACAACAAGATCCAAAAAGTGAAGCTTTTTGAGGCAGACTCTGATGTGCTAAAGTCACTGATGGGGAGTGGGATTCAGGTGATGGTTGGGATCCCCAATGAAATGTTGCCACTCTTGAGCTCCTCCACTGCTGCTGCTGATTTGTGGGTTCGCCAGAACATTTCTGCTTACATGGGTAAAGGTGGTGCTGATATCAGGTTGCTCTTGCTCTTGCTCCCACTCTCACTCTCATTCATTCTGCTTATTATGCTTCTCTCTCGCTCTCACTCTTTCTTCAATGTGCATAACACCTTCATCTTTCAAAATCCAAACTATTACCTTTAGAATGTCTG
The DNA here is from genome assembly GCA_029884605.1 of Ormosia emarginata. Classification (NCBI taxonomy): domain Eukaryota; kingdom Viridiplantae; phylum Streptophyta; class Magnoliopsida; order Fabales; family Fabaceae; genus Ormosia; species Ormosia emarginata. The sequence goes on from JAQQTP010000054.1 coordinate 1,648,595, forward strand.
GGATTTTACTTTGAAGTTTGAAGTGATAATTTAATAGTTAAAACTAGTAGGGAAAAAAATAAAACCAAGATTTTGTTTTGATGTACTGATATATTTTTATATTTTACAAAGAAATAGTGACTGTATTACTTTTAAGTATCAACTCCTTACTTTATTTTGTTCAACCTTTTTTTTAGCAATGAATTTTTTTTTGTACAAATCAAGGGTGGTGCCTCCATTGGAATTTCTTTTGGTAATCTGTTAATGTTGAGAGGTTTTATGATGTATCCAATTCTTTTATGATCATGACCATGAGCAGCTTTGTTTTACACTAAAGTTGTTGATTGCAGCAAACACCGGCTGCTTATTTTTCATTGAATTCAGTTGTTTAAAATCTGCAAAATCATATCCTTATCCGTTGTAAATGTTCCTTTAAGGTAAATGTCATGGATTATTTAAGTATTTTGAGGATCTGAGGATGAATCACTCAGGAAAAAATATTGGCGATCAAAAGCTGTATTCAATCAAGAATATTTTCTAATTTTATAAATTTTTAATCTTTTGGTTCTTAATTGCAAATTTAAGTTGATTAGTGTGATTATGAACGATTCAGAATATCTGTCCACGATATAAACCTACTTTGAGATGTTGGAGTTTATGTTGTGGTTTTTCTAGAGCTACTAGCCTCCATCTGGATGAGTTAGCCAGACAAAGAAGTTGCTCTTTGAATTGATACGAAGTCTAATAGACTGCTTTAGTTTGCAGTATTTATCCCAAGAATAAAATTATTTATTGTTGTCTAAAGAATACTGTGTTGCTGTTTAACTATAATAGCATATTTATGTAAATGAACCTTTCCTTTTGAGTACTGGTCTTGGGCCTTCTGATTGCCAGATGACCTAGAGGCTAGAGCTTTTCCTCTTCCTCCCTGAACCATTAATTGTTATGTTAAGTGGAATATCTGAAGTCAATATCTTGTTTGCCTTTCCCCTCATGGGCCACGTCTGAACCATCTGACTTCTAAGCAAGCTAGGCCTGAATATTTGGTTAGTGGATGGTGCTATACAAACAATTCTCTGATGCATTCCATATGTAGTTTGAAATAGGAACTATGGTAAATAGGGTTTTGATCTAGTTCTGAATTCTAGCTGTCAAGGTACCTGGTCTTTGAATAACTGCTCACAACTCACTTCTAAAATAGGAGCGCTTTATAAGTTTTCATCATTGTTTCTTTTCTGTAACATAGATGAAACTTATGTTAAATGCCTTTTGCATTGCAGTTTGTGCATTCTAGCTAGATTTTATAAAAATGTACAGAGCATATTAATTTTCTATAGGCCTTTCAACCTGTTATCTTGTATTACAGGTATGTTGCTGTTGGAAATGAACCCTTCCTTTCAAGTTATAATGGTCAATTTCAGAACTTTGTCATGCCTGCGATACTCAATATACAACAGTCTTTAGTCAAATCAAATCTTGCTGGTTATGTAAAGCTTGTTGTCCCGTGCAATGCAGATGCCTATGAGTCCTCGGCACTCCCTTCTGAAGGGGCATTCCGGCCTGAACTGACCCAAATTATGACTCAACTGGTTCAGTTCCTCAACTCAAATGGTTCCCCATTTGTTGTTAATATCTACCCATTTCTAAGCCTTTATGACAATGCAGATTTCCCCCAAGAGTATGCATTCTTTGAGGGAACTACTCATCCTGTCACAGATGGTAACAATGTTTACACCAATGCATTTGATGGAAACTATGACACTTTAGTTGCTTCCCTCAGTAAACTTGGATATGGTCAGATGCCCATAGTTATTGGGGAAATTGGTTGGCCCTCAGATGGAGTCATTGGTGCAAATATCACTGCTGCAAGGGTTTTCAATCAAGGCCTCATCAATCACATTTCAAGTAACAAAGGGACTCCCTTAAGGCCAGGTGCTCCTCCTATGGATGTTTATCTTTTCAGTCTGCTTGATGAAGGAGCTAAGAGCATACTTCCAGGAAACTTTGAAAGACACTGGGGGATATTCTCTTTTGATGGGCAAGCTAAGTATCCTTTAAACCTTGGACTTGGAAACAAGGAATTGAGAAATGCAAAGAATGTTCAGTATCTTCCATCTAGATGGTGTGTGGCTAACCCCTCCGGTGATTTGAATAATGTAGTAAACCATATGAGACTTGCCTGTAGTGTTGCAGACTGCACCACTCTTAACTATGGGGGTTCATGTAATGAAATTGGGGAGAAGGGTAATATCTCATATGCTTTTAACAGTTACTATCAGCTTCAAATGCAAGATTCACGAAGCTGCGATTTTGATGGCCTTGGTATGGTTACTTTCCTAGACCCTTCAGTTGGTGATTGTCGTTTTCTTGTGGGCGTTACAGATAAAGGCTCTGCTTCATCTACATCTCAAACAACATATCAGTGGTGGGTTCTAGTAGTATTTTTGATTTTACATGGGACTTTTTTACTTTCAATGTGATTAAGTGGTTTCACAAGTGGGTTTTTCATGGTCCCCCCTTCTGACACTGTTAAAACTAGAATAGCTGATCATATACTATTTATTTAATCTTAGAAATATTCAAAAGCATTCTTGGTTTGTAGTCCATCATATGATTCAGTCGTTGTATGATATATAAGAGACTGTATGAACAATATGTAGTGAATATTACACATAGATATATATATTTTTAATGTTTGTTCTTGACGTCTATTGAATTATCTGAATGAAGCATAGTTTTCTAGTTCACCTCCGTTGGAAGGAGGGGGAGATGCATTGTAGTTTGCATTTGTAGTAGTAGCTAGGTTTCGTGGAATTCATATCTTATTGCAGTACTAAGGAACTAGTGTTTATGTACAACACCTCTCACGTGAAATGTCCAACAGTGCCATTAACTTGATACAGAATTGCAAAACCAAAAGCAGTTCTATAACGCATAAGAAAGGGCAAAGAATTATTGTTGCCACTCATTATTTAAGCATCCATGCTGTTTGAAAACTCCTTGGACGGGTGATGGAGGGATCAACATGTAAATTTTCAATTGAAATATCTTGGGAAGGGACATATTCAAACAAAAAGTTTATTTCACATTAAATTATCCGTAACACTTCAAACTTATATGCAGGGCACTTTGGCTTCCTGCATAATTATTTACCAGCATAATATTTATGCATCTGGGTGAAGAGAAACATAGAACTTATAGGGGGTCTGCTTCATCCTTGTGATGCTTAACTTTAACAGCATCCATCAACACAACATACTTTCCCACATTGGATTATTGGCTTCCAAATGAACCAGCAGCAACGACAACCTTCACAAAAAGATGTCAAAGCAGTTGTTAGCTTATTTGAATCTTGGTGGCATTAGAAATTGGTGAGAAGAATGAATCCAAAATCATATTGACTTTACCTTGAGGATAATAGACCATATACTTAGAAGTTGGTGGATAAGCCTTTGCATTGTCTTCATTTGCAGAAATGACTATGAATGCCACCAAGAGCCATGAGAGAGCAATGACAAAAGCTTCCTTTTTCACCATCTTCTCTACCTTGCTCATTCTTTTCTCTTTGCAAACCTATTTATAACAGGTTCTCCTTTGGCCAGTACTTCGAGCAAAAAGTGGTGGGATTCTACAACTTGTTTCTTGTCCTCTTAGCTAGTAGTGCATATCTTTTATTTGAAATATGGGCACCATTTGTCTGTTACACACTAGTGCTCATCTACTATGGCATACTGAGGTCGCCAATTTTGACTATCCTCGTATTTTAATACAGCTTCCTAGCATAAAATCTTATGTATCTGTATGCCTGATCCAGTGTATAGACACACCTCACAAAAAGTGATAAACCCTGTTTTCTTCCGCGCACAAGCAGTCCAAATTTTGTCGGCCTTCCCTCGTTTTTGCATGATCCAAAAGCTTATATATTCTACAGTATGTTGAGTTATCTGCAATGACTACGTTATAAATTAACACACGTCACATCAAATGCTTTGGATTCATATCCATCTTGACAAAGTTCTTTTATATCCATTTATATTATAAAAAAAAGAAACTGCTGTATAAGCAATTTATAACGTAGGGAAATTAAATCAAAATTTAAGGAGGAAATACTGCTGACTTGTCACAACTACTAGAAGTATAATTCTTTAGTTAAATGCATGGAAGTGAGAAGTCTTAAGATACATAAGAATCTCAGTCTCACTCCATATATAGACTGTAGAGGTCAAATTACATCTCTGGATACCAATATATACACGCACGTTATGGATGGATATATCAGTTTTTTTTTATCAAACTGTGATTGATGATAAAATTATATATTAAAATATTATTTTTTTGGTCAAATATGACATTTATTATTATTTTTTTATTCATACAGATAGCGTCAACATAGATGACACTTTTACATAAATTATGTCGACGTAGATGATGCTTCTATGTTGATAGAAAAATAATAAAAAATACCATGTTGCAGGTTATTGTTACTGTTGCTTACTCATCATCTCAACCACCACTTATATTTTATCCACCATATTCAGGTTATCTACTACTTATAAGTTATCAACCATCTATAACATACTCACTACTTACTTACATTTACCCTTCATATCCTTTGACCTTTACCTTTACACTATCATTTCCATACCTATCATATATAAGTTACCCACCATATCTAAACTCATCACAGTCATAACCTTCTTCTGATCTCTCTCGCAGACCATCACATTTGGTAAAACAATAAAAGAATAATTCTATTTGTATTTACATTTTTAAAAAAAGTAAGTGGCGTACACTGGTAACTTTATTGCGTCAGGCGTTATTACGTCTATAACTCCAACGCATCTGACGCTATTACGTTAAAAACATCTGCAGCGTGATATTTTTTTTTATTTTTATGTTTGAAACATTGCCGTCCGTTAACCATATGCCATCTTTGGTGTTTCCATGTGGATTACTTTGGCGATATGCACGATGGAATTCATCTACGTTACTTATAAGAAAAATTATGTCACGTTTGATAAAAGGATGACATTTTAGTATATAATTTTAAAAGAATGATATTTTGATAAATAATTTTATCATTAAGGACAATTTGGTCAAAAGGCCTGGATACATCTATAAGTTTGACATTGAAGAATTTGGTTCTTCTTCAAGCACCATATCTACAATGATATTTTAATTTTGATTACCAGTTCCATTTACAATGGGAGAAAGGCACTTTTGTTACCTATCATAGTCTTGATTGTCAAGATAAATCCAAATAATTAGGGACCAAGTCTTACTGTTACTTGCTTATCATGCCACCAGTTTCAGTTTAGGATCTAATAACACATTCGTTTTCATTATTCATAATCTTTTATTATCATGCACCCATTAATGCTGCTCCTTCTTTATATCCGAAGTGCCACATAAAAAGGATAATACCCAGGTAAGAATTACATCAAAGGTATTATTAAAAAATTGCAAGGAAGAAAGAAAGTCATAGAACACCGGGTAAAATTACGGGAAGAAAATACCATTAACTAAGTTTAAAAGGTTACATGGTTAAAACCAAAAAAAGAAAAAAAAAAGTTCCTAGTAAATTTAGGACAAAGAAAAAAATTACTCTCTAAAGTGAACTTATTTCTAAAGTGAAAAGGTAATAATGTATTTATCTGTAGATTATTTAGAGAATTAAGATTATAATACATTTTTTTAAATTAAAGATGTATATATTTTTACTTGTTCCCTTTAAAGACAAGTTTACTTTAGATAAGTACTTTCTTAGCTGAAGCTCTCTTTAAAAAATAAAATTTGGAGCAACAAGAAAGCCTTCCCTACTGTTGTGCCAAACATAAACTTGGTTATATATTCATACCGATGAGAACTGAAATTAAAAATATGAGAATCATGAAGCAACCATGAAGTTCATTCTTTGAAACTGTCATCCTCTTATCTGATATGCTAGCTTCATTTGATTTGGGTGCCTCCACCTAAAATAAAAAAAAACATAGTAATCACAAATTTACAAGCAAACGGAACAGATGCTTACAGTATCATATGATATAATCCTTTTCAAATTCACCTTTGTTTGAAGAGATTTAAGCTTCAGATCATCAATATCCGCAACCATCTTAGTGATAGTAAATGCAATATCATCAACTCTGGTTTTAAGTGCTGCAATTTCCTCCTTCACTTCAATATTCTTCTCTTCAAGCCTTGAGAATTCCTATGATATGAGCAAACAGAATATAGTAAACTATATAACATAGTGAAAGAACAAACGCTGTCTAACTAGATTTATAAATTGCATTTAGGGTCACACTCACAACACAATGAACCAGTTTGTCAAGATGGCGTCCGTTGATTTCCCTTGCAAGACTCTTGATCAGTTTGACAACCTTTTGTTCAAGACTCATGATTGCATCCTGTTTCTCACCTTCAATGGCCTGCCACATACATACATAGGCGGAAAACTTTCTCATTTTTCATGGAAAAGTTGTGTGTGTAACTTTCTTGTAAGTTTGTTTCATACATACCCTATTAACTTCACTGTAATTTTGTTTCAATCTACGAATTTCCTTCTCAAGAGCCAAAGCTCATTCCCAGTTGGCTTGAACTTCAGCAGCTATTTTCACGGACTACACAAAAAGAAACATAAAAACTTCAGATGATTGTTCTAGTGCAGCAACAAAATTAAGGAGAGACTTCTTGGAGGAAGAGGGTTACATCAGATTATTAGACGTGTATCTTACTTCCAAAACTCAAAATGTAAATAGGGTATTTATAGGTACTGTATGTGACCTTTTGACAACCTACTACCATAAACCTTAATAAATGCTACATGCATGTTTCAGTATCGCAATGAATAGTAGACATATGATTACCACTCACATTGAATTTGTACATCTCGATAACCCCAAAAGACTAATAAGTAATAACTACATGCCTTCCCTAGTTTTTGCATTTTCATGTCCTTGACCTTCTTAATATTTAAGATTGGGCTGTGTGGCACCGCACATTATCATCATCCGTGATAAGTAACCAATGGGCCACATTTCATAGTCATAGGCAGAGTTTAGACTTTGGACCACCCAGTCCCAGGCCACTATTATTTTCAACAGGCCTTATAATTCGTTTTGTTATAGTAGCAATATTTGCCAATTGCCAGCCATGTAACGAAGTTTAAAAATAAAATTTCGAAGTTCATTGATCAAATTGAATTGATATGATATATTGAGAGATAAAATTGGTAAATATAAGATGAAATTAAACAAAAGACTGTATTTTTGGCTTAAAAGTTATAATCTTGGGGATAGCTTAGTCACGGCCATAGTCATTTGAAATGAAAAGTAGACTTGTAGTATCCATTTTATCCATTTTACTTGGAGTCAACTTGATATTTTCACATGGAGTGTCCATTGTACAGAATCAACACCATTTCTCTCCTCTCTTTTCGTTTTTTTATTTATTATTTTTTATAAGGGGGAGGGGCATTGAGATGATTGCCAAGGATTTAAGGCCTTAATAGTTTCATAGTGCAAGAAAGAACTAAAGGAAAACAATCCCTTGAAAATAACAAACTACGCTCCAGTCATCAGTCTTTACAGAAGATCACCATCTTCACAGAAAGATGCAAGTATAAGATTGGCCTCTTCTTTTTACATAAAAGTTTAGGGGGAAGGGAGGTTGTTGGCATCTTTAAAATGACTTTGATCTTCCAAACGAAACCCAACACTTACAACTCCCATCAGTCATTATGAGGGATTAGAGAGATGTTTGGAGCTTGAACTTGTAAGTACTAGATTCCCCAATAGGGAAAGAGGCATCAGATAATTTTCCATGGGCTCTCTTGTTCTCATAACCAGGATAGTCATCCTTCAAGAATGGCACAACTTGTTGCAAGACCAGCCCTCTCTTTTCTGCCTTCTTTACCAGATCCCATTGGTCGTACGGATCACCCTCCTTGTGCGTTACATGAATCTCCCCTCCTTCTTTTCTTACTAGAACTTTGGCATTAGCCAAAAAACCCTTCACCAACATTTTGTTCAACCTGCTTGGTTTTCAAAAATTCAGGTCCATCAGTAAGCACTCACTGGCTCAATATAAGAACAATAAATTCTACTTGAAACAAACCCAAATGTTTGGATGTCTCCAGTGTACCAGACAAGCATGCATGTATCACTACATTCTCATGTGTCATCTTAAGCACAAGTATATGATGATCTAGCATCAGTTCCAAAACCCAAAATCCCTTTATAAAAGGAAAATCTAATTGGTTCAGTAGATGTAAAGTATGAAGGTACAATATAGAGGATGGAGTGAAAATGAATTTCAACAAAACCTACGGCCCAGAGTGAAAGAGTAAAATGTTCATTTTCAGATTCTTATATATTGTTATACCAAGCAGGTCTAAAGTAGCTTTCATACCAAGTTTCCCACCTTCCCACTTTCTACCTACTAAGTTCTTCTTACTATACTCATTTTCCTTAATTTAGGAAGTAGAATATTCAAATAATCAGATTAATACAATACAAGGGATGTGCAATCGTGTGCATAAGTGGGGCTTTTTGCCTGAGCTTTTGAGGCCATTGCCAAAAGTTGCTAATGCACTTCTAATCTGCAATTAGAATAAGTTGATTCAGATAGACATGTGTTTCTTTTAAAGGTAAATTTATACCATGATGAACAAACACTAGGTTGTACTTGCCTTGTGCTGATTACAGTCACAGAACAAGTTATTTATAGCCAACAAACCCAATGATTAAAAACTCACAACAACCTCATTCATTCAGGTCTTCCCAGTAGAAGGAGGATCATTAACCAAACTAATAATAATAATACAGCAACAACAACAACCAAGCCTTTTTCCACTAGGTAAGATCGGCTACATGGATCAAATGACATCATTGTACTCTATCATAAACCAAGTCTTCAGAAATGTAATTCAAATCTAAATTTTTTTTAATAGTTTCACCTATAATCTCTCTTGGTCTCTTACTACCTCTAGTTATTATAATAATAATAATAATAATAATAATAATAATAATAATAATAATAAGGGGAAAGAATGGTAAAGCAGAAGTAATAAAAAGAAAAAGCAAAAAATAAGAGATAAAAGGGTATGCAGGAAACATTACTTGATCTGGCAGTAGCTATTCTCTGGGTAAAGAAAGCCAACATGAGGGAAGTTATAGACAATGCGATCGAACCTCTGAGTCTTGAGAAAGAAGTGTTGGCTCATTTCCTTAGCATCAACACCGTAAAGCACAAGGCAACCCCTTTCTTCAAGCTCCCTCACATTACTTATTCCATTATTGTATTTCTTTCCAATATTCTCTGCCAAAAAAAAAAGAAGAAAAAACCAAATTCATGGGTACGATGAAAAAGGCTCCAAGTTTTGACTTTTTTTTTTTCCATTTTACTGGGAAACCAGAAAGGAGGAAAATAAATAGAAAATTGAAAAGTTGTTGTTGATGGGATGGGATGGGACTGACCCTGGGAATCGAGGGAAGTGGCAACAAGGTTGTGAGCAGAACCAAAAGCTCTGGCCAAACAAAGAGAGAAAGAGAAGTCACCCTCTCCAACCAGAAGTATCCTGTGCCTTGATGAGTAGTGCTTCTTCCATTTCTCTGCCTTTGCTGATTCTAACTCAAGATCATCATCATCTTCTTCTTCATCCTCTGTTTGGGTACTTTCAAGTTCTACTATGTCCTCTAGTCTACCCATTATTCTTTGATGAATATTGATTGCATTGACATTGGCTTTGGGTCGTCTTAATGATTTCCACTTCCAACCCCGAAAGGCCAATAATAGTACCAAACAAAGTAAACAAACACCTTTATCTTTATGACCGTCCCTCTAATATCCCGCTAAAAGCGCTCTCTCTCTCAATCATGTGACTATGTATATTTTCATTATTCTTCTGATTATATGGTGTTAATTCAGTTAACTTAAATCTCTTAAAATTTGTGATTTTTTCGTTTGGTGTTCATTTTTAAAAATTTTTCATCAAGTTCTCCAATTTTATTTTTTTTCATATGATCTCTCTATTAACTCGTTTAACATCACTGTTAAATATATATAGTAATTTTTTTAATCAAATTGTCATTAATAACAAAATTATTTATCAAATTATTATATTTTTAACATTATATATTAAATTGTCACACTTTTTACCTACGTGAATTATTTTATTATTTAGAATTACGCTAACACAAATATTGTAATTACATGAAAAATGTCATATGAGATAACACTATCTACGTAATATTATTTTTAGGGATTCATTTGAATTCTTCTATTTACATTGGTGACTTTGTAACCTTTTAAGGTTATAATGATGATTGATTTTGTTCATCTATGTTTCTCTTAATGCTCTTGAATGTTTGACCAACATTTAATGTGTTTTGATTAAATCTAGTGAACTAGATATAGGGATTTAGGTTTTATATCATAGATATGATTTATGCATGTTCAATATCATTCTAATGGAAAGGTGAGTTAATTAACTAATGTAATAAAAATATACTCATTGGTCATGTATAACATTTGTCTAAGAATCAATCTTAATGAGTGGAGTTACTCTAGTTCTTATGAACACATAGTGAATTAGGCAATTAACATATGACTAATTGACCTAGACATAGACTTTTAGTTAATGTAGTTTTTTATACTAACAAAACTAATCATTCATATTTGCTTAAAAAGGTTGCATTTTTCCAAGAGAAGTAGTTAGTAAAGAAGGGATCTCTAGTCTCTAATCTTTGTCTCTTATTCTCCGTTTAATGCTTCTTAGTCTTGCAAATATAACCAATTCATATCAATTTCCCACATTGAAAGTGAAAAGTAAAGTTCGTTCCCTCACTTTATTACTTGCACGACTCGTACACTTGCGATACACAAAAGGGCAAACAACACCTAACACATTAGTACTATTACGTAGTCATTATTTTTTTTAAATATAAATATCTTATTATTTTACCGAATTCAATTGTTTTGTTAAAAAAATTATTTTTTACGGCATAAAAATTTTTAGTCATTGTAGCAGTCATTTATATTGAAAAACTTACTAAAATTCTAATGGACATAGATAACCACAATCAGCAGCTTAGGTAGCTAAAATATAGCAATACTGTAATATTGTGTAGGAAACTTATTGAAATATTGCAATAAGATGCAAACACCTCTAATCTCGTGTAAGTTGTAGTTTGTGGCTCTGCAAAACTTCATATACAAGTACGTTAAGACCACAGATCCCCGACTGTATGTTCTAGCAATGGTAAAGTCTTCTAACAGGGGAAGGAATATCATGTGCACATATTTATCAAAATGATCAGGAAATAATAAACACTAAATCAATCTAAGTATATATACCTATACACACTACTGCATGCAAATATCATCATCGTCATCTAGAAGAGAAGAAAAAGAGATCTTTACGGGTGACATGATGTTATTAACTAGTAATACCATCACGTGTGACGTTATTCACTAATAACGCCATCATGTGTAACGTTATTACGTAAAAAATGTCAACACGTATAATGTAATTACATGAAAAATGCTAGGAGCACTAGCACTATTACGTGGATAACAATGACATTTTTCATGTAATTACGTCATTTATATTAACGTAACTGTAAATAATAAAATAATTCAAATAAACAAAAATGTGACAATTTGATATATTATTTCAAATGTATAATAATTTAATAAATAATTTTATTATAAATAACAATTTTATAAAAAAAAAAACCTACATATATGACATCCACACGATCTCTTGTGTCATTTGACACAAGGTCATATTTTTTTTATCAGCAAAACATGGCTCTCCAATGTCTTAGGACACGAGGCCACATCCTCTTTGAGAATAGGACATGATCGTCTCATGTGACATGAAATCATATTTTTTTATCAGCAAAAACTCGTCCTCTCGTATCTTAGCACATGAGACTATGTATGCAATTAATGGTGATATTAAACGATGAACTAATAAAGGAACCATATGAAAATAAAAATATTTTTTTGAGACTTGATAGAAAATTTTTTAAAATAAGGGAGCAAACAAAATAGTCATAATATTTTGAAAGATTAAAAACATATTTAAAACCAAAAAAAAAATCCCTCTCTTTTTTAATTTTCGCATCATTTTTATAAATCTTTAAAATAGACTACACTTTTATTTTTCTCTCTGCTGCTCCTTCCAAAGTCCAAACATTCCATTCATAATATAGAAACATGCCTTATAAGAGGTATATTGTGGACAATATGTTCGTATTTGGCACGGAAACAAGCCTCTCACGTTATTTTTTTTACACATTTTATACTAATTAATAATATACGAATTTGTAATTAATTTTGTGTATTAATTAATTAATTAATAAACTAAAAAAACTATCTAATTAATCATATTATTTTATTAATTAATATACATAATTAATTATAAATTTATACATTAATATTTGGTAAACAAAAAAGTTATGTAAAAAAATAGTGTAAAAATCAGAATTCGATTACGAGGTGAGCACAAATGTCGCATGTTGCTTCTAAGCTATGATTCCCATTGTGTGGCCACGTCACCCTTTTACGGTATGTTTAGTTACGTTTTTTTCTCATAAAAATAATTTTTTTGTAAAAAAATTATTTTAATAGTATTATAATATATTTGATAAAATTAATTTTAATTTTTACATGAAATTTAATATATTATAAATTTTTTTATAATATTGAATAAACAAAAAAGTTATGTAAAAATATAGTGTGAAAATCAGAATTCGATTATGAGGTGAACACAAATATCGCATGTTGCTTCTAAGCTAAGATTCCCATTGTGTGGCCACGTCACCCTTTTACAGTATGTTTGGTTACGTTTTTTTTCAAGAAAATAGTTTTTTTATAAAAAAATTTATTTTAATAATATTATAACATATTTGATAAAATTAATTTTAATTTTTATATAAAATTTAATATATTATAAAAAATTATAATATTAAAATTTTATCATATAATTTTAGATTATAAATTATTTTTTAAATTTTAGATGTAAATATTATTTTATTTTTATTAAATAATTTCTTTAATTTTTTATGTTTATTTTAATAATTTAATTTATAAAAATAATTTTTTTATATTATTTAAATAAAATAAATTAATTTAAAATTATTTTTAATTAATATATTTAAATATAAAATTAATTTTATTATAATTAATTATAATAGAAAAATTTATATAATAATTAATTATTAAAATAATTAAATTTTTATAATTACCCCAAACACTTACCTAAACACAAGAGAATCTTCGAGACTTTATTATTTTTATGAATTACCAACATTACCCCTTATTAATTTCATTTGGTTTTTTAAAGGGTAAAGTTAGTTTCACAAAGTTCGACCGTACAGCAATAACACAGAAAAAATAGAAACCATTTATCTCCGTAAATAAAAAGCAGAGAATGAAAAATAAAGAAAACGATGAATGGTGACAAGAATAGTTCTGTGATTCTGTGTCATAAGTGTACGTTCGAGAAACTATCATAACTCATTTTTTTAAAATACTCATTTATCTTTATCAAATTTAATCTCTAATCCATTTATAAAATTATAAAACAAATTGTATTATATTAAGAAATATTATCATTAATAAATTATTTTACTCATTTGTGTTGAAATAACCATAAAATATTTATCACCATCATTATGAAATAAAAATTTATTAATATTATGGGAAAGTTTGATATACATATAATTATTCATTCGTTATAAATGCAAAATTAAGAAGTGGTATATTTGGAAGTCCAAAGTTATATATTTTAAATCCCTAAATACAACCCAACAAGAATGTCATGCATGTAGGGGTGGAAAAAGGTGAGGGGAGCCTATGATTTGATCTGTCTGAAGTCTAACATGACTTAGTTTGGTTATTAAATAAATTAGGTTAATTTTTTTTAAAAGTCTATTTAATTAAAAAAGTAAAGTTTCAGACCATTTAATAAATATTTTAGGCCTGACACATTGACTTAATTTATTTAATTATATATAATATATATTATTATAATTATTAATTTATGATAAAATATTAATATATTTTTAATTCAAGTCAATAACTAAAATTTAAATAAATAAATTAGAATAAAAATAACATATTAGAATTATGTTTTAACTTAACACTCATCTTTTATTTTTATAGATGTTATCACTTTCTTATTCTAATCTTTGATCGATGTAGAACTTGAAGATATACTAAGTTACAAAATTATTCATCTTGAAGTACTTAGTTGAGGTTTTATTTTATATACTTCGAAGTCTGGCATTTATGATTGAATTATTGTTATATTCTGTGCTTAAGGGAGTCAATATGTTTTTTTCCTATCCTTTTTAGTAAAGGGGGGATTAAGGATAACTAGTAGATGATTATTAAGTTGTTAAGCCGATGGAAGTGAATCTTTAGTGTTCTACCAAAATAATGGATACTCTTGTGGTTATGTAGTCCTCGAGACTTTTGTAGTTCTTGTACTTGTGCCTGTGCTTGAATGTTATACCTTAATGTTATACTGCTTGAATCTTAAAATTTCACTTAGTATGCTGTCTTTCCTCCTTTTCACACAAGGGCAGGTTGAACAAAATTTTATTCATTATTGTTTACCATCTTTGGATGGAAGTGTTCCTGGCTGGTTCTGATATTTAAGCATTTGGCAGAAAAAGAAGATAGAAAAATCTTATAATCAATAAGTTTTTTTGTTATTTTTTTTAATAATTCAAATTTATCCTCCGATTATTTAAAGTACTCTTAAAATGTCTAACACATGATTCACTTTACCTTAATGCAGTTATGCTGATGGGTATTCTAGTATACGGTATAAGATATACCTTTCCATAACACCTTTGTACATTCCTTGTTGCTGGAGGGGTATCACATTTGCACTTTTAAAGGTTAGGAACTTCTCATAATGACAGCTCACCCACCTTGTCTAGGAATTTTCGTGATCTATGAATGCAGCTCACCTTGTCTAGGAATTTTTGTTGGTAGAACAAAGGACATCGTTTCTATGCTCTGGCATATCTCATATGACAACATTGATCAACTATTAGTACTCCAAGACGAATAATTTTGTAATTTAGTATATTTTTAAATCTCACATCAACTAAAAATTAGAGTAAAAAAATTGTGAGTATTTATAAAAATAAAAAATGAGTATTAAATTATAACAAAATTCTATAATGATTATTTTAAGATTTAAGTCTGTTAGCTTATGTAAAGGCTTGTTAACTTATTAAAAGATTAGTCTATTAACTTATTTAAAAATTTATTAGTCTATTTAAATGTAAGTCTATTAGTTTATTTAAATGACTTGTTTCAAAGTAGGTATTTAAATAAATTTTTAGATTAGATCAAATTTTTAAAAAGATCATGTCAAACTTTAAAAATTGATCTATTTCATGCTCACAAGTCAAGTTCAGATTTTATAATTGAGATACAAACCAAACATATTTAAGATCAAATCTGACCTGACTTTGTCTGTTTCCATCCCTACATGCATGTCTAGACATCAAAGATATCTCATGCCTATACATTTGTCAACTTCCTTTATTCTTTTCTTCAAGGATAACTTTTACTTTATTCTATTTACATTGTAGAAAATCCAAGTTGTAATGTTAATGGCGTGAGTAAAGTGAGGCATTAAGAAAATATATTGTGAAGTTTAATTATTATCCTATTATTCATAAGAAAAATGAGTGTGAGAAGTATATAAATTAGAAGTGTGAAAAGTTCACCACTCTTGAGGGCATACTTATACTGCCGTATCTATTTAGGTTTGAATACATTTATTTGTAGTGGTACACATGATTTACATAAATTTTGAATTTTTTTCCACGTATTTAAGTCCTGATTTTTGCATACAAATCAAAATACATCACTTTCACATTAAACTTTGCATAATTGCGATTTTTTTAAAATTTCTTAGGCAACCTTATACTCTTTTAATTGCTATTTGTTTTTAAAAACTTCTTAAGTAACCTTATACTCTTTGGGGTGTGAAACTAATTCTTTAATAATATGCAATACAATTATACTTTTTCTACAGGTGATGTTTCAAGGACTAACATTTGTTCTCTCTAAAGCGTAATATGCAAACCTTTTTTTTTCGTAAGAGCGTACTTGGTTTACCATCACGCCCATCTCCCTGTGATAATTTCAAATCAACCTCGATATTCTTACCGTAAACAGTATATATATTTCTTTTCACACCTAATTTAATACCATTCATTATATTTATTTTTTCTTATCATTTTCTCTCTTTTAATCACACCCTTAAAAAGAATATGTATAATACCTACACCTCTTTTAGAAGTGTAAGACCATCATTATTCTAAATGGGTATGACAACAAATAAGTAAAACAATTTTTTTTCTAGAAAAAAAGTTTGAGAATACTCGACATAATTTTTTTTTTATCTTAGAATACTTGCATATTTGTGATTGTAAAATTATAAATTCAACATTACTCTTTCCATAAACCAAAATCTAATGTCACAATAAGGTCACAGAAGATACACCAAACGTCTATTATTTAGACTTGGTGTTGTTTTTGTCAGTTCATCATTGTCACTAAAAAATGTCTAGTAAAGTGTCTACCGAATGATGTATTGTGCAATCTTTATCGTATATCACATACTCATTTGTATTATTAATAGACATTCTCAACACAAATTACATTATGATGGATATAATATATATAAATTAAAGTATTACATCCACAAGTACATATATTGATAAGATTCTGTGACTTAATATTGTAATCCAAACCAAGCTATATGGTATGCATCGAAAGTTTGCAACTTTCCAGTTAAATAATCAAATGACATTTGAAAGTCTCGATGGCATAAGGATCCTTCCCTGGTTTGGGATCGGGCAAGTAATAACATAATCTTATATATCGGCTCTTGCTGTTACCAAGTTTCCCTGTTGTTACCATATACAAGATTCATGGTCTAGTACATACAAAATTTATCTCCTTGACATCCACGTTAGACCTTTGTACAGCCTAATAGGATACGACTGAAAACTTAAAACGAACATAAAACATGGATCAAGTTTGACATTACATTGTCTCAGTTAGTAAGCTCAGAACGTGTTTTCCATATGCTTCTTTTGCTAAAGCGGGTACTTCTAGCTCTCCTAAACGGCAAACCTGCACTCAGAATACAAGAAAAAGCCCATCAGTAGTAAAGCAGATACAAAAGAAAGATACTGAGTCAAAGCATAAAAAAGCAAAAAACTCACCAGCAAGCCTTTTCATTATGTGGCTTTACATTAGCTGTCTAAGCTTAGCAAGCCCACTCAATGAATCTTTAAGAAGTTGGCTGCTAATGCTTCTCTTACCCTGAAATAGATACATACTATAAGATAAGATGGTATCATCCTATTGGCATATTGTTTTCTTTTCTTTTTTATTTTTAGTACATATTGTTATCTTTTAAAGTAAATTACAATTTATCCTCCTCAAGTTTTTTCACTTATCACTCGACGCCCTTGAACTTTTTTTTTTTGTTATTAAACCCTCCTACACTTTTGGTTTAAAGTGAAAACGTTAAGTTCCGTTAACTTTAACGTCCTTAAGTAAAAAAAAAAAAAAGATGAATAGCCACGGTTAGGTTTTAACCGTGGCTAAGTTGTAAATTACACTTCACCACCGTCTTTGCACTTGAAACACCCCTTTGGTTTGGTCAATATTGAAAAGGTGGTGTTACAAGATGATAGCAGATCTTGTTTCTTCATCATTTACATGCATCATAGTGCAGCAGCTATGAAATGAAGAAGAGACAAGATCACCCACTTGCAAAGACCTCTGCTATCACTGACTAAACCCTCCTTTGGTTTGGTTAATGTTGAAAAGGTAGCGTTAAGTGTTACAAGATGATAGCATATCTTGTTTCTTCATCATTTACATGCATCACAGTGCAGCAACTGTGAAATGATGAAAAGACAGGATCTGTTATCACCTACCTGCAAGGACTTCTACTATCACTGATTTGCAGACAATGCATAATCTGGTGAATGCAGAGGCGTGGACACAGAACACTTGTGTGATAACTGTGATGCATATGTTTCCAATTTAATCACGGTTTTAGGCTAATTACCTATGGTTAAAACTGTGGCTATTCATTTTTTTTAACAGGTTTAGAGACGTTAGAGTTAACGCTTTCACTTTAAACCAAAAGTTTAGAGAGGCTTAGTGACACAAAAAAAAAAGTTCAGCAGGGTCTTACTTGCTAAGTGATGAAACTTGAGGGGGGTAAACTGCAATTTACCCTTTCTTTTTTATTGGTTTCTTTTCTTGACAAGTGGAAATCTCAAATCCTTGAGGGGGGTAAACTGTAATTTACCCTTTCTTTTTTATTGGTTTCTTTTCTTGACAAGTGGAAATCTCAAATCCTTTGAAGAAATTAGGGCAAACAGACAACTCATAAAATAGATCTTATGATGACATAACACTGGACACCAATCCAGCCAAGTTATCACCTAAGTAACCAAAAGGTTTGATCACATAATCATATAAAGAAAATATAAAAAATTAACAAAAGCCTAAGTTTCCTATTTCCAGGTGCCCAGCTTTAAAATCAAAATGACGCCTACCCTATTTGAAGATTGTTGGCCTAAAAAAAATCAATTTTGCAACTGCAGTGACTTATCCAAGGAAGACCTCCTTTGATTAATAAACGCTTAATCATCAAAACTTCCATTATATACAAAAGAAGACAACCTTCAGTACCAAAAACCATACTCCTTCGAGTAATGATTTATATGTAAGGAAAATAAAATGCTCCATGTCATACCTTTAATGATGGAATAAGAGCAAAAACTTCATCAATAGTTTCTGGGCACACATTAGCAATCACACATATCTGCAGTGGAATAATGATGTCAAGAATGCTACATAATATGTAAGAACAGAGGAAGTTGGAATGAGATTGATACCTCACTATCAGAGAGACCAAGATCTGCAAGAGGCCTAATTTTTGAGTCAAGAAATGAACACCAATGAACATTAGGAGCTAAAGAGAGGAGAGTCAATATAGAGCAAAGGAGTAATGCCATTTATCCATGTGAAGAAACCCAAACACAGATAGCACACACACATATAAACACACCAGACTAAAAGATTAAGGATACTCAAGAATGCGTCTAACAGACTCGGGATTTGTGTACTTGCTATTGCTTTTGGCATACTGCAGTCCCTTGTCAAATGATCTACAACAGAAAATAAAGAAGTTCAGATCACTCAAATAGATCTTCTACTTAAATGATAAACCTTAAATAACCCATGCATCCTATTCAATAAAAAGTGAAGCTCAGTGTCCTCACACAGGGATTTTGATAGTTGGATCTCTAGATAACATGATCATCTGCTCTTGAATTCCTTGTAAGGTATCTGCAGCCTCACAGTCCATCAGGCATTTGACATTTTCTGGAAGTGCTGCATATGTCACCCAAATAGAATTAATATTGTTGATATTGATTAGAGATGAAGCGGGATTTCATGTAATGCAAATTAAGTTAGTATTGTGACTTAACCTAAATGGCTAAATCACAATGATAGTCAACATACAAGTACAAATTAATAATATGTGATTTACAAAAATCACATAAAAAACTTTGGGCAGGCACAACCTTGGTCAATTCTAGGGTCTGATGGCCGTGGTTCTTGTGACACAGGAATCTTTCCACCATTTGCAACCTTGTCTCCCTTTCCTCCTTTGCTAAATACACCTTGAGAATGAAAAATAGTCCAGGAAAAAGAAACATGACTTAGGAGGCAAGAAAAGAATGAGCAATCTATTTAAAGATTGTAATGTACATGTGTCAGTATTTTTCAAGGGTGTTTCTTCCGTTCTCAACTTAATTAGGGATAAGACTAGGCGGTTGGCGTCTACTTGGTGTAAAGCTCATGGTCTTTTTAATGGGGTATCCCTAACAGATATGATGAGGGATTGGGAAGCTATGTTACATTGATTCTCTCTTTTTGTTTTTCTATCCGTTATATTTGTAATAGGAGGATCCCTTATCCTCCTTTTTGTTTGTAATTCTCTCTTTTTCTATCTATAAATTTCTTCTTTTATAAAAAAAAATGTACATGTGTCAGAATGCGAAGTCACCAAAAAGATGAAGCCAATAAAAACTTTGGGAATTGCACTCTTACCTTTTCCACCAGATTTTGGTGAACTACTTATTCTGGATTCAAATGGACCTACAATATTCAACCACACAATAATTTCAGTAAGGTAAGCACAACTAGTTGTAAACATGATCAATATCCCAAAGTCTTCATTTCAAGCACCAGCTGCATCACAAAGAAGCTCTAGTACTTGCACACTCCACTGAGAAGCAGTACACAGATACTAGAATAATGAAGCTAACCTTCTTTAGAAAACTGAACCCTCCTTCCCCTTGCTGATTTTGTTGCACTGTCATCTTTCCCTTTTAGGGATCCTTCCAAGAAAAAACAGAAAAAAAAATGAATAATCAAATGCTTAAATCACAAATGGTTTAAAATATTGGCCGGCACCCACCAAGTGCCACTGATTGATGATGGCAAGATGAAACACATATATGTTTAGTTGTCAACACATAATCTCATATCACATCAGTAATCAAAACACAGAGAAAAACCAAAATGCAGGCATAAAGCAGCATATGCAAATAAAAGGGTAATTTATCAAAGACATCTCCAACCTGAAAAATGAAAAAAAAAAGTATACATACATTAAAAAAAAAAAATCAGCTTTACCATCTGATATCTTACAACAGAGAAGAACCCAGAAATTCCTGAGAGACTATCAATGGCAGAAGCTATCCCATAGGTCAAAACCCAACCCAATATTTGTACAAGGTGACCCAATAGACCAGCCTAACAGAAAATTCAAGAAAAACAAATACCCAAAAAGCAAAAAAAAATTGAAACTTTATTTGCAGGCGCTGACAGATGAAGAGGGCATGTCCCACACTTACCTCCTTTGCTTAACAGCGAACCTGTTTTCTCCGACATTGCTTCAGCCTACAAAATTTGAAGCAGAGAGCAATGCAGGTAAAAACAAACAACCCAATGATCTCGACGATTAGTGTTGGTGGAGGGTTCACAGTGCTAGTGGTTGGTAATATTATCAAATTCAAATTTTGAAAAGAAAGGATTTTTTCTTTCACATGCGTCGATTTGAGGAAGAACAGACACATGGGTTACTCTTTACTCGTGAAAGGGAAGTTAAGCTTCACTTACCACAGAGAGAGAATAGAGAGCGTCCAAGGGCCACACCGGAGTGGGAGAAGAGAAGGAACAAGAAATATGTCAACTAGTGAGAATGCCCAAAACAACAGAGGAATTTACCTCTCAAATTAAGGGCATGTTGGTCTTTTTCCCATCAATTTTTTTTTATTGGATAGTTCAGCACCTGAAAACTACTGTAGATTTCAAGGCCCAAGCCCACACACCCATGCAACACTTACGAAGGGGAAAACTCTCATTAAGCGTACCACAGCTCTTTACGAAGGTGTCGGTGAAATTTGATGTCACGATCTCGCAATCAACTATATAGGTCTTAGAGAGAGAGATGCGTACATTATTGGAGTTAATTTTTTTTTTTTAAAAAAGATGTCAATAAATTGGTGTTAGGCGAATGATAGTAGACAAAATGACTTGATTGACATAATTTATGATCAGAAATTATTTTAAGTTACTCTCTTTACGAAATCTGATTTCGTAAATCTTCTCTTTTTCAATTTCTCTTCTATTATCTCTCACTCTCTCTCCTTGGTTCTATTAAGAGTCTTGTTAAAAAGTCTATTCATCATATACAAGGTGAATCTTAGACCTTATAAAAAAAAATTAAATCATAAATAATATGAATAAAATTTACAAATGCATTTTATAATATTTTTTTGTGTAAAAATGTATTTATAATTTAATAAAGGAATCATCAGTTCATCATGTTCAATTAAGATTACAGTTTCTTCCTAATTTATTTCCTCTCCTCCTCGAGAAGTAAGAAGACTTCTTCACCCAATCAAAAAAAAAAAAAAAAGATGGCTTCTTCACTTTATGCTAAGAACATGGTTGGTTGAGATTATTTCTCACTAAACAACTTTTTTTAAAGAAAAAGTTATTATAATAGTATTTTTACATATTTAATAAAATCAACTTAAGTTTTTGTATAAAATTCAATACATTATAAATTTTTTTATATTATTAAAATTTCAACTTATAATTTTAAATTATAGATTATTCTTTACACTTTGAGATGTAAATATCATTTTATTCTCAATCAAATAATTTTTTTAATTATTCTATACTTATTTTAATAATTTAATGCATAAAAATAATTCTTTTTATACTATTTAAACGAAATAAATTAACTTAAAATTATTTTTTAACTAACATATCTAAAGATAAAATTAATTCTATTATAATTAATTATAACAAAAAAATTATACAATAATCAATTATTAAAATAATTAAATTTTCATAACTATAATTTCCAAGACATTGGAATCGTAGAGGCTCATGTAATGGCAGCCACTAAATCCTTGAAATTATTTTGTAATGGCTGCCACTACATCCTTGAAATTATTTCTCAATCCTGATTTAGTTCCAAAATTTATTTTTATATAAAAATTAGCCTCTTAACTTATAAAATTTATATCACAACAATTATTTTCTATCTTAATTTAATCCCTAAGAAGAATAAATAAAATATAAATTTTGTAAATTTAAAAACTATCTCATATACATAAATAAATTAAAAAATTAATCTACAAATAAAGAATAATTTTAAAGAATAATTTCAAAGACTAAAGTTGCCTATTTACATGAAAATATTTCTATATAGGTGCCATTATTTTTTTTTTTTGGCTTAGACTTGTCTTCGCACAATCACATTATTATTTTTTTAAAAAAATCCATAAACAATCTAATATCTTTGTACGAATTTAAAAAATAAATAAATCTTTGTAAGTTTATATTTTTCCCACTTGTGATATAGGCACTCGTGATTTTTTTTTATTTTTTGGGTACTCATGAAAACTATATTTTCAAGTAACGTCTCTAATCCACACCTTTGAAAAAAATTATAATTACGAGAAAACATACACAACTAATTCTGAATTTTTATGGCCTATTATTACTTTGACAAAAATAATGGAAATATAGAAGTCAGATAAAAATGATAGGGCGATGTCGGTTTTAGGCACAAGAGCTAACATACACTCAAGTTTTTTGAAGCAGCAACTCTCAACTCTTGCACATGCTGAGTGATGTCTTTCAGCTTAGTGAAGTCATTTACAACCCATAATGGCAAAAGAAAGGCTAGTAATACAATCTTTTGAACACTTTTTTTAACATTTATATTACTATTGATTCATTTCATACACTTTAAAAGATTATTAAAAAAGAGATACTAACACTTATTTTTAGACTAATAATAAAGTAAGTATTAAAAAAAATATTTAAAAGAGTGTGTTGCTAATATTTTTTTAATGGCAAATATATTCATGTGCTAATGCTGAAACACCTGTATATTCTATCCTGTTCCCCTCTTATTCCCAATGAAGAAAATAAAAAAGTAAACTCACTTATTCAATATACAAACCTTATCTACCCAAAATGGAAAGGTAAAGTTCTATTCAATGAAAATATGAACAAAGTCCGTATCTACCCGAACCAAATCCTTCAAACAGAACTCCATCATTCACAAGCGAAGCAAAAAGAACATTCTCAATTAAGACCAATGAAACTGACATGGATGATGTAGTTGCCTCAAGTATCATCAACCTGTGAGTGAAACACAAAACTGGGAAATGTGGTTGTGATATCTCTGCCAAGAAAACAATTTTTCAGATGTTAGATGCTAAAGCTTGATAACAAAATGTTAGTCAATGTTCAGCTTAAGATATCTGTGTCCTTGAAGATGCCATCCGGGACAAAATCAAAGTCCAATCAGGCTTGTGTACATACTACATAGTCCAATATTCCGTTTGTAAATTATATTTTCTAATTACATGATACATGACCAGGGAATTTTTTTCATTCTTCTTTTACCCTTGAGTTTATCATTATTTTTTATTTCAAACAATTAGATTAAGTTGCTATTTTTTTACCAAACAGAAAGAGGCACATACATACGCGCAAGCAGTTAAGAGAGTAAGTGTTGGAGATTAGAGAGGAGAAATACAAGGGAAGAGGAAAGATAAGTTGGGGGGGGGGGGGAGGGGTGATTCTTTTATAACCCCATAAATTTATTTAACAAATGTTGAATAGGGTAAGAATTTGAAACTTTTTCTACAAAGAGTGAAGATGAAAAACTACTGCCCCCATTCTCTTTATTAATAGTAGAGATGATAGTTTAAATAATATTATGGCTTATTTTAACAAACAAACAAACTGACACACACATCCAATTATAAACTCGCAAGATTTCCATCACTGGCGATAGAATTCCAAAATTGAAATAGTGTTCTGGTAACAAGAAGAAACTCACTTTAGATACTGAAGAGTCATATTTTTCAGAAGGGATGGATGCCGCATGACAAGGCTTTGCCATTCTTCCTTGTCAATCTTCCCATCATGTTTTGTATCAGCTTCCTCAAATGTCTAAATAGCTTAAACACTGTTAGTGACAGCTCTACAGAGAAGATTATGATAGCACAAGAATGAAATGGCATGCCATAATCATCAAGTCAACATACATAAATGACAAGGTTCACAAGAATAAGGCTGAAGAAGGTTTACTTTATTTAGCAGAGAAATTTAGTAGAAAGTTTGGTCCAAATATGAGGAAAACATCACAAAGAGAACACCTAATTGTCCCACTGATAATTAATTAGTATGAGATACAATGAAGGACAGACGTGCCATCAAAAGAACATACACTTAAATTAGGGAAAAGACAACTAGCTGCCAGTTGTAAAACCTAAACTGCTCATTTCCAAAGAATGCATGCATTAAATATAACTTACATGCTTGATACGATTGCCTTTACTTCTATAGACTATCAAGAAGAGCGGAAAAAAAAAAAACATACACTAACAGAAAGCCAAACATAAAATAAAAAGAAAGAAAGACAGCCAAAAAGAAAGCAAGGATGAAAAACTTATTAATGCTTCAATACACCTAAACTAATGAATATAAGATTCGACATGCATATTGAAGTTATCATATAAATGAAGCACCTTGTCAATGATGCTTTCGATCACATCATCTGAAAGATTCATGCCAGATTCAGCTAGAGTGGCCACCACCATTTGTTTTAACTATACATAAAAAAACAATGAACATCAATGTATATCAGATACATGCTGATACAAAAAGCATGTTGGAGCAGACAAACACCAAGGAAACAAAGAAACAATAACAAAATTTCCACCATGATTTTAAAATATTATTTTAATTTCATTTGCAGTTAAATTCTAGGCAGACACTCAAGTTTTAGCTTACCAAAAAAAAAGACACTCAAGTTATAACTTATAAAGGGGTAAAAGGAAAAAAGAAAAGTAGTACGTGCTATGTAGGTCCCGAAAGATCACAGAATTGGTTAGTTTGATACTGGGAAAATCATTCAATCATGATTTTACGCTTCCAATCTTGATGCTTGAACATATTCAACCCACTTTTCCTAGTGCATGCCTTGCAATACACTACCAACTTCATCTAGGTTGTTCTCAGTTCTCACATCAGTAACCTTCAATAACAAGTTCTGAAATTATATCCCGAAATCAAATACAGATCTATCCGTTGTACATAAATGCCTCAATATACCCAAAAACAACGATAAAGTTTTTTAATTCCTGTGGAGGTTATCATCTATAATTCAGCTCTTTCGTTCACCCAATGCAAAGGCTAGGACTTCAGACAAAGATGGCCCAATCTACCTTTGAAACACTCATGACCTAGATTGGGTTTAAATTCCGGGCCTTGGATTACAAAGAACTTGAAAATGCATATAGCAGTGGGCTTCAAAAAATAAAATAAAATAAAATTGTGCAAGTTAAAGATGATTCAGCTTCCCAACAGATAATTCTATCCTACATTGATCGATAGGTAACCTAAATACAACATAGAATACAAGTCCTACATGGTGAGAGGTCAAAACTCCATTTATTCAACACCATAAAAAAAGAAATTACCTCCTGTCTCTGAATAAATCCTTGCTGTTTGAGATCATACAATTGGAATGAAACTGCAAGAAGGGAAAGTTAGGAATCCCCAACAAGCATATGAATTACTACCGATAACAAATGCAGTAAGGGCAAAAACAGACAACTATATAAGGAACAGATCATATATGCTCTACCTCCCTCTCCAATAAATACCCTTTCCTTTCTAATCCTTAATAAAATTGTTGACTAGAAGATATCTTAATTCTTAATAAATAGTAGACTATTAGTCACTCTTACACTCAATCTTATCATCAATTGATGCATTGGGATGAAAGACAGAGAGAGCAAGTGCAAACGCGTTGAAATCAAGTACCCCATGATGCTTTGTGTCAAACAAGTCAAAGACCTACAGAATTTAAACAATACAAAATCATGAACAGGATGAATACATTTCTAAAAAGGATCATATCATATGTATATGGTGTGTAACTAACTTCAAAGTCATCAGATCATAGATATCACCCAATAACAAAGCCATCCAGCTAGTAAACTGGGAAAAAAGGATGGCGTATAAAGGCACATATAACAGGCTATATAGTAACATGGTGAAATAGGTCAAATATGCTACAATGTATAAAAAGGTAGTTTAAAAAACTCAATTTTACTCCTGCTGTTGAAACTCTTATCCAGAAATATATTGTAACAGTTGGATTTTCCGAAAAATGCATCAAAATATTTGTGTTGTATTTTTTGTTTCCTTGGGGTGGAAAGGTTGAGAGAAGTTGTAAACAAAACCACGAGAAGTTAAGCTTCTTACCCTATCTGCAAATAAGCTCTCTTTTTTACTTGTCTTGAATAAGGCCAACTGAAATTCTTCCTGCCATATA
This sequence comes from Ormosia emarginata, assembly GCA_029884605.1. Taxonomy (NCBI): domain Eukaryota; kingdom Viridiplantae; phylum Streptophyta; class Magnoliopsida; order Fabales; family Fabaceae; genus Ormosia; species Ormosia emarginata. The sequence continues at coordinate 1,675,590 of JAQQTP010000054.1, forward strand.
AAAGAAGCAAACCGTCAAAACAAACAAAAGGACAATGTGTAGAACTACAAACTAACAATTCAATAGATATTATGAATTATAGTGAGTTCTAAGACACTTATCATTATAACGATGGGGTAGAAAGAATGCCATTGTTCAAAAAGGTTGAAAATACAAGTATGAACATTGTTAGATATAAAACTATTCATGAGCTTTAACCTAACAACTTAATCTTTTAGGAGAGTTGGTCCTTGACATGGTATCAGAGCCTCTATGACCAAGTGGTTAGGAGTTCGAACCTTGCCGCCCCCATTCTTCTTAATAAAAGTTGAATTTCAGCACAAGGCAGGGTGGGCCTATGCATTCCCCATGCATCAAGCCCAAAGGGCTCTTGCGTGATTGGGTGTGTTAGATATAAAATCATTCATGAGCCTGAACCTAACAGCTTAAACTTCTAGGAAAGTTAGTCCTTGACAATAACAAAAACTGATAGATGGACAGAGTATGAGATGGGATTACTAACCTTATTGATTAGTCCATCGTCAATCACTCCACTGCTGATCTTCTTGAACAGTTCATACAGTGCTTCAATCTCACTTACACTAACTGCATTGAAAATAAAACAAGTCATATTCAAGTCTTAACAAGAGCCTCAGTAACTGAAAAATGGTAAGGTTATGCAGATTCATCCCTATCTAACTGTTTCCAAAGTCTTCAAAGGCCTTCAGAAAGTCTTCTTTAAATATTTCTATAACCTCTCTTATGGAATTACAACAGTAATATTGAGAAGAGCATCATCTCCCACCAGGATCATACAATTAGTCAGTGTTAAATTATGAATCCCAGAATCTTACCACATCCTAAATATTTATATTTCCATCTTATTATCTGATTTGATCCTCAATAATGTAATGCCACCATTTTGTGTAAATGGCCAAACTATATATCTATTTAAATCTTTTCCGCCAATGTCTTCCAAAATATTGTGAAAACCAAAAAGGAAAAATGAGCAACAAGATTCAAGGATAAAAGGAGGGATAGAAGCACAAATAGATGAAAGAAAATAATATTAATTAGTGCAAATAATATATGCTAATTCGGAACTGCTACCAACAAAGTTGAAATAATGATGAATGACTTGTCTGTTGCTCCCCTGAAAAGTTCCCAATTTCATGAAATGGAAAGAAATAGGGCAGTAATTACATACACACTGTTTTTCTTGCAAGAGCTTCTGGATTTTTTAAACCTCTAGGTTGCTTGGACAAATCGGCAGCACAACAATTTACCACAGCAGCACACAAATGCTTTAATCCGTCTAAGCACTGCACCATGATCTTTTCCAGCTGTCAAAACACTCCATACCTGAAACCCCAAAAAAAGAGTAGCAATAATTAAACATGCAAGTGTAAAGAAAGCAAAATTTTAACTATAGCAATTAGTAAAGAAAACAAATTAATTTCTTAACTAACATATACCAAGCATGCGGAACATTTACTGAAGTAAAGGGAAGAGTTATATGACAACTTAGAATGAATGTTTCACATTGTTGCCTACACTTTCTCAATCCAGGCTGTCTCTCCATATTCTCATTGATGTGGTGAAAAGATAGACATGACGAGGGGGGGGGGAGAGGGAGAAAGAGAGAACTCCAATTGATTAATCAAATGACATAGTAGATGTAAAACAACGGACCACCAAGTTGAACATACATCTGCCAGTTGATATAACATTCCTAACAGATTTATCAACATATAGAGGAAAATGAGGGCAAGTCAATCAAGCTTCAAGTAGACAACTAGACATGTTTTGAATTGCATTCAATTTATAAGGTAAACATCATTAAAAAATTTCATAATCGTTCAGAATTTATACAAATTCCAAATTGTGATCACATGCACTGTTATAAACTTAAAATTCCCATCCCAATATTAAATAATTCAGATGAATACTTATTATTAAATAAAAAATGCACAAGTCAAAGTGTAAATCACACTCCACTTTAGCCACATTATCGTAAAAGTTTTAATTTCTTTTATTTTATTAATCTTAATTTACATCATGGTTTCAGGAATGAAGAAGATGGAACTCCCTTTGAAAAGCCACTTTTTCACCATCGCCATTTAGACTTAAGACAAGAGAAATAGAAAAAGATAAGGGATATAGAATCGACAACTTCATTTAGTTTGAGGAATCCGAGTGTTTCCTTTCCACTGTCTCTTGAGTACAAATAGAACAAATGCTACTACAATTGATATACCTAAAACGGAACGTGTGCTGAAATGACGGTCAGAACCAAAAGAATCCTCAATGATCCAAGTGATATTCCATTTCAGCAACCATTAAAGGAGGCCAGCTTGCTACCTTTGTCACCACATGAATTTAATATGCAATTATGCATAGATTCCATAATTCTCCAAGCAACAAAAGGAAGAAAATATGCTATACCATCTAGTGATAAATTGAAGCATGTACACATGCGAGCATAATATTCCCATGCAATACGTAGCTAGAAAAAGTTTCCAGTTCCACCCTCTGGAAAGTTATAACTTGACATCTACTCAGTGTCATTACTTGAGAATTTAACAAGTCAAGAATACACCTATATCGGACCTAACTAAACAGATCCACTTACATAATATTTCCACACAGTAGGGTAGTAGGAAAGCAGTTCCACCCTCTAAAGAGAAATAATCAAACATTACTAGGTGCCATTACTTAAAAATTTATACCATACCCGCCTAAACAGATCCACCCAATTCCCCACTTCCCTTTGAAATAAATATTCTATATCCTCAACCATAGAAAGCAGAAACATGATCTTGAAGAGAACTCACATGAATTCAATCTCCCAATTAACTAGGTTACAAGACTAAGTTAGATGTAATCATGTTTTTTATTGGGAAAAAAAATTACTTACAAAACCAGATAATTGAAAAATCACAGTTCCAACAGCAGAGTACAAAATTCAGACAGCCAGACACACTTCCACTAGAAAGATGTGATTTTTACCTCTATATGCAACAATCAATGCAAAAAAGACAGCAACTATGTGACACTAGACATGGCCCTGAATTGAAAGTTGAAACCCCATTGCAGATTGCGAAATGGCAGTTTTGAGAAGAAAAAAAAAAGACACGGACCATGCAATATTAAACATATTCATCTTCATTGATTATTGATTAAACACACCAAAAAAAAAATTAGGGCTTTAAAATTAGATCAATTAAATAATTTTTTTTTAAAAAAGCAACTTGCAAATAATTGAGATGAAGAACTGCAGAAATGGGTAAAATGGAGAAGTGGGGTTTACCATTCAGAAAAGGCAGATTAAGGAGAAGGAGGAATCAACATTCTCGGACATGTTTGTATAACTTTGTAATTTAGGTAGAAAAAGAAAAGGGAGAAGCAGATATATATATTTATTGATGGGGAAAATGGGGTTTTGTTTAATATCTTCAGAAGCAGGTTGCAAAATTAAACATCATTGAACCCTAAAAAAATTATATAAATTAATTTACAAAAATGGGTGAATCAAAATTATGGAAAGAAATTTAGTAAGAACCAAATGGGATTATTGGAAAGAGGAAAATTAACATTTTGCATACCAATTTTGGTGAGAAGAGAGAAGAGCTAATTTTGGAAGGCAAATACCCAATTGCCATGGCTGACCAAGCTGAATCATTTTTACTGACACGTAGCACGTCCCACTTGAGACTTGACTGGTGGTTTCAGTTTTTGAGGTGTGGCTGAACCAAGGGATTTAATTTATTTTTGGAAAGAGTAATGCTATATACTATTTTAACAAATCTTCTTAGATTCAGATTCTCTTAATTATTTAAAATAGTAAATACTAAATAAAAATATACTCACAAAATATTAAACAAAAATATAAAAAATATTTAATGTCTTAAATATTTTATTCATTAAAATGTTAACTAAATAAAAAATATATAAAATATATAAAATTATTCATTTCAAGAGAATAATATTACACCCTCTTAATGAATTACCTTATATTTTCCTAAGTATTTAAAAAATAAGTATTAAATATATTTTTAAAAATTATTTAATTTTTAATTTTAATTCATTAAAATACTATTAAATAATTTATTAAAAATATATAAAATTATTCATTTAAAAAGTAATATTACATCCTCCTAATTATTTAAAAATTAAGTAATAATTGTATTTTTAATTTCTTAATTTTTTAAGTAATTAAAAGGATTATGTAGTTTATGCATATTTTATCCTAACATAACATTTCACAAACTCACATAAGGCATTAGATCCTTTAGAGCTTGTTTAGATGTGTTTATTTTGATTAAAAAAAATATAAAAGACCTTTTGGTTTAAAAAATTAATTTTTTCATTTTTTATCATGTTTAGATGACTTATTTTTTAAAAAAACAAAAGCATTACAAAAATTATTTTTTTCTAACTAGTTCTTGGTGCTTCTCAAAAAGATATTTTTAAAAAAAAAAAAATTATTTAAACATTAAAAAGTACTTCTATAATATTACATCTAAACATAAAATAACTTTTACTTTTTAAAAATATATAAAAAAAACCTTATTTTAAAAAGTTATCCATATGAGCCCTTAGTTCTTTTGTAACTTTTATATGGTCTAGATAAATTTACTTTAAAATTTGTGAGAAGTTTATGAAGATAATGCCTACGCATGTATTATTCCTCTTTGCATTTGCTCACAACTTCAATTTTTTTGACCATATACAACCGAAAAGTTTGATTTTCTCCCTTTTTTTTAGAATAATTAACCTGTGTTTGAAATATTTTATTTTATTTTTTAAAATCTTATAATTAAGATAATTAAAAAACATATTTTGACTTGAAAATTTTTTTTGGAATGATAAATAAAACTAAACTATAAGGCTAATAATAATGAACGTACCAAAAAAAAAGCTAATAATGAAAATAATTTCCCCCAAAATGTTAAGAGGCCACATTGATAATTTTGAAGAGTTCGATAACGCCTTACATTACATTAACTCAAGTGGTTAGATATGATAAAAACTTAAGTTATGATTAGTATACATAATAGTATAAAGTTCGATAATATAAGATAGTACGATAAATATTAATAATATAAATGATTTGATTAATTCTTATGTAATCAAATATTTGATAACTAATAATATAAGAATTTAGATAATATAATAATTATTTAATATGATTATAATATCTTTGTTATAAAAAAAAGGAATTAGTTATTGAGATTAGCTTCTCAAACGAACAGATCACGGTGGCAGACTAAGGACCTGTGAGGGGCGGTGGTTTGCGGTTGCTGAGAGGGTGGTGCGCACCTGCTATAAGGATGATGCTCGGTTCTGCGTTGATGGTGCAGCAGGAAGAGTGGTGGCCGGATCTGGACAAAGGCCACACGTGGCGCGGTCGCAGCTGGGGGCAAGAATGGAAGACGATCTTGTTTCACGGATCTGGAGCAAGAGTGGAAGACGGATCTAGAGCAAGAGTGGTGCGCATGGCGATGGAAGATGGTCCTATTTCATAGATCTGGGGGGCAGAGAAGTGAAGTTCGGCTAGGTGGGCGACAGTGGTTCAGGGTACTGGGTCGCGATTTGGTCGTAAGGGCAGAGGTTTTGGGTGGCTGGTTGGGCGCGGTGGTTCTACAGTGGTGATGGTTCTTGTCTGGTGCGGCGGGGTTATTCATGGTGTTGACTGGTGCGTGGTGGTGAGGGGATTTGGTGGAAATGGTGGCTCGCGGCTAGGTTGGCTGCTTTGGATGGAGGCTTAGGCGTGCGTGGGTGACGAGACATAGGTTGTTTATGGTGTGGATGTTGTGTTGTTGATGAAGGTTGATGTGGTTTGTGGGCAAGTTTTGTTGATGAAGGATGGTGGTGATGAGGGTTATGTGGTAGTTATGGAGGTTCAAGATGATGACTTGGTGGAGGCTTAGGTGGTGGATTGGTGCGTTGGTTGTGGACGGTGGTGAGAGGTTTGGACTAAGAGGATGAAGTTGAGGGGTAAGAAGAGAAGAGATATGCTACATGTCTTATCATGGAGTGAGGGAGAGAATATTATTATCAAGTTAGAGTAAGATAAAATTGATTGATCTAATTTCATTATACAATTAGGTTAAATAACAAAACACTTGATAAAGACTGATATTATTAGTTAATAATATCATGTTCTTTTTATCCTATTCACTAAACGCAGCTTTAAGTGAAACTGTGGCAATCACTATATATATATATAAGGGATGATCAACTTATATCAGTGTAAGTTTTTTTTTCTTATATTTATTTTTAACTGTTAGATATACTTTTATCTAATGGTTACTTTTAATGAATCTTAATTATTATATGAAAGTGAATCTTTATGTTTGAATGACAGGTAATGGGGGGAACGGAAAGGAAATGGGGGGAATGAAAATAAGTTTTTGTGTTTGGAAGTTTTAAAATGCATAAGAACGGAATTGAATACATGTGGAATCATTTCTTCCCTCTTCCCCTCAAATGTCTAATATTTATTCCCCCCAAAATTGAGGTGGAATGAGGGGAACACATGTTTCATTCCGTTCCGTAAATGAATCTTCCAAACAAAGAGAGGAGAAACTATGTTCCATTCCATTCATTTCCTTTCCGATCCATCCCCACCTATTCCGTTCCGTTAATGAAAAAACATCCAAACACAGAAAAATAAGTGTGTATATATATATATATATATATATATATATATATATATGAGGAGGATAGAACTTTACACCAATTAGGTGTAAGTCTTTTTTTGACTTACACTCATTTTTAACCGTTAGATCTACTTTCATCTAATGGTTGAGATTATTTTATTAAAAGTAACCATTAGATGAAAGTGAATCTAACAGTTGAAAATGAGTGTAAGTCAAAAAAGACTTACACTAGTGAAGTTGATCCTCCTCTATATATATATATATATAAGGGATGATCAACTTACGTCGGTGTAAGTTTTTTTTTTCTTATATTGATTTTTAAGCTGTTAGATATACTTTTATCTAATGTTACTTTTAATGAAATAATCTTAATTATTATATGAAAGTGAATCTAATAGTTAAAAATATATATATATATATATATATATATATATATGCGGGCTTTGTTAAAAAGTGTATTGTTAAAGATTTAAAATAAAAAATATTTCATGAAAAAAAAAATATTTAATGTATTAGAAATTTTAAATTTTTTTTTTCGACAACTTCCTAATTTGAAGTCCTTACCAAGTGTTTTATTTGTTAAAAAAGCCCTATATATATGATAAACGAGGTCTTCAAATAAGCTTGACATTCTGTGTTTTCGTACCAACATTTAGTTTCATTGATAGTTTGTAATGATAATTTGAATTCCAAGTAAAACAAAATACAATTTGAATTCGGAACCTTGAAAAAGTTGTGCATTTATATATATTTGGCAGGAAGAAAATAGATTGAAAGAAAAAGAAACAATTAATGTATTTGAAAGCATACCGAGTAATAAAAAAGATTATTATTATTTTTTTCAAAATGATAGTAAACATTGGTTATTCTTTTCTTTTGTTTCTAATTTTCTCTTGCAAGATATTCTGTAACAGTGTTTTCATAAGTGATAAAAAAAATAATGTCACTGTTACAAAAAAAAAGCCACTTCTTATGATTCTATTTTTTTAAACATTAAAACTTAAAAGATGTATATGTAATATGGATATTGTCACTTGGCCAATTGACATAGCAACTAAGGGAGGAACTGGCAGTCAAATCATAAAAGAGGAGAGATCAGAGTTAGTTAGTGGTAGGGGACAAATGGCAATTGATTTGAGAATTCAGAAAGTGAAAAAAATGAGAGAGTAAGAGAAGCTAATAGAAGAATGAAGGACAACGTGATATAATGGGTAGAGATTGAAGTGAGAGGGTGTGAAAAAAGTGTGATTTCATTCTCTGATTCTCTCTCTATTTCTATTTTGTTACTCTTCTGTATCAGCAATTCACTTGTTGAATTGCCTTTACTTTCATTGCACTTATCTTCTTCTAGAAATAATACATTATACAGAGGCATATTCACTACATTACCTTGATTGTTACTTGTTTCTTACAATTTGGTGCTTTCACTCAATCTACCATGGCTGAAAACACAAGACTCAAAGACTTTCAAGCTAATATGAAAAGACTACTTGAAATAATGGAGACGAGACACTGTGAGTACACTAAGCAATGTGCAGAAGACTTGGATCGTTTGGGCAGGATTGATGCAACTCTGGAAACACTGAATTAGACCAAGTCCATCGGTGGATCGAGCTCAAGTGTTGACAATATGAGTTTCCAACCATTCCAAGTAAGGAACATAAAATTGGATTTTCTCAGTTTTGATGGATCTGAGGTTCAGCTATGGATCTTTAAGGCAGAACAATTTTTTGAGTATTACAAGACACTGGATGAGCAGCGTCTCACCATAGCTGCAGTTCATATGAAAAAAGATGTAGTGCCATGGTTCTAAATGGTGAACAGATATAACCCATTTCAATCTTGGCTAGGATTCACTAGAGCATTAGAACTTAAATTCAATCCCTCTCCTTATGAGTGTCCGCGATCCAATCTATTCAAGTTGACACAACCCGGAACTACGAATGATTATTACATAGAATTTACCTCGTTGGCCAATAGAGTTTGTTGGAAACATATATAATTAGGTGTAATTAGAAACATATGTAATTAAGTGTAATTAGTAGTACAACTGTTAGTCCCACATAATGTAAATTGTGTAATTAGTTATTACTTATTGAGTATATATTCAGCCTCCGTTGTGTAGTTGGAACACACGGTTTCTTCATATGTCTCTCTCTTTTCTTTCTTTCAACATGGTATCTAGAGCCTAAAGAGAGGCAATCCTATAACCGTGCACGCCCGGTGAGCCCACTGCTCTCCGATGAAAATTTTTCCGACCAATCATGTTTCCCTTCCGGTTTGCCGACCTTTCTCCCTTGTCGTGACGTCTGTCCGCCGCCTCCTTTCCGGCCGCCGACCACATCATCGGAACTGTCTCCCGCCGACCGGCCGGACCCCAGAAGCCCAGCCCCAACGCTGCCGGACGCGCGCCCCGCCGCGTGCCAAACGCCCACCGCGATACCGTTTTCGGCGTGTGACGGCGCGTGAGCCACCCCCCCACCACTACCGTTTGTACCGCCGTGATCGCCTTTCTCTCTTACGTGCGGATCCGCCCTCGCCTTTTGTGTTCGTGACCGTTTGTTGCGACCTCCCCTTTGATTCGGTGCATTAGTCTTGTTTGGTTGTTTAACGATCCATGGCTGTTCTACCTCCTCGGCTAGCTCTAAGGACGCCTCGAAAGTGAGTATGTAGATTTTTACGTTGGTTTGCACAATGTAAGTCCTCCGGTTTCTCTACTCCAACAAATGCCTTGACTTTCTCGAAGTGGTTTGAGCAACGTCGATCTCTAGTTCCACTTTCCGTTGCACATATTGGTACTTTATTTGCTTGTCTCTCTCGTTCCCCATCCATTGGTACTTGGGTTCTTGATTCTCGGTGCATCGACCACATTTACGGTAATAAGACTCTTTTCTCCAACCTTTCTCACAATGGTTATTTGCCTCTTGTCACTTTAGCAAATAGTTTCAAGTCTCGATCCCGAGGATCGGTACTACCTTGACTCTGTCCTTTATGTTCATACGTCTCATTTTAATTTGCTTTCCATTAGTCGTTTGACCCCTTGTCTCTTGATTGTATGATTACCTTTACTAAAGACTGTCATTCTGCAGACCGGAGTTCAGGACGGATACTTGGCACCGGATGTGAGTCCCATGGCCTCTACCAGTTCTCCAACCCTTCTCGTGTTTGCGTTGTCAAGGATTCCCCTCTCACCATCCATGCGCAGTTGGGTCATCCTAGCCTTCCTAAACTCCAAAAATTGGTGCCCAACCTCTCTAAGTTGTCTAGTCTCCCTTGTGAGTCATGTCAACTAGGAAAATACACCCGTAGTCTGTTTCCTGGTAAAATCAGCAGTCGAGTATCTTCTCCTTTTGCTTTAGTACATTCTGATGTTTGGGGTCCTAGTCGTACTATTTCTACTCTAGGATCCAGATACTTTGTCACCTTCATTGATTTGACTTGGTTATTTTTGATGCAAAATCGGTCTGAGTTGTTTTCCATATTTCAAAACTTTTATCATGAAATTAAAACTCAATTTGGTGTTCCTATACGCAGTTTGCGTAGTGATAATGCCCGTAAGTATTTGTCTCAACCATGTCAATCCTTTATGGCTTCTCATGGCATTCTTCACCAAACCTCTTGTGCACATACCCCTCAACAAAATGGGGTTCTTTGAACGTAAAAACCGACATCTCGTAGAAACAACTCGGACCCTTTTCCTTCATGGTAATGTTCCTTTTCGCTTCGGGGCTATGAAAAAGTTGTTCCGATTAAGTATGCCCTCCCTCGTGCTTGATCACCGGGTCCCTACTCTATTTTATATCCCCATCAACCTCTGCACTCCCTACCACCTCGTATATTTGGGTCTACTTGTTTTGTTCATAATCTCACTCTGGTCTTGATAAACTTTCCGCCCGATCTATTAAGTGTGTTTTTCTTGGTTACCATCGGTCCCCAAAAAGGTTATCGTTGTTTTTCTCCCGATCTCGACGTTACCTCATCTCGGTGATGTTACCTTCTTTGAGTCTGTTCCCTTCTTCCGGTCTCCTTCATCGACTCTTGAGCTACGAGGTTTTACCCGTCCCTCTTCTCTTATCTCTGTTGAGTCTGTGCACCTCAGACCCCCTATGTTGAGCACACCACCACTACTATTCGTCACTTACTGGGTCTATCATCGTCGGCCACCACACACTCCACCGAAGTTGTAGAGGTCAATGTGGACTCTCCTCCGGTACCACTTTACCTTGACCCAAGACCTTTGCCTCCCGACCCTCCTATTGCTCTCCAGAAAGGTATACGGTCTACTCGTAACCCTTCTCCTCATTATGTTAATTTGAGTTATCATCGCCTATCTTCTTCGCATTATGCTTGCCTTTCTTCCTTGTCACGTGTCTATTCCTAACCTCCAGGTGTGGCTTTATCTCATCCTAGGTGGAGACAAGCTATGATCGATGAGATGTGTGCCCTTGAGCACTAGTACTTGGGAACTTGTTCCTCTTCCTCCCGGGAAGCGTGGTAGGTCATCGGTGGATTTATACGGTCAAGGTTGGCCCCGATGACAAGATTGAAAGCTCGCTCTCGGTGGCCAAAGGATATAATTTTTGGCTTGGATTATGGGATACTTTCTCGCCCTTTGTGGCGAAGATGACTTTGGTTAGACTTTTTCTGTCAATGGCTGCTATTTGCCACTAGCCCCTTCATCAGTTAGACATCAAAAATGCTTTTCTCCATGGTGATCTAGAAGAAGAGGTTTACATGGAGCAACCTTGGGTTTGTTGCTGGGGAGTCTTACGGACTAGTTTGTCGTCTTCACAAATCTTTGTATGGCCTTAAACAGTCTCCTAGGGCTTGGTTTGGCCAATTTAGTACTTGTAACAGTTTGGTATTAGATGGTGACCACCTTCTATCGCCATTCATTCAAGGGTGTATTTATTTGATTGTATATGTCGACGACATTGTTATCACTGGCAGTGATCACCATGGCATAATTCAGGTAAAACAATATCTTGGTCATCACTTTCAGACCAAAGATCTTAGCAAATTTCGATACTTCTTGGGAATAGAGGTGGCACAATCCAATGATGGTATAGTAATTTCACAGAAGAAGTATGCCATGGACATTCTTGAGAAAACAGGTCTATTGAATGCAAAGCTTGTCGACACTCCTATGGATCCGAATGCTAAACTTTTACTAAATCAGGGGGAGCTATTCTCGGATCCAGGAAGATATAGAAGGTTAGTTGGAAAACTGAATTACCTCACTGTTACCCGTCCTGACATCTCCTTTGCGGTTAGTGTGGTAAGTCAGTTTCTAAATTCACCTTGTGATGCACATTGGGATGCAGTGATTCGCATCCTAAAGTATATTAAAGCAGCTCTGGAAAAGCCTATCTATGAAGACAAGGGACATACTCGGTCGTTGGATACTGAGCACCAGGCGTTCACCATTAACAGACGCGGGTATTGTGCACTCATTGGAGGCAACCTAGTTTCCTGGAAAAGTAAGAAGCAAAATGTAGTTGCAAGATCTAGTCTTGCGAAGGAATCAGAGCTATGGCCTCGGTCACTTGTGAACTCATTTGGTTGAAACAACTCCTCAAAGAACTTCAATTTGATGAGGTTATGAAAATGATTCATATAGAGCTTTACATATAGCTTCAAATCCAGTGTTTCATGAAAGGACCAAACCCTCATTTCATCGGGAAAAGATTCTATCGGGAGACATCACCGCAAACTTTGTCAACTCAAATGAGATGTCTTCACCAAGTCCCCGAGAGGTCCACGAATAAGTTATTTGTGTAACAAGCTTGGTGCATATGATTTATATGCTCTAAACTTGAGGGGGAGTGTTGGAAACATATGTAATTAGGTGTAATTAGAAACATATGTAATTAAAGTAATTAGTACACAACCCGGTTACTCACATCATGTAAATTGTGTAATTAGTTACTTATTGAGTATATATTACCTCGTTGAAACACACGGTTTCTTCATATGTCTCTCTCTTTTCTCTCTTTCAACAGAGTTTATGGACTCAGCTCTGATGCCTTGTTAGACTGTTTCATTAGTGGCCTTAAACTAGATATTCGAAGATATGTCCTTCCACAAAGCCCCACCTCTCTGTTAAAAGCAATATCATTAGCCAAGTTATTTGAAGAAAAATATCTCCCTAGAGCAAGACCATACTACTCTTCCACCAGCAATAGATACAACACCCAAATAAACCAAACACAAACCAAAAACATTAACCTGCCACCTTTGTTACCTACCCCACCTCAAAAACCCTTCACTCAACCACTTAAATTCCCAAATGTCAAAAAATTGACCCCAACAGAAATGAAGCTAAGGAAAGAAAAAGGACTTTGCTATACCTGTGATGAAAATTTTTCCCTTAACCACAAATGTCCTAGCAAGCAGTATTTGATTTTACACACTGAAGATGAGGAACAATACCAGCCTGAATCTGACCCTCTTGATTTACAGATCCATGACAGCTTGAACCCCAACCTTGAGCATCATTTATCCTTCAATGCTCTTAAAAGATCCAACGGTTTAGGCACCATGAAGTTCCAAGGATCAGTTCAAGACATGAAATTGTAAATTCTACTGGACAGTGACAACTCTGATTATTTTTTGCAGCCAAGGCTTGTTAAGGGCTGCTAAAAAAGTGACATGAACCTGTTGAGCCTGCTAAAAAATTTAAGGTTTTAGTGGGGAATGAACATAGTTTGACAGCTGAGGGCTTTATCAGGGAATTACAAGTTCAAGTACAAGGTTACATGTTGACATTACCTGTCTATTTATTACATGTAGCAGGTGCTGATTTGAAACTTGAAGCAGCTTGGTTGGCTACCTTAGGACCACATATTGCATATTACAGTGCTTTAACAATTAAAATTCTATTTGGGTGATAAATTTGTTACTTTACATGGTGATCAACCTCAGCTGCCCAGTCAAGCACAATTTCATCAAATTAAGAGGCTTCATAGCACACATTCTATTGTTGAGTTCTTTGCCTTACAATTTCAACAACCAGAATCTGTTCTTGACAATTGGTTGGATCTGCCACCAACTATGGAACTTGAATTAGCCTTGTTGTTACACACTTATAGAAGTGTCTTTGACAAACCTTCTGGGTTACCTCCCTGCAGAGAACATAATCATGCCATTTCTGTTGATCCTCAACTTGCTGAAATCATAAAAAAATGCTTACAAGGGGGAATCACTTGATCCTAACTACACAGTTGTTGACAACATGCTATATTGGAAATCAAGACTGATATTACCGCAGCAAAAGGACTTAATTGATATGATCCTCAAGGAATACCATTCTTCACCTATGGGGGGACATTCAGGTATTGCCAGAATTAGAACTCGAATTACTAGTCAGTTTTATTGGCCAAGAATGAAACAGGACATCAATTTGTTTGTGCAGCATTGTCTTATTTACCAACAAGCAAAGTCAACAACTACTCTACCAGCAAGGTTATTGCAGTCATTGCCAATTCCAAACCAGGTATGGGAGGACTTGGCTATGGATTTCATTACTGGGTTATCTATCTCTAATGGATACACTGTCATATTAATGATTGTTGATAGACTTTCAAAATATGATCACTTTGCACCACTGAAAACAGATTACTCCAGTATGCAAGTTGCAGAAACCTTCATGAACATTGTTGTCAAGCTACATAGCTTACCTAAGACCACATATCAGAGAGAGACAAGGTTTTTACCAATAAATTTTGGCAGGAACTGTTTAAGTTGAGTGACACTACCTTGGCAATGAGCTCAGTCTATCACCCCCAGACTGACAGACAATCAGAAGCATTGAACAAATGTCTCGAATTGTACCTAAGGTGTTTTACATTTGAGAACCTGAAATCAAGGTAAAAAATGTTACCATGGGCATAGTTCTAGTACAACACTTCCTATCACAACAACATTGACATGACACCCTTTAAGGCTGTTTATGGTAGGGATCCACTTGGTTTAGTGAAGTATGTGGTGGATAACAAGGATCCTCCTTCCTTATAGGAATTGTTTGCTTGAAAGGGATTTAGTGTTACAACAGTTGAAGGCTAATTTGTTCAAGGCACAATAGTTTATGAAGAAATATGCTGATAAAAGAAAGAGGTAGGTGGAATTTAACATTGGAGATATGGTCCTTGTCAAATTGCAGCCTTATAGGCAACACTCAGTGGCACTAAAAAAATTTCAGAAATTGGATTTAAGGTATTTCGACCCATTCCTTGTGGTTGAAAGAATTGGAGCAGTAACATACAAATTACTGTTACCACCTTCAGCCAAAATTCACCCAATATTTCATGTTTCTCTACTGAAACCATGTCAAGTAGATCACCAACAACAATATGTACCATTGCCATTGCTGACTAATGAGCAAGATCCAATTCTATTACCTATCTTGATCCTGCAATCCAGAGTTGTCATGAAAGGTGATCAGCAAGTACCTCAAGTATTGGTACAGTAGGAGGGGTTATCAGTTGCTAAAGCCACTTGGGAGGATTGGCATTCCTTTTTAATTGCTTACCCCAATCTAAACCTTGAGGATAAGGTTTGTTTCAATGGGGGGAGTAATGTCACGTGGCCAATTGACATGGCAACTAAGGGAGGAACTGGTAACCAAATTAGAAATGAGGAGAGATCAGAGTTAGTTAGTGGTGGAGGAAAAATGACAATTGATTCGGAAATTCAGGGAGTGACGAAAAGCGAGAGAGTGATGGAAGCTAACACAAGAATGAAGGACTACGTGATATAATAGGTAGAGACTGAAGTGAGAGGGTGTGGAAAAAAGTGTGATTTCATTCTCTGATTCTCTCTCTGTCCTCCTCTCTTCTTCTCTCTCGGATTATTCTGTTTCTATTTTTGTTACTCTTCTGTACCAGCAATTCACTTGCTGAATTGCGTTTACTTCCACAGTACTTATCTTCTTCCAGAAATAATTCATTATACGGAGGCATATTCACTATATGACCTTGGTTGTTACTTGTTCCTTACAGATATAAAGAGAGCAATTCAATTTTATTTGTTGTTTTTCTATTTTTAAATTTCTAAACTGAATACAAAATTACTTTAAATTATAATATCAGAAAATCAGGGAAGAAGACCAAAGTGTTTTAATAGTTAGGGGAAAAAAGGAAAAAAAGAAAAAGAAGAAAACCCAAGTAGAATCCACTTCATTTGGGGGAGGAATGTTTTGGCTGTAGTTGAAACGATCAAAGTGTCATGAGTGTTTAATTTTATTAAATTGCTCTCATTGTTAATTACTAATAAATTCTAAATCCGATATTTTTAGACATTTAAAAGTGGAGACCAATGTTGAAATTTTTTTTATTAGTACAAATATGCCCAATAATAATGTGAGCTTTAAAGGGCTAAACTTGCTCATCTTCGTGTGGCACAAACACAGTATAATGGGTTTGATTTCATTTTTAATGGGCAATTGAAATGTGATGGAAATAGTACCAGTCTGTGAGAATTCAATTGCATTTGTTGCATTGACCTGTTTGATAAATAAATACAACTCTTTAAGGGAGACATAAAGTACACAGGATCATGCACTGCTTACATTTATGACACAGGTAAAAAGAAATAATAAGAATTAAGGTTACAAGGTGCATATATTGGGGGATAAGATTTTCTCTGAATTCTTCAAAGATCATTATTATTATTATTATTATTATTATCTCTATCTTCCCTTTTCACGGCCATGTTCTGATTTATTACTTCTTACCCTTCGTATGATTTTCTTAGGATCCAAGTCCAACTTGCTGCCTGACAAACTTTCTTCTTTGGCACCCTTCACCTTTTCTGACCCTTTCTCCTCAGTGTCTCCTCTTATTACCATCTTTGTTTCCAAGTCTGATGCCAACTTCCCATCTGACCTTTTAGTTTTGTGTTTACCCTTTTCTCTACTTTCAGTAAGGGAGGCTTTTCTTGTGACTTCTTCTCTATTGAATTCTTCTTTGTCTAGGCCTAAAGATCGCTTGCCATGGCTATCTCTAGTAGCTGGTCTCTTTTTTGCTCCTAGAAGTAGCTCATGTGGTTTTTGCAGCTTGTGACTAGTGGTTGCCTTAGAGCCTTTCTCTTGTTCAAAGTAGAGGAGCTGCACCACGGTTCTTAATGGTAGAAGCTCGTTTTTTACTGCATGTGCACGCACTTCTGGGGACAGTCTTTGGCACTCTAGAATCCGACACATGTGCTTCTTGTCTGCCTTGCTAAGGTTAGGATGCACCTGTTTATGCATTGAACTTAAACCACATCATGAATGCACCATAAAAAAATTGCTTATGATGAAGTAGTTTAATGCTTATGGTAATTTTAGTGTTTTGGTGTGAACAGTATGCATAAGTCTATAATGTTAGCATCTCAAGGTCCTCAAAAAGTGCTGAAATGTCTTCTGTTTCCTGTGCATTTGTCCAGTATCCAAGAGACCATGAAAATTCAACAAGTTTAGACTGACATAAACTATCTCTCCCGAAAGCTTAAGCTATTAGGTGAAGGCACATGAATACTTTTTATATTTCTAATGCACAGGCCTAGCATACTTTGTCCTGAAATTCAACTTTTTATTAGAAGAATAGGGGCAACAAGGATTGATATCTATACCATTTAGTCATAGAGGGTATGATACCTTAAGCTTTTAGGTGAAGGCACATGAATGGTTTTTATATTTCTAACTTACACAATGTTTAAGACACTGCAGCTGTAGTATAATTCACCTTAAGATAGATGTTAATTGCCTGGTACAGATCATCGTGCTCTAATCGGCCAATAGCTGGCACTGTTTCAGCAAGAGCTACGAACTTTGATACTGGCATATTATCATCCCTTGCGGCCACTTGAAGATAGGAATCAATGAGCTTGCCAACATTTCTGATTGATCTTAAAAAGTGCCTGTTATTCACTGCACCAGGTGACATTCTTTTCCAAAACTTCAAAAAACTCTCCAACACTGCTAGAACCAACTCAATATCATAAAAATTCTGGTCTATAGACGACGTTGAAGGATAAAGCAGGTCACTCACTGTTGCCTCCTCAAACTGTATGCTTGCTCTCTTAATTAGTTCTGTTTTTGTCACTGGGGAGACACCAAGATGACTTGAAATACTGAGAAGTCTTAACAAGAAGCCAGCTGAAACTGACCCTCTATCTGCAGGAATCATGCCTACAATTGCTTCAAGAATTTTTCGGTTTTTCTCCTTAGATTCTTCTGTTTGTGATGCTGAACTGCCTGAACTTTTAAGCTTTGTGATGCCTGGTAGCCACTTACAGGCATAGACATGCAAAGCTTCACCAATAAGCTGTGGTGGCAGCTCATATGTTGATCTAATAGCCATTATTATGCACCGGAAAAGATCTATGTCAAGATCAGACACATCCTCAGTCCACCAATCCTTTGGGACAGAATGATGCTGTTTTCTGGTATAACCAGGCCTAGTGTAGGTGTAGGACCATTTGACCTGCAAAAAATCATCATTATTAAGCAAAAATATCCTAAGTAACAATCTTAGAAACATGAGGAATTTTGATGCTTATGAGTTCTTGACCTGTGATGGGGGTGTAAGAACTTTCTCAACAATTGAATCAATGCACTTTCTTATTATGCCAAGATTCTCAGACCACTCTGGTAACTTATCAGTGGTCTGCAGTGTCACAATGGAGTCCTTCCAACCTTCAAGAATGCATGAACTGAAGAAAGCCTCAAGTTTCCCTACAAAGTTTCCCTTCTCAATGGTATCGTTCATTTGGAGGAACTTAGCAGCACAGAGTGCGGGTACAAAGTTATAAGCACTAATGTTGATTGAAATTCCGTAGCAGAACTTAGAACAGAGTTCAAAAGCATCTGCCCCTCCAGGCATGTCATGAAGCTCTAGAGAAACACTCTCAGAATCACTAGAATCAGAGCAAAGTCTTTGTAGAAGGCCACATTTTGGAAGAAGTGGAGACTGCGGCTAACAAAAGCAGAATTATAGATGAACCAAGATTAAATTTTGATTTTCTTTTCACACACATCACACTCAATATATATTCCAATACCTTGTGTAGCAGATAAGTAATATCATTGATTTTTATCACAAGGTCTACTGGTATATCTGAAACCAGAGTTCTGCATTTATGATAATACATGTTAATTTGTGAAAATATATATATTAGAGGGAAAAATAGGTTGTATACCGCTTTTTGACCAAAAATCCATATGAATACCTGGTAGCTTGTTCAGTGTAGAAAGTATCTGGCCTTGTCCCAAGTTTCATGAACTTCATATCTATTTGTTGTGTGATCTATACCCAATGATCACGAAAAACCTCTACTTCAAAGCCTGCATAAATTCTGAAGATTGCAACTTTAATGATACTACAGAACCCATAAAGTCAAGGTTTTGATACTGCGTTCACTGCATAGTTAATTGGAGAGAGAGAGAGAGAGAGAACTTAGTGAATCAAAAGGGTTATCTATTAGCTGCAAGACATTGATGAACATGCTTGGACGAATTATATCATGGTTCATGGCCATGCAACACCAGAACATGGCATCAGGAACTTAGATTTCAAGCAAACAAAGAGTTAGAGGGGAAGGAAAAGAAATCACAATAGATGAAGGTCGAAGACCAGGACATGAATTCACATGATATCATGTCACGTCCTCATCATTCTATTATATATGTATGAGAAAAATCCAGTAAATAAGGGAGAAAGGAGAAACAGAAATCTGCAAGAAAGCCTTGCCTCAACTTTCAATAACAAGGGCTCCCCCAACCTCATTGATTTGCATATAACTCTGAAAGCCCTTCAATTCATAGGAAAAAACAATAAATTCCAGTTTCTGCCGTCATGGACTGAGAAAGAGTCTGCAGAATAGTAACTGCTTAGCTTAATGCTAGATGCCATGTAATGATGCAAATTTGTCTCTACTCTGGTACCTTTGGAAGTTACTTCAAACATCAAAGCCGAATTAAGTTGGTGAAGCTAATTAAAATTATGTGAATGCGGATTACCCTCACTGACTTTCATCAGGTTTCAGATCTTTATGCTTACTGTGCCAGGTCCTGACATGTAACAAGAAATTGAAGAACATGAGAATTCGAGAACTGATGAGTGATGAGACATAACTCATACATGTTGTTTTGTTCCAAATTTTGAGAAAGTAAAACAAAAGTTAGAAAAGAACAAGGAAACTGATAATGGGAAATGTTAATATCAATATCCTTATACCATACCTGTTGCATAAAGCCCTGCATTTGCAGCTGTGCCGACAGTGCAAATTCCATTTGATTTTGGTTAAAAATGAAGTTTCTCCTGTTGCTAACCTTAATAATTAATAGTACATGATTTTCCAAGAGCTCTAGTTCAAGTGATACTAAATCTCTTAAGTGACTTGATCTCGGGATAATCTGCCCTCTATCTTAGTGCTTTGGCCTCAAATTATATATTTCCATTTGGGCAAATATCCAAATGATCATATGAAAAAAAAAATTATGTGGCATTGCATTTAATATTAAACAAGTGTAAGGTTGTGCAAGCCATATTAAAAATGCAACTATCTCATAAAAAAAAAAAAAAACTTTTTACATGTCAACTGTTGAATAGAGTGCTTACCTATGAATTTCTCTCATGATCATAAAGGGATTTGTACCAAACTGTTTTAACTATGCATAATATTCTTTCTCGGATAAAGCAAAAACATGATTTAAACTGGACTTAAATTATTGCATACATCAACATCTTTTTTGTACTCCCAATATCTTCAATGCTGTTTGCCAAAAAAAAAAAAAAAGACCACAAAAACTACTCTGAAGTATAATGCAGCAAACAGCAACAGTTGACACTAAATATATACATAATATTTTGGGTATAGAATACTCATCCAACCCACCCAAAAAATAATAGTAATAATTGAAGAAAGAAGCAGCATCATTGCAGAAGATGCGTTATGCATACATAAAAATACATGATTTATGATGTGTTTGGAAGTTGGAAGTTAACTATTAGGTGAGACAAGAAAAATTACTGGAGCTTTTACAGTAGCTCACAATTGGATCAAAAGTGTATATAAATCCAAAGCAAATATGTACTAATACACACTGCAATCTTTTCAGAAGATACTTTTGATTCCATATATATAAGGATACATAACTATATTAAGAAAATGATATGGAAATCCGAGAGAAAGTGATGCACCAAGCAAACAACTAGTGTGTGACCCAGAAGGCAAATATCATTAATAGTTTTTGAGGTTACTTTGTTAAGTCACTTTCTCTGTGTCTTCAATGAACTTTGATATATAAACTAATGTGGACTTTTTTCAATTGAAACTTATAATTAGCCGGCAGTGGTCCTCTGCCGAAGTGTGGTCTCCTCAAGTATCCCACTCTCCATTGAGTATATTGGAACCAAGAAAGGTGGTAGCCACCTTTTTCTTCTTTCTTCCTTTGTTTCTCTTTTTCTTCCCAATTTTATTCATCTAATTACTGAAAGAGCTCTATCTACATTAGTTTCATAAAAGCAACCTATTAGACATGTTTTATCTGAGATATGTTTCAAACCTATTATCCACCGTTCATTTGTTGAAATCTGACATCCAGTTTGGTCTGTGCTTTCACAGACAAATGGTGGTAAAGCAAAAAGCACTGTGTTTGTGGCACAGCATCCATTGCTTTCAACAAGACAGAAGAAAAGCCCTTCATGTTTTTCTTCCAAATAAGATAGCATCACAGTCCTTACAAGGCACCTTTTTCGTAGAGGTAACTCTCACAGATCCCAATTCCATGATCATAGCAAAAATTCAGAAAGTGTATAGTTAATATCAGCTAGCTTTGCTCTATACTACAGAATCAATCATATCCCTATTTGATTCTTTGATGGCATTCAGTAAGGCATTTAGCCAATTATGTGGACATTCTCTTCTCGAGTTGATAAAGTTCTCTACTAGTTACCCTCCTCTCACCCTCCACAAGAAGGTTTTATCATTTTCTTTTTGTCCCTTTTCTCTTGGATTTTTATAAGCAGAACCTGCAGTGTGTGCTGCTTTTTCACAATTTTTTTTTTATATCTGACAAAAGTGCTCTTCATCTTTATATCAGAATGAAAAAGCATTTTAAGCTTTTAATTGGTTGTAGAGTGGTAAGTCAAACAGAATGCTTTAATCAAATTGCTCCCTAGTTATCTCCCTATGCTAGCAGAATTAGGCCTTTCATCAAACACCAAAGAAAATGCATTGGAAATGCCTAAAGAATTGTAAAAAGTAAGAGAAAAGCAGAAAACGTACCCGTGAACATATTATTGATGTTTACTTGAATGATAGGAAGCAGAAAAGTATTCACAAGTGAAAAAGCTGCGTGGTTTTGTAGTAACGGTACAAATTGAAGAAAGTAGATGAAGCAGAAGCACCAGTATTTGAACTGAAGCCAGAGATATGGTGGCCTAAAATCAGAAACAAGCATACATGCATCGACATGTGAAGCTGGAAAGTGAATGCTTTAGTAGTTTCATGCAAGTAATCCTCAGAGATACAGAAATAGAGAGAGGAATAGGCTATTATAGCTTATAAGCTTCGGTTAGAAACAACCAGGGAGGGTACCAACTAAACAAAAATGAGAACCACAATGTCTCCTAACCAAGAGTGTTAGGGGGTACAGCAGAGAAAAGAGAGAGAAGGAGTGTTTTGTTGGGATTAGTCAACATAGTAATGTATCAAAAGCATGCTATGATGAACTTCTTTGAATAGAAATTAGAATTGGAAAAAAGAAAAGAAAAGAACAATTGAAAAAGGGGTCTTCACCCCAACAGCTTGAAAATTGGTGCTGTATGATTAAATCACAAAAAGCATGCAATGCAAGTGGGTTAAGACGATGGAGTGCTCCTATACTAATTGAAAAGAAGCTTGTGTGGGGCCAAGTCTCTACAGAGGTGAAAGATCCACTGTGCATTCATCATCATGCTTCCCCCCACTAAACCTTGGGATATTCTTCTTCTATTAGTCCTATGGTTGGCCACGTTATGTGCATGTTGGCCACGTGTCTCTCCCTGTGCCGTTTGTTACATCAACCCTGATGGGATTGCTCTGACTTCTCTCTGTTGAGTCATGAATTAACTATCCAAAAAGTTTATAGTGGTTAATTAAAAACACATTAATGATTTTATATATCTAATACGCTCTTTTATGTAAAAGTCTTTTGTATTGAAATTCAACTTTGTATTAAAAAAACGATGACAAAAAAAATTGAATTCAACTACTTGATCATAAAGGTTCTAACATTATATTATGAACTAATTATCTCAAAAGTTTAAACTATTAGCATGAAAACATGTAAATGGTTTTACATATCTAACATGATGGTTGTTTTGAAGGCCAAACACATAGACAAGCACTTCTCTATCTCATCCGAGTCATCTTTTGATTTTGCTTAATCATTCATGCGTGAAGGCTTCTTCTCTCTACTCCTGTTCATTCACTCGTGCGTCGATCGTTTAGCTCACCCTTTGTGGTCCCCCAGATGACTTTATTTTATATGCCATAGACAAGGGACCCCCCACCAATCCCTTCAGCTGAAAGAGGATGTGCTAACTATTAACTAGGAGACTTTTGCAGTAAGCAGCAAGAAGGTAGAAAAATAATGGTTTGGTTTTGGTGTCAATCTTAAACAGCTAGAAGAAAATGTATATACATAAGCTGAGAGCAATTTCCTTGGTTACTTTTTTTGGTCCAAGTCCAACCCAAATGATGTTGTGACCAGAAGCTGATGATGGCCATGATGAACATCATGATCTCAATAACATGATCATGATAATAGTGATCATTATCATCAATTTCTTTTGATTTTCTTAATTAGATCTTGTTATTATTATGCAATATCCAAACTAATCTTTGAACCGACCATGTGCCTTTTCATGAAGATAGTCAGTCATTCTTCTGCGAATCCAGTACCAATCTATTTGTTTATTGTGCATGCAGCACTTCAATTGATGTGCTTTTTTTTTGGCTTCTTAACCTTGGTGAAATTATATTTCCCCTTACATCATGATGAAAGTTTATATGAGGAAAATATTTCCAAATATATTTTGATCCAGGATTATATATATTATAAGTCATGGAATAGATGCACTATTTTAATTTTCAAGGAGATGAAAGAAATATCCCAACTTTAGATGTACTCTGACTTTAGTACGTTAATACTCAATTCAGCTAGCTGCCTTTCTCTCACATCTCCCACTTTTCCTTCATTAGGTTTATTAATTTATGTCCAGAATATCTTCAATAAGCTGGTTTTGAATTTGTTGATTATCATATATATGATGTCTTTGAGAAAGGGAAACTTGGAACTTTTTGTTACATCAATTGAATATTGTTGTAGTTATGAGATGTTAAAACAGATCGATGAGAATAATAAGTGAAAATAAACAATGTATCAGAACTTTGTGCTTATACATTATCATATCTTTTCATAAACTGCCTAATTTTATTTCTTCATTTGGCTCCCCTTTCGTTTTCCCCACCTTAGTTTCCCTATATATACGAGGATTTTAAAAGTACAAAAATCATGGACATGGTTTTTATTTTTAATCCAAGTAAGTTAGCGAAAGTGACTGCTCCTCCCACATGTAGGGCAGTGAAACTGACTCACTAGTTACTATCATCATCATCATTATTATTATTTTATTTATTTATTTTTTAGTTCTATGGAATGGTCAAGCGCAAACGCAATTGAGGTTCCTGTCTGATAATGTAATTTTGTTTTAAGTTTTAAAGTTACATTACACATCTCAAGAAACAAAACAAAATTTAATAACCTCTGATCGAGTGTTTGACAGCAGATTTTTTTCTTTTTTCTTTTTTTTTTTCTAAGAGGAGGGTAATTAAAAAATGGTGTCGAGTATAAATAGTGGGTGAGGAAATAAATGACTAAGAGGTTATTATTTACATGTAAATGATCATTGATCTATGAAAATGATGCAAATATAGGCGTGTTTTGTAACGATTAAAATTTCTTACAATAGCAATTAATTATTGATGATTATGTCTATTTTTAGTGAAGTGGGAGTTTAAAACTTGACATTTAAGAAAGTAGGCCTTCACGTATAGAATCATGTCATCTGATGCTTTTGACAATTTCTGATATGGTCAAGTATGAAATTGGTCTAGACATCATCAATAATGGCGATGATATATATATATATGAGAGGAATATATATATATATATATTTATATATATTTATTTATTGTGTGTATAAGATGTGGAAAAATTTCTTTAAAGTGAGTTTATATTATATAAATATATACTATTTCTTTAAAGTTTATTTTTAAAGTAAACTATTTACTCTTAAATTATTTATGAATTGAAATTTTGATATATTTTATTAAATTAATAATAAATATATCATTATTTATTTATTTTAAAAAATATTATTTATGTAAGCTCCATATATGTGAATTTTTAATTAATGAAAAAAAAATTCTTTTAAAA
Source organism: Ormosia emarginata (assembly GCA_029884605.1). Classification (NCBI taxonomy): domain Eukaryota; kingdom Viridiplantae; phylum Streptophyta; class Magnoliopsida; order Fabales; family Fabaceae; genus Ormosia; species Ormosia emarginata. The sequence continues at coordinate 1,700,697 of JAQQTP010000054.1, forward strand.
TGAACTTATTTTTATAGTTAATAAATAATAATATATTCACTATTAATTTTAATGTAAAGTATATCATAATCTTAACTTATTAAAATTTAATAATATATATACTTTTATTTATTTATTTTAAAAATAAACTCATTTTAATATAATATGATTCCTAATTAATTAATGAATACAATACTGAGTAATAAGTATGCTTTGGAAACCCTAGCTTTAGATGGCCATATAGTCAACAACTACTCCATCACAATGGGCCTACTACTTCTGACTTCTAAGCAAGGGCTATCTTGCATTCCACATTTGAGCAGTTTAGTATAGGTACTCCAATATACCACACATTTTGGTTCTACTTAATAGGCCAACGGGCTTCATTGAATGTAGTGGTCCTATTTGGTTCCCTTGTCGAAGAATCTTAATGAAAAATAAATCCTGCATTACAACTCTGTAAGATATTGTTTTTTTTTTCAAAGAAGAATCGCATTTTTCTCACCCTAATTTAATATGATTTTTTGCAATATTTCCATGTTCTTCAAAGTAGTAGTTCACTCTCAATTTTAAGATGGATAAAATTTATTTTTATTTTTTTATATCTATTATATATATTCCATCAATCAAGTTATGATATATGTATATTTTTTTAAAAAAAAAAGAGTAAAAAGAAGAATATTAATAAACACATGTTATAATTTAATTGATAAAATAAATGTAATAAATATAAAAAAATGAACTTAAATTTTATCCTTTTAAAAAACACATATACAAAAAGACCAATTAATCCCTTATCAATCATCAAAGCACCATAAGAGACATAAGTTCTTTACTTGTGAACCGATCAGCACCATAAAAAGAGAAATTTATCCCTTTCAAGTCATTTTAAATGTTTTTTGTCATAAATGTCACTTATTATGTAAGTGCTTTTTTATAATTTCACTGACATAAGAAACATTGCGAATGATCATATATTAAATTAGGAGAGAATATGCATCATTTTACAAAATTAAAGTGTAATTGGATTGATAATAAGCTTACAAAATGCAATATGACCTTATCATTGGTCTTTCCAAAATTTGGCCTGGATCAAAATTTGATTCCAAAGTTATGCAAATCTATGGGTCTAACGTAGCAAGAATGCCTCATCTCATATGTTTTTTCACATGATAAGGTCATGTGGAAGAGAAAAAAATAAATACAAAATGATTTTATTAGTGGGAATTAATCAAAATGTGTGAAGCCCAAGTCTGCCTTAAACTTTGCTAGATCAAGTATACCCAACATGGTATAGACCCACATATATTCAGCAAACACATTTATAAGAATAAAAAAAAGAAAGAGGAGATAGTTTTTTGTACAAATATAAGGAAATTTCCTAGATTTATCTTAACCCGCAGCTTGATCATAATGGTGGGTATGAAAAGGCTGGAAAAAAGGTATGGAGAGTGCATTCGCAGGCACATAGAAGTTAAGCTTCAAAATAGAATTAATTTTAGCCAGAAAAGCAGGTTGGCAAGGTTTTTTTTTTTTTCTCAACTTCTATTTCTCCTCTAAAACATGACCACTAGGAAATAGGAATGAATTTAAATATTTAAAAACTTTGTTGCTTGTCAAATGCATTTAAACATTGAAAACAAAAAATACTTTAAGACAAATAAACTGGATGAGCTTTTAAAAACTCTTTGACACTTTTAATGTAGGATTATATCTTAGAACTTGAGGCCAAAAGACAAAAGTTTTAAAGTTCACAATGGTAAAGATGGGTACATGGGCTAAAGTCTGTGGACCGATCCACATAATCAGTGGCCGATGCGAGTTAGGATCAAATAAAATATAAATATGTTTAAATACGGACCTGTAGGCCGAATCTATTTAATCCACTATTTAAACAGATTTTGGTACGTAAGTTTGAAGGTCAACCCGTAACTTGCTTAATTTGGCCCAGTCAGCCAGCAAGACACCAATCCACTACTACTCAGTACTCTCACCAGATTTGGGTTGTGTGCATTTTGGCCCAAAAAAATTAAAAAAATTTAAAATTAAAATAATTAAATAATTAACCATAAATAAAAAAACCAATGAAAAGAAAAATCATATTCAACTATTCTCTTCTCTCATTTCATTTGTCATTGTTGAAACCACCTGCTCACCACCACCCTCTCCCTCGACTCAGTCACCTCATTATGACATTGTCACCATTGCCAATTGTCTTGCCTCTTCGTTGATGCGCCTCGTCTCACTGCTTGTCCTTGTCAGTCACGATCTCGCCTCGTCAGCTCATCCCTATCGTTGTCTCGCCTCGCCACCACTAACTCGTCCTTGTTTTCAGCTTTTAGTCCTTTTTTTTGGGGTCCGCATTTTTAGCCATTTAAAGGAAAAAAAAATTGTAACTTGTGGTTCAATGCAGTGTGGACGCAGGCCAACAAGCTCATTTAAGTTGTGAGTCAACCCGCATTGGTTTGTTTAATTAATTATGTTACGTTGCGAACTGGATCAACCCACATTCCTACCTTTACACAAAGGATATTGAATTTAGTAAGACGATTACAATGATCGTCATTGTTCGTCATGGTTCTTTACCTTATACACCTCATCCTTTTTCTTTCTTGTTTCCATTTTCATCATTTTGATCATCTCACCCTCAAAGCAGAACTTTTTAGGTATTATTATTATGCTAAGAAAATGACTAGAATATTCAGAAAAGAAAAATGAGATGTATTTTTAAGTTAAGCGCAACCAAATGTTTTCCATTGCAGCATTTGCATGCCAAATTCTATTTCGAAGAAACATGTAGAAATGACATTTTGAAAAGAAAATAATTTTTTTTAGAAATGTGATCATTTTGTTTTTTCCTCTTTTATTGAGCAAGTGAATAGAATACACTATGCTACTTGCAACTTTCTCTAACCTTGGATTTGTTGATATTTGTCGTATGTCTACTATTATACTCGTTTTTTTTTTTTTTTTACTTCGTCTACTATTATACTCTGAATTAAGCATCCAAATATTAGCATAACTGGTCCCTTCACAGACACGCATGGTTAAGGTTACAAACGAAACCACCAAAGCCCCCACTCCCTTTGGTAATTTCGCTGAACACTCAATCATCAACAGCCTACACCTTCTACCGGATCCTATAACAGTAAATTTGGCATGTTATTTATTTCAATGCGTGTATAGCAACATAATTATCTGGTAGCATATCAATTTGTAGTATCCAAAACCCAGAAATTAACATATGTTGTGCTTCTCCGTGACGTTCTGGTTGTTCCTTATTACCGATGACATATCAGGACATGCACATTAGAAAATGTTGATACAAACCCGCATTTGAATGAGCTATTAATGGCTGCATTTAAGGATAACACACCATTTAACCATACCTGGAATCTTTTAGAGTTGGTGGAGCATGCAGTGGAAAACATTAATTATGGATGCATTGGAACAACAGATGATAAAAGAAGCATGCAACATAATATTTTGCATGTTTCCAACTCCCTATGATTTCAAACTCATACAAAACTACCACAAATCTATTCCATAATCCAGTCTGCAGAGGTTCAATAGTCACCCAAACAAATCATCATCATCATCTCCATCAACACTATCAACACTGCTTGGATTACTGTTTGATTTTCCACTTAAGGTATTCCCTTCCCCATCCTCCTTAGCTGCAGGAGCTCGTTCACCAGTATTAACAGGTGAATATGCCCAGGAAGATCCAACTTTGACAGATAAGGATTCTCCATAAAGGTCATCATAAATCCCAGTTTTTTGTGGGGTTTTGACCTTTTTTAAGACTTCTTGTAGTTTATCAGTCACACCTTTCTGGGATGAATCGGCCTCCTTAACAGAGGACTGCTCTTTTCCCTTTGGTATTACAGTAATCTGTACAAGAGATTCGTATTTACCAACAAGACTTCCTTCTTTAACACCAACTGGACCAGGTTCTGTTTCTACATCTGCACCATCTGAAACTCCAACAACCTCAACTAACTCTCCCCCAACTTGATCCCTGAATGAAACTCTTGTCTTCCGAATTCTCTTTGCAACTCTTTCTGATTGGTAATCCTTATTTTTGCCACTTGCTGAGCTACCAAACTCACTAGATTTGGAAACTAGATCAGACTTGTTGATGCCATAACGATTTAGAAGCGTATTATAAGCAACAACAGCTTCTTCATCAGTTGGATCAGGAGGTGGTGGGAAATTAATCTCCGTGGGTGGCGGAGGGCGAGGGAAAAGAGCAGCATCATTCTTTCTTAATATGTATATTCTTGTTGATGCAGCAAACCGCAAAGATTGCCCCACTTCAAGCTCAACTGGCGAATCCTTAGTCAATCGCTCATTTGCAACAAATGTACCATGTGCAGATCCCAAATCAATTACATAGATGCTGTAATAAATAGACAATTTCGTTAATGCCAATAAAATCATTCGCAAGGGATTTTCAAGTTCCACAGGACTTAAATAGAATAACTAAACATAACATGGCATGTCTCTGCCATTCAATCTTAGAAGATAATGGGATATTTACTTATTTTCCCATCAAAGTCCCCTTGTGGCCCATTGAATCATCAATTCCTAAATTTTATATGAGAAATATTTTTAGTTTAATATCTAAAAAGCACTGAAGTAGCTCCTGAGTTATCTGTAATTCATTTTTATGAATGGATGATTAACAGAAACCAACATGTTTGAATACTTTGGTTTTCAGACAAATTATTCAGAAAATGTAATTCAGAAAGAAAATGACAGTGATAAACATATAGATAAGTAGTGAATCAATTCTAGTAATATAAAAGATGAGAGAGAAATGTTCTAACCTCCCATTCTTGTGAGGAATGACTGCAGCATGTTGGCGAGAGACAGACTGATGATCAAGCACAAAATCACAAGTCTGGATTTGCCTCCCAAAGATATTCCTCCTCCTTTCCAGATTAATCCGATCTAGCACCTGGCCATCCTTCAAAACTTCCAGGTAGAAAACACCTGGCCGTGGCTCAATCGCCCAATCTGGCGGCTGCCATGTTGATTGCCCTCCTCCAATCTGAGTTGCCTGCTGAGTCTGCCCCAACAACGGGGCCGCCTCCACTCCTACAGCTTTCTGAGAAACATGTTGCTGCAGCTGTTGTTGGGATTGGTGGACAGAAGTTTGAGACGGTGGAGGCCAAGTAGAGGCATTCCCAACTACTTTACTAGAGGGTTGGGCACCACCAGTTCTTGAAGATGAATTGACAGAAACAGAGAATGGTTCCAAAGTCTGAGCTTTCTTAAACCTATCAAGACCTGATGCTCTTCCATACATTCTCTTCAAATGGACTTAGTGGCTGAGCTCCCTTAACGTATGAGCTCACCAACAAGTTGCATCACAATGCCACCATCACATCAAAAGGAACAACAAAACAAGGAATGTAACAAAATCTTTTTGTTCCACAGAAAGATCATGCTACAAAGCTCTCTATTTGCGGAGACCCTAAAAAGTTGGGAAAAAGAAAAAACAACATTCACAAAACATACGTTGTAAGTAAGGGGACCAAGATATCACAACATAGAGATTTGTTCAAAAGAAAATAAACAGCACATGATAATTACAAGGCAAATGGGTAATCAGAAATAAAAACAAATGATTCATTCTACCCTAGAATAAGAATATAGTGTTAGTATGCTATCAAATTTGGGACAAATCTAACACGAGATATAATCGTAACAATTGAAAAGCAAATTGAAGTTTAATTTCCAAGTCATAATTGAATTCAAGAAAAAGAGACGATTTTCGTTTATTTCATAGATTGATTGCTGAAATCGGAAGTTAGAGAATCGCACCGATTAGGGTTTTAGAACGCTCGACTTCGAGAAGTGGGGAGAGAGAGAGAGAAAGAGAATGAGAGAGCTGCAAAATTTAATTCTCTGTGTTAATATAATTATTTACGTGTTCATAATTATGTTATTACTGATTTATCCCTCATTTTAGACGCAATGCCAATCTTATCCATGAGATTCCCAGTTTCCACCTAGTATAGGCCTTTTTTTTATTAAAATAATTCAGTGTGTAACTTTATTTCTTACTTTACTGCTTTTTAATAGGATCTTTTATATTAATTTTCAAAATACGTTGATTTTAAATAATGTTGAGAATCGATTTCTCAACATAAAAATTTATTTATTTTTTTAAATTAGTATTGGGAGGTCGGTTCCGTCACAAATTTTTTTTCTTTCAACCATGTTATCTCAAACGAAAATGGTGTTATTATATTATTTTTTATCTCATACTTATTTTTACACATATTTTGAATAAATGTGATTAAGTGAAAAAGTGATAAAAAAAAATAAATATGATGAATAGTATTGGGAGGAGTATGAAAAGAGGTGTATACATTGTTTGTGATAAGAAAATCAAAGTTATATTTCAAAAGAAAATGATGTTCTTACATTATTTTTCATCTCACACTCATTTTTACACCTATCTTGAATGGATGTGATTAAGTAAAAAAAAATGATAAGAAAAAATAAATATGATGAATAGTATTAGAAGGAATATGAAAAAAAGTATATGCACTGATTGTGATAAGAAAATTAAAGTTATATCCCAAATCACTTCTCAATATGGTTTTTTTCTTTTTAATTATTTTCTAAAGATCCAACGATGCTAACAAGTGCAGTAAATGACTTAATGTTGCCACAGACCATCTTGTAGATACAAGAGGGACATGGACTGAATACCGATTCGAGATGATTTCTTCCATGATGACCAAATTTCATCTTAAAGGTCTTGCCTCCTAAAGCCTGGCCTAGCAATTGATGGCTCATGCAAATTCTAAAAACAGGCACCTTTCCCATAATATTCTTTACTATCTCAACTGCACAAGTAACAACAGATTGATCTTCAGGGTCATTGCTGGAAAGTACCCCATCTGGCTTCATCTTCAAAGTTTTTTATGCCGGCCATGTAGATGGCACAACAGTAATTTTACTTCTCAACTATTTATGCAAATGGAAACCAACTTCATTTCTATTTTCTTTGTAAATAAAAAAGAAAAAAAAATTATGTTAAGAAGTCAGTTTGGAAAGACTCCACTTCCTAACATGGTTGAAAATATATATTTTGTGATGGTGTTTGGAAGTTGGTGACTTCCCAACACCATTTTTTTAAAAAAATTAAGTTTTCACGTTGATAAATTGGTTTGAAATGTTATCTAAAATTAACGTATTTTGAGAATTAATCTTGCAAGAACGGTAAAGTGAGAAATGAAATTACAAACTGTATTATTTTAATAAAAAAAAAGCCCCTCGTATACTGTATAGGTTAATAATCCAGTTGATTTCACACTTCACACAAGAATCAACAGTTTATTATTAATTTTTAATTTTACTTGAATTCAAGAATTTATTAATTTTAAAAAAAATATTAATAATGTTGTTGTTTTTTATTTGTTTAAATTTATATTAACTTATTTTGATTTGAAATTCTTTTATTTTACATAATATAGAAGTTTAAAGAAATATTGCGATACAGATGAACTTTCATTATTTTATTGTTATATTTTCAAAATTAGATTATACGTTAAATTTCTGAAATTTTGTTGATAATTGATTCTAGATCAAAGGGAGCCAAAGCTTTTAGATTAAATGGTGAGAAGTTGTTTGTTTGAAGTAATGTTCTCAGTTACAGGTTCCACATATATATTATAATATAGTTTATTTTATGTCTTAAATAAAAAAACGATAAATCAACATTGTTTTATATTAGAAATGCATTTAGTCTGTAATAAAAAAAAAAGAAATAAATGTATTTAGTCAAATTTTTTTAAATATATAAGCCACAAATATATTTATGAAACAATATTACATATACAACTTTTTTTAATAATTATATACTAAAAAGACATTCATCTAACATAATTACATTTTTTTCCACGTACTTTGGGAGGTAGGTTGTTGGGAAAAGTTTACAATGCTCCTAAATAGATTTAGAACACCAATGCTCCATTGACTATATCTAATATTATCAGTTTTTTTACATTTAGTATCAATTTTTAATATTTGTTAAAAAATCCAATGTTATTGTTTTTGAACTCCCCCACTCCTCCTGTTTTTTTCATTTTACTCCTTAATGCTTAACAAATGCTTCTGGTGAAGCTTCCTCTATGATGGATTGTCGCCATTGGAAATGGAGGAATTGTAGTTGTAGATGACAGTGACAGTGGAAGAGTTCCAGTCACCGACAATGTCGTTCCGCTAAGAGATCGTCATCTTCGACTGAGAATGAAGCTCCGTCTGAGTCCGTTTGAAAAGTGAAGGGTGTCAATGTTATCATCCCTGAATGCTTCACAAGTTCCAACCTTTGTTTGTTCTGGCGCCGTTGTCGTCCTCAAGTCTTGCTAGCAACACATAATCGAGTTTCCACCATATTTCGCGGTCATCCCATCTCCCTGGTGCACCATCACTCAGCGGCATCACCTTCACACAAACTTGCGACCAAACCCATTGTCGTCCTCACCAGAACAGGTCGCAAGCAGAACTAGACGACCCACGTCGACTGGAACCACCACGAGTCGTCCTCTGTCTCGATCCACACAAACCCAGATCTGGTCGTGACCCATCTCGAGCCGCTGTGCCACACGCGATCTCCACCTAGATCCGTTGCTCGTGCACCTCGGACTACCACCGCGCGACCTAGATAGTGACGTTGCCAGGACTTCTGTCACTCTAGGCTCAATTGTTGGTGGTTTTGTGGTGATGTTGTTCTGGTAGTGCAAAACTGAGATGAGGAGGATCTGTTACACGGTTGGATAAGGACGAATGGGCTGTTTGATACGTTGTGGGTGAAGGTGGTGGAAAATGGTGGCTGGTTTGGTAATGGGCCATGGATTAATGAAGGTGGTCAAATGGGTGAAGGTTGGAGGGTGGTGGATACATAATTTTGTATATTTCAAAGACTAAATTTATAATTTACAAAAGTATTCAAATCACCTGTTATCCAAATTACAAGTGATTAATAATAACCGTTGATCAATTTTTTAACATCAATAGTAGAAACCTATGGAACATTGATGCTCAAAATCTCTTCTGATATATTGTAAACGCCTCCAAGTTGCTGCCAGATACTTTGTGAAAGTGATTGTATTTATTTATTTTGTATTTAATAGATGAAAGAAAGTTGTCCCATTTCAATATTCAGAATGACCAGCATACCACAAGCATCAATGAGTCATTGTGGTCATTGACCTACCAATAAAAGAGATTATATTTATGATTTCATGCCATTCAGCTCAAACAGCTCATGAACCAGTTTCAACCATTAGAGAGTTCTTTCTCATAAACAATATAATTTATTTCTTCTCTTTCGAAAAAAATTTCCACAACTCAAGTTTAGAACTAGTTTTGTGTCTTTCTTTAACCAAACTTTACATAAACAGTCTCAAACCAAAATAAAAGAAGAATGTTATGTTAAATAATCAACAATGAACCTAAATTTTATCGCTTGTCTGTTGGTCTCTCCAAATGATAAAGCCATATCATTATGAATGAGTTCTAAATTTTAATCAATCTACAAGGAGTTGTAGGATCTGAGCTTCATGTCATGGAGTTCTCAGGCCTAAAAAATCGTTTACAACATTTCCTATATGACAAGAGCACTTGTTCATCACTACTGTGGGTCAACTTGTCACAACTTTTTAACAATTACTGAGCTGTCAACTTATCATCTAAGCAATGACGCTTACTGCACAACAAACCCAGACTGCTAGCAACTGCTGACGCAATCTGAGCACCTTCTGCCAGAGTCAAACGAGTCATTTACAATGAAACAATTAGGTTATCTCTCCTATCAGTATAATCTGGTTTGAAGAACATACTCTGTTAGCAAGCAGTCAAAGATCACATTTTTCAGCATCTATTATAGCTTCTGAAAGAAAAGTAATATCCACCAGGTTCTGATCAGGAGTTCCACTAGGAGGTTTGTTCCACTGATATTCAATGAAGTTAGGATTGTCATACAAACCAACCCCAAACAGCATAATCACATGAATCTTAATCTGATGCATCATATATTGCAGTCCAAGCTTGTGAATGGAAATAACATTGGTTCTGATGGAATATCAGCTAGCTCCCATTCTTGTTCAAGGTCAAATCTGGGATGATTCATTTGCTATTTTGGTGAAAGCTCCTTTTCAGCTAGACTGAAGGTCACCTTTAAACGTTCCTGCAGATTTTGTAGAATGTTCTTTGTAATCCTTTTCTGATGCTTTGTGCTTTTCAGCCATTCAACTCCAAAGAATACCTGCACTTTACATCCCTTTGCTTTTGGGGGTAAATCCTCAACTTGGTAGCGAAGGTGTATCTGTGGAATATAGGAGACACTACTCAGTGGTGCAGGAGATGAAAACCAACAGAAGGATGACAAAAACAGGTAAATCACAGAAAATAAAGATATAACAATTAGGTGCACTGAAAGTCTACAAAAAAGCTGAATTTGGCCCACTCACATTGAAATAATCACCAAGAGGAACTCCATGAAGGTTCATAACCTCTTCCAAAAGCCAACCCTTTCCGTCCAAAAGGGGAGATCTTTGCTGAGTACTTGTCACTTCACGTCTATAACGTGAAATATGCTTCTCTAGTTTGTAATATAATGCTCTCTCAGAGATATCACTGTTCTCTGATATCCAAGGGGTATAAGAATAATTAAGACAACCAGATTTTTCCATGACCCGACGGTCCAACTCACCCCCACTAAATATCTCCATGAAGAAACTGGCCTAAATTAATTAAAGGAAAAGAACCATAATCAAACAGGAACGTTTGCAAAATTGTACAAAAAACTGAATAAGGAACCAATAATTTGCAATAATACACAATATACACTGATTAGTGGACATGTATATGTGTGTGTGTGTGTCTGTGTGTGTGTGTGTTAAGAGAGAGAGAGAGTGAGAGATTACAGGAATTGGAAGAGCACAAGAATAAATCTCAGACATGCTAACATCATCCAGGCCAAGGAATGACCCACTCTCTTCACTTATAATGCTTTTGGTATCAGATTCTTCTTCAACAAACTGGACCTTCTGTTCAGGACTCAAGGATCTGGCCTTCCAGAGAGCCATGATAGTCCTATATCAGCACCATAATAGTTTCTTAGTAACAGAGGATATGTTCTATATTATTGTCTATCACTTTACCTGCTCAGATAATTTCTTAAAAGTAGGAATATATCATTTCATATAATACCAGCACATATGGATAAGCATAATGGGAGAAGTTAGATGACCAAGAAATGCCTCCCAATACTAGGGAAATATTTTAGGCAGCCACAAATTTTTCACACCAAAATCTATGCGGAGAGTAGTGGCAGTTGAGAAGCAACTATGGTTGTGTCAAAAATGATAAGTGGACGGAAACAGTATCAGATATTTTCATATTGTTAGAATAGTTTAGAATATTTTAAATATAGTAGTATATCATGTATATATCAATTAGGATCAATTAGGATATCAGGATTGTATCACTGTGATTAATTGTAATTAATATTAACATCTATATATAGAGATCATGCGTGGTCTGATTAGACACAATTCAACAATAATCCCTTCTTCTTCAAGATGGTATCAAAGTGTGTTTCAACCTGTCTCTATCTAAATCCTAATTTGCTGCGTCCACTGCTCAGCAGCAAATATCCTTTCCTCGCCGCGACTCAATTCCGATGAGCCCTCACTGTCGCGCCTCCTTCCAGCAAAATTTCTTACTGTCGCGCCTCTTTCCAGCAAATTTTCCAGTGACTGTCCGACCTGCAGATCTGGGTGCGAAACCCACTACATCAGAATCACACCACCCCGACTGTCCAGATCCCGAAAACCACGCCGCCACTCTCCGCTGCACCAGAATCCACGCGCCGGCGTGTGAGAGAGTGCGATAGCTTTTTCTAGCGTCGTTCTTCCATAGATTTGGATGAAATTCATTGTAAGACGTCCCAAGCCTTTTCAGGTTTCATCTTGGTTGTTTCTATGGTGTTTCAAATCGTGGGTGCCTCAACCACCGTATTTTTTGGTGTTTTGCTACATTTCTTTGCTGCGTTTTGTTGATTCCAAACCTGCCCAGTCATTTTTTGACCTACTCCAGGTGTTTCCTTTATTTTTTAGTCATCTTACTTTGATTTCTCACATGGGCGATGTTGTCTCAGGCGTTTCAGGAGACTCATATGCTTCCGCAACCATACCAGAGTCTGCTACTCTTGTCTCCCAAGTTAATAACTCTGGTAGTGGTCGTGGTGGCAGCAATAGGCCACGTTGCTCTTTTTGTAACAAGTTGGGATATTTGAAGGAGCGTTATTGGGTGAAACATGGTAAACCAACATCCGCCAACTTTGCTCAGATTGAATCATCACCATCCACCTCCAGAGTGACCATTCCTACTGCAGATTATGAGGCCTTCTTCCGCTTTAAGGCATCTTCATAGATTTCGGTTAAACAAACTGGTAATCTCATTGCCTGTTTATCTCAGTCATCTCTTGGGCTATGGATAATTGACTTTGGTGCTTCTGATCACCTCTGTGGTAATAAAGATCTTCTCACCTCTCTTACTTACTCCACTAAAGTACCTCCTGTTACTCTTGCTAATGGAACCAAAACTGTTGTCACCGGTATTGGCCAAGCTCGGTCATGTCCTTTTCTACCCTTAACATCTGTTCTTTGTGTACCTGACTGTCCTTTCAATTTGATATCTGTTAGTCAGTTAATTCGCGCCCTTAACTGTTCCATTACCTTCACTAAACACTTTGTTCTTGTGCAGGATCAGGGTACAGGGAGGACGATTGGAGTCGGTCATGAATCACGAGGACTTTACCATCTTGTTGAGCCTAGTTCTCCAGTGGCATGTACCATGACAAATTCTCCTAGCCTCATTCACAGTCGTCTTGGACATCTAAGTCTTTCCAAGCTCTAGAAAATAGTTCTTCACTTGTCTAGTTTACAGCCTTTAGATTGTGAGTCTTGTAAAAAAAAGAAGCACACTAGTGCATCCTTTCATAATCGAGTCAATAAAGAGTTGATTCAACCTTCTCCCTTGTTTATTCAGACATATGGGGACCTAGTCGTGTCAGTTCTAGTTTAGGATTTCAATACTTCGTAACCTTTATTGATGATTATTCCCGTTACACTTAGGTCTTTTTAATGAAAAATCGTTCTGAATTATTTTTAATATTTCAAAAGTTTTGTGCTAAAATTCGTACTCAGTTTGGAAAAACTATCCATATTCTGCGTAGTGACAATGCACGTGAATATCTATCTTCTAATTTTCAGGAATTCATGGCTAAAAAGGGTATCTTGCATCAAACAACTTGTCTTCATACTCCACAACAAAATGGAGTGACTGGAAAAAATTGATATTTAATTGAAACAGCCAAGACTTTACTCTTATATATGAATGTTTCAATCCATTTTTGGGGGGATGTTGTTCTTACATCTTGTTATTTGATAAACTGCATGCCTTCCTCTGTTCTAAATGACCAAGTCACGTATACTATATTATTTCCTGATACATGTGCTTATCCTGTGTCTCCTCATGTATTTGGTTGTACTTGTTTTGTCCACAATGTTACTCCAGGAAAGGATAAGCTCACTGCCAAGGCCTTTAAGTGTCTTTTCCTTGGATACTTTCGTCTTCAGAAAAGGTATCACTACTACTCTCCCGACTTAGGTCACTATGTTGTGTCTCCTGATGTCACCTTCTTCAACCAACAACCCTTTTATTCTTTACCTGTAGATGCTTCCTAAGTAAACACAATCCTTCTTGTTCCTATCTACAGTCCTCCTATTGATTCCAACGGTAATCTGACTCCTGTTCTTTCTCGGTGCCTACCCATAGTCCTTCTTGTCCACTAATTACTTATCAATGTCGACCACGACCGCTTACTGATGCCAACCCTGTTCTAGAGGAAGTTCCAGACCTTCACCAGTCGTTCCCTCCACCTTGGTTCCTGCATCAGACAACTCACCTATTGCTCTTCGAAAAGGTAAACGTTCTACTCATAACCCTCATCCGCTTTATGCCTTTCTTAGTTATGACTGTCTTTCTTCACAACATTACACCTTTATTTCGAGTTTGTCTTCTATTTCCATTCCTAAAACCACAAGTGAAGCACTGTCTCATTCAAGTTGGCGTCAGACGATGAGAGATGAAATGTCTACCTTACATTCTAATGGCACATGAGAGCTAGTTCCTAAACTAGCAGGCAAATCTATTGTTGGCTGTAGATGGGTATTTACTGTTAAAGTTGGTCCAGATGACTCCATTGATCGATTGAAGGCTCGTTTAGTTGCCAAAGGCTACGCTCAGATCTTTGGTCTTGATTATAGCAAAACCTTCTCTCCAATTGCTAAGATTGCCTCTGTACGTCTTTTCCTCATTGTGGTTGTTGTTCGCCATTGGCCCCTCTACCAGCTGGACATAAAGAATGTCTTCTTACATGGTGATTTACAGGAGAAGGTTTATATGGAGCAACTGCCTGGCTTTGTTACTCAGGGGGAGTCTAGATTGGTGTGCAAACTTCGCAAGTCCTTGTATGGCCTAAAACAGTCTCTTTGGGCTTGGTTTGGCCAATTCAGTGCAGTTGTTCAGGCCTTCGGCATGATTCGCAGTGAAGCCGATCATTCTGTTTTCTATCAGCATCAATCTCTCAATCAATGCAGCTACCTTGTGGTTTATGTGGACGACATTGTCATTACTAGAAATGACCGAGTTGGCATTGAACAATTAAAGCAACATTTATTCACTCACCTTCAGACCAAAGACCTTGATAAGCTCCGTTATTTCCTAGGTATCGAGGTGGCACAATCTAGACATGGCATTTCTATCTCCCAGAGGAAATATGCCTTGGATATCTTGGAAGAAACTGGTATGTTAGGGTGCAAACCCATTGATACACTCATGGATCCTAATGTCAAACTTCTACCAGGACAAGGAGAGCCACTAGCAGATCCTGGACGTTATCGAAGATTGGTTGTAAAATTGAACTATCTCACAGTAACAAGACCAAATATCTCTTTTGTTGTGAGCGTGATAAGCCAATTCCTTGATTCTCCATATGACTCTCACTAGGATGCTGTTGTTCGAATACTCCGATACATTAAAGAAGAACTAGGAAGAGGCTTACTATATGAAGATAAGGGGCATATGAAAATTTGTGGTTATACAAATGCTGATTGGGTAAGCTCTCCCTCAGATAAACGCTCTACTTCAGGGTACTGCGTTCTTTTTGAAGAAAATCTAATATCTTGGAAAAGTAAGAAGTAAACTATAGTCGTCAGGTCAAGTGCAGAGGCTGAATATCGAGCGATGGGCATTGCAACTTGTGAACTCATTTGGTTGAGGCAGTTACTTAAAGAGTTGAAAATATGTGAACCACAACTAAAGAAACTCATATGCGATAATTAGGCTATATTACATATATCCTCAAATCCTGTCTTTCATTAGAGGACTAAGCATATTGAGATTGACTGCCACTTTGTTAGGAAGAAAATTCAGTTCGGTGAAATTGCTATTACATTTGTGAATTCGAATGACCAGCTTGCAGACATTTTTACTAAGACTCTTAGAGGTCCCCGGGTTAACTACGTATAACAAGCTTGGTGCACATGATATATACACACCAGCTTCAGGGGGAGTGTTAGAATAGTTTAGAATATTTTAAATATAACAGTATATCATGTATATATCAATTAGGATCAATTAGGATATCATGATTGTATTATTGTGATTAATTGTAATTAATATTAACATCTATATATAGAGATCATGTGTGGTCTGATTAGACACACAACAACAACAACCAAGCCTTTTACCACTAGGTGCGGTCGGCTACATGGATCAAACGACACCATTATGCCATATCATAAACCAAGTCTTCAGAAAAAGTCATTCAAATCTAAATATTTTTTAATTGTTTCACCTATAGTCTTTATTGGTCTCCCTCTACCTCTAGCTATTAGGCTATCCTCCACCTGATCTACTCTTCTTACCAAGGCTTCTAAGGGTTTTCTTCTTACATGTCCAAACCACCTAAGGCGAGATTCTACAATCTTTTCCACAATAGGTGCTACCCATGCTTTCTCTCTAATGCATTCATTCATAATCCTATCTTGTCTTGTATGACCACACATCCAGCGCAACATCTTCATGTCTGCGACACTGATCTTATGCTCTTGCTGGCTTTTTACTACCTAACATTCAGTACCATACAATATCCCGGGCCTTATAACTGTGCGGTAAAATTTACCCTTAAGCTTGAGAAGCACTTTTCCATCACAAATCACTCCTGAAGCACTCCTCCATTTCATCCATTCAGCTTGAATCTTATGGTTTACATCTCCCTCTATCTCTCCGTCATTTTGTATGATAGATCCAAGATACCTAAACCGTGTGACTTGTGATATGATGTGGTCCCCAATTTTCACCGTTAAGCCAATATTAAAACGTTTTTCACTGAACTTACATTCCATATACTCCGTCTTGCTCCTGCTTAGACGAAAGTCATATTCTTCCAAAGCTCATCTCCATAGCTCTAGCTTCCCATTTGTTTCCTCTCTCGACTCTCCAACTAAGACTATATCGTCTACAAAAAGCATACATTGTGACACCAGCTCTTGGATATGCACAGTAAGCACATCCAAGACCAAGCTAAAAAGATATGGACTCAAAGTTGACCCTTGGTGCAGTCCTATAGTTATAGGGAAATCTTCTATAACTCCACCTTGTGTTCTCACAATAGTTTTAGCCCTATCATACATATTTTGGATTGTTCGAATATAAGTGATATGAACTCCTTTCTTCTCCAGGGCCTTCCACAAGACCTCTCTCGGTACCCTATCGTAAGCTTTTTCCATATCAATGAAAACCACGTGTAGGTCTTTTTGCTTCCTTCGATACCTCTCCATCAATCTTCATAGAAGATAGATTACTTCTATAGTTGACCTCTCAGGCATAAAACAGAATTGATTCTCTGAAATATGAGTCTCTTATCTTAATTTCCGTTCAATCACTCTTTCCCATAACTTCATAGTATGACTCATGAGTTTAATCCCTCTGTAATTTGCACAGTTTTGTATATCTCCCTTGTTCTCATAAATAGGAAATAAAGTGTTTCTCCTCTATTCAGTTGACATTTTCTTAGATCTCATTATCTCGCTAAACAGTTTTGTGAGCCAGCTTATACCTTTATCTCCTAAGCACTTCCACACCTCGATAGGTATATTATCTGATCGATCGCTTTTCCATTATCCATCCTCTTCAAAGCTTCTTTTGCCTCGAACTCCTGAATTCTACGATAAAAGGTTTTATTTTGGTCCTCCTCTTTAGTGTTTAGAATATCCGAGTCCCCTAAAGTCCCATGTCCCTCATTAAATAACTTGTGAAAATAACCCTTCCATCGATCCTATGTCTTGTTCCGTAACCAAGACTTTACCATCTTCATCTTTAATGCATTTCACTTGATCCGAGTCTCTTGTCTTCCTTTCCCTACTTTTAGCAAGCCTGTAAATATTCATTTCTCCGTCTTTGGTGCCCAAAAATTAATATAATCTGTTGAACACTTTAGCTTTCGCCTCGCTCACAACCTTCTTAGTATCTTTTTTAGATGCTTTATATTTTTCCCAAATTTCATCGTTTTTACACACGTATCAAGCTTTTACAACATTCCCTTTTAACCTTAACCTTATCTTTTACACTTGAATCCCACCACAAAGATTCTTTATCCTTGGGTCCAAAGCCTCTTGATTCACCTAGTGTCTCTTTTGCTACCTTCCTAATCCTTTTAGTCATCTTGTTCCACATATCATTTGCACTTCTTTGTACCTCTCAAATCTTTTCCTCCATAATCCTCCTCTGAAAGAGCATTTGTTTTTCTCCCTTTAGTTGCCACCATTTGATCCTTGGGACTCTGTTTCGACAATTTCTCCTTACTTTCATATTAACCCGTATATTCATAACCAAAACCCTGTGTTGGGTAGTCAAGCTCGCTCCAAGGATGACTTTGCAATCCATGTAAAGCTTTCTATCTGATTTCCTTATTAGAAAATAATCAATTTGAGAGCAAGAACTCCCGCTTTTGCACATGATAAGATGCTCTTCCCGCTTCCTAAAACAAGTGTTAGCTATTGTAAAATCAAAAGCTACCAAAAAATCTAGAATCGTTTTGCCCTCAGCATTAGCTACTCCTAGACCATACCCCCCATGCAAACCCTCATACCCCCTAGATTCACTCCCCACATGATCATTTAGGTCCCCTCCTAGAACAATCTTCTCTCCTAAAGGTATTCCCTGAATTAAACCTTCTAAATCCTCCCAAAATTTTATCTTGTAGTGCTCATCTAACCCTACTTGGGGTGCATATGCACTGATAATATTAAAAGTCTCTTGTTCCACAACAAACTTCAAGGTTATGATCCTATCTCTGAGCCTTCTCACATCCACAACATTATTCTTCCAATTCTTATCTACTATTATGCCTACCCCATTTCTAGATTTTACCTTGTTGGTATACCAAAGCCTAAAACCTGAAGCGTCGAGTTCTTTTGTCTTTTCTCCAACCCACTTAGTTTCTTGTAGGCATATAAAATTAATCCTCCCCCTAATCATGGTATCAACTATTTCCATTGATTTACCTGTAAGTATGCCTATATTCCAAGTTCCAAAACGCATCATATTCTTGTGAACTAGCTTCTTTACCCCCACCCGTTCACGAAAATGAGGAAACCCTTGCTTATTTTTCACTACACCAAAGCGGCGATGCAGCGGCTCTAGCTCATTTGACGCTGTACTCGAGCCATACAACGCGTTGCTTAGGGACAACGACCTAGCCTTAACACAATCACATCTTTGATCCATGACATAAAGATTCGACAACGTTTTACATTGGCTATCGATTGCCTAACACAACCCTCCTCTTTTTTCCGGGCTTGGGACTGCCTTCAAGACACTCAATTCAGCAATAATCCCTT
Source organism: Ormosia emarginata (assembly GCA_029884605.1). Lineage (NCBI taxonomy): Eukaryota > Viridiplantae > Streptophyta > Magnoliopsida > Fabales > Fabaceae > Ormosia > Ormosia emarginata. Next base: position 1,719,671 of record JAQQTP010000054.1, read on the forward strand.
CTTCTTCAAGTAACAAAGTGCTTGTGTTTCACAATTCATGTACCGTACAAACAATTATGGAACCACACCTTCGTCACCATGAAACCAAAATCATCAAAATGGCATGACTTGATCTTCTATGACTGGATAATGAAAGATATGAAAATTACATACAAACAAATTAGGCAAATTACTTTCACACCTTACTCCAGTTCCATGAAATTATAATTGGATATAAATTTGATTGGCAAGTAAGCTACAAACTCTCATGATGAGGAAGAAGGACTTTCATGCTGTTCTAGTACAATAATAGTCAAGATACAAAAAAAGACAGCAATATTCATTAGAATATCTAGATGTGAATCAACCAAAAGAGTTGCAATTGTAAATTGCCAATGCTGACATCTTTAACATCATGTATTGTTGGAACAACCTCAAAGGACTAAATTCAAAACACACAAGAACATATATCAACCAAAATGAAAGTAAACCGGTGTTGTTATAGACCCTAACAGACAGGGTAAAGGGTGGAAAAAAGTTAAACAGAGAACAGGAAAGATTTTCATACAAGTTGCAGATAAGTATATATAAGAAATATGTTCCTAAGATATCATAAAATGTCCCCCGCCTACCTGTGTGCAACATTAAAAGACACAAAGGACTGAAAATGGAACTTCAGCCTGCCTTGTTCATCTTGTGTTTTTGCACCATGCCTTGCATCCACACCTCTGCCTGGCCGAAGAGTTATGACAATTATTGGACTCCCCATTGATGAAAATGTAGGAGGAACGACCTGAATGTCTTCAATATCCTCCCAAAGCAAAAAGAATTTTGTCTTTTTTCCAAACAAATTTGCATGAAATCCAATTATTCTTGCTGATAGAAATAGGCGGCCCTGCAGAGAAACATTGGCAACTTGATGAGATAATACTAAAGAAGCATATATCAGTTAACACCGAAATAAAAAAAAAATTTGACAATGACTTTCAACATCATATAACAAACTAACCACACCTGCAGGGGCATTTTTCTTTTTAAATGACAAGTGAAGTCATTGATGAGAAATTCCTCAGGCGGAAGCCCAAAGAGTTTCTGAAAGGATGAATTTGTTTGAGGAGACCGCAAATTAATCTACAATTTTTCAAAGAAAAAATAAGCCAGAAAGGAGGGTGACAAAACAGGAGTACAACACAGAAAAGACCAAACAGTGTTTTACATACCTTCTTCCCCACCTCTTTCTCCATTTTACTTAAATAGTGTTCTGCAACATTGCCGCCTCTAGTGTTGTCTAAGAAAATTCTTAAGTGCAGTTTAGACTGACATGCCAGAGCCAACTTTCCTTCAAGAGGAACCCATATATCAGCAAGATCAGAGATGTTTGCTTTAAGAAAATTGATTTCAGCATGTCCTAGAGATGCAGCGTCATCAAAAGGCCCATCGAAATCATAAACTTCGACATCAAGCACGGAAGGAGGATCATCCATTGCATCAAATTCAAATATTTCTGCAAAGATAGACAATGTTCTTAACAAAAAAAAAAACAATTTGTCATACAATAATCCAGATCACATGTAGGGAAAACTAGAGTCATGTGTTAGATCATGGATTAAAAGGTGTAGATTTGAGTTATAAGCACAGAAAATGATATATGATGACATGATTTTCACCATTCCATAAAGGATCAGATTTCTGGAACTTGATTGAGCTGGTTCTTGTTTTCCCATTGCAAGTAAACACCACATATGGATCAGAGAACCCACTAGAATCAACAGAAGCTAAATTGCTTCCTTCAATTAAGGCAACAGTTAGCAACCACCCATCTCCTTGTGCTTTAATTCCATGATCACTACCTAATATTGGAGTAACAAAAAAAAACTATATAAGCGAAGACATATGGGCACTAAATTAAGTAAATAAACACCAAACCATTAAGAGATAAGAGCAAAACAAACTTATGGTCACTCCCTTAAAAGTAACACTACTCAAGGAGATAAAAGAAAGCTAGAATGATGAAATGAGTAGTATCTGATTTCGTTCAGTACCCTTTAGTGCTCTGGCCTGAATGAAGCGTGAGATTAAACCCAGCATGCGCTCACCTTGCAGAACCAGGACAGCACAAACAACAAATTCACCAATTGAGTCTGGCAAGTCAAGCCCAACAAACTCGAGCCCTTGAATCGTGCCAGGTGCAGACAGCCAAAGGTGGACAAGCACATACAACCCCATGAAAACTGTTGAGATTACTGTGAAGTTCGCAAAATACTGCACTGCCAGCTTCCAATCTGACTGGGGTTCTGCATGTAATGATGCCAAAGCTTGTTCCTTACTGGAACTAAGGTCTTTTGAATCAACAGGTTTAACAGTCTGAGATAACAAACTGGCATACTGATCAAAGCTTTCCTTCATACCTTGCCGAGCCCCATTTTCTATCATTCCTTTCATCATAGTGCTCTGTAAAAAATTCATTCGCCACGATATAACCAGATGTGAACACTGTTCTCCTGATGGCAACTCTGGTCCAGGTGTGATCACAGAGAGTATTTCTGTCCTAAAGGTGCTCCCATACATAACATCGGGAGTGCTGACACTGACTAAAATGGCAAAGTTCTTCCCATCAGCTTTTAAATATGTGTGTTCCTCAAAGGCTTTGACAGCCTTAATCAATTTACTGGGAGCCTTGATGTAAGTAACTAATCTTTTCAAGCTCTCCCCACCATTCTCAAACTTCCAAGGTCCTATTTGCAGTTCTGTAGTACCCTGTACATCTGCCAATGACTTGAGAAAATTTGAATCAGATGAAAATAGTAACATGTTCAAGTCTTCTGGTGCAATAACATATTGTTGATCTACAAGCACCCCTCCTGGTAAATTGCTAGGAATTTCACTGCCTTGATCTGCAGACTGAATTTTTCTCATAGCTTCTTCGAAAGTCTCATTAGAGGACTGATCCTCAGTCTTGATCTCACTAACTTCTGCTTTACTAATTTCAGATTGGTCCGAGTCAATACTTGTACGGGATGGGGTTGAAGACATATCAGAACTTTTATTAAAAATTTGAGCAATTCTGTCTGTGAGTGTTTTTTGTGCACCAGATTTTTCATCCTTAGAAGATGTAATTTCTTCTCTTGCAGGAGAAGACGAGTTTGAACAGCCAGTGGAGGACCTTGAAGGTGATTCAGTAGTTGCATTGGCGTGTTTTCTTGGATGTAATAATTGATCGCCATTACTACTTGACTCCACGGATGCATTCTTTTGTGAAAAATATATACTCAAACGAACCTCACCTGCCAAGAAAAAGAAAATAAATGCCAGAATTTTTCAAAATAACAGCAAAATCATGATTCATATATTCAATGTTCACAGTTAGTGAGCACATTATTTTCCAAAAAGGCTTGAGGTAAATGGCCCTTTGACTATGAGATGTAACATCCTAAGTCTCAAATTAGACATGATGCAATTTACACCATGTTATCAGTCATATAATTAAGTAAGAAGCCAATATAACAGCAGCACAAATTTCACTAACTAAAATAAACAAACAAGAAAACTGTGAAGAGTGGGGGAAAAAAAAAAGTTGGCCACACAAATGCTTGGTAAGCAGTAAGCTATTAGATAAGGTACATGAAAGTTTAGTTCAGTAGCATAACACACCAGATTCCTTGTTCTTGGACTTCTTGCTTTTGGGTTGTAAAGAATACCAAGCAGTGCCAAGGGATTTGATCTCCTCATCAAAAACAAGTGAGATAGGCACTTTAAGTTGACCCACAAAGTCATCATTGAAGAATTTATCTTCATCCATGACAGAGATAACCAACTCTTCATTAAGGTCGTCCACCCTAAAGCTAAACTCTTCATCCCACTTTGGATTCAAATTCTTCTTGATCACCTTGGTCCTGAACCTTTGCTTGCCCAACTGTAACCTCACGTATGGATCACTCAACCCATTAGGATCCGTCGGTGGCAAGTTCTTTGCCTCAATCACACGAACCACAAGCTTCATTATGTAAGTAAAACTCAAAGCGGACCAGAATCTTGAGGTAAAAATATGAACTTTTTTTTTCACTCTTAAACTACAGAGCACCCCAGAAAAGATCTTCCAAAAGGGTAATGCAGTTTATGCAGAAGGAGAAGAAAATGGGTATTAAGCAATAGGTGGGGCACTGAAAAATAGAAGGAATGAAAAATTGGAAGTGGAAAACCCAGAATCAAAGTGATCAACACAGCTCAAATTCAGTGAACAGAAGAAGAAAAAACTAACCCATAAATCAAACAGAAGCATATAAAAAAAACAATCTTGATTCTGCTAGAAAATGCTGTGGAAACTACTGATCTATGTCAAAAATTCAAAATTAAATTTTTGTTACAAATTCATCATGAATGGTTGAAACTATGGAGAAAGAAGCAGAAAAAATTTTTCAACGAGTCAGGCAAGGCAAGAAGAAAAATGAAAAAAAAAATAAAAAACATTTGAGAGTGGATAATCAGAGAGACAGTGATGGAACCTAAAGAACTCCCAAATTAATTGAATGATTCATTGAGGGTAAAAAAAAAAGAAGGATTATTTAATAAATGGAAAGTGAGGGAGATGGAAAAATCAAGTTTGTAACTTGAAAAGTAAATATACTTTTGGTTTAGATTGTCTCCATTTTGTTCAACTGGTGACCACGGCGCGTATGACGTTGGACTATTTGACCTTTCCAATTGCAAGGAATCATCTATTTTATTTTTATTTTTTTAAGATGAGCAAGCAATCATCAATCTGCTATAGATAATATTTTTTTACAATTCTATATACTTATATCAAATAATATATATATTATTTTTTATATTTTATTTAATATTATTTATTATATATTTTTTATTATAATAATTTATTAAAAATAATGTAAATAATATTTATATTCTTAAAAAAAATATAAGATTATTAAAAAAAAAACATGGATATTAAAGCAACACGGCAACGCCCATCTTATTTACTCTTCAACTGTAATATGCTATACTATATTATATTATAATTATAAGTTTAAAAAAGGCCAAAATTTAACATAAGATTAGATAAAGATAGATGCGTATGATTTTTCATTTTCTGTATCGTGCTGAAATGGCTATGAATTTGATATTGAGTGGAAGTGTTGGTCACCCTTTGGCCTTGGACAGGGAATTTCCTCACTGTTTAATTTAATTTAATAGAATAGTACTTTGCCTATTGCCTGCCGAGCCGTCTATGAGCAAAGGGTTTAATTATGACTACAGTTCTTAGTCCAAAAGAATTATGTCTGGGAGTTATAATCATATGAATTTTCATTTAAAATATAAATATGTTCTGGTTGGTATGAAAATATTTAGTAGAAGCTGTATGTTTCAAATTATGCTAACGACATTTTTAATACAAAAAATATACTTGCATTGAATAAAAAATCTTATAAAATCAATTATAAACTCATAAAACAAGATTTTGAAACATTTGGCTTGTCTTGATTGATTAATGTAATGGAATTTTCTATCCATATGTCTCGTTTATTTCATGAATTACGTTGCATGTGACACTTTTTCAAGATTATGTTTATCATAACAAAAATTTATGGAGAGCAATCTCAATTTTTTCAACACATTTTTTATATTACTTTTTAAATTATTTTTCATATTATTAATATTAATATTTACATGTCAATATTTTTTTTTAATTAATCACAATCATTAAAAAATGATAGAAAAAAAAGTTTCGTTTTTCTAGGAAGAGGAGTACATTCACCGTTGATTGAAAACGAGTGGCAGACTGGTAGTTATGAAATTGTGGCTGTTATGAAATTGCAAACTTGCTTCGCACGTTGGTTCTTCTCCTTGACTTCTTCCAGTCACTGGACACCGACAGGCGAAATGCCTAACCAATTAGAGTGTGTTTGAGAAGTTGTCGCATTCTTTAAACGTCACATCATATACCGGAGGAAAAAGTAATTTGGATTAAAATTAACAAAATTATGTTTACATTATTTCAACATAAAATTTTTCTCTAACGTACGTTTAAGTCAAAACAACAAATTATTGTCTTTGAGTTTTGGATTACAATTTATTTTTAATATTTATTTTATTAAATTTATTTTTGAGATAAAAATTCTCAAATATAAATTACGTTATTGTAAATTTACTTTTAACTAAACTTAAATTTATAAACATATTTTTAACTAAACTTAAATTTACTAACTATAATCCAAACACATACGTAATCCCCACCTGTAATTACTACACTTACAACATTTTTCACATATCATTCATAAACACTAATGATTTCGAGGATGAAAAGCGAGAGAGAGGAGGGGAAATGGATGATGGTGATTATAGGTAAGTGAGAAAAGTTATATCTCTATATAACATTTCCCATTACTAAATATTGGTCTGATGTGCATGCCACTCCAATATGCAATCTGCCATGAAATTATATTAGTATAAATTACAAACATCTAAACATTATTTTGTGTTTGTGGCATGTGTTTTTTTAGTGAATGAAATGAGGGATACTAAACCTTTAAAAACCATATAAATAAAATTCTTTTTCTTGTACCAAAAAAAAAATCTTTTTCATACGTTAGCTTTAAAAAAAGTTTTTTAAAAAAAGGTCTAACAAAATAACATGAAGTTGAACATCTTTCAACCCAACTACCAAAGAGAAGGTTACAAAACTCCGTAGTTTTTGCAAGGGTATTGCCTGATTAGGTCATGTAACCGTAATGCATTGAATGTCTGATTAGGTTAATTTAGTATGCAACTGTTCAAACTTCAACGTGTCCACGCTCATTGCATCTATATTGAAAGTTTTCATGTAGAAATTATTGCATAACAACCTTTCCTCTGAAAAAGAGAACTTAAGGGGTAAAAGCGTTGCAGTATATTCTTGAACTTAATGTGATTTATATTTTACACCATGAAAACAAAATCGCAGTATCAGTTTATGGAATGTCCTTAAACAGCAATGCTATGACTATTGTCTTTTACGTCTTTGCGAAGGAGTTTTCAACTTCAACTTTGAAGGAATGCACGAAATGCTCCTTTGAACTCACTTGAACTATCAGTGGTGCTACTGTGACGACTGTGAAACAATCTTAACGACATAATTTTAATGATAGGATCTAATATGTTTAACAAGCAACAGATAGAATTATTATTAACTAATAGAAAGAGTTCCTCGAGGCAAATCAGATCCATGTATCATGATAATCTCTTTCCTTTATTTCCTTTCCTTCCTGTTGGTTTCGAATTTGAATTTGGACATTCTTTGATTTCTGTCCTTATATATATATATATATATATATATATATATATATATATATATTTCACTGGCAAAATCTTGGTCTCTGAACCCCAAATAATAATAATAATTATAATACTAATAAAGACCTAAAATATTCAGAAGAAAAGAATTATTAATAGCCAAACAAGTATCACAAGAAAGTTTACAAGATAAAATACAAGATCTTATCACCAAAAAAATAAAATACAAGATCAATTTTTTTAAAAAAAAAATTCCAGGCCATGAAACATGATACAGCTCTACAAAGAAATTAGGACTCTAGATTCTATTGCATCTTCAACAATTTTGGCCCTCGCCTTACAGTTACTCTACTTCTGCCTCTTGTAAATTTTAGCCAAAAAGGACTTCAATACAGCTTGAACTGCTTTGCTAGGATGAGCTTCAATGGATGTTACAAGCTTCTCATAGCTCTTGCTCTCATACTCCGCAAATACACCCTATTGATTCGGATTGTGAGTAAATAATCCGAACTAAATCGACAACATTATCATGATTTGTAGAAATGTTTTCAACTTCGCTTGCATGACTTTCTCACAAAATATGTGGAAATGTTTTTTTTAGCATCTTAATTTTGTTTTCTTTATTGATTGTTTGGCTGATAGTCTAATAGGTCATCTTAATATGTTGATATTACATAGATGCATGTTCAGCGTTACGTTTCCCAATAAATTATTAATGAGAGCTAGCTACACATGAAGTCCAAACCTGAAGATCAAGCTCGTTATACAGGGCCTTCACTTTAGCAACATTTGCTGAATCTGGCTTCCCATAGTTCTCCTGCAAACCACAAACAAATGAGTAATTTATCCCAGTTTAATCATGGGAGAAAGAAAGGAAAGAAGCGACAGGAAAAATAAGATGCTCACTTACATACAAAACTTTCTTTTGTTCTTCATTGCTAAGTTCCACTGCTTTCACAACCAACCAAGAGCACTTAAAATCTTCGATATCTGTACCAATCTGGTTCCATAGATAACTAGAATGAGGTTAAAAAGAAATTGATGTTTCCAGTATCTATTATCTAGTATGCTCACCTTTCCAATTGTTTCAGGATCACCAAAGCAATCCAAATAATCATCCTAAAAAGAAAGGGCAAAAAGGACAAGAAAAGATAGGTTACAATACAGCTTTTGAAAGAGATTTCAAGCTGATAGTGACACCATGTACACGTCTAGCATTCTGGAGTCTAAACGGTCTAAAGAAAGACAAGATCAAAGCTATGCTAATAAAATATTACCTGTACTTGAAAGTAAGTTCCCATCTCAACAAGAATGTTCTTTACATCAATATGGTTATCCAGATTTTCACCCGCCATGAGCAATGCACATGCAACCTGTGTAAGTAGGAGATATATACAAAGGTAAATAATAGATCATATATTCCAGTGTCAATCTAAATATAAAGGCACTGATGAGATAGGGTTATTGAAAATGAACCACAGAGAAAATTAAAAGATGTAACATCTTTTAAGTGAAGACTCATTGGAAACATGTCATACTTTCCATGAAAAGAAAGGAAAGATAAAAGGAAAAGATGTGTCTTCAAACTGAAGAACACATTACATCTGTTTTCTTGTTGGATCAGAAAATATATGATTCTAGCAGTGTGACTAAAGAATCAGTTGTCATTAGTATCTCACGGAAAAAGGATAAGGAAGAAACCTAAATTAGGGAGGCAAGACAAAAATGTATGAAGATATAATACTTACTGGAAGGTAAAATGAATAATAGGCGGTCTTGTACTGAACAATACGACGGTGACTGCAGAATATGCCCATATAGTTATTAGTATTGATTTCCAAGACCGGAAAGAGACAATGGACAAGAAATTGAAACAGAATATTTAAGATTGCATTGAAACTTAGCACAGTGCTAGCTAGCTAGAAGAGAAACGAGTAACATGCAAATTTCACATCATATTCTTCAACATGCCCAGCCAAAAAGAACTTGGCTTAGTTCTTTGGGAGATCTCAAGCCGCGCTCACACAAAAATTTGCGGTAAGAAGCAGAATCACAAGGCATCCCTCATTTTATGACATAAAGATTGCCAAGTATAAATCTAATGGGAAAGAAGTCAAAGCAGCTATCTCTCTTCTGATGATAGCTTCCAGCAAAATTTTACAAAAATACTGTTGATTTGACACTACAAAAGGGATATGATATTGCTCTCAAGCAGAAAGAATTTTTCTTTTTGCATAGTTATTACAGTCACATATGACCCAGCATTTTATGTTTGTCAGAAAAGAGATTCATCAAAAATAATTTTTGCCAGATTTTCTTTGTTTTTGTACTCACAGCGACAAAGTGTATTTGGACAGGTCTTTTTCTCCTTCCAGTGTAGTGATCAGATCTATCATCTGTCCTGAAGCAGTCTGATACTCAACCTAGTAGAAAGTCAACATTGTCAAGTTTTAGCATATTAGCAAGACGAAATCCGCTTAATTCAAACCTTGACATTTGTACAACCTCATTAAACAAATCAAGAAGATCAACATAATATGGCTTTCCCCTGAAGTGTTTCCTAAGGATACGTGGAATATGGTTTCGCAGTAGAACCCCGTCATTTGCCGCAATCATTCCAACCTTCACCACACAATAATTAGAGGCCATTTACTTAATCACAAAAGCAGTAAAAAGATAACATGATGGCACATTTTAGCTTCAGACCTTGGGTACTCTAAACCAGCATGGCTGACCACGCCGTGTGTGAGAGTTATCCATAATATCATCAAGAACAAGAAAATATGCCTGAAGCTGCAAAATTCATCAAAAGAAGATTGTAAAATTCCTCAATGACATCAAAGTAAACTTCTGAAGTGATTAGAACGAGTTTTATCATTCAAACTAAAAAAGTTAAAGGTTTTGATTGCCATACCCATTCAATGCACCAACCAAGAGCACTAGCAAGAAAAATTTCATCATCATTTAACTCCTGTCCTTCTTTTAACAATCTGTAGCTGTCAATAACTGACAATCCACGGTTCAGCTTCCCTGCAATGTAAGTTATAATCCATCTTTATGTCAATGTAAGCTTTATCTCTTTTAAAAATGTTTTCTGAATACCCCCTCCTTCCTTTCCTAGCGGGGAATAGTTTGAATAGACTGATAAGTTACTCAGCACAAACTTAAAAGAAATTCTCAAGTCCCACCTCCAGGTACATTGTAGTCCAGCATCTGCAATAAGTTAGAGTACATAACACGGTAAGTGATAGCACAAAATACATATGCATACTCCAATGAAATGCCAACCAAATGTGCATGAGATCTTGTTTGCAGACATGTGCATCTGTGCAACATACACATACATAAGGGAGGTGGGAGTACTATGATTAGTGACTCAAAAATAAAAAAGAGCATCAAAGTACAGAACCCTGAGAAAGTTTCCACAAGAAACAAACTATTCTTTGAGCCTGTTGCAATTGCTAAGGGATGGTATAGATCGTGCAAAGGATAAACACTTCCACTTTACGCAGTTGTTGGAATAAATTTTGATTTGGTCGAATTTTTTCACAGACTGACAATATACTGGCTTCCTTAAAGGGTTTAACACGATGTAGATATGACGCTTAAATTCTGAACAAATGCCAGATGAGTCCTCGAATAATTAAATATACATATCTTGGTTGATACCGCAGCCATATAACATATCTATCGATGTTAGGTAATTTCCCCCCTTTGCAGCTGAATCTTCTCTCTTGAACATACTTTAAATTTACAGCATCAGATTAACCTTCAATTAATCAAATGTCCCAAATTCTAATACCGTAATTAAATCACATCTTCATTTTCTCCACCCCACAAACACACACACAGACCCCATTGCAAAGAGCAACACCATTGACAAGCTCAACAAGTTCAAACACCCAACATTTACCCTCTATCAGAAAATGTGAAAAAAATAATTATTTTTTCAATTTTAATCAGAGAATTAAGATCCCAACCTCAACACGGCGAATGATATAATCAAGCAGGTACGATTAATATAAAACGAAACAATTTGAATGAGAAGCCACAAATGGTTATTGAAATGAGGGGAAATAAAAAATAAAAGAGGCATACCCGGTCGACCCATTGACGAGAATCATCGGAGAACTCGAAAGCCGGGTCGTGGAGGAGCTCAGATTTGAGAACAGTGTAGACATTCAAGAATGTTGACTTGAGATCTGCCATGGACAGGACAGGACAAGGCTCCGAAGAAGACAAAGAGAGAGAAAGTTTAAGGTTACAATACAACAATAACGATACAATACAAGGTTAGCTTTGTTTCTATAATTGTAATTGAAATTGGAATTGGAATATATATAGAGGGAATGAAGGGAATAGAGAAAAAGAGAGAGAGAGAGAGAGAGACACCACAGAAAAAAAGGAAGAGAAGGAACGACGAGCGTGGAGCTGCTAGTGCTCACCCTGTAACTGTGAGGTGAGGGCGAGGCGAGGGAGCCGCAAATATTATCTTGTTCCCCTTTTATAAATGGACCACACTTTTCGGTAAATTACCGTCATTGCCATTCTTATTTTTTTCTTTTCTTTTCTTTGAGCTAAAATTTTTGAAATTCCATTGAGCTCTCAATCCTATAATTTCATATATCTTTTTTTCTCATAATATTTTTATATGGTTTAAGTGTGAGATTAATTCACTTAAACGCCATCTCTACAGATTATCTCCAATACTTAAACTTTTATACTACCATCAAAGGGCAATTTGCTTAACAACATTGCGTGTTGTGCCCAACCCAATATTGGGGCCATTGTGAATTATTATAAACAACTTTATTCTTTTATAATCACCGCACAACCAGTTCAATATTGAGTTATTTTTAGTGTAATTATTATTATTATTAGTATTACTGTTGTTGTTTAATTAGTATTATATTCGCCCGCCATACCCTCGTTGTTCACGCTTCCTACGTGGGCGGTGCATGGTGTTATTAGTGTTGAACTTAATAAGTGATTTTCATCTGGTGCTTCGCGTGTTTAATGGTGGGGAAGAATAATGTTATATCTTTTTATTTAATTATTTTAATAATTATTTTATTATTAAATAAAAAAATATTAAATAAAAAAATAAATATATTTAATATTTAAAAGATATAAAAAATTTAATATTTTTTTATTTAATAATTAAAAAATTAATAAAAAGATTAGATAAGAGAATAAATTATTTTTCGTTAAGAAAATATCTACCAATCCAGTGGTCCAGAACTCCATATTAAACCAAGTCGATAAAGTTGACGATTTAATGAAGTCAAGATGAATCCTGTGGTCATGGTCTGTTTATCACTGAACAAAGAGAGAGGGCGTTCCCAGCTGAATCGTTAATTGTTTTTTTTTTTTAAAATAGCTTAACCATTAACTTTAAGAGTATAGTTCAATTTTAATGAAAAATAAATTTGAATTAATTAAAATTAATTAATTTTTTTTTTTTATTTTTTAATATTTAAATTGAATCAAATCGAATTAAATATTTATAAATTAATTCAATTCAAAAGTTGATTATTTTTTTTACATAAAAATTAATTAAATAGAAAATAACAATAAAACATTAAAATTAAAAAAATCAGATAAATGAATTAAGTAATATAAATAAATTATATTTGAAATTAATACAAGATTCAAATTAGAAGAAGACTATAAGATAAATGTCAAATCTATTAATAATATTCTTATTGATCAAATTTATATTATATTTTAGGAAATAAGAAACTTACCGAGTGGCAAGCATCGAGTGGTGAGCGGCATCAAACGAAGAGTAACGAGTAAGGAGCGAGCGACGACAGGGAACGAGCGACGACAAAGACTGGGTTTAAAGTAAAGATATACAAAGGCTGAAGTGCAGACACAATACACAGGGCAAAGGGGTGAGAAGATATAACAAACAAAAAATTCAAAACATCAGCAACGGAACATAACTATTATATTATATATATAGTTTGATTTAATTCGATTCTCAAATTTAAAATTTTTAATTAAAATTTTAAATTAATTAAATTTTATTTATTTTGAATTTTTGTATGAATTAATTAATATATTTAAATTAAATTAAATTAATTTAATTAATTTAATTAAATTAATTAAATTATTCAAACTAATTTTTTACCCTTAAGTAACTTAGTAAGGCATGAAAAGTAATATTCATCTTTTATAAATTTAAGTTCCGTATGATTCACGTGGTATTTTTTAAAAGATTTTTATTCGTCTATTTTATTATATTATCTCATATTATAAAGCTATTATACCAATATATGTCTAAATAAAAGGTTTTAGTTACTTAAATATGTAATTTTAAGTTTAATTTTAAAATTTATGTATATAAAAATAATATCATTTAAAGAGATTTATACTTAAATACTTAATTATATTTTAAAAGATTATTTTTTTATTTATTATATACAAAATAATATAAGAAATTAAAAAATAAAAATTATAAAGCTATTATGTATTACAAGAAAAAAATATTATAAAGCTATTCTGTTTCCGTATGCATGTCTTTCCTGTGATCTTCTACCAAATCCTCAATGGCAAATAATTTATGTGATAATTATATTTTATGACATAAATAAGTTAGCTTAAATTAATTTTTTGGTCTTTACCGTTTTCAACTTTTTTTAATTTAATTCTTATAATTTTTTTTATTTTAAATCAATTCATATACTTATAAATGCTTTCAAAAAAATCTTTATTATTAATTTTTGTTATAAATTTATTATAATATCATTAATTGGTTAACTTAATAAATATTCATTTGTTTGATTAATACTTTTTTATATGTTTATTTTTTTGCAAAACATTCAATAAGTGAGACATTCCAGTAAGTACTCTTGTAGATGTTTATTTATTTTGAGTAAGTATTCATTTGTGTATATAATTGTTTTTTTATATGTTCTTTTAAAAATGTTTAGTAGTAATTAAATTGACGGGTTATAACAAAAATTGATGATAGAAATTATTTTAAAATTGTTTATAAATGTAAGGACTAATTTAAAGAGAAAAATTATAAAGACTAAATTGAAAATGAGTAAAAAATATATGAATTAAATTTTTAATTTAACCAATAAGTCATTATATTTAAAAGTAATATTTTATGACATAAATAAGTTATGACACTTGTTGAGAATCTAAAATAAAAAGTTTAATGAAAAATAAAATATTTAATATAAAAAAATTGAAATAATTTCACTTTTTATGAAAAAAAATCCTATTTATAATTTTTTTAAAAATGTATACCCATAAGTTATTGTAATTTTAAATATAATAAGTTTCACTAGCCGAACTTCTCATGGGCCAAAGGAGCAATGCCCCCAAAGTTTTATACTCAAACTTCACTTCATTTCAAGTATGCTTGAGCTGAGTCCAACAGTAAGGTTTTTAATTGTGCAAACTCTAAAGTTTGGTATTTCTTTTGAGCCCGTTTTAAAAATTAAACACTTCAGCTGAATTAAAACTTGCAGTATACGTATAATTTTATGCAGTGACAGATCTTAGTTATGACAGGAAGGAGACATGGCTCTCCCAAACATTTTGAAAACTATTATTATTATTATTATTATTATTATTATTATTATTATTATTATTATTATTATTATTATTATTATTATTATATGAACAAGTATGTAGTTGTTTTGATTGATGTATATTTGTTGTAGGTAATTAGGTATTCTTCTTTTATTTTCTTAATCTGTGTTTAGTTTAGCTATAAAATTTTTAATTATTTTAATAATTAATTATTATATAATTAATTATTATATAATTAATTATAATAGAATCAATTTTATATTTAGATATATTAGTTGAAAAATAATTTTAAAATAATTATTTTCATTTAAATGATTAAAAAATTTTTACTTGAAAACAAAATAATATTTATATTTCAAAGCTTTTGAAATAATCTAATATAAGATCATATAAGTTTTAAGCTTATGAAAAAAAAAATATAATATATTAAATTTTGTGTAAAAACTAACATAAAAATTATCAAACATGCGATAAATAAAAAAATATTTAAAAAAAAAACTGTTAACACAGTGATAAAATTTGTTTTCAACATGCTCTTAATTTCACCTAAACTTTATTCACTTTTGGCTCCTCAAACTTTTTCCTCAAGCTCCATCATTGATTTTATGTTATTTTTATATGTAACTATATCATTTTAATAAATCATTTATATAAGGAGTAAGAACAACACAAAGACATGATTAAATAAGAAGTGAAAAGTTAGTAGTAGAACTTTATTATTTAAAGAAAATAATTAATAATTGAAGTATATCTTTGAATTTCTTTAAAAAAATTTAGGAAACTTTAAATTTCAAAAAATTTAGGATACTTAA
Source organism: Ormosia emarginata (assembly GCA_029884605.1). Taxonomy (NCBI): domain Eukaryota; kingdom Viridiplantae; phylum Streptophyta; class Magnoliopsida; order Fabales; family Fabaceae; genus Ormosia; species Ormosia emarginata. The sequence goes on from JAQQTP010000054.1 coordinate 1,735,279, forward strand.
AATTTCAAAAAATTTGATGCCAAATTGAACTAAATTTTGAACTTTTCTAGCTGTCCCTTTTACTTTTACAATTTATAACTTTTTACAGTAGTCTTGGTATTTCATTACTTTTCAAAAAAGAGGATTTAATGTGGTGATAAACAAGTCACATTACTAAAAAAAATAATTAAAATTTAAACTTTAAATAAATAATTATTGAGAGAATTTTTAAATTGTGAAACAATAGTTAGTCTCAACAATACCTATGGATATCCTAATCAAAGGGGTGAAAAATACAAGTTTTAAAAATTTTTGATCCCATAAATTTATGTTAAGTTCCACTCCTGATAAATTGAATTTTAAAATCCACAAACATAACTCTATGGTCTATATGTCTTCTTTTTTTTTTTAATGAAAACGTCTTGAGTAGTTGAGTAAACATCATTTAACCTTTTTCACATTTAAAAAAAAAATCCTAATAACTTTACCAACAGCTTAGTCCCGAGTTGTCAGGATTAAGAAATCTTAAAAGTTCCATAGTGTTTGACAATATGATATTGGTATATGGACTAGGTCTTGATTTAATTGCTGTTTGTATCGTGACGTGGACATGTTCAAAGGGGTCTTTATTTATTTATTTATTTTGGGTCAACAAAGGGGGTCTTTAGTTACTACATTGCATCTCTTTTTGCAGGATGTGGCTCTTTTTGCATTGAGTGGGGGAGAATGAGGCCCAAGTGGCATTTTAACAGGGTTACGCCCCCTTGAAAATAAAAAAGACACAAATTAGGAGGTGTTTGTTTCATATTAAATTTTTTTTAAAAAAAAATATTTTTAACAATATTTAATTATATTTGATAAAATTAATTTTAATATTTACATGAAATTTATTATAAAATAAAAAAAAATTTTAAACTAATTTTTATAATCTTTAAAAATTGAAGTTTTATAATTTTAGTTTATAGATTATTCTTACATTTTGATAAGTAAATACTATTTTTGTCTCAATTAAATAATTTTTTTAATCATTTTATATCTATTTTGATAATTTAATATATAAAATAATTTTTTATATCAATCAAACGAAATAGATTAATTTAAAATCACTTTTCAACTAATATATCTAAACATAAAAATAAATCGATTATAACAAAAAAAATTTATACAATAATCAATTATAATCGATTATTGAAATAATCAAAATTTTTACAGTTGAACCAAATACACACTTAGTTTAGGTAATCATGAGATTCCCTTTGCTTTCTATTATGTTTTTTTTTTGTCTGATGCTTTCTATTTAGCTTGTTTACTCAAATTTTGTCTTAATGGTCTTCTACAGCCGTGCAAATGAATGCTATTTTGGGCAGCATATTACCTTTCCATTAACTTTTTTATGAATTTTAAACATAATTTATCATGTACTCTAATCTTTTAACTCGTGGTTGAATTAACTAAAATCAATGTGTTGTCTTGTTGATGTTATTTTAAGATGGGTTAAGTACCCCATCCATACATATAGATAGGGTGAGGATACTGTTACTTCCTGATATACTTACACTGTTTTAATAATTTGTTATGAATGCTAAATTTCATCAATCTAATTGTGAGATTAAAAATTTCTTATGAAGTAAATTAAGTCTAAAAATCTCATACAATTTAAAAACTAGTTGATATTTTATTGCACTGCTTTATTTTAGCATATGACATATTTTTATAATATATATGCCTAATACTAGATTACATGCTAAGTCACTTTTGTTGCGTTCTACTTTTTATTTTATATGCCTACTAATAGAATCAATTCTATTAAAAGCCAGTAAAAAAAACAAAGAATCAGTTCTATTAAAAGTGACTTAGGAATATTAAAAAAAAAAAAACTTACTAGAATGCTACAAAAGTAAATTTTAACCAGTGGGACTTAATAAATTTTCGAAAAATGCATTTTCTTATTTTTTTTTCAAATTACCATTTTAAGAATCATTTTATCTATTCACAATCTCTAATCCAAAATTGCATCAAAAATTTGTTGAACCAAAAAGGTTCTAAAAATGGTTTTAGCATGAAACTTGTTTACAATCAATTCCAAACGATCTCGAAAGAGCAAAGGAAGTAGAAAAATCTATGAAAATATCCTTAAATAATTTTTTTTCTTTGATAAGAAATGTCGTTAAAATATTAAATTAAGTAAATGGTATTGGTTATTACAATGTGAAGCAAAACAATATAAAAGAAAGTTGAATTGAGACATGTGATGATTTTGAGAATTGCTATGGTATCCTTATAGATATATGTTATTTAAGATAAATTGTCAAGTGAATATTAAATACTGATTTCATAATATATATTTTTGAAATAGTCAATTTCATCTGAGTATGGTACCCTAAAAAGATGGGTAGTATAACATTTCCAATTATTATATAGATTTTTTTAAATAATGTCGTAAAAATATTTGTTAAGGATTTAAAATAAATTTTTTATGAAAAGTAGATTATTAAATATAATAAAAATTAAAAAAACTCTATTATTTATGCAAAATTTTTATTTTAAATTCATTAAAAACACTTATTATATTTATACTAGTGTTTGTACCAGTGCATTGCATGGGAAAAATTAAAAGGAAAATAATTATTAAAAAATATAATGAAAATTTTATAATTTAATTTCAAAAATTCTTGATACAGTTTGATAAAATTACATGAGTACAAAATTACAGTTCAATCATATATAATGATTTTACATAGATAAAGTATAATAATAGTTTATCAATAATTGAAACTTGCAAATATGTAAAAGGAATTGTATAACTATCAATAAAAAAATATAAATAATATTAAGATAAGAAATTCAATAGTAAAAACTAAATGAATATCAATATTTTCATATCATTCCTTAATTTAACTAAATCAACAATTAATATGCAAGAAACTAAAAGTATTAAATTCAATTTAAGAATATAAATCTTGTCACTATTGGTGTCAATTCATTCACAATTAATCTTATTCAATTACACAATTCTATTATTTAATCAATATTTCTAAGGAACATAATTAGAACTTCATTTTTTAATACTAATCTGTAATTTGAAATTTTAGAACATTTAATCTCATGTAAAAATTCAGTTGTAAATTATTTAGATTCAATACCAACATCTTCATCTACTATAAAAATTAAATTTGAATTTGAATTAATATATTGTTTTTCTTCTTATGAAAGAATGAATTCATTAACTTTCATAACAATTTTAAGGGTTGAGCAAGAACTATTATAACCTCAAAGAACTTAAAATCTTTTATATTTGCAGCTAAATTAGGATATGCAAAATCAACAACATAGTCATTTTAGCTCTTAATATAGGATCATTCAAGTCATTTTTTTTTTATTATTGGGATAGGTGAATTCTTATAAATCTATCATTCGAAATAACTAGACATGATAATTTTTCATCATCCAGCTTGAGCACGAATCAAACAAGCCGAATATATCTATAGAAAAAAATTATATGTTATCCACACATATGTAAGGATTCTATGTAAGAAAATGGACCCGATTTTCTTTTATGGAGATACAATTACCCATTGTAAAATAAATTCAATTTTTATTAAGTAAATTAAGTAGATGGTCAGTACCCATGTACACTTTCAAAGTTGAGAGTGTTTTTTGGATCATCTCAAACCTTGTGATTGTTATCCCCTCTACCCCCAAAAAAAGAATTTTGGGACTTTTTACATACAAAGAATTTACTTATTATTAATATAATCTAACATCTTTTCTTCTTTAAATATACTTTTTTTAACTCCGATAGTATCATAAATCGAGTCAATGCATAGGAAATGAATACATTTCCATACTATTAAGTTAAGTGAAATAATTAAGATATAATTTGTATTATACCACATCACTTATTTTACTAGATCTTATAGAGCCTGTTCATGCAAGACATGATCGAGTCTAATCATAGAAAATATTCTCTTTAAGTGAACTGACCAATCCTCTGTAGGGGACTTGCACGATGGTTTGAACAAAGATATATTTAATTGTAAATTCAAATGTGGCAAATAAAAAAAAGCTATATATCAACGTGGTCCAATCAATAGTTCAAATTACACACTCATAATTTATTTTTTCTTCGAAAAGTGCTCTACAACTATTTGTGTATATGTCAAATAAAATAAATAATCCAAATTTGTTAAGTTGAAGGGAAATATCCAAATATATGTCTTACTAAAATATGATTGTTATAATTCAAAATCAAAAGATTTTCAAGGATTTTAATTTTAACTTTATCATCATTATTATTTTCTAAATTGTCATCATCAATATTAATAATCCAATTTACAAAATGGACTTTAAACAAAGTGAAATACACACGAAGGGACAAATTAAATATATATAAGTTGTTCATATTAAAATTGAAATCATTTTGAATTATTTAAAAAAATATTACAAAGTGAAATAAAATATTAAACATTTATTATTAATGGCCTAAACAACATAACCAAAATATAAAAAGACAAATAAATATTATTTTACTCAAATACACACGAAATGAAATTTAAAAAATGACCATAATCTAATTTGTTAGTAATAACATTATTATTACTTGCAATTGTTATCATTTTAGCAATATTATTTATTAGTTATTAATTATTTATTGTCTTTTATGAATACTTTTTTTTGTGTTTGTATTGTCCATTTTTTTTCTTTTAAGATGAATTTTTAGATATTTATTTTTAGATTTCTATATTATTATTATTATTATTTTAAAAAGTATTTCTTTATTTGCATGGTAATATTATTTATAGAAAATAATTAATATATTAATTCATTGAAGAAATTAATTAAATATACATGAATAACATTCAATTTAGAGGAAAATTCAAATTTTAATTTTTTATTCTTTTATTGTTTGATTTATTTAAATGTAAATATTATTAGTGGAAGATAGTGAAAAATTAATAAATTAACTAGTTTATCAAACTAATTAATTATATATAAATTGTTTAATAATAAATAAATGTCATTCATTAAAGGTGAATTTCAAAATTTAAAAGTTTTAATTATATTATTATTTAAATTTGAATAGTAATATTTTTTATAGAAGACAATTTTGATAGAGATTTATAAAAAAAATTAATAATAATTAATATATTAAATAATTAATACAATTAATTAATTAATGGTACATAATTATTATTTAATTAGGATGAGAATTCAAATTTAAATTATGTTCATTAATTATTTTTGTAGTTCTAATTATCTTTGTATAAAAATGACCATATTAGATTATATGTAATAAAAAATAATTAAATAAGATAATATGTGACAAAATATTTATTATTCTATTTATTATATGTCAAATAAATAATACATATATATATAAGAATAGATCCATTTACACTTATTATAAGTAAAAAAGATTTACACTTAATTTTATATCTTTTATTTTATTATGATTTTATAATTATGATAGAAGATAAATAATAATACATGATATTATAATAAATAAAATAAAAAATATAAAATTAAATGTAATTTTTTTTTATTTACACTAAATTTAAGTACATCTCCTCTCTATATATATATATATGAGGAGGATCGCATTTATACCAAGTGTAAATCTGTTTTGACTTACACTTATTTTTAACAGTTAGATCAACTTTCATCTAATAGTTAAGATTATTTTATTAAAAATAACTGTTAGATAAAAATAAATCTAACAATTAAAAATAAATATAAGTTAAAAAAAAACTTAATGTAAATTAATATAAGTTGATATATATATATATATATGTATATGTCCTTTCTTTTTTTATATATATGATATATGATGAGTATACAATTTTGTTTTCTCTAGTGCAACTGTCATAGATAGTAACGAACCAAGCAGAAGCAGAGGTAGTAGGCGTAGCTGCAACGGCACGGGTCTGAGACTCAGATTATCCCCATGAGTACCCAGGCCCAACGTCTCTCTTCTCACAATTTGAGAGACCTCTTGGATTCCGTCGAAGCTTTTCTCTTCGATTGCGATGGTAATTGGTACCCCTACCCCTACATAACATTCTTTTCTCACTATCAATTATCAATCAATATCACTTTCTGAATTCAACAACCGTATGACATGATGAATGGTTCGTTTCGTTAGGTGTGATTTGGAAGGGCGATGAGCTTATCGATGGTGTTTCCCAAACTCTCGATATGCTTCGCTCCAAGGGCAAGAAGCTGGTCTTTGTCACCAACAATTCCTCCAAGTCCAGGACCCAATACGCTCAAAAGTTCCGATCTTTAGGAATTCCCGTTTCCCAGGTCATTCATTTGATTATTCATTCACCTCACTTGAATTTCAATTTGCTCTTCTCTCTCTGAAATCTGAATTGTAGGCTAGGCAATAACCTTTTATGTTGTTTTTTTCTTTGCAGGATGAGATATTCTCCTCCTCTTTTGCAGCTGCTATGTACTTGAAAGTCAACAATTTTCCTTCACAAAAGAAGGTTCTTCACTTGAAACTTGAAAGCCACAGCTAGTTTGTTTCATTTCCTCTGTTACCAACTAAATTAATTATTAGTTAGTTATGAATGGAGAGAATGATAAATGTCATGCTGTGTAATGATGAATTTAGTTACATTTTATATTACCAGTGCTCTATTTTTCAATTCCTTTTACACTTGTGCTGTCACAGTAAGTCAACTACATACAGTTATATCTATTTTTACCATTCGTGTTCTTCTTCTCAATGCTCAGGTTTATGTAATTGGTGGGGAAGGTATACTAGAGGAGTTGCAGCTTGCTGGCTTCACAGGTCTTGGCGGTCCGGTAAGTTCTACATATTCTTAACCCGTTGCCCTCCTTTTCTTTATTCCTAATTGAAATTCAAGTTCATATTGTCCACAGAGCTATTTAGGAGACATAAGTTGTTGTTCTACCGAATTAGTTTTTCAGTTTGAGTTATCTTTTGCTTGTAAATTTGTTGGTTGGATGATTATTCACCTTCATTGAGTACGAACTAATTAGGGGTGAACAATATATCCTATTGGATGTCTTGTGTTATTAGAAAGGAAACCCTTACACTAACAATTTGACTCAATTGATCATCATATTCAAGTCTATCATCATGGTCTTGTTTTTAAGTTAGACTTTGAGAAAGCTTATGATCGTGTTAATTGGGATTTTTTGGACAAAGTCTTGGATAGGAAAGAGTTTGGGGTAAGATGGAGAAAATGGATATCGGGGTGCTTATCCTCTTCCACCTTTGCAATCATAGTGAACGGGAAACCTAAATCTTGGTTTAAGGGTCAAAGGGGAGTGAGACAAGGAGATCCTTTATCTCCGTTTCTTTTTACCATTGTAGTCGATGTGCTTAGTCGTTTAGTGTCTAGAGCTGTAAATAATGGGTTGGTTAAGGGGCTAACTGTTGGTTCAAAGGAGGTTTTAGTCTCTCATCTTCAGTTTGCTGATGACATAGTTTTCTTCTTGGAACCTGATGTTGATTCTTTTGTTAATACTTTGACTATTTTGAGGTTTTTTGAGGTCATTTCTGGTCTTAAGATTAATATGGCAAAAAGTGGTTTGGCGGGTGTGAATGTGGACAATCAGATTTTATCTGCTTTTGCTACTTTAGCAAGTTGTCAAATTCTTTAGTGGCCTCTCACTTACCTTGGGATTCCTTTGGGAGGTAATCCTTGTGCTATTTCCTTTTGGGACCCAGTGGTTTGTAAGATCTCTAAGCGGTTAGATTGTTGAAAGGGTGCTTTTTTCTCTTTAGGCGGTCGAATCACTCTAATTCAATCTTGTTTGTCTAGTATCCCTTTTTACTTTCTCTCCCTTTTTCGTATTCTTGTGGCTGTGGCTCAAAAATTAGAGAGAGTTATGAGAGACTTTCTTTGGTCAGGGGCGAGAGATTCTAGTAAAGACCACCTTGTTAGCCGGGAGGTTTGTTGTAGACCTAAAAAGGAGGGAGGGTTGGGTCTCGGTAATTTGGTGTCTAAGAACAAGGCACTAGGCGACGCGCCTTCCTCTGCGGTCATCACGGGCAGCTCCGCCCAGCAACCCGCACTCGACCAGCGCGCCACCACCGTCCCCTGGAACCCGCGACCAGCAGCACGGAGCCGACCAGTCTCAACCGCTGCACCCAACCGCACCGCCGTCTTCAAGCCCAGCAGCCCGCTTCTCTTCATCGCCGTCCACCCGGACCCCCAACACCGTCGCGGCCTCAACCGCACGTAAGTGGCTTTGGCGTTTTCCTTTACAACCTTCTTCTTTATGGCATCATGTTATTCGAAGTAAGTATGATTTGCATCTGAATGGGTGGGACACCAATTCTGCAAGTAGAGTTTCTCATGCTAGTCCTTGGAAATTTATCTCTCAGGGTCTTCATTCCTTTAATTCTCTCTTGTCCTTGCATCTAGGTAATGACTCTCGTTTTAATTTTTGGGAAGATATTTGTGTTGGTACTGTCCCTCTTTCTGAGGCCTTTCCAAGTCTATTTCGCCTATCTTCTTTACATAATGCCCCTATTTGCCAAATTTTTTTCTCACGTTAACTTCTCTTAGAACTTCGATTTTTTTAGAAACTTGCATGATAGAGAGGTTAGTGAGTTAGAGTTCTCTGATTTTAATAGGCTCCGGACCGAGTTTTTTTGTTTTTTTCTTTTTATAAAATTGATTCTATTCATCTTTCTTTCTCGTGCTTGATTCAAGAACTTGAACCCTTGATTCATCAGGAGTTTTCTCTTGTAAATCTTATTTTCAGTTCTTGACTCAATCTCATAACAGGGATAGATTTCTCTTGGATAAACCCATCTGGAAATCCAAAGTTACCTCAAAGGTCAAAGCTTTTGTCTAGACTGTTGTTCTTAACAGGATTAACACTAATGACATGCTTTAGAAATGCAGGCCTCTTTTCAATTTTTCCTAATAAAAATAAAATTGGTGGCGACTTTTAAATTTTTGTTAATTTAAGTCGCTTTGCGATGTCTCCAAATATGTGTATTATGTGTGGTTCAGATTTGGAACCCTTGATTCATCAGGGGGCTCATCTCTTGGATAAACCCATCTGGAAATTTTGCATTGTTTTGCGGCTAATTATCTTTGGAATAGGCTATTTGGGATATTTGGAGAGTCTTGGGTTTGCCCTATGAATTTGCATCTTTTCCTCCTTACCAAGTTCAGAGATTTTGGTGCACGTAAAGAAGCAAAGATCTTGTGGCAATGCTCTGTTTATGTTGTTCTTTGGTGTATTTGGTTGGAAAGAAATGCTAGAATCTTCAAAGACTCTTTTTTGACTCTAGACTTCATTTGGGATAGGGTTACTCTTTTGGCATCCCTTTTGTGTTTTGTTCATGGTCTTTTTAGTGGTGTTTCTGTGGTAGACATGCAAAGGGATTGGCGTGCCTTGTTGCATGACTTTCCCACATAGGTTTTAGTTATTTCTTGTTGTTTTATTTTTTATTTTTGTGAGGATTCCTTATCCTCTTTCTTTGTACTCTCTTCTTCTCATCTAATAATATTCCTTTTTTTATCAAAAAAAAAAAGCTTCAAACATGACACAAACAGAGGGATGAGAATGACAAGATTGTCAATGAAGTTATCCTCACTAAAGCATTCAATAATTGCAGGGAGATGCGAATAAAACAGTAGACCTGAAGCAGAACTGCTTTTTTGAGCACGATAAAAGTGTAATGTAACACCTTGCCCATTGTTACTTTTTGTATCTTCACTGAGGTCAGTACTTTATTAGCTGATGAGTTCACCCTTGCAGGTTGGAGCTGTTGTGGTTGGTTTAGATCCAAACATTAACTATTACAAGCTTCAGTAAGAAAATCTTTTCCCTTGTTCTTTTCTTACGACACTTTACCTTTTGGTTTATGTTGCTCCAGACTTGTGTCGCCAAATTTCAAGTTCAGAACCTTTAATGACTTATAAATATATGGAGTCCCAAAAGAGTATTGCTACTATCTGAACTATATTCTGGTAGTTAGTATGATCTCAAGTGTCTATATTGCATATTATTTTGAGCAAGCTGACTTAACTTGAATTTCTAATGATTCTAGTTTGGCCTCATCAGTCTGTCAAAGTTTTAACTTTTAAAGCTTCTTCTGAATGTTTGTTTATGTTATATTTGTATGGATAGATTCCTGGGCTGTTGTAATAAGTTCATAATACTGCAAGAATGACGTAATGAACAAATTACTTTTCTGAGAAGATTAATAATGTATTAAAGTAGTTTTTCCAACAGTTAAATGAACCCAAAACAGAAAGAAGTTTTCTTAAAGTGAGTGACTTAGAAAGTTAAAAATAGACTATGCATATTAATTTTGGAATACTCTGGTGAATAGATAGAATTCTTTTTTTCATGTATTACAAAATAGGTGGATATGAATCAACAACATATATTTATATATGACAACATCCTCTTAAATTCTGGTGAAACAAAAGCAGCTGTTTTGAGAATTCTTTCCACATTTATGTAATTACTCATTTTTTAATTGTTTTGTATGATGATATTTCAAATTTCATCTAATAGGTATGGAACCCTTTGCATACGTGAAAATCCAGGATGCCTTTTCATTGCCACCAACCGTGATGCAGTTGGACATATGACTGCTTGGCAAGAATGGCCTGGTCCTTTCTTCAATTCCATTCTATTCTTAAACAGTCGAATTAGTATGCAACTTGATTGTATGGCCTCATAATGGATAAAAGTCGGATTTCAGGAGCGGGGTGTATGGTTGCTGCCATATGTGGGTCAACCCAAAAGGAGCCTATCGTAGTTGGAAAACCATCAACCTTTATGATGGAGTTTTTACTTAAGAAGTAAGAAAGTTAAATGCTTAAAATTGTTGGTTTTGTCCACAGGGACTTGTGTGTTTTACTTTATATTTTCTCAGCGTATAACTCACTCTTTTAAGCAGATTCAATGTAAGTTGCTCCAATATGTGTATGGTGGGCGATAGACTAGATACTGATATATTGTTTGGACAGAATGGTGGTTGCAAAACTCTTCTTGTACTTTCAGGTAATGGGACTAAACTTTTTCTGCATCTTAGACCTAGCCTAACTACAGAAGTCATTCATAACATGTTGCGATTACTTTTATTGTGGGGGAACAGGTGTCACAACTCAATCAGCTCTACAAGACCCTTCAAATAATATTCAGCCGGACTACTACACAGGCAAAATTTCTGATATGCTTGACTTAACGGGAGCATAAATTGGTTCTTCCCAATTCAGACATTCTTTTCAGGCCCATTGAGACTATAATGGTTGTTCTCCCATGTGGATAAAAATTATTACATATTCTGTGGGGAATGTTTTTAATAGATTGCTCTGTACTCAGATTTTGCTGTAGCATAGTCTGATAGTAGTCATGACCAGGTGAAGTTATTCTTTCTACCATTTCAATGGTATGACACCACGATTATTACATAGACGAGGCAATGTAAGCTGAACGCAAATTTTGATAGTTCTAATACTGCAGCTGCAGTTTTTCATTTTGCTTTTTGTTAGCAATTTGGCATGAATAAAATAAATTGTTCATCTTAATTATGTACCATGAATATAACCTATTCAGTCTTAGACATCAGCAAATACTTTATACTTAAAAGCTAGTTATGAGTTTTAAACTAAACCAAAGCATAATCTGGTAAGTGGTAAAAATACAAGCACAGCCTGGATAAAGCCCCAAACATGATCAGACAAGACCATTGCTATTGTAGCATAAGATGACAAGCATGAAAGTCAACAGACAAAAATTACTGAAAGTCTCTACTAAAACTATCTATTCCTGTTACAAATATTAAGCAGGATATAGGTAATGACAATTGTGAGGATGTCTCATTGTTGCCCTGAGATATTGGACAAGTCTTGGACACTATGAGAGGAAGTGGTATAACAGTAGATGGAGAAGCAACCAAGAGCTGCAGGGAAGCTCTGGGCACTGCGGGCGGAGCAAGACGGAGCCGCGGCGGCCAATGAGTTGCACATCACCCAGGATGCAGGGGTATTGGACGCCGCGGCGGAATGAAGCCAGAGCCGCGGCGCCCGGGCACGCACCAGTTTGTTTTTTTTGCTATTTTTTGTTCTTTATTTTCTCTTTTTCTATATAAATAGCTGGTTAGCTCCTAGGGTTTGAGTGAGAACATAGAGGCACTAAATTAGGGATATCTTGAGAGGAAAACACAAAAGAGAAAAGAGATTGCTAAGGGGAAGAAGTCCAAGAGAGTGAGAGGGTGAGAAAGCTTGATAGGAGGTTGTTCCTATTGGAGAGCTTGTTCTTAAATCATTTGTAATCTTGTTCTAATCTTAGTGGAGGATCTCTAAATGCTGGATGTAGGCTACATTGGCTGAACTAGGGTAAATCTAGTGTGTTGCTCTTCTCCACTCTTCTCTACTTTGTTATTGTGCATTCTTGAGATTGGTTTCTACACTACTTTCCCATTTCCGCATTGTGTGTGCTTGCTGTGATTGCTTGGGATTTGCTAAGTAGTTATTTCACAACAAATTGGTATCAGAGCTAAGGTTCAAGGTGGTCAAGTTGGGTTGTTTCTGTGGTTAGAATAAAGGTTAGAAATTTCTGTTCACCAAGTGTTTGAAGAAATTCCTGTGAGATGGCAAGCTCAAGTTCTAAGGTGGATATTGAGAAGTTTGATGGGACAAATGATTTTGGCTTATGGAAGATGAAGATGAGAGCTCACCTAGGCAATCTTGGACTCATTAAAGCACTTGAGTGAAAGCTCCCGGAGACCATGGAAGCGGAGAAGAAGGAGGAGGCACTCGATAGGGCGTACAACACTTTGATTCTTTGCCTTGGTGACAATGTGCTACGAGAAATAGTGAAGTGCAAGAGTGCGGCGGAGGTGTGGTTGAAACTCGAATCTTTATACATGACCAAGAGTTTGTCTAGCCGGTTATATCTCAAGGCAAGGTTCTTCACATGGAAGATGGTAGAGGGAAAAGAAATTCAAGCTCACATCAATGATTTCAACAAGTTAGTCATGGACTTGGAGAATATTGGAATCACGTATGATGATGAGGATAAGGCTTTAGTGTTGCTTCATTCTCTACCAAGGTCTTATGACACCTTTGTGGAAATTCTACAACATGGGAGAGAAACTATAAGTTTGAGTGATGTTGTGGGGGCTATCAAGGCCAAAGAACAGAAACGGAAGAACGACCTAGGCCATCACATGGGGGAAGGTTTGATAGTTAGAGGAAGACCAATCAAGAAAGATACAAAGGGAAAAGGAAAGGCAAGGTCCAAATCCCGGGGTGGCGAGAAAGATGTTAAGTGCTTTGCATGCCATGAGAAGGGACATTTCAAAAGAGATTGTCCGAAAAGGGGAAGGGACAAGAAGCCTCAAGGTGAAGTTCAAGCTGCCATTGTGCAAAAAGATGACAGTGAAGAAGACGCCGATGTGCTAGTAGCCTCTTCTAGCACTCAAGGCGGACATTGGATCATGGATTCGGGATGTTCGTTCCATGTGACTCCAAATGGTGAGTGGTTTGAAGACTACATGGAGATCGACGGAGGTCATGTATTGTTGGGGAACAACAAACCGTGCAAGGTGGTTGGTATTGGTTTGGTGAGGTTAAAGACTCATGATGGGATTGAAAGAGTCCTATTGGAAGTGAGGCATGCTCCCGAGCTAAAGAGAAATCTAATCTCTCTAGGAATGCTTGATGATCATGGTTTTGCTTGGAAAGGCGAGAATGGTGTCTTGAAGGTTACAAAAGGGTCGCTAGTGGTAATAAAAAGAGTAAAGGAGAGAAGTCTTTACATGTTTCAAGGGAGTACCGTAGTTGGTACGGCGGCGGCGGTAATGGAACCTAAGGAGAGCTCTTTGGCAAGCCTATGGCATAAACGGCTTGGTCACGTAAGCGAGAGAGGGTTGCAAGAATTAGATAAACAAGGATTGATGGGAAGTGAGAAACTTGGAGAGTTGGAATTTTGTGAACATTGCATCTATGGCAAGGCAACACGGGTGAAGTGTAGTAAGTCGTCTCATGTTACAAGGGAGACACTTAGCTATGTCCATTTGGATTTGTGGGGGGCATCACAAAGTGAGTCTCTAGGTGGAGGGAAATACTTCTTGTCGATTGTGGATGATTGTTCTCGGAAGGTTTGGGTATACATTCTAAGGAACAAGAGCGATGCACTCGGAAAGTTCAAGGAATGGAAGAAGATGGTTGAAATCCAAACCGAGAGGAAGGTGAAGAAATTGAGGACCGACAATGGGTTGGAATTTCTAAACCAAGAATTTGACCAATTTTGCAAAGACGAAGGGGTGGTAAGGCATAAGACCGTCCCTTATACTTCACAACAAAATGGGGTGGCAGAAAGGATAAATAGAACACTCTTGGAGATTGTGAGATGCATGATGATTGAAGGCGGGACACCTAAAAGATTATGGGGAGAAGCCGTTAACACGGCAGCCTATCTTGTGAATAAGCGTCCTTCAACGGCATTGGGATTCAAAACTCCAGAAGAAGTGTGGACCGGTCATCCGCCAAATTTTAAGAACTTGCGAGTATTTGGGTGTGTAGCTTATACACACCAAAAGCAAGGAAAGCTTGATGCGAGAGCAAAAAAGTGCATGTTCGTAGGGTATCTGGAAAGGGTGAAGAGTTACAAGCTTTGGTATGAAGACAGTGGATCTTCAAAGTGCATCATTAGTAGAGATGTGGTCTTTAGAGAGTCCGAGTACTATTGGCCTAAGGAGACTCAAAAGGAAGTCGGGGAAGGTGACATAGAGCAAAGTCATGTCAAAGACCGAACTCAAATTGAGGCGGAGCTTTTAGGAGAAGATAGTAACACAAGGGATAAAGACACGGATAATGGGGGGGAACTTGGAGGTAGAAGATCAAGGTGACGACATTGAGAGATACCAATTGGCAAGGGACCGGACAAGGAGAACCCATAGAGCACCGGAAAGGTACAGATATGCGGATTTAGTTTCTTATGCATTGCTAGCTTCGGAAGATCTAGATGAGTCGGAGCCGAAGAGTTATAAGAAAGCAATGGAAAGAAACTATGGACTCAAGCAATGGAAGATGAGATGGAATCGCTTGACAAGAACCATACATGGGAACTTGTGCATAAGCCAAAAGATCAAAAGATTGTTGGGTGCAAGTGGATTTTCAAGCAAAAAGAGGGCATTGAGGGGGTGGAGAAGCCAAGGTACAAAGCAAGGCTTGTGGCAAAGGGCTTTACGCAAAGGGAAGGAGTGGACTACAATGAGATCTACTTACCGGTAGTGAAGCATACATTTATTAGGGTGTTGCTAGCCTTTGTCACTCAATATGACTTAGAGCTAGAACAAATGGATGTGAAGACGACATTTTTTCATGGCAACCTTGAGGAGAGAATCTTTATGGCTCAACCGGAAGGTTTGATCAAGAAAGGTGATGAAGGAAAGGTATGCTTGCTTAATAAGTCTCTTTATGACTTAAAACAATCCCCAAGACAATGGTACCTTAGGTTTGATGAATTCATGGAGGAAAATAAGTTTGTGAGGAGCAACTATGATAGTTGTGTGTATGTCAAGTGGGTCAAGGAAGGCTTGGGGGTATTTCTTCTTTTGTATGTTGATGACATGTTGATTGCTTCAAAGGACAAGGAGGAAATCCGAAAACTCAAGCGGCAACTAGGGAATGACTTTGAAATGAAGGACATGGGCCAGTGAAGAAAATTCTGGGTATGGAAATCATTCGAGATAGAAGACGAGGTACATTGTTTCTTTCTCAATGTGGTTACCTTAAGAAGGTGTTGGCCAGGTTTGGTATGTCAGAGTGCAAGGTGGTGTCTACACCGTTAGCAAGCCATTTCAAGCTCTCTACCGAAATGTCTCCCAAGACCGAGGAGGAAATGAAGAAGGTGGAGCGGATTCCTTATGCTAGTGCAGTGGGTAGTCTCATGTATGCAATGGTCTGCACTAGGCCGGACTTAGCATATTCTGCAAGTCTTGTGAGTAGGTTCATAGGAAACTCGGGGAAGGATCATTGGGAAGTTGTAAAATGGGTACTTCGGTATGTCAAAGGCGCTTCTGACAATGGATTACTGTATAAAAGGATGGAAGTTGATGGGGTTAAACTTGTGGGGTATGTTGATGCCGATTATGCAGGAGATTTGGACAAAAGGAGGTCCTTATCAGGGTATGTCTTTACTTTGTTTCGGTGCACCGTAAGTTGGAAAGCTCAATTGCAACCGATTGTTGCATTGTCTACTATGGAGGCCAAATACATTGCAGTCACGGAAGGAGTCAAGGAGGCTCTTTGGTTAAAGGGGCTGGTTGGTGAGTTCGGATATGTGCATTACAAGGTGGAGGTGTTTTGTGACAATCAAAGCTCAATTCATTTGACAAGGAATCAAATGTTCCATGAGAGGACGAAGCACATAGACATCAAACTTCATTTCATCCGAGAGGTGGTCTCCTAAGGTACAATGTTAGTGGAGAAGATTCACACGGATGAGAACCCGGCGGACATGATGACGAAACTGGTGAGAAATGTCGAGTTCAAGCATTTCTTGGACTTGATCAATGTCACTACCTTTTCTACATGATAGGGTGGTGATATGGTGACTTTCAGGTATCCCTATCTATATATTGCTTTGTCAACTATGAGCCAAGGTGGAGATTTGTGAGGATGTCACATTGTTGCCCTAAGATGTTGGACAAGTCTTGGACACCATGAGGGGAAGTGGTATAGCAGCAGATGGAGAAGCAACCAGGAGCTGCAGGAAAGCACTGGGCGCCGCGGCAGAGCAAGACGGAGCCACGGCGGCCAGTAGGTTGCACATCACCCAGGATGCAGGGGTACTGGACGCCGTGACAGAATGAAGCTAGAGCAGCGGCGCCCGGGCAAGCACCAATTTGTTTTTTCTGCTATTTTTTTGTTCTTTATTTTCTCTTCTTCCATGTAAATAGTTGGTTAGCTCCTAGGGTTTGAGTGAGAACATAGAGACACTAAATTAGGGATATCTTGAGAGGAAAACACAGAAGAGAAAAGAGATTGCTAAGGAGAAGGAGTCCAAGAGAGTGAGAGGGTGAGAAAGCTTGATAGGAGATTGTTCCTATTGGAGAGCTTGTTCCCAAATCATTTGTAATCTTGTTCTAATCTTAGTGGAGGATCTCTAAATGTTGGATGTAGGCTACATTGACTGAATCAGGGTAAATCTAGTGTGTTGCTCTTCTCTACTCTTCTCTATTTTGTTATTGTGCATTCTTGAGATTGGTTTCTACACTACTTTCCCATTTTCGCATTGTGTGTGCTTGCTGTGATTGCTTGGGATTTGCTAAGTAGTTATTTCACAACAACAATGATACCAGGATAGAAGGATTATCGTAATTAAACTTTATACATGATCATACATTCGCAAAAAAAAAAAAAAAAACAGATTTTGCAGCTTAGCATCACTGGCAAGATGTTCTTTCCCCCGAGAAAACAGTGTCATTTCGTCTGGATTGGGTAGTCTATCAGGAATAGTTCCTGGCTTGAATTTTGAAGCTTCGTGCCTTTCCAATTCAGGTGGAACAGGACTATTACTTTGAATAGGCATGTGTTTGAGGTTATAAAACACATCAGTGAAATGTAGTAGCCACACCAGTTTTTCATGCACGACCAGTACGCCCAATACGATGCATGTGCATTTCAACATTCCCAGGCATATCATGGTTTTTGACATGAGCCACATCAGGAATGGTAACATCAATTGCAACAAGGACATTATATATCTCTTGGTCCTAGATCCTTCAAGACTAATCTCCTCTGCTCCTGTGATTTCTCACCATGCAAAGTAGTCGCACGATACTCTTCCTTATTCAAATTCTTGGCAACCATATCTGCATTTTTCTTGGTGTTCAGTGTTCACAAATACATTGCTGCCTTGTCATTAATTCATCAAGGCTCAAGCAACCTCTTTAGCTTGAGTAATTTCTTACAATCCCTCATTGGGCTATTGGGCCATGGGCCGGTTTATGTGTGATATTTAGACCTAAAATAGAAATGGGCTCATGTTTGGGTTGGGCTCCAAATGCAATTGGATACTCCGATGAATCTCTGACTAAAGGTTCTTATAATTTGTCATATTAAAATTTCAAATAGAGAAAGCTCTTATGATTTGTCCCAATTTGAGGAATATTCTTATGATGTGCTGTGTCATATAATAACTGAATTCTTACAATCCCTCATTCCTTGGTAGTGGCACCAATAAATAACCTTACAGATTTCATGTGGTTCTACAATTACTTAGTTCACATGGTGTCAAACTATATTTTACGTAGTATATATCTAGTAAAATAATTAGCTGGGTCAATATTTGATAGCTAAACAACATTGCAAAACCAGTATGACTCCTCTATTAATCCCTTGCTGTTTAAAATTCCATCTTTTCAATGAAGATATTAATAAGCATACCTCTAAACGCTGTAATCCACATCAAAGAAGTTTCAAGATCATATTTAGTCCACGTTTTCTTTCTTCCTTTACAGACAGTTTACAGGTCAAATGGGATGGGGATGATGATAAGAGTAAGAAAAGGATATCAAAGGAAAAGGTATGGACTGTGTAGCCATGCCAAAACCCTGAGTTGTGCCTTATTAGTAGGTAATAGGCTCACAGTCAAAATTTCATTCAACCAATTGCCAAAGCCAAAATTTTTACACTTTCTTTGGTGGTACTGTAACTGTGGTAGAGATTTTGACATCAAAAGAAACTAAAAAGTGAAGCCAAAAGTGAAGCTAGCAGCCAAATCCCACATCTCCAAAGCTTTCTCAAAAGCTTTTTCTGCTAGGTGAGGTTATCAAACTCTGAAGCATCAGAGTCTCCAGCTTGAAAGAATATATTCTCTTCCACCAGTAAAACAAAAAAAGATTCAAAATTTGTAGAGACCCAAAGTTAAAAAAAATGAAAAATGGGAATTATGTTGAGGGTCCCAAGATTCACATGCATGCCACATGTCAAAATCTAATTGTACTGCTGCTACCATTGGTTGCTGCTCATATCATATGAGTGTGTATCAGTTATATTTAATTATAGTAACTACAATAATGAGTTTAATATGAAGGAGGGGGAGAGGACCACTGCATAAAATTGTTAGTTTTGATTCAAAAAAACAAATAGAGCTGCATGTGGGTATGGGGTAAGTAGCTCGCACCTCTATGCATGGAGCTGTGTAGATCTGCTTTGTTTTTCTCTTATACATAATTTGCCCTTTGTATTGTTTAAGCATTTGTTTAGGATTCCTATATCTTTGAATGTGTTTCATAGCCTGAAGTGATAAGTGGCATCATATGCAAAGGCTTGCTCAACTTGCATGGGTTTAGAAGGCCACAATAATGTCCTAAAAAGGTCAAAAAGGGCTTTATCACACAATGGTATTAATAATTATTAACAAAAAAATTTCCCATACGTTGTACTAAAACTTTAAACTCTCTGTCGGTTTCTGAGATCGTGATCCATTTTCTTAAAGGTTGATTATCAATTCTCATTTGACGCATATCCTAGATGTTTATCTATTTGGGTTCAAGACGCAGAAGTCATAAGTCATAACTTGTTTGAAATTCTTGTTAAACTTGTTATATCAGCCTAAGTTATTATTATTTTTTTTTGAGTAGTAAGGTAAATTTAAATGACTACAGCTTAATAACTTTGACTATGAAATAAATAAACAAATACCAATCCAAAATAAAAAAAATATACCCAAATAGAACAATATTACTTTTAAAAGAAATAATTCTGAATGTATTGAGCAACTTAAAACTCATGATAAAAAAGCTGACGCTATTTTTGTATTAGAGAAAAGGTCACTTAGTTTGGTTCCTCTCACTCTCAAGATATCACATGTACCAAGATCTATAAAAAAAAAAAGGGCAAAGTAAAATCTTATCATCATTCAACATTTTCTGATAACGAAAAGAGCCTATATATAAAAGGATAAAATTGGCCCAAAAAAAGGTTTGTTTGACCGAGGGGGGTGGGGGTGGGGGTGGGGGGAGAAAGCAACTGAGAAAACAAAGTGTCTGTTTGAGAGAGGGAGAGGACCAAAGAAGCGTGAAGTGCCCTCCTTTACTTTTAGTTTGGGACCAAACTTGGGTACTATATTGCGGAGTCAAATACAAAACCCACTATCCTTATGTTAACCCCTAAGTTGAAGGTCACAACCTCCCCTTCATTGCCCCATGTGGCTGTTGCTGAATGACTCCGGACAATGACTCGAACCAAGAAAGTTGTGCACGACATGAGCAATCAAACAAAACATTGGTAAAATAAAGTCACAGTCCAAAGTTAATTTAATGTCGTTTTTGAGACACTTGGATTCTGAATTAGGTATTCAGATTTTTCCCATTTTGTGCTCAATTGCTTATACGTAACTAGTCTTAGAAAAATATTACATGAAATTAAAAAAAAAAGAGATATCAAACAAAAGTAAAGAAAGCCTTAGAAGCATTTCGTTGATGTCTGAAGGGGACATGTTTGGTCATATCCTAAATAAAATATATATATGGGGGGCATGTTTTATGTGTTATTGAATGGTGTTAATTTTGTGGTGGAAATTAAAGGGAAGAATTATAGTGATAGCTCTCAATAAATTATTAATTTTACATCCTTCTTTTAAACCCCAGAATCCAATTTTGAGGTTAAAAGATTAGTTGTTCCTATTTGGACACATAATGTGTACTTGTTTGCTTGGCTCTCTTGATTGCATATCTCATCCTGGTTGTCAAAATAAGAAAAAGGTGTTTGTGGATATGCCAGGGAGAGATATCTGCAGGATGCTTTCTGGAAAGAGAGATATTTGGATTACATGAAACACCAAAAAGATTAAGGTCAAGTTGGGGGGGTTCATGTGGGAAAATGAATTCCAACCACCTCGATTGTCATTATTTATTTATGAGATTACATACTCAATTGGGACCTCATACAGTTGTGCAAAACCACTTACTTGTCTTCAGAAAATAAACCTATAGACCACTTTGCTAAAGCTCTATCTACTTTGATGAAATCAATTTTCAGACAAGCTCTTGGGATGAAAAGCTTATTTATTAATGCAGCCCATAAGCTCTCTCTTTCTCACA
This sequence comes from Ormosia emarginata, assembly GCA_029884605.1. Taxonomy (NCBI): domain Eukaryota; kingdom Viridiplantae; phylum Streptophyta; class Magnoliopsida; order Fabales; family Fabaceae; genus Ormosia; species Ormosia emarginata. The sequence goes on from JAQQTP010000054.1 coordinate 1,756,325, forward strand.
TCCTCACATATAGGGTTTGAGTGATCCTTATGTGATCCCTTGTCGCATCATAGCAATAGCATTTAGAAATTGGGCCCTGCTTGGCTAGTATTGCAAAGACACAGAATAATGAATGTAATTACTAGGATAATACTACAAAATTAGGAGTTTTCTTATTTGCAACCTCCATTGAACATAGTTCCTATTTCACAACGAAATTAAAGCCAGTTCTTTTTAGTACATACATAATCAAATGCTTTAATGGCCATTGCAGTGAGTGTGCTGGATGGTCCACCTAAACTTAAAGCTAGGATGATTCAGTAATACACCTCTATTTTTCATTGGATCACCCAAACATTCCCATCGACCGTTGGTCCATTACTTGGTGATTTTATTGACTGCAAGGGAAAGCAGGCACCCATTTTAGGCAACCAAAAATCTTGATGTCGGCTTAAGTGATGGGAATTTGTATTTCCATCTGATGACTTCATGCAAACATAATCATAATAACAATTATTGTCTATAGGAAAACCATTTCTTTCCTTCATTCTTTCCTATTATATTTTCTTACTTTCTTCCATAATCAGTTTCGCTTCCAGTTGAAATTATCTTTTATATATATATATATATATTTTTTGATTTTGAAGAGAGAATAGATGATTAATTTTAAAATTGTAAATAACATGTTATATATAGATAGACGTATTTGATTCTGAATTTAAATTTTAATTACGTTAATTTTTAAGATTAAGATGTAAAAAATATTTTTATAAATTTTCTAATCTTAATATTGATGGTTTCCTTTTTTATTAGATCAAAAAATAAATTAATTAAGATGCGTATATTAAATTAAATTAAATACCTGCTAACCGTAATTAAAAAAAATGAAAAAATATAGAATAGCATGCAATATATTAGATGCCCCTACAATTATGGGGTTTAACCTTAACCTTACCTCACTTGCTTTCTCAATGACATGTGAATTCAGAATTTTTAAAATGGAATATCCAATTATTAACAATTTAAGTAACCCTTCTGACTCAAAACTTGTTCATCTATGAACAGAATATTTTATTTAAATTCCAAGCCTCTAAGCTTTAAACCCATTATTATTATTATTCTAATGTCAAAGTTGTCCAATCATATAAAAATGAACTATTTTTCCTTGTAAATCGACACCAAGTTTAGGTTTAAAATAATGTTATAAACTCTTTCATCAAAATATAAGAAAGGAAGGCAATATTCCGGTATTTTATTTTTTTATGATAGACGTCAAACATTTTATTAGATATTTATTTTTAATAAAATTTAAATATTTATTATGAAATTAATATTCAATAAATACTTAGATAACTCACCTGAATATTATATCCATTATGATACTATAGCAATTTTTAAGAAATGAGAGCTTTAATGTCATCTTAAAAGCTTATAAAAAAAGTAAAATAATTTTAAAACTAGTTTTGTTAACAACTATGCTTTTTTAAGGAATTAAAAACAGAAAAAATAAATAAAAGTAAAATTTTTTAACCTACTAATATAGTAAATACTTTTTTTATTTAATATTTTCTAGTTCATGAGACAAATCCAATTCCCATTAAGCTATTTTGTGACTATAAATTTGTCATGAACATTGCTCATAATCTAATTCAACATGATAGAACTAAGCACATTGAGATTGATCGACAATTTATAAAGGAGAAGTTGGATAGTGGTTTGATTACTATTTTATTTGTTCCCTCAAATCTTTAATTAGTAAATGTGTTAACAAAAGGACTACCCATTGAGAAGTTTCATAATCTTTCTAGCAAGTTGAAAAAGTTTGATATCCATTCATTAACTTGAGGGAGAGTGTTGTGAAGTATCACACTGAATTGTTGGTGCTGATTGTGTTGGACATAGTAATAATATTTAGTGTTGCATGGGAAATATTTGGATCATTAAATATCGAATGACTTAGAACATTGGTTCTAATAATTTTTTTTTGTAAATATAAGATGTAATTATTCTTTATGTATATAAATATCAAATTGTATGGTGTAACCTCACTCAAGCAATTTTTAACTTGTTTTAATTTATTTGTTCTTTTAAAATATTAAGGAAATATTAATTTTTTTTTCAATTTTACGCTTGCCTTGAGTTATCCTTATTAAATATGATAATAACTATATGTATCTATTATTTTTTTTTAAATATCTCAACTAATAAAATTTTATTCATCTCTTTCGTATTAAATTTATTTATTTTCTCTGAAGAGACTGTTAACAAAAAAGAGATAAAATTAATGAAGTGAGTGAATATATAAATGAAATTATAATTTTGATAAAACAATAATTTTGTTAAATTAACTTATTTTTTATTATTATCAAAGTTATTTAATAATTTTTTTAATTTGTGTTCAATTGACAATTATTTTGAATTAAAAAAATTCTAAACATAAAAAATAAAAATACTAAATATTTGTATGTTTTTAAAATATTAAATATATCTATTTTTTATTTAATATTTTTTTATTAATTTAAAAATGGAGCTAAGGAAGTGTGAACATAAATAAAATAGGAAAGGAGAGGAAAAAAAAAAGATAAAAGAATTATTTGGGCAAAGGCATGACAGACAGGTGCAAGACCTCAGAACTGTTTAGTGACCTGGACCCATCTTGGTTTTGGGGACAAAAAACCATTGAAATTATTGAATGAAGAAAAAAAAAAACTTTACCTTTGACCCCCCTTCTTCTCTCTCTCTCTGCGCGCCTAATAGTCCACCACCACAGGCACAGAGGCCCAGTCAGTCTAATTTTATGACTCTCTCTTTCTCTCTCTAACCTACCATACCATACTTGGAGCTCTCTATCTACAGTGCTTCTCTCTCCTTTTGTTAAAGCAACGCAGCTAAGTTCTGAACTGATCCTTCAAATTAGGTACTCTTTTCTGTTCATCTTACTTTCCCTTTTAGCGTCTTTCATTTCTTCTCATCCCAACCCTTCAAGTTTAGCTTTTTCTGCATCTGGGTCTCTCTCTTCTTTCGGATCTGCTTCAGATTCGACTCAAAACCATGCTTCCTTGATCAAGATCCATTTTTTATTCAATTGACTCACGATCACTTTCATCTACCTGCTTATGGTAATTTTGCCCTTCCCCAAATACCCCTTTTTTCTCTCCAAAACCTGCATTTTCAGCTTGGCTGGTCAATTTGACTCATACCCTTGCTCTTTTCTTGCTCCTCCAAGTCCAACCCTCTATAGTTGTTCCATGAAATTTGTGTTTTTTTTCTTTATTTTTTAGGGTTGGATTTTGTTTTTATTTTTATTTTTATTTTTATTTTTAACTGATTCTTATGTTGCTGGTTATCCATCACTGTTGAGCTTTACTAATCTGAAATCTGATCATGGTCTGCATGCAGGTCCCCAGTTCAAGTTTTCTTCTTTTTAGGGATACAGGTTACTTTATTTACTAACTGGGTTTTAGGTTCTGTAACTGTTCATGAATAATAGCATGTGGGTTCACTCAGAAGGAGTCTGAGCTCTTGGTTGGCTAATTTTCTTGTATTACTTTAGCCATGTTAGGATGCACATGTGTTATGTATCAGTGATAGGAACTGTTCCACTGATTACTGGATCTATTTGTCTCTTGTTGAGTGTGAGCTAATTGTTTGATGGTTTTATGAATGCTTAAGTCTTTCTTCTTTAATAGATTGGTAGATGACTCTCCATCCGCATATTCTGTTAAACCAAGCATGTTTTTTATGCTGTAGTGAAATGGCTGACAACTTTATGATATTGATGCCTTTGATAGGTTGTTTCTTATTTTTGAAGACATAATAAATGGATGCTCAGCCATGAATTTGGTCAATCTGATCTCAATTGAAACTCTTTAGCATTTCTGATGGACTCGAAAACTAGTGCTAGAGCTCTTCCAAAACACCATCAGACGATGGCTGGGATTCAAACCCCTGAGGCAAAAGACATCAGGCCTTCTTCACTGCCGGTTCCGAAGATGGGCAAACCCGAGCTGGCTGCTCCTGAAGGTTTATCGAAGTCTGTGCAAAACACGTCAAAGCAGAATACTGTGGAAATATCTGAAGGCAAGAAGTTGGGAATTTCAGTCCAAAAGGGGCCTGCTGATTCCTTGAGTAATAAATGTGGTTCTGGTGCTTCCTCATCCATTCTCGATAAAGCATCTGGAGAAGTGGATCATGCTGTTAATGAGAACATAGGCTCGCATGAAAGCTCTATTGATCAAGACAAAAAGACATCGGAATATGGAAGTGTGAAGAACAGTTCTGTTTCTGCCAAAGTTAGCGATGGGGCCAGCAGTCTTGCAAAGACAAGTGGAAGTGCCAAGATCAGTGATCGAGCTGATTTTGTTGAGAGTGGTAAGAGCAGTATTTGCAGAGGAAGTACAAGCAGTGATGTAAGTGATGAGAGTACCTGTAGTAGCTTTAGTAGCAGCATAAACAAGCCTCACAAGGCAAATGACTTGAGATGGGAAGCTATTCAAGCTGTTCGAACTAGAGATGGGGCGTTGGGTTTAGGTCACTTTAGACTATTGAAGAGGTTGGGTTGTGGGGATATTGGCAGTGTATATCTCTCTGAGTTGAGTGGAACTAAATGTTACTTTGCAATGAAGGTGATGGACAAAGGGTCCCTCGCAAGTCGTAAAAAGCTACTTCGTGCTCAGACAGAAAGAGAAATTCTGCAGTCACTTGACCACCCCTTTCTCCCAACTTTGTATACCCATTTTGAGACAGAGAAATTCTCATGCTTGGTAATGGAATTCTGCCCAGGTGGAGACCTCCATACACTTAGGCAGAAGCAGCCAGGGAAGCATTTTCCTGAGCAGGCAGTAAAGTATGTTTAAGTTAAAACTTAATTTTGGTTCATTCATGCTGCTTATAATACATATTGTATTTCTCCTTTTGGTTTCCCGTCATTGCTCATATAACTTTTAGTTGCCCCGTCCTTGATTTACATTGGTTCTAATTTAATTCTCTGCCACAGGAGAGGAATTGATTCTACTTTTTTTTTTTCTGTTTTTCACACATTGCTTTCTCTATTTGCATGAACTATGCAATCTGCTGAGACTTAAAAGATTTATAACTCAAAATAGAATATCTAAACCAAAAATGTAAGTTACAATATACCCTGGATATCCTATTTGAAAAAAGCTATGTTTTTTATTTTGGAACATGGGTGCAGCAATTTTTTTTAATGTTCATATATCACTTGGTGGTAGCCTTCAATTTATAGATGATTCAGAACAACTTGCTTATCTGGCTTTCAAAAATAAATGAAAAGTTTTTCAACCCATAAGAAGTGATAAAGCTTATATTTTATTATGGTATCCGATTGAGAAAAGAAGCTTGTCATGGATTCATGGATAATGTGTTACTGTGTGAGAACTGAACCCGATTTCAGATACAATGCTTTAGTGGCTTTTTATAGTCTACAAGGAAGGAAACTAGGTTTGAGTCTTTCTAGGATGTTGCAATTACAATCACAAATTTTTTTGTTCTTTTTCTATTTTCAAAATTTTCCTTGGGTAATTCCTTGATGATTCTTGTTCTTAATATGTAAAGGACATTTGACTTTTAAGCCTTGGATCCTCATGTGCCATGCATCCATGAAGAGCATAGGTGGAGGTCATGATGAGTTTCTTTTACCTGTTGGTTTGCATGTTTTACTTTTCATCTGTTTATCATGACTCTGGTTGCTTTATTTTAGTCCTATATGAACTCAAATAATGTATTCCAGGCAATGTCAGATATCAAATTGTTTTTTGAGGTTGATGTCCGTCCACCTTCGTTTCTTCTGCATGTCCAAACAAATACATAACTGCAACAGGGTAAAAGAGAATCTTTGAAAGCTGGAATGCGGAAAGTGGACATCTTAATTGTCATTAATATTGAAACAACTCTAGAGCAGCTGTTTGTTTCCTGTACTGGGATAATTTAATCAGTGCAGATGACTTTTGATCATGCTCAGATTCCTTAACCTCTTTGATTTCTGATATAATCTGTCAGTTGGAGATGAGATGTCTGATACTCCTTAAGCCTAGTCATGATTTCTTTTCTTGTATTTCATTTTTGGGGATTTTACCTAATTTGTCCATGATGTTAATTTGATTTGATGGTAGCATCTGCTAATTTCCTCATAACTTGCAGATTTTATGTGGCAGAGGTCCTACTGGCTTTGGAGTACCTCCACATGCTTGGTATTGTCTACCGTGACCTTAAGCCAGAAAATGTCCTTGTTAGGGATGATGGACATATTATGCTCTCTGACTTTGACCTTTCCCTCCGTTGTGCTGTTAGTCCAACCCTGGTTAAAACCTCAACCACGGATTCTGAGCCTTTAAGAAAAAATCCTGTTTATTGTGTCCAGCCTGCATGTATTGAGCCGCCTTCCTGCATCCAGCCTTCTTGTGTTGCTCCTACTACATGCTTTTCACCCCGGCTCTTTTCTAGCAAATCAAAGAAGGACCGGAAGCCTAAAACTGAAATTGGCAACCAAGTGAGTCCGTTACCTGAGCTCATTGCAGAGCCTACTGATGCTCGGTCTATGTCATTTGTTGGAACCCATGAGTACTTGGCACCTGAGATCATTAAGGGTGAAGGCCACGGGAGTGCGGTTGATTGGTGGACTTTTGGAATCTTTCTATATGAGCTGTTGTTTGGTAAAACTCCTTTTAAGGGATCAGGGAACCGAGCAACGTTGTTTAATGTTGTAGGTCAGCCCTTGCGATTTCCAGAAGCGCCTGTTGTCAGTTTTGCAGCAAAGGATCTTATAAGGGGGTTGCTTGTAAAGGAACCTCAGCACAGATTGGCTTATAAACGAGGGGCTACTGAGATTAAGCAACATCCCTTTTTTGAAGGTGTGAATTGGGCATTGATCCGTTGTGCTACCCCACCTGAGATCCCCAAGCCTGTAGAGTTTGAGAAGGTACCTTCCCCAGCCTCATCAGCTGGTGAAAAGGCTGTTAACCCTATGTCAATAGCTAATCAGAAAGGTTCTGATAATTATCTGGAGTTTGATTTCTTCTAGAGATAGACAATATTGATTGCAAATGGTTTCTATTAGAGGGGAGGAACTGTTTTTCAAATGTTTCAGGAACAGATGATGAGGAATTGTATGTTTGTTTTTGTTGGCTATTTGCAGTTTCAAATTTGTATGGCATAATTAATTAATGCATGGCTTCTCTGTCATCTCAAAGGCATTAAAGAACTTTTCTCCACTGACTGTCACTGACAATGCATTAGGAATTTGAACCTGCTAATGATGGTGAATGGTGATGATGGTCTTAAGGACCCAGTGGTAAGTATGAAATTGTGGAAACTGAAGCACATGGGCATCGGGTTAAATGCAGTGCTCTGTAGACCTGAAAATCAACATGTTTGAATATTTTTATTTTCTTTGAGAACATGAGTGCTATGTCATGATAAAAAAGACAAATTTTTCTGCTTAGAAACTCACCATTACCTACAGTCTTTCTCTCATAACATCAGCGACGAGTAATAGTTGCACATTTTGGAGGGCTACGTAATTTTGTATCCTCTCTTCAAAAAAGGGTAAGTTCCTTCAAGAGATTAGATTAGTGTAATGCAAGGAGGCAGTAAACGGCTCATCCCAAAAAGAAAATAGTTCATGCCAATTAGGCCAATTTTCTTTTCTTTTGATGAAAATAGATTAATGATAAATTGACAGTCAGTTGTTTATGAATAATATCACATATGTGGGTGGCATATTAAGTTAGAGAAATATTTTATTAGTTTAATTTTGATGCATTATCAGTGTAAATATGTTTTACATTATCTTTCAATGATGTATTATTACATCATTTAATGAATTTGACATTTTATATAAGTTTTAATTTATTAAATGATATATGATAACATATTAAATGATGGTGTAAATTTTTTTTTATTCTAAGAGTGCATTCAAATCAAATTCCTATTTTATTATGAGAGATTAGGGATATAAATTGGTTTAGATAACTCAACCAATCCGAACTGGACCAATTAAATTGGTTCGGTTTGGTTCGAGTAAAATTCAAACCAAATAAAGTTTAATTGATTTGGTTCTTAAATTTAAAATTTTAAATCTAAAAATCGAATCAAATCATATATATATATATATATATATATATATATATATATATATATATATATATATTCTTATTGATTTTGATCTTTTTAATACGCACATATTGACTTCAATAACTTGATATCATTGAATGTGAGACGTGAACTTGATTTATATGTACTAGATGAAGTACTGAACTTCTTACTTCAAGACTCTCCATCTGCAGAAGTCACAATTACTGAGGTAATATATTAATGTTTAATCATTGGTACTAAGTCATATAATTAATTTGGTTATAACTTTTTTTTTGTTCTCTCTTTATAATTCTCTATCTAATTTTATTCATTTCTAATCGGCCGACCCCAATCTACATGTGTCGATGCAATTCACCAATTTCTTTTTCTTTGTTATGGTAAATGTTGTTCTTTTGGAGCTCATTGAGTAATTATTTGGTGTATATTCTAGCTCACAGTGAGGTTTCTTTTGTTGTTGGCAAAGTCGAGAAGCTTGAAGTCTTGGTGTTGTGGCTTCTTAGGCTTACGTTGGATGTATAATAGGATAGAGCGAGTTATATTGTCTATTAACATTTGGTAGGATAAAACAATAGGAAACGACATGATAGGTGAGTGATTATTCATAGGGTGGATAAGTCAATGTGGTATTGAGAGTGGTTTTGGAGGATCATAATGTTTCTATTGTTAAATCCTTAGACATTAGTTATTGAAATGAAGATGAAGGACCATAACGTTTTTATTTGTGTTTATTGCACGATGTAAATGAAATTCAAAGATAAATTGGATTCGATGAATGATATTTGATGAATCATTTTTTTATGTTTGAATTGAGTTTAGATTGAGTTTTGATTGACTTTGGATGTTGTTTATTGTTATGTTGTGTACTTGTGTTTCTTTTAATTATATTTAGATTAAATTTGAGTGTTATGTATTTGTCTTTGTAATAATATCCATTATTTACATTATATTTTAATTATGTTTATTTGTTTAGACTTTGTTTATTTGTTGTACTTTATAGTGTGCTTATTGAAATAAATAAGTTTGATTATATTTCTAGAAAAAAAATTATAAGTTTATTATGTTTTTTTTTTGCTATGAAAAGTCAATTATTTAATTAATTTTTGTGTAAAAAAATGATCAACCCGATCACCCGAACCAAACCAATCTATAGATGTTCGGTTCAATTTGGTTTAGATTTGACTATAAAAATATATGAAAAACGAATTGAACCAATTGATTTTGATTAGTTCGAATTTAATTTTCTCTCAAAATTCAAATCAAACTATCCACTTACACCAATCTAAGATATGAGAAGAGTAAATATTGACCATTTAATGTTATATAAATAGTAAAACATAAAAATTACTCAAATGTTATGTGGCTTTATAAACTATTAATATTTTAATAAGAAATAAAATTTTAATTTAATCTTCTTCATTAAAAATTTAATTTAATAACACTTAGACAAGTGGATGCTTTTGTTTTTGTCTAAATATTTAAAATTTATATTTTTTTTGACTGGATTTAAAATTTAATCTTAATAATAAGATTTATATTATAATTATTTTAAAGAACAAATGAGATTGATACAAGTTACAAAATAACATTATTATTTTTTTGGTAAACTAACTTATTATTTTTTAGTTTTTATTATTTATTTTATTATCTATATAAGGACCTGATGATAAGTTAAAATATCTCTCTTTTTATCAATAAAATTTTAGCTTTATATTAAATTTAATTTCCAATAGATGAATATAGTGTATTGAGTAATAAATGCTATGGGGAAAAAAAAGCAAACTAATGTTGATGATTTAAATTCCAATTTAAGAGCTCAATTTCCTTAAAAGGTTAAACTGTTGTATTGGTTGCCATCAAGCCGCATCAATCCATGCCTTTACTTTTCAGAAAAGATGTTTCAAGTTACTTCAGACTATTGTTATTCAGTTTTAACCGTGAACAGGGACAATAGGTATAAAGAATACAATTTCTTAGTCAATTTCAATCTAATATCTTGTTACAAAAATTCTAAATCATACTAATTTAATTTCGTATAACCACGTACTAATCTATAAAAGTAACGCAATTGTGTTGCGTTTTGTCAATCATTCTTTTCATGTATGTTTCTCTCTTCTTTTGTGATTGGCTAGATTGTGAATTATTTCATGTGTGACTTCATTTGAAACAATTAGCACGGTATAGCATTTCTTATTTTGTTAATCACATTTTGTACTCCCCAATTTAAACAATCAACCAACTATAACATAATAAAAACAAATAATGTATCATAATCAATTAACTAAAATATATTGAAGAATATATATATATATATATCAACAACACTTGTTTTTTTTAACTAAGATTTTAAGTTAATTCAAGTAATTTAACACTTGTTTCTTTTAACTAAGATTTTAAGTTTAAGTCTTGTTAATGAAAAAAATTAATGATTTGATTTTTAAAATGGGTGAGATTTTTTACATTTTGTATTTTACCCTTAAATTACCTCTAACCACCTTCATAAGGGTTAAAATTAAAATCAAAATTTAATATGAACTTTCGAATATAATTTGATTTATTCAATTCAAACACAACACAAAATTTGATATATATATATATATGTGTGTGTGTCCAAACACACTTGTGTGTGTGTGTGTGTGTGTGAAACACTTAACAAAATGACATTTTAACTATATATATCTTCACTTTTTATGACTTTGCAACATAGTTGTATAACTGGGTGAGTTTTACTGAATCTCACTCAACTTCGAATTAGTCAAAATTTAGTTGATTCAATATATATATATATAAAGCCGAGAGAAACAAACAAAATGATCAATAATCTCTTTTTATGACTTTGCAACATAGAGTTAAGTAGTTGAATCGAAAAATCTGAATAAATAATAAATATTATTTGAAAAATACTATATAAATAAATACTTTATATACAAAAATACTATATAAAAAATACTATAAAAAATACATCATATGAAAAAAATACTAATAATGTAACTAAAGTGGCAATGATAATTATCTAATTTCAATTTGTCTAAACTAAGCTAATATAAAACTGATACATTATTTGCACCCCAAAAAAATATTAAGGGCAAATTTGTGATTAGGAATGAGATTAGCTAATCATCAATGCACGTTTCTCTTTGGCTGATTTCAGATGAGTTTATCAGAAATTATGCTTTTTTTCTTTTTGTATTATAATATCAGAAATTATGCTTAAATTAGTATATAATAAACCCTTACGAGCATAACTAAATTATCAGCTAAAATCCATGGGAAGTCTTAGGCAATAGGATACTTAAGTACCTGTTCTATTTTGGCAAGAGTATCTCCTTCTGGCGTGCAACGTTCACAAAGTAGCCATGTTGTGTTCTGATATTCACTCTTTTAGCTGCAGCCCACAGTCTAAAGAAAAAAGTTCACATCTTTCACAATTCGTGGACCTTAGCTTGCAGTTCTTATATTAACAATAAGGACTACCTTAAGTTAAAAAAATTAGCAGCCCAACCAAATTACAAACCCGTGATGTTGTATATATGAAAAGCTTCTTCCTTCTGGTTTCTAACACTTCATTTTCATCTACACTGTTGAACTTTCAAAATGTAAAATCTTTAACTAATACTCATTGAGCGAGCTATCCCCCTCTGCTGCAATTCACAGTCAACACAGTGGTTACTTAAACTTGGGCTTAAAAGTTAAAACAAATGCATGAAACCGAATCTTTATGCTGATCTTCTTTCTGGGACATGGAAGTATCATTAGCAATGGCACGAGGAGAGGACGACCCTTTTATCTGTTCACTTACTTCCTTCCCTTCACATACAATGCTCACCTTGCAACTTTCTAGTGCATTCTGAAGTACCTGATCAGCTATGCCATTCCCTTTCCTTGATCTTAATTTTCTGTGCATCCAAAATGTAAGTGGTTCAAATATGAAAAAAGCTTATATAGGCCTAAACTGAAGTTCTGCTAGGAAACATTACAAGGACATTGTACCTTAATTGGGATTTGTGGGCTCCCAGTACTAGTTTTCTTATTTGAAGAATGGGAATCAGGTCAATGATAGCCTTAGCAACCAGGTCACTCTCAATCAGGATGGTGTCCACCTTAACCTGTTTGGTACTTTTGTTACTTGATCTCTTGGTTTTGGGTGAAATTGGATATTCTTGTTTAAGCACTATCTACCATAGTCACTTCATTCGATACTAAACATGTATAAGGTTGCATAACCTATTTAAAAATGTACCAACATCAAAAGAATACTTTTATATATGTCAACTACTAAATAGTAGGGATGATAGAATTACCGGTATTCACGGGGATCCGTGGAGATTATCCGCGACTGAACGGGAGATGAGTACTCGTTTAATAAATGGGGAGCGTAGGTGGGGATTATAAGCATTCGTCCATGATCTTCGCAAAACTCATTTAGTATATATATTTTATTTAATATATATCATATATTATAATTCTTTTTTTATAACTTTGATATGAGATGAAAATACGTATATTTTATTATTTTAAAATAATTTTTTTATTAAATAAACCCATAATGATAAAATTTGTTAAAAAAATATATATTATTTATATAATAGTTATTTATGTAAACTAATTATTACAAAATATAATTGAATTTAATTTGTTATTTATAATATTTTTTTTAATTTTGTAAGAATCTTATATTATTAAATAAAATTGTAATATGTAGTGTTAAAGTTTATTTTATTTATGTTTGTTTTATAATTTTTAAGATTTTATTTTAAAATATCAAATACCTACAGATACTCGCGAATATGTCGTCTACCTTTAAAAATTATAAATGAATACCTACAAAAGAGACAGAGGCGGAGGCAAGAGAAGCACTGCCGACCCCGCCCCCGCCCTGCCCCATTGCCATTGCCATCCCTACTAAATAGAGTGTCTAAGAGAAGAGATCACGTGTTAGGAAGTGCCTACTTAATAATTTCTCAAAATTGTAATCATAGAATCAGTACCTTGGAAGCAGAGCATGATTGGAGAAACTTCTGAAGGAGCTCTCTCCTCTTGCCTCTTTCTTGGGCCATATAGGTCTCCACCTGCTCAGAACTCACTTGGTTCTTTGGAATCATTCCCATTCCCACTGTCACCATCACAGAAACAGAGTGGCAAGAGACACATTCACACACGCACAGATGCATATGGTATGGAGAGAATGGTTAATTAGAAATTGCATTTGAATATCAACTTGAGGAAATTAGCATTTGCATTTAGAACAGAAAAATACTGATTTGAAGATTTCTACATCTGGGTTTTGACTTTTTGTCCTTGAAATTCACATTCTGCTACTTTAATCATTGTACTAGGTTTGGCCCGATCTTTGTCCAAGTTGAGAGGCATTCATTTGTTGACTCTTGAATCATTTTTAAGCCCTTTGATCCACGGGCTAAAGTAAAGAAAGCCAAATGCTCAAGAAACAAAAAAGAAGTAAACTTGATAATAGAACCAAAATTTTTTTTTTCCAAATTTTTTTTATCAAACTTTCAACCATTTTCTATATCCCATGACACTTAGATTAGAGGCAACAAGGATCATATTTTTCTGGTCTTAAATTAACTTGGTGGTTAAGATCTCAACCTCACAGTCACAGGTAGGCCCAGGGTGTGAACAACTTGCACCCATCTACCATAGAGATAGAGTAATTAAGCAAGAAAATAAAAAAAAAGTGATGTAATAAAAAAAATAAAAAACAATAAAACAAAAGAATGATGAGAAAATTGGAACATAACTTACATGGATTTGGAATGAGCTTGATCTCTGGGAATACATGTATGAGATACACTATGGTAGATGGAGTAGCCAAGTTCTTCAGTGTCCATGACAGGGCTTCCATGCTTGTCTCGCTCTTCCCCACTGCTACATAAACACTATCTTCCCCCTCGTTCTCTTCACTAATGGTTGCCATAGGACCATCATGGTGGTGGGTCTGGTCCAGGTACAACTGTGACGAGTTCTCTTCCTCTATCTCACTCACGCTGGTGCTGCCATAGCCGTAGTTGAACATTTGGTTGTTGTCCATGGACACGCCTTCATCTGAATGGTACAAGCACTGCAAGGTCTCAGTTAACGTTGCAGACATATATTATATCAGTGAATAATTGTATTTTTCGGTTTTAATGAAAAGTGAACAGAGGAACTTATTAAAGTGAGGTAGGTGTTGAAGATGTGTAATGGAAAGAGAAACTGTGTTCATTATTATTATTATTATTATTATTATTATTATTATAGCTAAGAATGGGAGAGAGAGGCTGAGACTGAGGGATTATCTACGCATTTGTGTTGAATTTAAAGTTGCGTACTTGTATTGTAGCTTTGGCCTCAAGGGACTAATTTGAGGATGGGAAAAGCCATGTGAATTGAGGAATGAAGATTAGGAAATTCAGAGGTTGAATATGAACTTTGACTTTTATTTTTGTCTTGAGGGGAAAAGGATCGAAATGTGTTATAAAATATAAGATATTTTAGATGTTCAAGTTACGGGCCTGTACCTGCATTTTTTAAAAACCTAAAACATATATTATAATATGATGTCAAATCAATTACAGTATTTTATTAAAAAAGTTGTTTGAAAATAATCTTTTTAAAATATTATAATTATAATAAAATAGTATTAAGTATTTTTTAATTTTATTATTCTAAAATATTTAGTCAAATAACCAAATTTTGTTTTTATGTGAGAATAATTATTTTTTTAAGTTGTAAATTTGTGACTTTTTTGAATGGTGATTATTTGGAAGTAATTTTTTTAAAAAAAAAAAACACTAACAGAACATAATCTCCCTCACATTTTTTTTTCAGTATAATAAAACAAAACGAAACTACAATCGGGGTAGAAGAGCTTGACGAGCAAAGAAATGGTGCTTATCTTGATTATTGAACAATGATTACTATTTACATGTAGAATAAGAAAATCTTTAAAATTAGTGTCATATTTTATAAGAATTTGTTTTAGATTAATGAATAAAAAATATTAAATAAAAAATGTTTAATACATTATAAATTCAAAAAGCATTTTTAAACTTTTTTAATTTTTCAAGTAATTAAAGGTATTTAATATAAGATAGTGAATACTAGTTTGCAATTTATAAGGGTCTCTTAGTAAGCCCCTATTTTATAATTAGTTCTTTTTTTCTCTTTCATTAATATATTTTTGTAGATGTTTATATCGATTTTCCTAACTATTTAAATTTTAAATTTTAATAAGGAAGCAAATGTACGAAATTACAAAGTCACAATGGTGATTGGTGATTAATTTAAGAAGGTTTTTATGATATGTATAGTTTGTGGTATTCATATTTAATTGAAGTATTATTAACTTTGAAATCTTCAATCAAATTCAAGACATGATAGCATGAATTAGTCATCGCAAACTTATGTAACATACAACAATATATGGAACGTAAATAGGAATAAAAACATGTGAGGTTAAGTTATATTTTGTCTTAAATAAATTTAATTTGTATTTTAATTATAAAGTCTAAATTTGACCTGTAAATTTAAACTAAATCAATTTTTAAGACTTAATTTGATTTTTTTAAAAGTCTAGTATGACCTGAAAGTATATTTAAAGATTACTTTATAATA
The DNA here is from genome assembly GCA_029884605.1 of Ormosia emarginata. Lineage (NCBI taxonomy): Eukaryota > Viridiplantae > Streptophyta > Magnoliopsida > Fabales > Fabaceae > Ormosia > Ormosia emarginata. Next base: position 1,772,027 of record JAQQTP010000054.1, read on the forward strand.
AAATCTTTAAATAAATTAACTGACCTATTTTTATATAGGTCAACATACTTTTACATAAGTTAATAGACTTACCCTTAAATAGGCAAATAGACTTTTATATATAATAAGTCTATGCCTTAAAATAAGTCAACGGGCCTAGGCCAACAAGTATATAATTTTTAAAATATTATATTAAAAATCTAATATTCTAATTCAATAACATAACTCTAACAAAGTAATATATACTTTTGTTATAACTTAATACTCACCCCTTATTTTTATAAATGCTCACCACTTTTTTGCTATAGTATTCAGTCGATGTGAGACTTGAAGATATACCACATTCTCACCAAGCTTCACCATGAAACCCTCATAGCTCACCATTTTCACCATCATCTTCCCCCCAAAATAATACAGTAACCTCATTAACACTTTGTCAACGTGAATTATATTTCAAATAATAACTTCAATATATTAATAATTTAAAAAGTATATATTTTAATATGATCAACACTCTTTGGTTGCCACATCATAACCACCGTAAACTTTCGCCTAGCACCATGACCACGACCAATCCTATGCCAACCTCTACCCAACCTCTACCCAACTTCATATTCATTTTCAGTATACTTTTATTGATACTTGAGGCTACTGTGTTACTCTAGTTTTGATGTATGAAGACATCTTTTTCAAACCCAATGAGCACAAGTTAGACAGTACACATACTTAACAAGAGGAATGCCACACATATCAATCTTCATGTTTTGCAATTATATGTTTTTAATAATTTTACAATTTTGAATATTTTCAAGTTTCACATTGACCAAAAACTAGAGCAAGAAAGTAATAAACATATATAAAAGTAGGAGGTGAATGTTAAGTTATAACATAATTTAATATGATATTTTCATTCTAATTTACTAACTTAGGTTTTAGTTACTAAATTTTATTAAATTTAATTAAATTAAAAAATATATTAATATATTATAATAAATTAATAATTATAATTATTATAATAATATATATTATATTATATATAATTAACAAGTCGGTAAAATGATTATCAAGTCTAAAAGATCTATTAGATAGTCTGAGACTTAGTCTTTTTAATTAAATAGACTTTTAAAAAAGTTTTAACCTAATTTATTTAATAAATAAGTCAAGTCAAATTCAAACAAGTCAAACTATAAGTTCCTGATGGACAATTTAACATGTTTCCACCTCTAAACGTAAATCACAACTTTCACTTATTGATATAATTATTTGAGGCCATGATCTAAGTTTCGTTTGGTAAGTAAACATGACAGAAGCCTGCCGGAAAGGAAAATTAAAAACTATAATGAGAACAAATGAGACATGAACAACCTAGTTACATCATCACCTAGCCGTTGCATAAGGAGACACAACCTCGTAGAAACCAGGATTAAGGTTAAAGCTATGATTGGGAAGTTACTCTACACACTAAATATAAAAAAACAAACAAACACGCCGATTATAAGTGTGTAACTCCCATAACAAACCTATCAGTCCATCAACAACAACCATTATGATAATATTAATCGTGAATGTATCTTTTTATTTGTTTTTTCATATCATAATGTCATGTAAAAAAATAAATATAAAAATTATAAAATAAATTTAACATATTTTAATTAAATTATAATAATAAATTTTTTTATATTTATCTCTCTTTTTATATGCATGACTTCATTATATAAAAATATATATAAAAAAATCCATTCTCATATCAAACCCGTCTATAATTGTGTAACTAACTCCAATAATTACAGCAACATTTTTTTTATGGTATTAATTAATGCAACATTGCGTCAACCAGGATACTTAAGACAAAAGTAAGATATTTTTTCGCTTGAATATAAAATCCATTGGTAATAGTCAACAATTGAGCGAGACTGCGGCCACTCGTCACTCACCAACTTATCAAAAGTCTATCAACAGAAGTGTTCCAATCAAATCGAGGGCTCTCTCTCTCCTTTTGACCAAAAGATATATTCCATCCGATTTATTTTAAATGTTATTTTGTTAAAAAAAATTAATTTATTATAAGTGATATTTTAATTTATTAATAAAATATTAATTATATTTTTATTTTTATCTTTATATTTAAAAATCTCAATTATTCATAAAAATTAGATAAACATAATAAAATAAAGTAATTAATTAAAATTAAATATGAATAGCATAATAAAAAATATTTACAATTAAGAATTGATTTAATATTTCTTAATTTTTATAATTTGTACCAAAATAACACATAAAATAAACTAGAAGGAATAAAACATTATATCATTCTCTCCAACCACGATAAGTAATTAAGAAAATTCATTGAAGTGAAAATAGAATTATTCTTTTTCTAAATACAAATCTATTTCTACACACTTTCTAATACACCCACACACACAGCATTTAAAAGATATCCAGGGATAAAAGGCCGTTTAGGACAATCTAATATAGATAGGACAAAGGTCGTCCTATTTGTTTCTGTAAAATGTGATTTTTTTATAGATAATATTTATATATGTCAAATTATCTATAATATTGTCTATGAGCCATATTTAAAGTTGTACAAAACAATTGTTTGATTTTGAGATCAGATTTTAGTTAGATCATTTTATTTTGGGCACTTTAGTTAGTTAGATTATTTTATTTTTACTTTAGCCTATTGTATTTTTCTTCTTACAATAGAATATAGATTCATTTTAAAAAATTATTTATATTCTCTTCCTTAATAAAAGTAGTAATATAAATTAAAGTGAAAGTAATGTTATAAAATAAATAATTTTTTACAAAATTATTTTATATTATTAAATCTATTTCTAAATTTATACTGCATAATATTAAAAATTTCGTTACATAAATTCACATAAGTTTAATACTTTTTTTAAAAAATTTTGTCTCTTTAAATATTAATTTTCATGTATATATCATTATCCCATGTTACATTAACAGGTTTTGAATTTGACTCCGTACATATCTTGATAACATTTAAAATTGAATGAATGTCATTACTCGTTACAGTATTAAATTATCATCATTTTTCTTTTAAAGTTGGCTTTGGAAGTTTAAAACGTAAATGAACAAAGAATGGAAATAAAGTAATATGAAATTATAAATTTTAAAACAAAAACAAAAGGAATGGAAAAATAGAAATAGCTTTCCAATCATGAATCAAGGTAACAATAGTTTTCCATTTTATAATTTAATGTGTAAAAGGAATGTTAATTAATTTTGTGATTATTTTGCTAAACTAAGCATATATTAATCCTAATTTAATTATATCTTTTTCAAAATGAGTAATGCTTTATTATACGAGAATGGTTTGCATGAAATTTCACGAATTACGTAGCACTTCATTTTTCCTTGCTCAAACATACTAGGAGTCTTTAGTATTCAAATTCCATCCAAGCCAATAATTTGCTACATTTCTTTTTATTATCTTTTTTCCTTTCACCATGTTTTGGCGGTTCATTTTTTTTTTCTCAAATCAAGATATTTACGCAACCAAGAAAATCACATAAAAACCAAGCCATTGAATATCTGACAACGTATGAAATTAATTTATTATAAAGAAAATAATGATTTAGGTGTATAAATAATACTCTTTAATCACTTATTTAAATATGTAAATAAGTTGAGTCAAGTTGAACAGTTGAATGTAAGGCTTGACTTGTAAAAACAATATGTTGCTCGAGTTTGGTTAATTTATTTAAATGAGCTAAACTTAAAGCTTATGCTCGATTTGTTTAAAAATATATAAGTTTGGACTCAACATATTTATAGGTCGTTTATGATTTAATTATTTTTTTTTTCAAATCTATTCTTAAAGTATTCTTTTTAAATTTATTAAACAAATAATTAGTAAACATTTTTATAGTAAAAGATGAATTAAAAAAATAAAGATTTTTTTTCATAATTTATTACTTAAAATGATAAAAAAATTCATAGTCTTTCATTATTTTAAAAAAAGTCAAAATAAGCTTTAACATTTAAAAATATTTAACATATTTCTACAATGAAATAGTCTTATTCCTTTGTGTAGAGGGATAGAGACCGTTGATAATTGTATATGCTTATTGTTAATCTTTTATAAATACTTATTAAGATAAATAACTTTAATAATCTTACAATTTTTATTTTTACATCTGTGGAACGAGTCCGATAATATGAGTAATTATTCTAAAAGGTGAAATGAGTTAATTTTGACAATTGAATCTTATATAAATGATCAAAATTATAATATAAATATATATAACTTTTTTAAGTGGTCACATAATGTTTAAGTAACTTTTAATCTTAACTATTCATATATGGTTACATAGTTAAGATTTACTCATTTCACTCTCTCACAATAAAAATTAATCTCACTAAATATATATATATATATATATATATATATATAAAATCAAATTATTCACGAGCTTTTAATGTCGAGCTCATAAAGTAAAATCAAATTATTCATGAACTTTAATGTCAAGCTCATAAAATTTGTGTTTGACTCATTTATATAATCGAGTTTAAATTAAAGTTTAGATTTATTTGTTTAGTTAAACAAATGAGTTTGATCGAGTATTTAACAAGTCAAGTTCGAATAGTTCATGAATAATTCAACTCATTTATATCTCTACATTTATTGATCTACTTTAAATTTTTAAGTTATTCTAAGATTAATCAATTTTAGAAGAAAGCCCTATATCTCTTCAAGTTTATTGAGAAAATTATGTTTAAGGACTTATAAATACTTCTTCTTTAGGATATCTCTTAAAAAATGGAAAGGTGTCAAATAATCACCTTGGTTAATGAGATCAAGAATAGATCGTAAATTATATATTCCCTCCATTTTAAAACATCTATGTTTTATAAAAGTTATTTTATTTTATTTTATTTTAACTGTTATTTTAAAGAATCAATATTTTTTTGAACTTTATTCTTACTTCTTAATATCTTTAATAAAGAAAATGCGAAAGCATAAATAATGCAATAATATATTGAGTACTTTAATAAAGAGAAATTTAATTAAATATAATTATATATATTTTCTTACATTTTAAATTATTTAATAACTTTTTAAATCTTTATACATAACCTTAAACAGTAAATGTTTTAAAGCTTATGCTTGAAACGGAAATGAGTTGTCAGTAGTTTTGTTAAATCACTGCATGGAATCTGGATAATGAAAAATAAGTTCTTATATAACAAAATATTAATGAAAGTATATCTTAGCAACTTTCAACCCTTGGATGGAGAATTGCACGCTTTGTAGTTTTAAAAGAAACTGCAGAAGATCCAAATCCATCTAAAGCACCAAACTATAGGTCCATTAGGCGTCATGTCTACATTATTACAAAGAGCTGAATTTTCATGAGGCAGGTTGTTGCAGTAAAGAGTGACTGATTTTACACAATCCCCACCCTTGTCTTCATCGTGGATTTTACAGCAATAACGAAGTTGCTGGCAAATTCAGCCACTTGCCCTAAGCGATGGACCTATAAATTTTAGACATTAAAGACAAAAAGTAATATTATCAATATAAAAGTATAAAAAATTTTTTTAATAATTATATTTATATATAAAAAATATATTAATATAAAATTATAAAAGATGAATTTATAATTATTTTTTTACGTTTTTATATTTTAAAAATGTTGAATAATTCATTATCAATATTATTTAACATTTCATTCTCTATATATATAATTAAACAATTATTCAATCATTCATTTCTTCATACAATTATATACTCGATTCTTGACAATATTCATTGAGTGAAGAACTAATAATTAAATAAAAAAAAAAAAAAAAAACTTAAGAAATTTAAGAAATACCATTAAAATATAACAATGAAAAGAAGGTGAGAGAAAATTTTAGTGTTCTCAATATTTTGACAGACTTTAATATTTTATTAATTTCAAATCATATAAAAATAATAGAGTGTTTTAAAAAATAATATTAAAAAAATAAATTTTATTTTCTATAATTATAAATTTACTAATTTATTTATATAAAAATAAAAATTACATATACAAAAAGATAAAAAAAAAAATAAATATATATAAAATTAAAAAAAATATATAAGTTGAGGAGAGCATGAGCTTCACTCTTCTCTATTTAGGTCTGTCCTGTCCCTGCTTACACTTATCATTAACCTTCTTATCTTCAACTTGTACGCAATTAATTGCTTGTAAGTGCAACAGAATCTGGTTGTCTCTTGTCACAAAATAAGTGGATATTTGGAAAAATTATTGTCTAAATTAACCTTGTATACATATGATGTATGATTAAATTAACCAATAGTTGATACATCATTATTTTATATTAAATAATTATATAAATTCTTGTATTATTTAATTATTTTACATTTAAAATTATAAAGTATTAGTTATTGATTGATTTAGTGGATAACTTGTATTGACATATTTCTCGGATATTTGGATGTTCACGCTTCACAACACGACCATTCAAACTTATTTTTTCAATCATAAGCATGGGCTGGCTATTTAAGTCGTCCTTTGCTTAATCTTCTTCCGCTGGTTTCCTTTCTCTGGGTCTAGGTTGGCACAGTTTAAATTGAATCTAAAACGAACTGGATTTTCAATGAAGCTAAAATCCATTATGATTAAGTTTTATGTAGTGTTAACCGAGTTGCATAGCTTAAAACACACAACATGTCGGTGATCCTCAAAAAATTATGAAACGTATGTAATAATATACAATGTATTGTTTCCCTAACATGGCTGTTGACCTGTTGTGCTTTCTTTGCTGCTTCCTAGCTATTTCCCAGTGGTTGGCACCAAAAATAGGTCCAAATCCGTTCTGTTATTTGAGCTCCTTTTTTGGACTGAGTCATGGTCCAACATGGTGGACATTTTCTTTTTGGGTTAACCAACATGGTGGACATTCATATCCATATTCATATATAATATATACGGCAATGAACAAGGTCTTATCATAAAGTATTAAAGTACAGACGCACGTATTGGACTTGGGGAAACCCCTATATGTCATCGATGATTGACCATAACCATCCAAAGTAAGCGCGAAATGTTGGAAACTGTGGGAAGAAGACACCTTAAAAGCCATAAAGCACGCGCATACACACAAGTTTCCAACATATAGAGCAACAGCACAAAGGAGGTTTTCGTAAAAGTAAACGCTGCATTACATGGTCTAGAGTTATCTCGATATATATGTGCTTTTAATTACCTTTTTTTAAAGGCCATGAGTACTGTAACCTTTTCTCTTTCATTTATTTATTTTTGTTAATTTGATAATAAAGTGCATGATTTCTAATCACTTAATTGGGCAGAGAATGATCGTGCAGTGCAATCACTTCTTGTGAATAAATATTTGTTTAGAGTTTGTTTATTCATATCTAAATTAGATTAATCAATATTTAAATAATTGTATAAATTCTTGCATTATATAATTATTTTATATTAAATGTAATAATGTATTAATTATTAATTAATTTATATAATTTTTATAAATAAAATCTATATAAAATATTTCTCTTTATTGTGTGTGTATGTCGATGTTGAAGGACGAGTGAGCACCTAATTCGCAATAAGATATATATGAAAGTACTTTAATTATACGCCAAAGCAGTCTCTTAACTTATATGCAATATTGTAAAAATTAAATTAAAGATTGAATCAACAAAATTTTTTGAATTATAATTTGATTATTTTAATTAATTAAATTTATAATTAAATTATGATTAAATCATAATTAAATTAAAAAATATTCAAACTAAATATATAACTAATTGATAATTTAACTAATTCTACCGATTGATTCGATTCGATTTGATTTTATAAACTTATATGGCTTCCTTTTCTTTTTGTCGCCTGAAGATGTTTGAAGTCTTTACTTTTTTTTCTTAATATATTCATCATCAATTAATATTTAAAAAAAAACACAGTAAAGTCTGTTAAAAGGGGTAGCCATTTGACTGCAAAAATGCTCCTTTCATAGTGGAAAACATGCAGAAGCCTCTTCCTTTGTTGATGCCCACGCGTCTTTGCCAAACTATTCGAATTGGGAGAAAGTAAGTACGAATACTTCATTCTTTTTTCTTTATTTTTTTCTATTTTTTTAGCTTATGCTCAGCAGAAAAAGACGGATAAATAAAAGAGAAAATAGAAATTAAGAGATACTAAAAAGGTTGAAAATATTTTGTCATATTAGTACTAGACAAAGGTAGAGCAGATTAGACCGGTTAGGATTTTTGTAACAAAAAGAAGGACCGAAAAATTGTATGAAACTAAAATATTAAGAGTATATTTTAATAATATAATTGCGAATCATTGTAATGAATTTAAGTAAGTTGATTTGTATTTGTTAACTCATTTAATTCATTTTTATTCTTTTAGTATTTACACGTAAAATGACTATTTCACCATAAAAATTAAAATTTGTGAATAAAAAAAAAACTCGATCAATAATAATTTTAGACTGGGTACAAATTACATGAACCTTCTCATTTGGTTACTTCCTTTTGATTGTTGTCTCTTCTCAGGTTTACATGCTATTTTTGCTGTAACCGAGACTTGGAAAGTAAGAATCATCTAAAGCTGTAAAAATAGGATGGTTCATGATAAGTATAAAATATATTACGAACAAAAGCATTTTATCATAAAATAATATAAGATTTAAGTCTCTGTTGATCTCACAAAAAATAAGTGATAATTATTAGATTCGTCAAACTCTTGATTATTTAGATAATTGTAAGAGTAAAGAGAAATTTAAAATAAAATCAAATAGTAAATAAAGAAGAAAGATGGATAATCAAACAATATAGATATATAGATATAAATCAATTAGAGAGAAACTAGGACGCAATGTTGACTTAAATCCAATTAATTAGATTTTCACTCTTTTATGATGTAGGGTAATTTTCTTGTCAATATTCTCTTAATTGCTATTGAATCTTAATGGTCATGGATGAAACAATATTCTATTCCTAAATTAAATCACTTATTTAGCCATTTAGTTGAATTAATTAGGAATGTATTAAACCTTAATTCAAGAGATGAACTAACATACCTGTCAATTCTATTAGTAGAAATAAATTGATATTTGGTTATTCACCAATTGAATATTAGGTTTAGCATATAGATCCACTCATTGAGTGTAGATGGTCACCGGTCAAATAATGAATTAACATATGTCAAAAGTGATCAAGTTATGACAAGAATACAAGTAATATGATAAACCCTAAAAAAAAATTATCTTAATCAAATTCGAGATCAAACCCAAATAATTAGGAAAACAAGATCTCCCATAACCCTAGCTATGAGTTTAGCTACTCATGTTCAATACAAACAAATTCATATCAAAATACAAACTAATGAAAAGAAAACTCAAAGAAAGGGAAAAACTATAGGGAAAGAGAAATCAAAACCCCTTTTATGGTGATTATGATTTTCAAACCTTCAAGAATTGAATCATCCCTTCAAAGTCGTCCTCCAAAGATTTATAGCAATTTTCTCTTCTAAATTATCTCTCAAAGTATGTCGTCTCTCTTTTTAAATTTCTGCTGAATGATCTGAACTAAAGAGAGTTCCCTTTTATAAAAAAAGCTAAAAAATTTTTATATCTGACTTGCACGATTTTTATCACCCTTCAGATGGCCGAATCTACTCTTGATTTCAATAGATAATTTGTAAGATTTTCTATTTTTTTTTAATAGACGGTGTCTCGATCTGATATCTATAACTTAATATATGACTTAATTAATGAGAAATATGGTCATGATAGTACGGGAATTCGAATCAAATCGCTTTGAAAATCTTTATCCAATCTTCAATATTAATTGAAGCTTAATTACATAAAGTTGTCAACATAAAATTTGTAGATCTCTTTCTTAGCTTTCAAACGTTACCAGAATCAGGTAAATCGCATATTTATAAAAAAAATTATCTCAAATTTACTGAGACAACTTTGATAGTGATACTTTTCTTAATTAATCTTTGACCAAATCTCTTGTTTCATATTTCTTTTTGTTGAATCCATATAAATTAGGAAACAAATATCCTACTCAAATTAAGAAATTCCTTGAGATTTTTTCATTAAACACAGAGATACTTGGTCATCAAGTAGAGATTATTTGCATTCCAATTAAGAATCTAACTTGATCATTTCTTAAATTCCTGTAAAACACAATAAAATATACATTTAATTTAGTGGCCTAGAATTCACTCAATATCATAAATAAATAATATAATTATTATCTCAAAATATTCAAATCCTTTTAATATTTATCTTTATAAATTTCTTATTTTTTCACAAAATATGATGATTTATCCAAAAAATTCAAATAATCCTAGGTGAAGAGATAATTATTTAAAAAATTTAAAAATAAAAATTTATTAAAAATCTTAATAAATAAACTTAAAAGATGAGTATATTTTATACTCATCAGTCCATCCAACAAAAAGTGTAGGTTGATTAAAAACATTTAAACTCAAATTTAATTTAGTATGATGTGGTTTGACATGAAATTAGGCTAGTCCGTTTTAAGTTAGATTAATCCGTTAATCTAAATATTAATTATTTTTTAATCTAATAATATACACTTAAAAAGAAATTATTATTTTTTTACTTGAAAAATTTAAATTTAAATAATAATTAAACTATTTATCAAATTAATTTATCATTGACACAATTAAATAACCCAAATTTATTACTTTTTACTAATTTAATTTTTTAAAATATTAAATTCATCATTTTCTTTAAAAGATAAAAAAATTATCAGATTAATAGACTAACTCACTAAATTATCACCCATAACAGGTTAAACTAAAAATGCTAATTCAAAATATATTTGACCAGACTTAATCTAGAAAAAAAATGGCCGACCCGACCTGCTCATTTTACCTGTTCTAGTCAATGAACACAATTAGTAGATTTTTTGACTTCATCATAACTACGTTTATATCTACACATGTAAATTTGACTCATATTTCATTTTACGAATTTATTGTGTGAAATATTAATGTTTTAAAAGTAAATTAATTATAATCAGATCAATAACTTTATAAAAGAATTAAACAAATAGACAACTAAAGAATAGTATTAGAGTTAATTTCATAATAAAAAGAACTGGATTAAAAGTTTAAAATTGGAAAATATAATTATCTATCTCTATATATTAAATTCAAGTAGACTTAATCTATTTATGCTATTCTTTTTAAAAAAATGATATATATCATTCTTAACTTTGTTTTTTTTTGTTTTAAATTAAACTCAAATTCCTTTTCGATTTTAAATATTTCTTATTTTAATTTTTTTTTTCAGTTTACTTTTAAATCATTTTTTTAATTTTAAACATTTTCTCCCAATCTATATCTTTATCTAATCATTATTACCAACAAAAAATTTAATATCACAGCCATGTCTATTATTAAACAAATAAAACAAAATGAGAAAATGTTTATTGTTATTTTTTTTGCTTTTATTTTATTATTTTTTATTAATAACTTTTAATTTATTTTGATTTAATGATTTAAACTAATTTATATAATAAAAGATCAATAAAATAATAATATCAATAAATACAAAGGAATGATGAAAATAAATAATCCCAAAGGAAGAAAATATAACACTGTTACCCCGACTCGATCCAGATTCAGGTTAATACACTTGACACATGACACAAGCTGAAGCTAGGAAGAAGACGACTGGAAATGTAGTTTGTACCACGCATTGTACGGACACGCATTATAAATAAGAGTAATGTTATATTTTTTTATTTAATTATTTTAATATTAAATAAAAAAATATTAAATAAAAAATAAATATATTTAATATTTTAAGAATATAAAAATATTTAATATTTTTTTATTTAATAATTTAAAAAATAAATAAAAAAATTAAATATGAAGATAAATTATTTCTCTATAAATAAATATATAATAATTACTGCTGCAAATTTTGAGTTTCGGGTTAGGACCACCATGTGATGATAATAAGATTCGAACAAGAATCTATCGATTAAAAAAAAAGATATTACTATACTTGATTATTGAAATTCGACTATTATTGTTTTTTGGTGCTAGAGAATTATTCCCTATTTTTTTAGAACTATTTTTTATTTAATAGCTAACAACTTATCATTTAGAATTTGAAGATTAGGACTTTTATAACAAACTTACAAATTGATCGTAGAATAGAGTATGATTATTTCTTTCGGGGAAGTATACAAATAGTCAAATACTATATTTAAATTTGAATTTTAAAGGTGCCACCAAGAGGAAAGCATCCATGCACAATGAAGATATTATGCGAATTTTATGATATGGGATCACCCTCACCCTCCCTTTCTTATAAAATGAAAAATAAAGGTGAATCAGACATTCAGACAGTCCACGATAGATCTATGAGAGCGTGGGACTACCAGAATGAACGGCTCAAACCCCCTTGACGACTATGCGTCTCAGCAGCCACAATTATAAAATTAGCTATTTATAAAAATCATAAAATTTGAAAAGTGTTTGGTACATCAGATTCTGATGCTTCTCTCAAACTGTCAAAGTAAGAGTGTTTGTACATTTTTATTGTAAAAATTACTAACTCGAAGTATTAAATTCTATTAAAATAGTAATAAAGTATTTTTTATTATAGTTATTGAAATATATTTTGAAAAGTAATATTTGTTATGAATATTTTTGAAAGTGAATATTCAAAAAGATTAACTTTTTTGACGAGCATTCAAAAGATTAATTTGAGGAAACCAAAAGTTATATTTTTAAGAAACTAGTGCTTCCTTATAACTTGATTTGATTTTTATTTTAAGAAAATTTGTGGATACATTCACAATTTATAAATATGAGACTAATCTTTACATAACAAGAAATGTCATTATTATTATTATTAAAAATAAACAAACCAAAAAAATAGGATTGCAATGCCACCGCTTAAAAAAGTAAAATATTGAGAAAATTAATTAGTAAGGTGGGAAATTGAAGTGGGGATGATGTGGATCCTGAGTCTTGATTTGAGTCTCATTGATATCAAAGTCTTTCTCTGTCCCAAAATTTCCTTTGCAGTAACAGTAACAGTGGAGGATGAAGCAAGGCAAAAAAAAAACAAGGTGAAAAGGGAAGCTAAAGCTACAAATAAATAATTCTGTGTGGGTTTTCTTTGCTTTGCTGATTTTTCTCATTCTGAACCAAATGGGAGTGGTTTCCCAGGATGCCCTCAACCAGCTCCAAGCTCTCATGGATCAAGGTCTCAACTTTCTCATTTCTCTCTCTCTCTCTCTCTCTCTCTCTCTCTCTCTCTCTCTCTCTCTCTCTCTCTCTCTTTGATTCTCATTTTCTTCTGCCTTTCTCACTTTTTTTGTCGTTGAATTGTTTCTTTCTCATCAATGATGGTACTATTGCTAGTTGAGGAGCCATTGCAGAGAACGTTTCAGGTGACCATCTTATTTCTTTTTAATCACTCCTTCCGATCTGCTTTGAACATTCTCAACTAAATTTCTTATTTTTTCTACTTTGGTGGGACTTACTTTGTTTTCAACATCTGCTGATCTCTCTCTTCTGCATCAGTTGTGTCCATTACCTTCTATTTGGTTCCTTTCTGGGTAGGGTAGGGTGTACATGTCGTGTTTCAATGGATTTTGTCTACCCTTTAGATTAGAACCCTGAAATTTCTCGTAATTGCTGTGTCTAAGTGTTTCATTAATGTTGTTAACTAATTGGTTCTTCCACACTCCTATTTGTGCTTGTGATATTTCACACGCACTAATGATTAAATGAGATCTGATTTAATGTTTGAAGTTCAATCAATGTGGCACTTCTAAGTATATCTTCAACTTCAACTCTCTTCATTAACTTGTTTGAGGGAGATAATCATTTCTTATGTTTCACACCTCCTCATATTTATTTAACTATACTCAGTGACCAACATAATGGTAATAACTTCTTTCTGTTTATGGACGGCTGCAAATTTCATATATAAATTGCACCTAAATATCTAAATGGGGTTTGATGAAATTTGGTAAATCTCGTGCTAATTGATTGCAACTGCTTAACGACAAGTGTTTGTTTTCACTAGCAAAAGCACTCTATCTCTCCTTTTGGAATTTAACTGTCAAATTTGCAGAATGTTCATCAAGGATATGTCACTGAAACCTTAGTGCGGTTTTTAAAAGCAAGAGAGTGCAATGCTTCCAAGGCCCATAAAATGGTAAGATATATATGGTGGACGTGTTGTTTTATTGAATGCTTTGCAAATGTGTTCTACATTATATGTAAATTGATTATGATATCTGATTTATTCATAACATAATGCCTATATTATGTTTCAGTTGGTTGATTGTTTAAATTGGAGAGTACAAAATGAGATTGACAATATATTATCTGTAAGTCTATATTCTGCTGATGCTTTTATATTATTGTTTAGACGTTTCTTTTAGCTATTCACATTTTTCCAGTTAGGTGCTTGTCTGTAATCGAGAGATCACCTTATTGTGGTCCCTTTTATTAGATTCTATCACACCTTCTTTATATATTTATTGGCAAAACCTTATTAACATGTATGTCTATTGTAAATAACAATGAATTCTTACTTGTTTAGTCTGGGTGGTGTTTCATTTTCAGAAACCAATTGTCCCTCCTGATTTATACAGGGCAGTGCGCAATTCACAACTCATAGGATTGTCAGGGTACTCAAGAGAGGTGTTCATTCTCAAACATAATCTTTTCTCAGTCCATGTCATCTTAGTCGTGCGTGAAAGTATTTGCTTGTCAAAATATGCAAATTATGCTATATGCGCATGCACATTTTCATTGACATTGATCAAAATTGTATAACTTTCTTGTTATATTTCCTTTTTTAATTTTAATGCTTGCTCTGCCATCCTTTCCAGGGTCTACCTGTCTTTGCAATTGGTGTTGGGCTTAGCACATTTGATAAAGCATCTGTAAGTTTAATTTATCAGAAAAGGGAAAAGGAACATTGCTTTGTTTGAAGCACTATCTATTGCTTTATCTTAAAGGCTTGTGTTCTTATATCTTCTAACATTATTTTGCCTGTTTGTATGATTGCAGGTCCATTATTATGTGCAGTCTCACATTCAGATTAATGAATATCGTGATCGTGTAATCTTGGTGGGTATTAGTCTTTGAAGTCTACTAAGATTTATTACTGCTTGATTTCCCTGTTAATCTGATCGTATCGTGATCGGTCCATTGATTTCCCTGTAGCCTTCTGCCTCAAAGAAGCATGGGCGGCCTATTACCACATGTGTAAAGGTTTTGGATATGACTGGTCTGAAGCTGTCAGCCCTGAATCAGATTAAGGTACTTTTTAGTTCATACAGCTACTTGGTCCAGCAGGGATAGCATACTCATGATTACTTGTAAATTGAATGTGTTCATAATGCATCTTGATGTTAAGACAAGAAGCATGCTGGTTTATATTTGAATCGTAAGTGTTGTAGCCATTTAGAGTTGGTATAGTGAATAAGTGTTAGAGCATGTAGAATATATTATTAACATATCAAGATCAGTAAACTATAGCATATCTGAAAGTAGTAGACTTGCTCAAAATTGGGTCAAACTTTTATTGTTATTGCTTCACGAACAAATACATATAGGAGAAAACTTTTGTCAACTTTTTCCTTTGCTTTTGAATTTTCCTATATCACTGAGTTGTCTTTCGTGCTGATGCAGTTGTTAACAATAATATCATCCATTGATGATCTGAACTACCCTGAGAAGACAAATACTTATTACATTGTAAATGCCCCGTATGTATTTTCAGCTTGTTGGAAGGTAAGAAGATATTTTTCCTTATGACTTGGTTTCCTATATGATATTTCTACTTAATATATTAGTTTAAGTTGAGCACCCATTGAAACCTCAGCATAATGTTAAACACTTAGCATTAGCAGGTTGTGAAGCCACTTTTACAAGAGAGGACAAGAAGAAAAGTGCAGGTCTTACCAGGTCCTGGGCAACATGAGCTGTTGAAGGTAAGGTGTTCATTTTTTATTTTCAATTCTTGGACAAGGACTACTGGAGTACATAATTCCAACAGCAGAGATCATATATGATAGAATTTTTGTTTTGCCACTTGGCTTGATCTCAACTTTTGGGATCACATACTCCTGGAGCACCTAATAATTTCAAAATAGAAGAGAGAAGTGTGAAGGCAGAGAACAAGTTGTCCTTTTAAAAGTAACAAGAAAGAATGAAAATCAAACAGAAAAAATATACATTAGTAAAGAAAAAGCCAGGCAATCCTTGAAAATTTTTGTCAGAGATGCCGAGTTGGCAATTTTCGTCCCAGATAAGAGATAGTGGCATATACTTATCCTTGAAAATTTTTCTTGCATTTCTTTCAACCACGTACATGCATTGTACATTACGATAAAGCCTTGTCCTCCTTATGCTTCATGAAGCCTTTGAAACTAGTTGTCATAAAATGTTGCATTTTTCCAAAACAAATCCAATGTTCACTTAATACACCAAAAGGTCTACAGTACACCTAGAAATAAATGATTACATGTCTGAGTCAGAGAAGTCATTACATAAACATAAGTAGAGAGTGATTTATTAGGTATGTAGATCAAATATTGAGTTTCCTGTCCATATAATAACAATCCATTCTATAGAAAGTAAAATTGATACCATTACAAGAGGAAACTTGGATTGCTTGGGCTTGAGGGCTTTGGTAACTTGTGGTGTGGGACTTTGGATAATATAAACCCATATATATATGACATCTTTTCTTAGAGAAGTATGAGTGATATTAGCAATCTTGTTTCGAATGTTGATCTTCTTTCAAATAATGTTTAATACATGCGTAGGATAATTTGACTTGCTTTACTTTTTTCCCATCAACTCTAGACAAGGACAGTGAAGCTCTTCCCTAGCTAGGGTTTTAGAGGGGGAAAAAAAATCTATGAACTTCACTCATGCAATTTGTGTTTCTCTGGCATATTTGTGTTTGCATTTTTCCTATAAAAACTAGCAGTAGCACAGGTTATTCTCCTGGAAGTGCATGCATTGTTTCTGAAAATTTATTCACTTTTTATTCAGTTCCTATTAATAAGCATGTGGAGTACTTGTTTTTATTGTAAATAAAAAAAAAATTGATGGCTAAATCTATGGTAATGTAACCTATTGTCTACTTTTATATTGTTCAATTTGAGTTTAACAAATAAAATTTGGCATATAGATCATGGACTACGCATCTCTGCCACATTTCTGTAGAAAAGAAGGCTCTGGATCATCCAGACATTCAGAGAGTGGAAGTGAAAATTGCTATTCCTTGGATCATCCCTTCCATCAACAGCTCTACAATTACATCAAGCAACAATCCAGAATCCATGAAGCTGTTGAACCCATCAAGCAGGGATCTTTCCATGTGGATTTTCCTGAACCTCCAGCTGAGGAAGCAGAGATTGCTAGGACTATAGAGTCTGAGTTACACAAGTTTGAGAATAGCAATGGGATTTCAGATTCACTAGATGGCCTCAAAATCAGTGGTGATTGAAGATTGATTCTGTTGTACTTTTCATTCAGGATTTGCTTTGATGAGTTAACAGCCAATGGTGTCTTGGCCATGTGGTCTTTGCCAGTCCTACAAGTCCTCCTAACCATTTGAACCAAACCAGTGTAGAACAAGGGTTCGGCAGAACTAGTTTAACGTTGTTTATGTAAGCTTGAGAAATTCAGGGAGTAGTCAGCATAAAGCGGATCCCAGCTTTGCATCGTGCCACAATGCAAGAGAGAAATGTGAAATATAATATTTTATTTTAGCATCGTGTTTCTTCTCAAAGTTTGATCTTTTGCATTTTTGGTCTTCATATTGCTTTCTCAATTCAAATATAAAATGATAGTCTATGTTCGAAGCTTTGGACTTGGAAATAAATAAGGAGTGCGAATATGCTATTTTATTTATGGCATGAAAAAAAGCCTATTCATTTACGTATTTCAATAATAATAATATTACCCTCACTTCATCCATTCCATTTAATTTTAAATGCTATTATTATTTCTTGTCTGTAGTACTTTATTTCAGAGGATAACTTCCCTACGTTAGTTAGATTCATTGACGCTAAAATAGGTTATAGTTTTCATAAAGTTTTATATTAATATAGCACTTATTTAATACTTTCCTAAAATGTCTTCCAATTGATGTATAACATAATTTTAAATAAAATGAAAATATTTATGTAATCACAAACTTTTTATAGCTTAATTTTCTAAATTTGAAACTTAATCAATATTAATTTCAATAGAAAATATTACTGAATGATGTAAATGTCAAGTTTTATGCTGTCTCAACTGATTCTCACGCTAACATAGGTTAGGGTCCAATGACAACGTTTATATATTAAAATCAGTCTTACACCAATAAATATTTTTGGTAGAATTTTTTATTTTTTGAAAAGAATTGAAGGCGTTCATGGACACATGTTATAGGTAAGTACGACTCGTTTCAAGATCCTAACTCTTGATTGAGAGTAAAATGGTATGACCCTCATAAAATTTATCTAGAAATCAAACACAAGTCTTTTTCTTATTAAGAGACGCAACTCACTTCTATTACACCATCTCATGTATTACACCAATAAATTAAATTAATTCTATTTGCACTAATTAAAAGTAATATTTAATTTTTGTTATTGTTGAATTTAAAAATCTTGTTCAAAAATTTAAGTTGATGTAGTTGTACATCATAGGGATTGAAGCAGGTGGATAAAATGGAGAATTGTATAGAGAAGTGTTATTTGTGATCGAAAAATATTTTTCAAACTTAAAGGAAAATTATATCATGATGTTTTATGATACTGAATATTGGGCGATAAAGAATCAATAAGAGCAATGTACCCCTCTCCCAAAAAAAACTAACAGGAGCATAAGTTTAGTATTATAGAGATAAGAATGTTACGTTGGATGAATAGAGAAAAAATAAGAGTAATATTTATTGACGAAAAAATGGTAAAATTTTGTCTTAGGTAATTTAAGCATGTAAAGAGAAGACTCTTAAAAGTTACACTAAAAAGAATAGATTAGATGAAAGATAACTCAATGGTTAAAACTTAAAAGTAAAGAGGGAGACCAACAAAAATTATGAAACCATTGAAAATTACTTTTACTTTCTGGTGATAATAATTTATGGATAAACACGAGTTGGTTCTATATGCGTTCCGAGAAGCCAAATTCTTTGATTTTGATAATGTTGGGTAGCAGGACCATCGTATACGTGGTTACATACAAAAACCAGTTATCCATGCATTATAAGCAGAAGCTGGCCTTAGCCACTTTGAATGGCTTATTGGGAAACAAATATATATGCTTTATTTCCTGTACTTCAACCTTCTTCAGCATTGTATGCATGTAAATAATGAAACCTAAAGAACAGCTACATCTAAATGTTTTCCCTCAAATGTAGAAAAACTAGAAACTTCTCTGTTGAGGGCCCTAGGAACTCAAGAAACCAGGATGTTAACAATGAGCATCCACATTTGCACCATGTTTTCTGGAAGATGGAAACATTGGCATGCCTTTCAAGCGAACTGGGTGAGTTGCTGAAACATATATGATCATGCAGTGCAAGGAGCCAAGACGGTTTCATTTGTTCTTCTTGATAATCCCATCTGCATCTCTGAGACTCTTGGATTTCACTTCTAGATGCGCAAAGAGATTGGTCTTGGAGAATTATCTGAGTGATCCAAATTGGATACCCCCTCCCCCTTTTGTTCTTCTTGACGCCACCTCCTTAGTTCACCCTCAACTGCCAATTTTGCAGAATCTGCCATCTCTGCATTCCTTAGAGCCATATCTGTTGCAGCCTTTATTTCTTCAATTGCTTTCAGGTTAGCTTCAACCTTTTTATCCACTTCATTCTTTCTTGTGTTGATTGCTTCCACCTGAGCCATTGCAGCTGCTTCTGTCCTTTCAATCAAATCTTCAGATTCCTTGATTTTTTCACTCAGAGCCGCAAACTCTTCAACTGTCAATACGATCTTACCATTGGAATCTGCATTTGAGACTCTACCTTGCATGTCATTCAAAATCTTCATCTCCTCAATGGCTCTTTGTTCTTCTGCTTTTGCTTCTTCAGCCTGTTTCAGGACAAGCTCTAGTTTCTTCTCTAACTCTTCAGTCACAGCTCTGGATTTTTCAGCATCTTGCTTCAGCTCTTGAGCTTTTGTTCTCATTTCTTCTGCTTCTCTTGTTGCATTTTCTGTCTCCAATAATAGCTGCTGAATTTTTAAGTTTGTCTCATGACTGAAATCATCAGCTTCTTTGTCCTCCACAGAACCTGCCTCAGCTTCAGGTCCTGCATCTTCCTTGCTACTTTGTAGCTCACCAGTTAGGTTAGCAGCAAGAGCTTCTGCTGCTTGTTCCTTCTCCTTCACTTCTTCTTGCTCTTTCTTCACTTGCTCTAATTCTGTCCTAAGGGAATCCACTAGGTTTCTCAGGGAACTTTCTTCGGAAGCAACTTCCTGCAGTGTCTTTGTGGCTTCTTTAATCTCCAAAGTTATTACTCTCACAGAATCCATCTCAGAAGCATGTGCCTTTTTCATCTGCTCTTGAAGATCCTGAATCTCTGCACTTGTTTCAACAAGTTTAGCCTCTAGACTTTGAGTTAGTTCAGGGTCATATTCATTCTTTAAAACCATCAATTTCATCTGTGCTTCTTCCTTAGCTGTTTTGTAATAACTTAGTTGGGTTTCTCTATCACTCATGACCCTTGCTTGTTCTTCTTGGGCTTGTTCAGAGGCAACCTTCAATTGTTCAATTGATGCTTTCATGGTTGCAATTTCCTTTGAGAGTTCATTGAGCTTTTCTGAGTTCAATTTCGCTGAACGCTGAGCTTCTCCTGCTGTCTGGAATGCAGCCAATTTGGCCTCCAAAGCTGCATCAAAATCCTGCCTGATTTTGTTGAGTTCTTGCTTGGAAGCATCTAGTTCAGTTACAGTTGTGGTGTACTCTTTTCTTGCATGCTCTAGTTCTTGTTTCCAAGCTTCATATCCTATAGCCTTTTGGGATAGTGCCTTTTCAAGTTGTTTAGCCTGATCCTTCACAGCTTCAGCTGCGTCCATTGCTGATTGCTTAGACTCTCTTACACTGGTGAGCTTCTTTGTCAATTCATTAAGTGTCACATTGGCCTTATCAAGCTCAGAAAGTGCTTTAGCTTTCGTAGTCTCAGAACTTTCCAGCTGTTTCTTTATCTTGTTTAATTCTCTTTGGGCCAAGAGAAGTTGTGTCTCCTTTTCCAGTACATTCTGCAAATCACACACAAGTTACAAATTCTGAAACATAACTTCAGAAAAAACATGAAAAATAACACTATTGTTGAATCCCAAAAAATATGCAAATAGAGCACTTAGACAAACATGAAAATCTCCTGTGCCTTAAGACAGAACTCAAGTATTAATTGTAAGTGTCTAATTGACAAGCATCCTGGGTCATGCCAAGTATGAAAGATGGGAATTTTCCTAGTCTGTGTCATGAATCCTGATCCTAGAAATTTTTTGAAGAAAAGTTAGATTTGATGTTTACCTCTGATGATCTTCTCTTGATAGAACGTCTTTCCCTGGAGACAGCTACTTCACCAAATAAACTAACAGCAGCTTTGACAGATTGGAATGGCGCCCTTGTGTCAATCTCTCCAACCTCTCCCCCCTTTGGAGAACCCATCTCCTTTTGCTGATCTCTGCTTCTGAAGCTCATTCTATTCTTTCTTCTCACTAGCAAATGGTATCTGCAAGATAAATAGCAATGAGCATTCTGAAGATAAATCTTGTAATATGAAACTGCAGAACAAAATATGTTATGCTTTCAAACTTCACCAGCTCTTATATATAACATGATTTTTGCACCACATTTTACATGTGGTGCATTAGAAATCGAAAGCTTAACTTAAATGGACTAAATTTATGTTTATGTTACAAGAAAGGCCCTGCAATGCAATATCCTTACGTGAATGAAACAAATATGAAGCCCGAAGAGTCCTTCTTTCACTTGATCAGGTGGAACCCAGATAATGAATTTGCAAAGCAAAGGTGTTGGAACTCAAAAAGAACCAAGATGAAAACGTAGGTTCCTTTTGAGTCCAACTCTTATTTACCTTTCTGAGACCATTGAAAAACAAGGAGCATCCTAAAATATGGCTGGTTAAATTTGGTTGGATGTAGAATTAGCTATATGCTACTTTTAGCTCGAGGGACCGAGAGGTTTGTGGTGGTGCTGATAGTAAATGCCAACCATATAGGGTTGTCATGTCAAATACAAAAATGACCCTTTCCTCTCTGGACATTCCACAGTAAATATATTTTGGAAAGATCACCAGATCAATTTTACCAAAGGGTCAATATGGTGCACATCAATCTCAGCTGGCTATATCCTTCCTTATGTGGTAGGATGATACATCATGATGGAAGGTGGCAACTCGTCCCTCTTTAGGATTCTAAATGTGGGATATGTCCCAAATTTGAGTAATCCGTGCAGATCTAGATCTATTATTAATACAAGTACAACACAGTCGATGTGGTTTGATCCTTTAATTGTAACAAGTAACAACTACTCGTTTAATGCTATAACCACAAAGAGGTTGAAGCGGTTTTTGCCTAGAGCAATGCTATATTGCACGAAGTTCTTTTCGTGAATAGTTATCAAATAAGCTGGACTACAATCAGGCCAGTGCAAGTAACTGAATTTTTTTTTTTTTAAAAAATTCTAACATAATAAGGCAAGTACAATAACACCGGTGGATACTGTTTCGTAGGTCGTTTTACGAATTCAACTTCCTATAATTTAGCATTTTCGTTTTGTCTAACATGTATATCATTTAGGCACACAACTGATAAGAAAAAGAAAGAGAAAGATATGAAGCGCTAAGATGAAATTGTGCTTCAGTTTCAATATGACGTGCTTGTTTTTTCCTTTCTAAAGGAAATGCGTCTCATTGTCATTGTTTATGGTTGAGATGTATGTATTAAGTAAGTTGTAGTTTAATGGGAGTATGGAGATTGTTTAAACTTTTGCAAGTACTGATGGTAACTCTTTAGAAAGAGAAACGATACTTTATCCTCTTAAATTCCTCAAAGGCTTCTTTGCAAGTCATTAGATAACATATATTTTGGTTTCCTTGTTAATGTTTTTTTTTTTTTTTTTTTTTTTTTTTGTTTCTGAATGATCTACAACCTTTGTTTAAGATTTTAGCTCCAA
This sequence comes from Ormosia emarginata, assembly GCA_029884605.1. Lineage (NCBI taxonomy): Eukaryota > Viridiplantae > Streptophyta > Magnoliopsida > Fabales > Fabaceae > Ormosia > Ormosia emarginata. Next base: position 1,795,219 of record JAQQTP010000054.1, read on the forward strand.
TGCATATTCAACAAAAGGAACTCTATTGTTTCTTCTGTCAGTCGCCCGGTGGCGTTGAGAGGTATCTCAAATAGACATGCTGCAAGATGAGTCCATTTTATAAGGAATTTACGAGGATACAGTGTGCAAACATCATTCCTCTTTAATATTTGGGCTAATCTACCAATAATTTTTTTTCAAACAACTCTTATATTCTTATATCAAACAGTGCATACACTCATTTTCACACTTCATCTAATATTATTTATTATACATACTTTTTCCTATCACGTTCTCTCACTTAATCACATCCCTTAAAAAAGGTGTGAATAGTAATACACTCTTAAAAAAAGATGTAAGATTATTTTTTTCCTTTTTCAAAATATATTTTGCAATAATATAGGTGTACATATTTATACAACAACAACAACAACCAATAAAGCCTTTTCCCACTAGGTGTCGGCACATGGATTAGACGACGCTATTGTGTCCTATCATGAACCAAGTCTTCAGAAAAACCATTCAGATCTAGATCTTTTTTAAGTTTCACCTATAATTTTCTTGGCCTTTCCTCTACCTCTAGTTATTGGGCTATTCTCCATCCGATCTACTCTTCTTACAGGCTCCTTGGTCTTCTCCTTACGTGTCCAAACCACCTAAGGCGAGATTCTCCCATCTTTTCCACAATAGGTGCTTACCCCTACTTTCTCTCTAATGCATTCATTCCTAATCCTATCTTGTCTTAGTATGGCCACACATCCAACGCGATCCTCATCTCCGCGACACCGATCTTGTGCTCTTGTTGGCTTTTTACCGCCCAACATTGACCATACAACATCATGGGGCCTTATATAGTATATGCGGTAAATTTACCCTTAAGCTTGAGAGACACTTTCCTATCACAAATAAAAGACTCCTCCATTTCATCCATCCAGGCTTGAATCCTATGGTTTACATCTCCTTCTATCTTTCCGTCATTTTGTATGATGGATCAAGATCTTAAAGCGTGTAACTTGTGGTATGGTATGATCTCCAATTTTTTTGCTAAGCTAGCATTAACATGCTTTTATCGAACTTACATTCCATATACTCCGTCTTACTCCCGCTAGACGAAAGCCATGTTCTTCCAAAGCCCGTCTCCATAACTCTAGCTTCCCGTTTACTTCCTCTCTCGACTCTCTCAAACTATATCAGCAAAAAGCATGCATGCGACTCTTGGATATATCAAGACATCCAAGACCAAGGTAAAAAATAAGGGCTGGTGACCCTAAGATCCATAGTTATAGGAAGCTATTCGCTGGACCCCGTTCGGTGTTCTCATACTAGTTTTAGCCTCATCATACATATCTTGGATTGCTCGAATATAGACAATACGAACTCTTTTCTTCTCCAAAGCCTTCCACAAGACTTCTTCGTGGGCACATACACTCTACTCACAAGTATCTACGAGAAGGTTTCAAAGGATGCACATATTCAACCGGGCTAAACCACCAGGGTGCCCACTGCCCATCCTCACACTTGATCATCTTCTTCGTTGCAACAAGGTGCTTTTTCAGAGTCTTAGCTCTATACCTGTAATCCAAAGTGGTGCTAAATCTTCTAAAAATTATCGCTTATCAAGACCATGAGGTTAGACCGTTCCTCTAAGTTCTAATATTAACACGGTTTTACAAGAACTAGCACTCTAAGAGCTTAAGAATACTTTCATCTCACATTCAGCGTTAAATATCACAGAAGAAAAAATAGGGAGTATTACGTAGAAGAGTGTTTTTTTTTAAGAGCGAATATATAGAAGAGTGTTAAATGTTTAGTTTACAATACTCTAATCAACGACTGGAAATTGTATTTGTATCATATGAAGGATGAAACGATTTGGAAATTCATAATTCCATCCAAAAGGAAGTGATGACAGTAACATTAGCATCTGAAAAAAAAAAAAAAAGAGCTTTACATATAAAATCCAAAGATACAATCATAGTACTCAAGTTGGACAAAATCCTACAAAATTATAGTTTTCATTTCAACTTGTCACAAAAACCAGACATTCCTCCTACAATGCCAGTAGCAGATTTACAACAATGAATGAGCATATTCCAGCAACCGGCCTTTGTCCCAAGTCAATCAGAAAACACGCCTAAAAGTAAGATTAATGCGTGTAGTTTCAGCTTTTGCACGCTTAGGCACAGAGTGAATCCAATCCCGTTGGGTATAGCCTCTCATCACGAAAAGGGATCCATGCTTGAGCCTTAAAGTATGCTGATCAGCATGGCTACTATTCTTTAATCGCTTGCTCGCAGGCTCATCACTTCCATCTGCAGGTCCACACCAAAGGATAATGTGTTCATGAACACCCATATAAAGGTCGATTGCTCTTGTACTGCATACACTCACACACAGACTCCAATCCATATTTGTAGAATGCAGAACAGGAAAAACACACACACCCCTCAAAGCTATAGCCTATAGAGATGTGTCAATTTAATGCATAATTCTTTCGAAATGTACAAGGCAAAGAACGAAAAAACCAGAAGTGGACAGAAGAACTTCATAATACAGATAACACTTGAACATAAGTCAGAAATGAAAAGAAAAAAGAAAGCATAAAATAGAGTTGCATGGTTGAAGTGCAGTGATAACTCCAGTCACAGAAGAAACCATACCACAAGATTTTTTGCATGGCTTCTTCTTCAAAATGAAGTCACGTTCACATCCAAAAGATACAGAAGCAATTTCAGGCGTTGGTCCATAAAGTTTCTCATCATCAGCATGCCAACCAACATAGTCATTACCTCCTTTATACCTATTTAAGAGTAAGCTATTAAAACTACTCCCAGGGAGAGCTTTATGGACCTTCAGAAGTAAGTAAAAATATTAACATTAACATACATAGGCCAAAAACCCATTAATCAAATATATTATGAGGAACAATTTTTTATTAAAGATAACTCTTACAGCATCCAAGATGTCTTTAAGTGGTGGATAATCATCCCAAGAATATGCACGAGGCTGATATCCACTGTAACTCAACTCAGTCAATCCTGGAGTTGCAACATAACATGTGTCTCGAGGCTGCAGAGAATTACATTACATAACATTACAAACTACAAGTTCACAAGGTTAACCTGTTATATGAAAAAAAAAAAAAAAAAAAGTAAACCCATTTAACATTAAGATAAATCAGTATACTTACTACCAAAAAGGATAAATTTTGCAATTGGATTAATACTTAATTAATAGCTTGAATTCTTAGTTCAAAGACGAATCAACAAAAATGAGGAAACGAAAACAAAAGATGAGATTTTTTAGGAACCCCACATTTTTTGTGGGTTGAATTTGCTGAAAAAGAGAGAGAGAGAGAGAGAGAGGTATAAACCTGGAGGCAAATTTTTCCGAAGACGCGAATGGTGGGTCTGGTCCATGGGATCTGCTTGTCAAGGTAATGGAACCAATGCCATGACTGATCGAAGGGTGCAAACCTCTGAATGTATACGACGTCGCTTCCGTTTCCGAGATCCACCGTCTCCCTCTTCGCGCTCTCGTTAGGGTCCGTCACAGACACCGCCTTCAGCTTCAACACACTCGTCATGGCAATACCACCGTACCGTCGGAAAATGTTGAAGGTGGATAACTCTTTCACTATATTAAATTGAAAAAAAAAGCAAAATTAATTTGTAAAATTATTTAAATTTTATCAAATATAATTTTTTTTTAGATAAACTAATCATAAACAAAGATTTATGATTTTTGTGTGTGGTCTTTTTATGATTTTATAATTATTATTCAACAAAGTTATGTAATTTTTTTTTTCTGGGTTTCTGAAAAGTAAATGAATTGGTATTTAATATATAATAAATCTATATGGCTCTAATTAATGTTTTAATTTATTTAAATTAAACAAAATCATCTAGTAATCTTATAAATAAAAATTTATGAATATGAAGGCATGTTTAGATGGATGACAATTAAAGAAAAGGTATGCATGACATGACAAATGTTATAAAATATTTGTTTGAGAATTTTTTAATAAGAATGAATGGAACGGTGATGGAGGAATTTTTACACCGTTCCTTGCCATTAAAAATGATAAATTTATTGTCCTGCAAATTTGAGGAATGATTTATTTTTTTACTCAATTATTTTATTAATTTTTTTAATTATTAAATAAAAAAATATTAAATATTTTTTATATTTTTAAAATATTAAATATATTTATTTTTTATTTAATATTTTTTATTTAATATTAAAATAATTATTAAGATAATTGAATAAAAAAATATATCATTATTCATCAAATTTAGAGAATTTAGGAGGGAGTGGCTGATTTGATAGAAAAATTTCCCTCCAAATTTAGCTTAGTTACTATTCTACCCTTTTTAATATTATGTCATTCAAGAGTTCAGATACAAGAGAATAGCCCTTTTTTCTCTCTCCCGTCCTTGTACCTCCGTTGGCATTGCTTCCATTGCAACCTCATTTTTTGGTGTCTGAAAGAGAACATGTAAAAATAGAATGTCAGACCACGAGCATAAAGCCATAATAATTAGCACGAGTGAAAGAAATGCAGAATTACAGATGCATGCAGTTGAAGCTGTCTCCTTCTCATGACTATAGGAAGGCCGGTTCCAAATATCAAATTCATCTTCATACTGCCGCCAGCATGTTATGTTAAAATACACGTTGATCTAAATTAGTGGCTCCCTAACAGAACAGATTATGAAGATAGGCACAAATAATCACAGATTGCTCGGTTGAGAGATTTGGAACGTCAGGGCATAAGTTACATACCTCATATAGTGCTTACATATATATATGTCTACTAAAAAGAGATGGTTGAGAGAGTGTGAATCAAACATAAGCTTACAAATAAATTATTTTTACTATCTCACCTTTGATTCACCGAAACTAATATTAGTGTAATATTATATATATTAGTCTACTATCTATTATATGAATATATATTGTTACGTTATCATGAAGATATGTTGATGAAAGTGTGTAAAATTATTATATGAATATGAATTATTATATTACGCTATCTATTATATGAGTATATATTATTACTATATTTTCCCATATTGCTCGGTTAGTCATATTTTTTAGTAGTGGAAAATTATGAAACTGATCAACAAGAACGTTTCAGCTTAAATGGTTTGACTCATGACGGTAAAATTGGAAAATAAAATTTAGAAGTGTTTACATTCCATTCATTTTTATTATAACTTTCAAACAAGAATCCAAAGAATTTCTCTTTATTTCTTTATTGAACTCTCAAATAAGAGAGCGACATGTATTTTTTTTTATTTCATTCTTTGTTTTTTTATTCTATTTCATTATGAGTCTTTATTTCTTTATTCAAATTTGACATGTTTTTTTATTTCATTTTTTGTTTTTTTTTTTTTATTTCATTTGTATTTTATTTTAAATTCTCAAACATAATCTAAAATACATACAGAAATTGCTACCACAAAGAAAGAAAAAAAAAAACCAATATCACTATTTTTTTTATTCTTTACAAATGCAAGAGAATTTTATATTAAAAATAGTATCTTCAACTGTTCAAATTTTACTTTATAATTAATTTATAATTCTCGTTCAAAATATTAAGATGGTCCCTTTTTCACAAGTATTTTTTTTTCTCGAATCCCAAACATTGTTAAAATCTTTCACGTCACAATATTTTGTTGTCACAATCTAATTAACTTGATGTAATACATAAATAACGTATATATATGTTTCACATATATAAGGTATATAAGATCATTTTAAGTTGTATTACTTTTACCACAAGTTCACAACCACCATTATAATTGAGTAATTAATCTGTGTTTAAATTAACTTATTTTATATTTACAATTTTATTGGGAAAATTTTTAAAAATTAAAAAAAGAAAAAAACGACAAACCCAAGCATGCACTTAATACTCTTAGAATCTTACATTTATAAAGTAAACCGTATAGATAGCTCCTTTTGATTATTGAAAAATAATTTATTAGAGCCACAACTTTTAGTGTGAGGTAGAAATATAAACTAGCAAGCATCACAACTTTTTTTTCTTGACTTGCCTGAAAATCAGTACAGTACCACCAAAACCTACGCAATACTCAATGAGTGCTCATTGCTAAAATGAAAAGCTAAATTTCTACTAGTTTTTTTGTGATTGTAATACAAGTTAAACAAGCGCAACACACCATAAAGACCAAAGAAGCCATAATCACAACTTCATTTGGAAATGCACCTTTAAGTGGCTTTTATCTAACTGGGGATGAGGCATTACCAACTACCTGCTAAATTACATTGGAATATGCATCTATGAAGGAGTTAATCAAAAGCAATAAACTACTTATAAAATGTTACAATTATGATCTTGTTAGAGATCTACCCTGAGGGCACTTGCAATTTCTGCACTACTTTGAGGGAGCAACAGGTGTGATCAACTTGACAGTCAATTCTAGCTCCCCAGACTCCACTCCACGAAGCCTTAACCAAACATTCTGCACCACCTCACCATTAACACAATTGATACTGCTTTCACGGACAAGACAGTTGTCAGTATCAGGTATGACCTTCCTTAATGTTGTCTCACCAGAGGAGACTCGTAAAATATCTCTTAATCTAGCTGCAGAGACTAATGGTTGAAGGTTGAGGAAAGCATTTCCCATCTTGTCATCAGCCTTCAAAAGATCTTTATCAAATACTTCCTATACAAAAAGCAATTCAGTTATACAACATGAAGACCTAATAAACGGTACCTAGAACTCAGAATTTCAAAAATTTAACCAGAAAAATGATCAAGATATTTCATAACCACAGTAAACTATATGAACTTGAGTACCTTCCAAGCAGAAAAGACTTGTCAACTTGGAAAGACTGAAGGAAACACAGAATGATGGGGCATACTAACATTTAACCATGTAAGAATCTACAGCAAAAGGAAAAACCTGAAGAAAGGGGAAGGATCTATATTTGGGTTTGAAATAGCAGGTCTCAAAGCCCATGAGCTAATTGTCCATTCTTATTCTATAAGAGATAGATGGTATTGGTCGGTGCCATAAGACCTGAAAGTCACTGGCACACAATTTCCAGAGTTCTGAGATGAGTCTCTATTATATTTCCAGAAACCATTCCTTCCCCTACCACATCTTTAAGATGTCAAGAGAAATCGCAATGCTCCCATTTTTAACATTGGTAGAATTCAGAAATTTAGGGTTAGATCAACATTTCAGTCCAAATGCACAAAGGACATATTCTTCCAGCATTTGAGACTCATTTGAATAAAATGAAGTGGATGTACTATATAATCCACAGCTTTGGCATGCAAGCTCCTGCGGTTCGGTTGCAGTAACAACTTTAGCATATAACATAAAACTTAATAATCATGAAAAGAGTTCCTCGGGAATTTGTGATTTCAGCATGAAGTAAACAAAGAAATGGAAGGACACCCAACAAACTGGGAGAGCTTGGTTTAACTGAATATAGGAAAATAGCAAAGGTGAAAATTAATCCCATAATAGTGTTGGTAAAATGAATATTGAAGCACCAGATTAGGCAAATTTCTATCACAGGAGTTTTACAAGCACAAAGTTCAGCCAAAAAATAAGTAATGACAGGACAGTTGAGATATGCTAACACCTAGGGAATCTGCTGAAGCTGCAAAAACAAGGTGCTTGAATCAGCGATTTGTCAATTATTGATGCGGGGATAGTTATCTGAGACAATAAACTGAATGTGACTTGACTCAAAAAATTGTCAGCTACCTACAGATAGAAGATGTGATCATGTGAGTTACTAGTACCCTTACGGATTATTATTTTGCTTTTCTTTTTAGGCCATCTTAAGGGGGTTCTCCATTCAATCAACTTCCAAATAGAAAGTAGAAGAAATTATTGGGATGTCTGACATCTCAGGGTTCAATTACTTCAATATATTCAAGAATCAGTACAAAAATAAAAAAATTGAACTGCCTGCAAAGTTTGAAATTTTCAAATGCCAGCATCAGGAAACTCACCAAATTCAGAACTCCCAAGGGTTCTGTCAGAGTGAAATTCAGCTCTTCATTCCAAACAGGATTCAAACAGCTATTAATGACCTTGGTCTTTGCCGTCTGGTACAGTTTACATTTCAACATTTTGAGGATGTCAAGAGAAATAATCTAAAAAAGAAATTGAAATATATAAATTCTAGTTACCTGATTCCCTAGTTTGAGCACAACATAAGGATCACTGCTCTTGAAATCCCGGATCACCAACTTTTTCCCTTGCACAACTATGACTTTTAGTAGCCCCAATTGTTCACTCATTATTCTCCTAATAAAATGTTAAATTTATTAATCGACTTACCAGACCACAACACCAAATATGCACTTGAAATATTTAGTGTTTGTGCAGATAACAAACACCAGAAAAACAGAGCAACAACCCCTACAACCTACGATGCTAGGATACGGATACGGGTATCGTATACGATACGAGTAAAATACGAAAATATGACTTTTGTTAAAAAAAATTAATTAATCTGATACAGATACATATACGTATACGACACGTAGACATAATGATAGCCGACAACAAAAACCATGGAATTATTCAACAAAATAAGAAATAAGCAGATGGAGAATGGAGGATATATTCCTCAGTGAACCCAAATTAAATAAATAAAAAGAAATGAATCGTGGGAAGGAGTAGGACCCCAAGTTAAGTGATGAACTGTGTTTGGCAACATTGGTTCAACTTAAAAAAAAAAAAATGGATTGGAAAGGATATCCTTTTGAGAAACTAAAAGGCAGAAATTAACCAAAGAAACAACAAAGCATAAAAAACTCACCAATGGATATGTTATGTGGCTGTGAGTAACAACACTGGACTGGTTTGCGGTGATGTGTTATTATTGTGTTGTTGTTATATGAATCAGCAATCAGATTTAATGGCAGTGGGAACAACCTTGTCCACCGGCAGCTACAGGTGGTCTAGGAGATCTGAGTTGCACAGTTATAATATTAATAAAGGGAAAGCCATGAAAGAAACACACAGCTGTCGGTCAAAGGGAATGATTGTTCGCTATAGCAGATGGACTATGTTGGCCGCAGGATTGACCAGACCTGGTCTGTTTTTTACCACCTATCTTCTATCTATCCATATATCTCAAAGCGGTGAAGTGCGTGCGCGTTGTGTGACTGAGTTCACTGCTGACTCCGACAACGCTTTTTCTTTCTCTTAACAAAAACAGTAATGTTATCCAACTTTATATTTTTATATTAAATAGTATATATATTTTTTTATATTTTATTTAATATTATTTATTATACATATTTTTTTTATTTTTTTTCATTTAATTATATTTTTTTAAAAAATATAAATAATATTTATATTTCTTTTAAAAATATAAAATAATTTTTATTGTAATGTTATTACTTATTATTTGTAAAACACCAACTCAACTCATGTATTGTGCATGTTTTGACCCTCTGCACCACAGAGCTCGCTTTTGCTACAGTCCATCTTTTCTTTTCACACGTTGCTATCATATTTTCTTGGTAAAAAAATCTTATATAAATCTTTTAGTATTTAAATTAAGTGTATTTGATAAATTATCATAATTTATTAATAAATTATTATTATAATTAATTAATAATTATTATTATAATCTATTATAATTAATAATATAATTAATTTAGTACACTTAATTTAAGTGTTACAGATTTATACAAAAAAAATTATTATTTATGTTTCTTCTTTTTTATTTTATATATATAATTAAGGTAGATTTGAGTCTTATTAAGTTAGTTTACACACATTTTGACTAATTTACTTATCTCTAAAAAATTGACATAAATAATATATATATATTATATTTATTTATCTCCTACTAGACTAACCCCATATGGGATTGTTTATAGTTTTATTTATGCTGATTACTATGAAGTATGGACACATTATTTTTTAAGCTTGTTTGCGTGTCAGACATATATCTATGTCAAATGTATAGAGACATTCGTATGACACACCTGTCTTGTATGTCTGAATGTATCCGATTAAAAAGATTATTTTTTTAATTTAGATACATCTCGAATACGCTTGAACACATTTAGGACACACAGCTTATTAATTTTTTTTTTTAAAAAAAATTAGTTTCCATGATTAACGTTCAATTAATAAGCTCGTAACTCACCCAAGCTCAATTACATAACTAACGTCCCAAGCTACTATTGTCACATACCAATATTTTAAGTTTTATATTTTCATACGCAACTATTAGACTTTTAAGTTTTATATTTTCATACACCAATATTTTCATCTGCTTTTTCTATCTTAACTCGTACTAAGCCGTCCACTTCATCGTCACCGAAGTTTATCTCACACAAATATTCCATCTACTTAATTTTTTTTATGCACATGTATTTGTACATGGTTAATTTTATTAGGAGAAGTTAATTTAAGAGATTTTTTAGAATATATCAATAGAAATTATGCTTCATATTTTTTAGGAAGGATTTACTAGTTAATAAATATTGACACATACGACACATATTAAAATATTATAAATGTTCAAGTTTATAGAAATAATATTAATGAATTATGAATTTTTTTTCTTAAATTTTGTAATTTTATATATATATCAAATTCTTTAATTTACTTTGATATTAATTAATCAATATATATATCGTATCCGTATATTACAATTTTTTAAATTTAGTACGTCTTCATATCCGTGTCTGTGTCTATACTTCATGAATTATTTTCATATTTTTGTTGCCAAATATTTAAGAAATAGCCAAGAGAGTTTCTTTGTTATTCTTAATACGAAGGAGTTGGATCAATTTATATGGGTAGTTGGCTACCTAACCAAACTCGCTTCTAATCCTCATAATACCAACAACGCATGTATTATGAAGTGAGATAAATTTGGAATTTGGATTCACAAGTTTCCTTAATTACATATCCTCTTGTTTTATTACATCGTTCTCTTTATCCTTTTTACTTATTTGACGAAAAAACTAAAAATAGTAGAAGCTTGAATCTCTAATGTAACATGAATATGTATATACAAGAAACAATCAAAATGACATACTCAAACACATTATAGTATAGGCCCATGAGAATATAAACCATATTTTTTTTAATATGATGCTGATAAGTCTGTAACCGAGTTGTAAGTAACTTCTTTAATTAATTTTAGTTAATTCTGGGGTTCTTTTCATGTGGGTGACTTTTTCTTATTATATGCAGATATTAAATTTAAGTGTTTGATAGATTCTTTAGAGTCCCTAGTTAATACCTTTTTAGACTAACTGTTGCTTATTAAAAGATAAAAGTATGTTAATGGATATTTTAAAAATTATATTTTTTTAAAAAAACATAAGTGGAAATTTTATTAAATAGGAATAGCATCAAACGCGCTTGTAATGGTAATGACAATATTTTAAAAACTTAATGACACAAGGGATGTGATAATGGGTTCATTAGGCTATTTATAAAGGGGGCATGTGTCGAGACTCACTAATATGTGACAGTACTACTAATTTTGTTGGCATGTAAAACCACACTTTTTTTTGTTTCTCAAAATATCTTTTATTTGATAAGTAAAAAATTAATCTCTCAATGTACAGTCATATGTTTAAGTAAAAATTTCTCTTAACTGTGTTAAGATCACACTTTAAGTTCAAAAGATTTTTTAAGATTTAAAAAAAAACGTTTAAAAGACTTTTATGTTAACGATGTCTTAGAAATATAAATCGTTCATTGGCATGATATAATTTACCTTAGATAATGATACCTAGCAAACGCATTTTTTTCTCTTTACTGCGTTGTCAATGGTTTAATATAAATTAAGAAAAGTTGTGAAAGAAGAAAGAAGTATGCAAAAGAAATGTGCAAGTAATATTGTTCAAATAATTATTTCATTTCCAAAGAATAATTATTTGATCAATTGCTTTATACTTTAATTATTTTATGATATAACGTAGTTAGGAAAAAAAATTATTTATTTTGGGTGGTGGTGGAGGGGGGATGAAACATGCATCGTAAGTCAACAGTTCCAAGTCGTCATGATAGTGGAAAACATTTCAGTTCACAAAATCAAAAACCGCAGGTTCATAAACCATCCACTAACACAAAACAACGTGAAGGAGTTGATGGTAAGGTCATCTTTCTCACAGATGCTAAGACAATAAGAGTATGAATAAGCTAAAGATACAAAAGATACAAATACAATTATCCCCACGTATAGCTGTACATGTTGCCCCAGTCAATTAATATCAATTATGTTGGAACTTGGAAGGATGAACAACATCCTCATGAATCATATGCTAAACCTATCACTACACTAATAAAAGGTCATTAAGCAGAACATAACCCTAAAAAACCCTAAATCACCATAACTTTTTTTTTCCTAAACGTGGGAATGACAACTGTTATTTTACATTCTACAGGGTGGATACAAGACATGCAAAGCACATCTATTAGTGTGTCAATAAATGGTAGTCATCATTCACACCGATACCTGTACTTGCACTGAAACACACTAGACGCTGCCACAGCACCACTGCTGCTGCAATCTTCAGAGACTTGTGCTACAGCAGCCAAACTGCTCACCGTTTTTGCCCTGAGCTTTTCTTCCCTGAGGGACGTTTCCATTTGCTCTGCATCAGCCACTCTCAATCATCAGCTTAGAAAATGTACTAAATTTTTTTCAAAAAAAAAAGAAAAAAAATAAAAAAAGGAAAAAGAAAACAAATAAATAAAAATAGGTGCTGCAATTCTGCAAAGGCTGAGTTATTTACCAGCGGCTCGTCATCAGAAATCTCAGCAATTCTGGCATCTACATGACTCGTTGACTCTATAAGCGATTTTTCCACTTCTCTAGGACTACTTCCCCCATCACTGTTATTTTGATTCCCATCAAAACCTGATTCTTCTTCTCCATTAACATTTTCTCTCAAAGCTTCACTTGATTCATCCACATCTCTCTCTTTTGAACTACTTTCTTCTTCATCATTTTGAACTCCTTGAGGGACACACTCTCTTTCTTCAGAATGCCTCTCACCATAATCCTGCTTCTCTTCATCTGATTCCGGCTTCTCTTTATCTGATTCCTCCCTATAACTCAAGCTCTTCTCTTTCTTAAGCCTCTTTCCACGTGAAACTGATTTTACTTTCTTGTTAGATTTCTCCTTGATAATGATTTCATCAGACTCTTCAGCGTGTTCCCCTTCAGAACCACCTAGAATAGAGAATTAATTAAAAACTTTAAAGAAAAAAAGAAGAACAAGAACAAGAGAGCAGACGAAAATGAAGCAGAAGTCTTGCATAATAATGAGGAACCACAAAAATATCACTACAATTATAGTTGATGATAATATTCATTTTCCAAAGCAAATTAGTAAACCAAGAATCAACATTTCACAAAAGTAGGACTTCTCAATGATCATGATCAATAGTTAGAATGATACCTAATGAGAAAAAACTTTAGCTAAAAGCTATATTAGATTTGATATCACAAGTGAAATATATGCCCCATTTTGCAGCCCAATAATTGAAAGAGATTGGTAACTAACATCTTCCGACCTTTCTCCTCTTAATCATCAAAGTGTCTATTAAATCAAAACATACATTATTTGATTAATTATAGTTTTTTTAATATATATATATATATATATATATATATATATATATTATATATATATATATATATGGGTACGGCTTTTGACAGAACATAATGGCATTAATGGCATTATTTGATCTATGTAGCAAACTCCCACCTAGTCAGAAAAGGCTTTGGTTGTTGTATATATATATATGGGAATGGCAGATAAGGTGGTGAGCCTTGGCGAAACAGTAAGGTTGCTGCCTTGTGACCTGGTGGTCACAGGTTCTAGTTGCAGAAACAAGCTCTTACTTTTATGGGGGTAGAGCTGTCTACATCTTGACCCTTCCCAGACCCCACAATGGTGGGAGCCTCGTGCACTACCCTTTTTATGGGTATGGATGTATGGTAGATAAAAGATAATATCTATGGGCTTTCACTACATTGACAAAACAGAAAGTTAGTTTCCTAACTGAAATTAACATTGTTGTCATTATTTGATGGGAATTTGGGATATGACAGATTTGCTTTCTGACATTAAGACTGTCTATCTATGTGAATGGATATGAATGATTTCTGTGTGTCAGCAAGAAAATAATCTTCCTGCGAACACATGTACATCTAAACCTTGACAGTTGACCCACAATCCTTAAAAATAAATTATGAAATTATACTTATGCATTGGTCAACGGCAAGCATGCCTTCAATAGATGTACCAGACAAAAATGTGCATATTATAGACTCAGCCGAACTACAAAATACTGAAAATCAGGTAAGAAACGAAAAGCCTCTGTATCCATGAATATTATAGTTAAACCCAAAGGTTGACACACAGAAACGACATTCCTACGTAAGACATGCAAACATGCCAAGCACCTAATTTTACAGAAACAAACATTTAAGTAAGCCCGGAGATATATACACCTTTTACGCGATGATTGAAGCAGTAAAGTTTTATCTTATGTTTTTTTATTTCACAAAGTCACATTTAATTGTAATCTAATAGTAGTAGTCTAAAAGTCAACAAATAAGGGGGGAGGGAGTTTAAAAAGGAAAAATCACCATCTTTTCCTAAGCTAAAATGAGTTATCAAATGAAAGAGCTGAATAAAAGCTAAGAAATTTTTCGTTTGAGAATGGATATATTCATAGATCTAAACTAGAAATATAAGTTATTGAAAACAGAACCATATAACTACCAGGTTTCTTGCAGGTCCTGAAGCATTATATCTAGTACACAAATTTGCTTGATACACACAAACATTATCACATTTGATCAGTCAGAAAACATAAATGACGATCAATACATGCATCACATATCATTTAAGATAAATTACCAGAGTTCAACTCAGCTTTAGATATCGTGGTCTCTTCACGGTTTGATATCTCAGAACTCTCTTTGGCATCCTCTTGATGGAAAATACTTTTTGATACACCTTTTTGTCCATGTTTTACATGCTTATTAGGAGATTGTTTACCATTAACTCTACACAACAAAATGATACAAGTTATAATAATAAAACATAGAACAAAATCACAAATGCACAATAAGGATCTCATATTTTTTCACTAACATTTTTTTTGTCGTTTTACTCACTGAACCACTTGAACTTCTCTGTTTCTTCCCAGTAGACCTATAAAGCAATCAAGAGAATCAACCCACAAAAGGAAGACAGCACACTCAGAATGGGGTACAAGACCATGTCAATTAAGCTAGTAGAAATACAACGCATTGCACTTTAAGCATATGAACATGTATCCAACTTTTCCAAAAATATTGTGGAAATTTTCATATTTAGATGTACAGTGAAACATATTCATTCAAATACAACTAAAATAAAAACAAATTTGTAAAGGGAATACTTACGCCTCATGAAAAGAGAGAGGTTTTGAGGGCTTCATCTTCTGGAAAGATGATAATACAAACACGAATCAAACTTCAATGATACTTGATATCTTTTAGTGGAAATAGAAAAAGTAGAACTGCTTCAAAGAAAGAAAGAATACTAATGGAAAATTAGAGACCTTAGTAGGTTTGCGACCCCTGTCAATAAGCTCCCAGCGCTCCTTTCCCAAACGTAGTACTTCTACGTCTCCATCATCATATAATATCTTCCATAAGACGTGCCACAGTAAAATTGTGTCAGAAGTGTAATAGTTAGCTGGCAGAATAACTTTGCACCAATTCAGAGTGTGAGCTTACCACATGCTTCCTCTTTAAAGAGTCATAAGACTTGACAGTGCCTTCATAAAATCTGCAGAACATCAATACACCAACATGAGAACTTCAATTAGAAATCCTATGAAAACAAGAGAAGGCATTGGGGATTTTAGAAATTTGTCTCTAGGGTTCAAAGAAGGCATACAAAAAATCCGATAGATAGTAGAGAGCCAGATGCTAATAATTAATCCAGTACCAGACAGAAATTAACATCAGTTAATATGAACAGATGCAGCACGAGAAGCTTAAGAAATATGCAAACTTCAAAAGAAGCAGCTAAAACCATAAGACATCTTTAGAGAATGTGGTCAAAATGCTTCCAACATCACCAAAAAAACCAAGTCTTTGTATACTTTGTCCTTTATATAACCAATAACACTGGAATCCTTGCATTGTTTTGCTTCTACAACTGATCTCTCTAGATTCATCTTCAGCACTTACTGCTTATCCATAGGCCACCAAACTTTAATTCTGCAGCCAATTAGATCTTCAGCATCACTTTCACCTTCCTTTGTCGTGCACTACAGACAGTTAAAAAAAATAAAATCAAACTATTATCCAAGGGACTGGCTGGAACACAAACATTACAACATATAGCGTGTGTGTGTATATTTTTTTGGGGGGGAGGGGGTGCGGGTGTAAAAGATCTGCACATGGCATAGAGGTGCTACTGACATGAAAACCACTACAACCTTGGTTACAAATTCTGTAGACAGATTTACCTTAGCCAATCCTCCAATACTTTTTCTCTTCAGCTTTTTCGTAGATCCGATGGACGACTTGAAATTGTCACTTTCAGTCTTATCAGTTGGCTTTAAATTATCAGGACTCTGCAACAAAGGCAGAAAATAAGCAAAAGTCTACAACATTGATACATTCTACTTTAAGATCCTAAGTTAGTATAAATCTACTCGACAGTAAGATTTCACCTTCGTGTCATGCTCATCAGATTTGTCAGCTTCATCATCATGATAGCTCTCAGGTGCCTTAATTTTTTGTTTTAATGAGGGTTCACTGCCTTTGACCAATTTTCTCTGCATAATTTTGCTGTCTGTATCAGGGTTAATTTCTGCATCCAACGGTAATTTCACTCCAGAGGAGTCTTCCCCTGAAACTCTTCGAGGAACCTTTGAAGTACTGCTTGATCTAAATTTTCCATGAGTAAGGGAAGACCGCCTACGTTTAGGCACTGGAACAGGTGTTGCTTCACCAGCTTTTCTTTTTTTGATTGTTGCATACTCTGGATCCTTTTGCACCTTCTTACTCAAAGAATGTTCATGACCATTACTTGATTCAAAATTAGCAGATATCCCCAAGTTATCCAAATTAATTTGTCTGACCATATTTAAGATATCAATATCATTTTCATTCTTTTTTGTTTCAGCTGGCACAGACTTGTTCCTTTTCACCTTTTTGCCCTTGGTTCCCTGAGATTTTATGTTCTTGATCATTTTTCCCAAGGGCATTTCATTTCCGTCCTTTTCACTGTCCCTTAAAGCATCATCCTCAGCTAATTGAGATGGAACCTAAAATATGGAAGAAACATTATCAAATGGTTCAAGATTTACAGATGCACCAAAGGTTGGTATTTAATTTACCCATTACATCAAACATACCATTTCTAATTCAAGTGAATCAAAGTGAGCCAAGACACTTTCATCAGACAACCAGGTTTTCACTTCGCTTACCTGCCAGATGAAATAAATGGTATTAATAAGCATTTCTAATTAGAAGTGATCCAAGATCTTACAAATGTTAAAAATCCATCAGTAAATATGAATACAAATCCATCTCAATTCCATGTTCAGAATAAGGTGCTGTCTAATATGCACCTCCATGATAGGGTGCAGTCCATGCTCCTTGATTTGGAGCCGTTGATTTGGCTTAAAAACCCATCAACAACAGGGATGAATGACTGGTAACTGGGGGAAGAGATTTCTTGTAAATTATAAATGTGGTATGAAAAAAATTAGGAAATTTTGATTATGGAATTTCAGAGATGTTACTGCCATGAACGACGGTGGAGCTCCATTGTCAGCGTCAACACCTCCACACCCCAATACCATCAAGCCTGAAACCATCCGGTAAGCCACCAACATCAGCCCCTGTTCCCACCTCTGTGCCATCCTCCATGTCTGCCACCACGCCACTGCCTCTACTATTCCACAACCACAGCGAACCAAACCCACCATAGCCTCCATAACCAAATCTCAGGTTTTGGCACACTAGTGAACCTCACATGAATCATGTCGCTAGCAAGACCCACCTTCCGGTAAGCCCAAGCAGTTCTTTGCCTGTTTTAGTTGCTGGAAATGAAGAGGAGTGCAGAGTGGAAATCAGATCGCTTCACTCTCTGTCAAAGCTCCAACACATAAACCCACAATCATCTCTCAAGGAAAAAAGAATGAAAAATAAAAACTTCACATGGCCAATCTCTTCTCCAGCCACTGTCTCGTGGTTCCATGCCTTAATCTTCTGTCAAAACTTTTGGAAAGACTTCAATTTTTGCTCAGATTCCACTTGAGAGTGACCCACCAAACCCATATGCCTGCCAATTAATCGATCTATGGGTTGACATCGATCTGTGGCTCTAGGGTTTGTAGTGGATGGTTCCGATTTCATGGCTGTTGCGGGATGGTGCTCAGTTGGGGCGTTCAAGTTGAGGTGGTGGGCGGAGGTTGCTGAAGGAGTAGTTATTTGGAGTGATTTATTACAAGGGTTTACATTAAAAATTACTACAATTTAGGGGTTACTTTTTAAATATCAATAAACAGGTTTAAAAAGCACTTTTCTTTCTAATTGTAGGTGAATTCAGCAGGTGTACCATACACCATAACTTAACAAGGTGCATAATAGCATCAACCTCAGAATAAAGCTAAACCACCCCAATCACATTCCATCAAGAGTAATTCTTATTTAAGCACGGTCTACCATAGGCACTCAAATCATTATTTGACATATGCAAAGTGGTGGGGACCATTATAGAATTGCATTAATCTTTAACAATGCTTTTACACCTGTCAAATAATAATTTGAGTGTTTAAGAGATGACGTAGTAGACCGTGTCTACCTAAGAATTCCTCTTCCATCAAACAATAAGATGCTAACACTCTTTAATCGCAGGGAAAAGTCTTCCTGTAACTAAATTATGCAAGTGTCTATATCAAAGCTATATCATCACAAAAATTTAATCAATTAAAAAGATCAAATACCATATGTTGCGCCAAAGTAACACCAAAATCTATAACTTGAAACACAGACTTTCAAAATGTTCTAATAAAATTTAAAACTAATATCAGGTAATATGATGCAAACAACAGCAATGTTACAAATTCATAATAAAAGGTACCTTCAAGAATTAGCAACTATTTGGAAGGTGTTTTGCCCAGTATGTAAAGGAAAACTTAGCATACCAGAGGAAAACTATATCATATGACAAGAAAAGAGAATACCACGATGTCGTCTTCCTTCTCACATGCTTTGTATAGTATTGGAGGAAGAGAAACTGAAGGAGACAATCCTTGCAAATCAACATCCTTCTGTAGTAGTCGCTTGGTGATTGCTAACCCAAGGTCACATATGGCATGAGAATTCTGGCCATTCATTGATCACAAACGTAAGATTACAGTCTCTTATCACTTTCACATTTGCAATTTTTATCTATGTCACAAATAGAAAAAATATCTATCCTCAACCTTCGACTTTGATGCGTCAACCATATCTTCAGAGTGCTTGATACTCTGAAAGATAGAAGTGATGGTACATATAATTTCCTTTTCTTTGTTAGCAGTTACTTCTGACTTGACATCTTCATCTCTTTGCAGTAGCATTGATAGTATCAAGTGCAACTGCCTGAAAATTCAGGACAGAATAAAAATTTCATAAGAATGAGCATTCCCAACATATTCTATATTTTGAAGCTTACTAGCATAAGTAAATCTATAGGTATCAGCCCAAGATGCATTCCACATTCATAATCAAAAACATCATCTACACATAATTTGTGGAATACAACAAATCAGTAAAACAGATACATTTAAGTGTTACAGCCAAACAAAAAACTATATGTAAAGACCCTAATTGTGTTTGGACAACACAGATCAACTAGGCAGTAGGCATTACAAAGGGGACCCTTAAAAGCAAAAGCCTTTACTGCACATACATGCACGTCTGGATTTTAAAGTTATTCTAAACTAAGACTCCATATAAGCTTTCCATAAATTTTGTAGCCTGGCATGCATAAAGGCAAACTTTAAAAAAAAAAAATGTGGCACACATTATATCCTTCAACGTGCAGACAACCATCGATAAGCATTATATGTATTAATATGAATCATAAAATCAGCACACAAGACACCAACAGTTACGAAATACTAAAGTAAACCCAAGCTCCCCCCTTCTCTCTCTCTCTCTCTCTCTCTTTTCAAATTTCAACTTGTTTTAGAAGAATATCTAAATATGCATCCAGCATGGAGATGACCTATGTGGGCAAAAGTAGTACCTGTATATATTATCATATGTTTCAACATCCTTGCACTCATCAATATTGGGACATGATATGTTAGCAAGTGCATGAATTAGGTATGGAATGATGTATTCAGGATAAGTGGTCAAGGAATTTGCATCTGATTGCACAGAAAGCTGCCGTGCCTTCGCTTGGTGATGCATTTGAATAATGTCAGCCAGGTTCTGCTTATCCTGTATTAACAGAAACAAGTCATCATAAAGACACAAAATTCATGTCAAAGCTAGGATAATTTGCAATTGTAAAAAAGATTGAATCGATCAGAAAATTACCTCTGCAAACTCCTCTGGCTTGGATCCAAATATGTTGAATACAAAGGCACAAGCATACTTGACATCCAAAAGGTGGTCTTTTATATATTGATGAACTTTGCTTAAGAAAACTTTCTTAGCTTGAGGGAAGCTAATCTATAAGACCGAAAAGAAGACAAAGAGAAGCAGTTATTTCTACATTGAAATGAAACCTTAAACAAATTAATTTCTGCCTATACATATGGAAAGAGTAGTCTTGCGTCTTGATAATAATGTGGTGAACAAATCATAAATGCTCAAGAAGAAATTAAGTAAACAGAAGGAGGAACCCACCTCTGATGTCCTTAAAGTTAAGTGGAAAATATCAACAGGTATCTTATGATCCCAGAGCCTTGACAAACGAAGAACTGCCTTTGCAGAAGCAAGCCTCAAATGGGCCCTATCAACTGAACTGCAAGAGGGTATAAATGAGTACATAGTATTTGAACCCGCATATCGAATTTGAAATGGAAAAGAGAAAAAGCAACAATTTTCAGGTAAATTAATTAAAAAAATATAGCTCTGTGAAGCTAATATACCTTGACTGTAGGTCCTTTGATATTTCACCATAAGATAGCATGTTTCTAAGGATATCCAGAAGACCATCAATACCAGGACGAACATGAGCATCTTTGACTGGCAAGTAGCTCTTCACGATGGTTTTAATGCCATATATCTGCAGCAAAAAAAGAAAGAGATGGGGGACAAAAAGAGAGAATAAAACACACTGTCAAAAAGCAGCTAACTTACAAGCATCTTCCAATGTATCAAATTACAGAAAATAGATGCTATCCAAAATATCTAAACAAATAGAATAGACTATTCTTCCTACCTACCTTTAACATGCAAAGATCACTTTTATCATCCCAAGATGCTCTTGGGTGATCTTCTTTCTGAAACAGTGAAACATGCATGTAAATAGAGTTACTTCCATGCTTATCTCATAAAGGAGCACACCATTCGAAGGAATTTGAAAGGCTTACACTATCACTTTTAAGAATCTTGTTTATTATAAATTCTTCAATTTCACTTTCTCTAGTTTCAAAAACAGGCATTGCAGTCTGTGCTATACACCCCAGAGACTGCAGTACTGCAGGCAGATGTGTTTTCTCCTCCATCATATCTACAAGCCTCTGCATATAAAGTGAGAACAATCAGAATAAAAAATTTGAGAAAATTATAATATATGAATTAACTATATGAAACCTTGTATAGAACAGAGAGAGACTTGAGGCCATCATCCTTTGTTATTGCAGCCAGTGCATGCACAGCATACTTGGCCTGTCTCCGACTGCCTTCTAAACATAGTCTCTCCAACATAAGGTCTACAGAACTGTACGAAACAAGGAGATAATAAGAATATTATACAAGGAAATGGATCTAAAAAAGTTATCAAATTTAACAGTGGCACCTTGATGTAACTGCGAGTTGTTCACGAATAGTACCACCAGCCTTTGCTAATACATTCAAAACACCCTCTTTAATCATATCATTATTATCCTTAAGTAAATTCACCAGCTCCTCCTCACTGCCACTAAGAAGAAATGGACTAAAACGAGCAATTATCTGCATTTTATCATAAAGTTAACCAGAAAGTTAGAAAAGATGATCCAATATTTTAAATTTTCATGTCCAAAATGACTGAAAATATGCTACTACTTCATAACAAATTACAGAAACGTATGAAATCATTAAAAAGGCTCCATGACATGGTATCAGTGCCTCTTTGACCAAGAACACAATCCTTGCCACCCGGATTCTCTCAATTAAATTAAATTTCAACACAAGTTATTGGTGTGACTGCTTCTTCGTTTCTTCCACACTTACAGCTTAAAGGGCTTTCACATTATGAGGTGTATTAGAGATATCAATAAAATCATTAATGGCCTTCTCCTAATAGCTTAAGCATTTCGGATGAAGTGGTACTTGACAAAAATTCACCCTAAGCCCAAAGATATAAATTAATCAGCAGCAAGCAAAGACATAAAAGAAGTCTTTGCAATCAGTACAATAAAAAATATAGAAAAAGTTAACATTTTCTTCCCAACCCCCACCCCTCCTGTTTCTCTGGAAAGAACTCAGAAGAGAAAATTGTCCATGACAGACAATACATAATACAAATGTTCAGGAACCAAGTGCAATAATTCAATACACCTAGAAATGGTATGTTCTTACCACCAATATATTCATACAAGATTGTATACGCTGATCATTCTCTGCAGATTTATGCATGACAGTTTCTGAAAGAATAGCTTTTACATGCTCCTTGTTGAAAAGCAAATAGGAGCACTTTACATAGAAGGTATTCAGAAATTCATAGAGCCGATGTTTCTCACCAAGTATTTTAAGCAAATCATCCTGCAGACAAAAAATAAATAAATAACCAAAATCAGTACATAACTGTTAAATTGGAGGGTTTTAGGTAAGGAAGGAGGAAAAGAGAAAATAGAGACTTAGAATAATATAAGATTGATATTGATTTGATGTGACGGCAATGTGATATAAAAGACAAACCCAATAGTCCAATTTATACTAATACAATCTTAATTAATAAGAAAACAAATCAGAAAATATAATAAATAAGAAATAAATCCTAAGAGATCATCTATGATACTCTAAAATATTTCAAGATACAATAAAGATATTTTGAGATATTTTTAAGATATTCTAACAATAACAAACTACAAACAACATTTCCTTTCTTTCCTTACTTGAAAAGAAACATAACAGTAAGTTAGTCCAAATCATAACGAGACCGCACCATTCTGATGTTCAAATACTGCTCCTTATAGACTCCTAAGGTTGAAGAAATATTTGGAATTATAGTGCTAACATCTATGTAGTTCATCTTATTGGTAGCTTCAAAAAAGTTCATATAGGCAACAGGAAAGCAGATCCAGAGACACAAGTATAATGTATTAGCAACAAGTTATGAAGCTTAGTAATATATCACAGAGAAATTGGGTATTAACTTCAAAGATTTAGTTCTCATATCTTCACTTCAAATATTAATTCCCATGCAGTTTGCAATGATGATTTCCCAGATAAGTATCTTCAAAACCATATCTATCAGTTTCTGATTATATTACCCGGTATACACGAGTTTGATGAAAGCTAGTATTTGGATCAACAAGATTCGTCAAAATTTTCCAGATATTAGCATCTTTTAATTGATCAAGAATCTGGAAACTCTCTTCAGCATTTGTTGGGTCAGCAAATGAACGGGACATTACTCGGAAACAGAATGCGATCTTCTTTTGGACCTCAGGATTGTCTTTATCCTGCATTTAAATGAGATAAATCCCTTTTTCTCATCAAATTTCCTTTGAAAAGTTTATCTTTCTAACTTCCAAGGTCACATACCTGACTCATCTGCCTCAGAGCCAGATACTTCTGCATCTCTTGCTGTAACCTGCTACCAAATTGGTACCATGAAAACTGAAAAACTGAGACACCAGGAGGTGTATAAGCCATCACAGAAGTCAACCAAGCTTACCTTTGTTTTTGCTCCAGTATCTTTTCAAGAGCCTTGACCTCCACTTTATCAAATCCCGAGAAAATCTCAATCCAATGTTTAACTGTATTATTGATTGAAAACTCTGATGGAAATAGGGACCCACATAGAACAGATTCGATTATATCTGATCTGCAGAATGAAGTGAACGAAAGAAACATCAATAATAAGAACATCTCTATCCCTAAGAAAACAAAAACAAGATTAAAAAAAAAAGGCCAAAAAGGAAAAGAAAGAAACAAACTCAGAGAAAACCATTACTCTATTGCTAAAAGAATGTTCACCACTAAGGCGTCCAACTATTTCCATTTTGTACTAGTAAAGTAAAGTATGTGAAAACTGGAAAGAGTTACAGAAGCACCAAAAAACACAAGTCAAAGCAATGGACAACAACATGAAAGTAATTGACCTAGTACAGTAAGGACTTTTCAGAATGCAGATTTTTTAAAATGAGGGGCCAATCGAATTACATTATTCACACTATTTTCAATCAATATTATACAAAGAAAAAAATCCATGATATAAGTGTAGGTGTAGCAATTCTCCTCAAATTTGGGGAGTTAAAATGAATTCTTATGTAACTTCAGATGGATTGTGTAAATATTTCTTTTTTTTTAGTGATCTTAGAAGCAATTTATTACACAAGCGTTTTCAATTTACAAAAATAATAATAATAATTTGAGGAAAAAAAAAGGTCAATCCTTATTTTCTCATCACAAAACAATAAAGGTTTGTGCTTCCTTTGTCTTCAAATATTATATGGAAAATAAAAAATCCATACCCTAAAAATAATGACCATGATGCAAATAATGGCAAAGATTATAAGTTTATAACAGAATGTCTACTAATGCAGTATCAGTGTTTCACCTGAAATCTTTGTCATAGAAACATCTAAGGATCTTCCCTGGAATCCAGTCATATTCATTGGGATTAGCTGTGTCAGAGCTATTCTCACAAAAAACTCCATATATTTCAGCCAATCTCTCCATGGTATACTTTTTAACAAGTAGCTGGAAATGCATAGCAAAACAAGGATTTGAGATACAGTGAGTTGAAATCCTCAGATTGTTACGAGAGAATGTTAGAAAAACGATAGTTTAGATTTTAAAGGTACACATACAGATTTGTCACGAAGCCGTTCTGCAACAAGCTTCACAGTTTCAAGAGGAACTGCATTTAGGGCATGACATGCCACATCACAGATAACAGCCACAACTTGCTTTCGAACATTTTCATCAAAATCCAGCAGCCGGTCACAAAGGGCAGCTAAAAAGTTGTACCCAAAAAACATTAGCAGATGTAGTGTATAAATACATATATAAACTGGGACTGAATATGTGTACATGCGTTTAATGCACTCACAGATTATTTGAGGAGCTTCAGCCCTAAAAGGATTTGACAGCAGACAGATCTTTACATGCTCAAGGACAGACATGCGAACCCCAAGATCTCTATCAGTCAACCTCTTTAAAAATTCTGAAAATATAAGCTGAAATGCTTCAGGAATGGAAGATCCAGGAAGAGCAATTATATCGCCAACCAAGTTCACTGCTTTCAAACGGGTTTGCAGCTGGTCAGTCTGCAAGTTGCAAAATACAAATGAGAATACAGGCATCAAATTAGAATGATAATCAAGAGTATAATTTTGCTAAACTCGTAAACTAAATTTGATGTGGAATTAAAAAATGCCAAAGTGACTCTTTGTAATGATGATATTAGAACTTTGTAAATTCTCAAGCTCAGAAACTCCACAAAGCATAACAACATAAAATATACACAATGAAAAATCTTTATCACAGCAACAAGGTCAACTTAATGGAAATAAATGATACTCCTAAAAACCACATAGAGCATCAGGAAAGCTAGTAAATCACTAATTACCAGTAGCTCTCCTGTGACATAAGGGAGAACTCCAGATAGGATTTGAGGAGCACAGCAATAGAGATCATAGATAACTTCATGGTATTGAACTTGACTGTTCACTGGCTTGCTATCTCCTGACATTAACGATAACAAAAATTGTTTAATGTTGGGTTCAAGTTTTCCTACGCATTGCTGTATGACATTCATAGAAAGCTTCCTCGCGGCCACAGTAACATCCTGGAATTAGAAACTCCAGACAATCATGTTTCTTATATAACATTAAGAGATAACCAAAAAAAAAAAAAACTCATTCTCCAAGAGCATCAGCTATCTGCCTATAACAAGAAAAAAATTATAAGAAGTACTTACTCTTTTCTCACGACCTAATGTAGACAGTAGAATAGATAAAAGATCCTCATGAACATCCTCACTCTCTTCTAAGAGAACGACCATTATAGTTTGCATGGATGACAGAACACTTTCTGGATGATCATCTCTGAGCATGAAACAAAATATACAAGCACCACTTATTAATCCAAAGAGGATCTTTAATCAAGCAAAGGAGTATAGAAAATTTGACATTCAAGAAAATGACTACGACACATCTCCCAAACTCTCAACTCAGTGATCAACAGTTTAATGTTTACCAATAAAAAAAGTTGAATCATATAGAATTACTACTTATGATTAATGCTTCAAAAGTGGTTCACACAGAAGTACTACTCAATACATATGATTGATAAATCAAAATTAAACACTACAAACAAGTAGCAAAATAATGAGGAAATAATTTAAAAGCAGTCAACCAATCAAGAAGCAATCAACCTAAGTACACATTTTATCAAAAAAAGAAAAAAGAACCTAAATACACAAAACTTTGTGTTATGCCTAGCACAGTTGCATGTACTATAATATGCCAAGCATCACACATACAATATCCAAAATGTAATAAAAAAAGAAAACAAAAGGACAAAATAGGAAGGACAGGGAGAAATAGATTGGGAGAGAGTAGTTTCACGGTTTATACAGAATTACAGCACTTGCCTCTCCATTCCAAGTACACAAAGATGTATAAAATTTCTGTTTGTCTAATTATTTTTAATTCATTTTCTCATATTATGTGACCAGCAAAAAGAACACAGGCTCCAGAACCAAATACAGACCAACAAAATATAAAGTTTGCAATCTTGGAAGCAAATAGCAGAAGCTTTCAGGGAAACAATATTACTTGTAACATGAGCACACGCCTACTACTACTGACTAAAAGATTTTATGATAAACTAACCTGGCAACCGCAAAGAAAGTACTGAACATTTCATTCACCAGATCATCACATTCAAGATCCAACATTACAACACATGATCTATATTTTGCAAGAGTCTCCAATATAACAACTCTCCGGCCAAAGGATGGACCACTGGTATCACTCAGGCCACTAAAAGTGCTCACAATCAACCGAAAGATGTCCTGCAAAGCGATCTAAAAAAGATTAGGATGAAGGACATTATGTCCCAACTAAATTTCTGTTTTGGTTTGGCTGAAAATAAAAGGATAAAATTATACCTTTTAAGTTATAAATAAGAAGACAACCTAAGTTATATAATCAGATAACCTATGCAAATAAAGGCACCTTTAGAACATCATCATTGTAAGGCGCTTCAGGTGCAGTGATCCGAGTTATCTCACAAACACATGTCGCAACTAGAAGCTTGACATCCCTATCTTGGTGCGTCAGCAACTCTGGCTTAACAATTGCGTTAAAGAAGGGCTTCATTGACTCCAATGTTGAAGCTGATGGTGATTGATCCAACTCAGCAAGGCATGCTGCCGCTTGCTGCAGATGGAGAAACATTTTGTTGAGGGGGGAGGGGAGTGGGGGAAATTAGTAAGTGCCAATCAAAAATCAACTTGCACTTAAAATGAAAAATTTTAAGCTGTACAACAGTAACATAAATAAAAAAAATACTTTCTAATATTAAACAACATTATAGCACACATTTGGTCTCAAGCATTATATGCTTATAGACTTGTTTTAGGTGTTAAGTGTATACTTGGTTTTTTGTTTTTTGGCCATAGCGCATTCATTTTGCAGTAGGAAAATGGCAAGCCATAACATGGAAATGCTATGTACTATTGTGAAGTACATTCTTGTCAACCCCTTATAGTAAGCTTGAGCAGAAAGAAATAATTTTCTACAAAAGCTAAAACAAAATTAGTACTTTTTGTTATGCTTATGATTAGAAAGTTCAGCCATAATTAAAATACCCAGTAGCTACATAGCAAACAACTGTCATAACACTATATTGGTATGTCCATATGACCAACTTAAACAGTAGTATCTAAAACTTTAATGAAGCCCTCATTCACAATCTAATATATGTTTCTCAACTTTCTCTCCTCATCCTGCTGATTGCTTAATCAACAAGGACCTAGGTCTTTGAGACTGAACCACTCTATTACTAGTTACTAGTATCCATCTGGTTATAGACTTACAGCACAGGTATTGAGCCACCTCAGCCATGCACTCTCTTAAAATGATCCTCAAATTTTTCCAAGAGGATAAACATTAACACACTGAAGAAACTAGAGACGTAAAAGCCTCCCTAAGAGAAAGATAGAATTTATTATCACATGTGCATCATATTGGGCCAAGAAACCAGGTAATATGCTTGGTACAGTATATGTCAACAAGTTAGATTTTAGGAGTAATGCATAGAAGCTAACCAATCATTCAGTAAGTGTGATCCCACATCCTTCTAATTCAGTTTTTTGGAATAAAAATGTCTTTCTTAACTTATCTCATAACCCAACTCAAGTAAACAACCCTTTCAACCTCAAATGCATTTGAAAATTCAAAGGGGACATGCCCACTTTCACTAATACCATGATGTGGGAATCAACAAATTCCAACGTTCATTGAAGTAAGGGATTCATTCATTCAAAAACCATACAAAAACATTAAAAAAAAAAAAAGTAAGTGGTTGCAGCGCTGCTAATTTCTTCCTTTCTACTTTTAATTCTACTTCTTATCCTCCATTCCCATGTAAAGTTGCAAAACTCAGTAGCTTTATCCTTTTTTCCGCTCAGTTTTTCTCAGTATCCAAAATATAGACAGCTTATTGAGCTTAACTAGTACACAAAACCTGAAGCACCTTCATGACCATTCACAAATTAACCTAATTCAGAAAATTCTACACAAACTTACTTCAAATTAACTAGAGTCTCACGTCAAACAGAGTAAATCTGCCAATTGTTCTTCTCAATTGCAAAAGGCCCACTAACACAACTCAATTCCTCAATTATAAACCACACACACGAAGAAGCACACAACTTGGGTCCAGCAAAGACCCAATTGACGCATTTCGAGCTAAATTCAATTTTTTTCTAAGAGACAAATCAGCTTAACCCCGAAAAATTGTCTTCGTTTTCTTCGCCTTAGCTCCCCCAACACCCAAACAGAAAGTAACGGATATAACTAACACAAAAAAACAGTTGAAATTTTTCATAAAAAGCGTAAAATTTCGAACCTTCAAGAGCTTGATGAGAGTGTCCTTGGAGGAGGAAAGGGTCTCGAGCTTGGATCCCAGCTCCTTGAGCTGTAGGTGAGGCTTCTGAGCCATGTTCAGAAAAAAAAAAAAAAAAAAACGGTGTCGTTTTCAGTGTTGCGCGTGCTCTTTCATGGAGTTCCCACAAGGTTTGGTTTGAGCAGAATAAGAAGTGAAGAAAAGAGAAGAGGAAGAGGGTTTTCTTCGTTTCTCTCTATCTTGCTCGTTGTGTCGTCGAGTGGGGATTTCGATTTTCGAACAGCGAAGCGAAATGCACTCCAAATGTACGCGAAATTTCACGTGCTCACTTCTTTTGCAAACGTAATTCAAGTATTTCACACATATATGTTTTGCAGTGATGCCCACTGCTCTTTACCATATTTTCGAAACTTTCCATTTGTACTTTACGTTTCTTGCAGTTGCACCCACCTCATTCTCATTCTTTCTTGTTTCTCGTAAAAGAGACAAATTTATTTAATGAAGGTAACTTTTTCAAACCAAATAATCACTGAATGACTATTGAGAGTGAGTTTGAGGTTAAATTATTTTAATTGTCGTCAATTACTATTACTATTCCTTTTGTCAGCACAGAAGTACTATATTTGTCAAATGATGCAAAGCCATTATATTTTTATTTACTTCATTTTAAACGTAAAGTGAAATAGCAACCACAATGGTATTATTTTTTATTTGATTTTTTTTCTTACAAGATTTTTGCAGGCATAAGACTAATCTAATAATCTACACTAAGGTATCAAGGTTATTCCTTTATATAAATACTGTTTGGCGAGCTCAAAAGTCAAATCTTTGACGTTACCCACTAAACTCTTTTTTTTTTTTTGCGCAGTGTGAAATTAAAAAAAAAAAAGTAAACAACAAGAAAACAGCAGTTATTTCCGAATAAACACGACTCCTAAAGCATCATCAGCTAGGAGTTGCAAGCTCAAGACCAATGGTGTAACTCTATGTAGAGCATTATATTTTATATTATAAATTTATTAAATTATAATTAAATTGTAAAATATTTAATGTTATGAAATATGAGTTATAAAATTTTTTTTGTTGATAACTTAAACTTACTAAGGATATAAAAAATATTGAAATACTTTAAATTGATTAAAACACATTACTTATGACGCATAGTATCTAACAACATTAAAATAATTATATCATACTTATTCTTGACAAAACATAGTTTCGAATTTATATACTCAAGAAGAAAATAGTAGTAATCCCTATGATGGCCCCACTCAATAAGACGGTAATAGATACTTGACATAACTCTAAATGTCTACATTTAGACGGATACGCCAAACGACGAAAGTTCCACAACATTGCTTCCTAGTGAAAACCAAGAAGATATTCACTTCGCATTCATCACGATATTGACAGAACATAAACATAAAACATAACAAGACAATGAAGATGTAAGATCCCTTACATCACATATCAGCATGGCAGTGGAAAAACAGTACGAATGACAATAATGTCATTCAATTCACGTTATCAAGTAACATATAATTTAATACAAATAACTCAATAAATACTTCTACAAATATAATTAACAGATAATATAAATATCACAGAAATTGCAGACATAGTCATACTATTAATAAATAAATAACTTCCATAAACACATATCACAATAATACAGATATCAACATTATTATGACTATAACTATCCATGATATGTATACTGAACATGCATATGCACAATGCACTAGTTCCTACACCATGGAACTAAGACACGATTCAGAGAGAATGATTGGAAGTACATGTCAGCAAATCGTCAGTCTCAATTTAAAGTGCTAATAAAATAATATTCTCAGTTTGCGCATAAAATGACTTATGCAAGACACTCTTCACCAGATCACAAAAAGAATAACAACTCCGTCGAGATCGTCGGTGCATTTGCATCAGATACTCTGGCGCAAAAGTACTACCATCTGGCCACATATGACATTCCGCACTCCGACACCTTCAAGAGCAATAACTGATCGTAACTACGCAATTTCCATCCGCACTAAGGTGTAATTCAACTCCTAAGCCACAGGCCTTACATAGTCTATCAAACTTTCCCAATGCATGATTAATGATCCAATGCATAAACACAAGTCATAACAACCATTGACTGTATAACGTCTAATACATGATAACTTAATGCGAACTTTCATTTGATTGTTTCCAATGATATTAGAGCAACCACTCATATAATTGTCTAATACCATTAGATCAATGATATTATATAACCGTTCATACAATTACATAATATCATTGATACACATGGGTCTAAGTATGTCAACCTTACAACAAACTTACTGTATTTTCAATCACGCAACATTTTTATTGCATTTTCACAATTGTGTAACAATCTTATTAAGTTTTCAAATCGTGTAACCATTTCCTGACGTTTTCTCAATCGCGTAAAAATATTTAAACGTTTTCTAAATTGCGTAGCTCAAAAATCCACATTTTTGAAACGCATATGGTTTTTCTACTATTTTTCAGCCGTGTAAAATATTTCTTAATATTCTAAATTTAATTCCAAAATTTTCTAAGTTTAAAATATAATTTGAACCTTAAGTCCAATTTCTCTCATTACAAACTCCTTTACGTAATATTTTATGACGTTTTCCATAAAAATTGCATTATTCTTAATCTACTAAAACTTCCTTCTACTTCCTTTACTATAACTCTTTTAAATAAAATACTTTAAGTTCTAAAACACTTTCAAAATTGATTTCCAACAATCATAACTAAAATTTGCTTGATGATCCACAATAAAACTTTGTTTCATGCCTTTCTTGAATAAAAATACTTAAATTTCTAACACCACCCTTTAAAACTCCTTTTCCATTTCTATTTCCTAAAAATCACCCTTTGTCCAATGATGAACTATAAACTTATATTTTCAATTTAATCAAATTCCTTATGTAATTTTTCAAAAATTCTTTTTAATCTTTTTAATAAAAAATCTATTTTTCTCAATAATAAAATTTTGTTATATTTTTAACATTTTAAAATTATATTGTAATTATGTATTTTTATGTATTTTTGTTAATCCATATTATTATAAAATTAATAATTTCATAAGAATGGAGATGATTTACCCCAAAAATATGAAGATTTTCTAAAAAAAAAAAGTAGCATGTCACTATTGTAGCAAAAATAATTTCACCATTAGTAAAATATTTTCATCTTGAATATCTTATCTTGGGCTTAGACATATGTGAGCCTCAAGTGGTAGCATGAATTCATTTTCAAGATGACATATCAATTATCCTAGTTCGATTCATAACAATTTTATACATACTATGCACTATACTTAATCGTTAAGTTTCACTATAATATGCACAATAACCTCCAAATTTTCTATAAATTGGAAC
This sequence comes from Ormosia emarginata, assembly GCA_029884605.1. Classification (NCBI taxonomy): domain Eukaryota; kingdom Viridiplantae; phylum Streptophyta; class Magnoliopsida; order Fabales; family Fabaceae; genus Ormosia; species Ormosia emarginata. The sequence continues at coordinate 1,828,119 of JAQQTP010000054.1, forward strand.
ATTCTGCAAAGAAGGAATAAGTGAATAAATCACATGGATGGTTCCAGGGAGAGAAATTCTCTCTCTCTCCTTTGTTTTTTTTTTTTACCTTTTTTATTTTCTTTTTTTTCTTGATTCAATCCTTCACCATTAAGAGATTCTTAATTAATTTTCATCTAGGCATTTGAGTGAAGGAGTGAAGCTTTTAGTAATAAATTAAGATTAGATTTATTTCTTTCTTGAAAAAGTGCTTTAAATGATATATTTTTATGTGACTTTTATATGTATTGTATGTTGTTTCCAATTAAAAAACTTTTAGCTTTTTGGTTCAGTATAATGAATATCTTGATGAAATTGTAAACAAGCATGGACGGATAGATGAGTGAACACAATGGATGTTTTTGACGATTTACAAGTATTAGTAGATAATTATTTAACTATAATATAATTACATGATTGAACTTTGAATGTTAAATCTTCCGATTGGAATCTTCATTATCAAGATATTTTTGATTTCATTCAAGAAGCCATTATCACCATGGAAGTTGAGTGTTCAATATAGTTATAAAACGAAATAATCTATTTCTAATTTATTACCAATAAGTGATCTCCTAACCCAAGTAAAATCCTTTTCATTTGTGAACAACTTATATCATCTTTAATTTTGTGACAAATCTGCTCCTTACCTCAATTAATTAGATTTTTTCTATTGTTAATCTTCTAATTACCATAATTCAAAACGTAGATCGAACTCACGCGACTCCTGAGAATTTATTACTTGAGACAACCTACACTTGGGTTTGAAACTTTTAAATTTTCCATCATCCAATAAAAACTACATGTTTCCATATTCATCTAAAAATCCTCAATTTAATCAAATTCTTTATCAACTAATATTTCAAAAATATCCTTTAAACTATTTCCTTTCTCATGATAAAAAATCCATTCTTTTCCCAATAATAAAATCTTATCCATTTCCTTTCCTCTTAACTGAAAATCAATCATTTCCCAATATTAAAACTCTATTCACTTCCTTCTTGAACTTGTAAAATTTTAATTCATAACCTTGTTATAAAGTCAACTAATTTCATATTTAAATAAAATATTTCCACTTGGTTTACCCAAAAAATGCATGAAGGTCGTGAGCCTCTTAGGTCATTGGGACCAAAAATTATTTTTTCCTTTCCAAACTTGAAAATCCTTAATTCGTACTCTTGTTACAAAATTCATTAAGTTCACCATTAGTAAAATATTTTCATTTTGAATATCCTTATTTTGGGTTTAGAGGTCGTGAGCCTCAAGTAGTCTTTGAAACCAAAAATCATTTCCTTTCCATGTGATTCACATATACAACATATATCAATTATCCTAGTTCTATCATAACAATTTTATACATACTATGAACATCACAATAAACATCAAATAATCAATCACAACATCAACATCATACTATCAAAATCATACATCACATATAGCTAATAAACAACCATATAAATATCATGCATATTATTAAAACTATAAATCACATAAAATAATCAAACACAAACTAGTAAATTATACAATAAGTGAATAAATCCTCACATGGATTATTCACACATACACACAAGTAAGCTCTCTAAATCTAGGCTATTGATGTTTTTCTCATCATCATGGATGATCTGTTTTATAATGAAATATATGAAAATATAAAGAATAGGTTAAAATCTCCCTCTTACCTTATTGTGAGTTTTTTTTTTTTTTTTGATGCTTCATAAGCTCATTGCTTATCCTCTTGAATCAATCCTTCACCACTAAGAGATTCTTGAAAACAAAAATAAATACCAAAATATTAACATCTAAGGCATAACTAGGATAACCATAGATTCAAATCATGATTTAGAACTTTGAATATAAGATTAGAAAAGAATATCAATAATTTCACCATTTATCCTTCAAACTTAGATCTTAAAAAAAGTGCTTGAAGATAGATGATTTGGAAGATGGTCTCAACATGAAAGTTTCTTAGAATTGCATGGAGATTCAAGATCTATGGTTAGTTAAAATTATTGAAGAGTGGAGGGTGATTTTATTGGTCTTGGCTATGAGCTTCAATAGAAGAAAAGGTGAGGATTTTGTGTTTAGCTTTTGGTTGCTTTGAGAGAATAATGGATAAGATGAAATAAAACACAAACTTAGCCTCCTTAAACAAGCATGGCCGTGAGGTTAGATGAGAGAATGAGTGAGAGTTTCATGCAAAAGATGAATAAGAACCAAAGTTCTCCTATTTATAGAAGATAATATGATAGCTTAAGATATTTGTTAACCAATATATTTTCACCTAAGCAAAATATCTAACAAAAAATATCTAACTAAATATCTAACCAAATATCCAACAAGATATCTAACCAAAAAAAGATCTCATCATTTTGTTGGTTTAGTGAGAGAAAGCTCCTCAACTCCGAATAAAATGATTCTAAATATTTTTAGTTATTGCCTTCTCAAAAATTTTATTTTTTTGGCCTCACTTCAAACACATAGAAAGCTAAAAAATAACAACATAAAATTAAAATAAATCAAACAACTCACAAAATCATAAAATTCACAAAAATTATAAATGACTAAAGAACGAGGAAAAATTGAGATGTTACAAATGGTGGCACATCTAAGCATTGCGTACCACTTGAATTATTGCTTATAAGTAAACTCAAATTTACTTACCATTTAAATAATATTAATGGATGTATTACTTTTATGTTAGATTTTTTAGTACATTTTAAAAATAAGAATCATAATAAAAATATGAACCAATAAATCAAAATAAGAATCATATTTTGATTTGAATTGTATAGTTTGGTATAATTAGAACTAAAATAACATGTAAAGTGATTTTACTATTTGGTGTATAAGATACAATATTGAATACAATTTAAATTCACTTAAATGACATAAATATCTTAAAGAGAAAAAAAAACATTTTTTCCTTTCATATTACATATATAATTGAAATATTTATTTTTAAATCAATGTTTAAGATTAATTTTTAAATAACTTAATAAAATAAATCTTGATTTTTTTTTTAATGATTTTTTGATACATTGTCTATTGACTTTTTCTTTATGATTAATATGTTATAATTATGGCTATATGCTTTATGATATTGTTACAATATTAATCTTAAGATAATTCAATAAAAAATAGGATTAAAAAATTGTCTAACATATAAAGGGTTAACTAATATTATTTTATAAATTAGTTAAGAGTATATTAGAAAAGATATATGAAATCTAATTCCACAAAAATATATAATTGTAATCCCACATTTTTTTAGAAAAATAAAAATTCTATGAATCTGTGAAATATAATTCAAAATAGGAATGTTATTGATGGAATTTGAGGACATTAACGGATGTAAGGCATGTTTTTTTTTCATAAACAAACATAAAAATAATCTGATTCTATAATTAAACTTCAAAGAATATTCCAATTCTTCAGTCCAAATGCAATCTTAAGTCTTTTTTTTTTTACCATATCCATTACTTTCAAGTTGACCATAGTTTAAACTCATTAAAAATTCTGTATAAAAAAAAAGAAAAGAAAAACTCATTAAATTAAAATTTAAAAATTGATCCCATCCAACGTACATAATGCCAACGTACGTAATAGTGATTGGCTTTGAAGAGTCACCATCTAAGGGAAGGAAAAAAAAGTAAGCTCTCTAAATCTAGGCATCTCTATTGATGTTTTTATGCATCATGCTATGTACGATAGTTTAAAAGAGGATATAAGATACTGTTTTATAATGAAATATATGAAAATATAAAGAATAGAATATGTTATTTTATTATTTAGATGTTTAATAAGAGAGAAACATATTACATAAGTTATTTATTTTTCGATTCTCAAAATTAGAAGGACTAAAAATAGAAGTTTTGAGTCTCTCCCTGTCATTTTATCGCTAGCTAGAGACAAGCAAAGAAGAGAGATTTTTTTTAAAGAGAATGACTTATAATAGAATGAAATACCACTCAGGAGTTACACTTAGTGTATGTTTAGTTTGAAAGGAAATAAATGGTAGCATACTTCTAAAATAAATAAAATAAAACAGAATATGATATTTCATTATTTGAATGTTTAATGAATTTAAAGAGAGAGATAAGTAGATTACTCAACTCATTTATTCATTAACCTTCCAAATTGAAGGGATAAAAAAAAGGAGGCTGAGTCACTCTCCTATCATTACATTCTCTCTTTTAAAACAACTTATAAACACACTTTCATTAAGTTTTGTTATTATATTTTATGTCATTCCCCCAATTTTTATCCTCACAAACATAATCTTAAAGAATAATATCATATCTCATTTTTACCAAAAAAAAAACTATTTTGTTTTATTAATAAAATTAGTTATACATAACTATTTTTTAAATTTTGTAGTCAATTGCTGTCTATACTTACACCTAGCTAAACTAATTTCATCTCATCATTTTGTTCAAATGCAAATCATCAAAGTGAGAGAAAGTTATTATGGTGTATTCGAATTCTTTTAAAGGCATTAATTTTCAAGATGATTTATTAAATATTTATTAGTTATTGTTTCTCATGATAATTAGGATTTTTTTTTGGTTACGTTGGAAGTGCAAGTTACTTGGGTAAGAGGAAAAAATGACTTGGTGAATTATCAAACTTCTGAAATTTACATCAAATCAAAGTGAGCTCATTGGCGCTCACAATATTCTTTTTTTGTACATATGAAATTAAACCAAATAGGCTAGCCCCTGACAAAAAGTTCACATGGAATTAGCAATGAGGAAATGGCTCATTGCAGCATAATGCACCTCTAACACTCTTAAGCTCTCAGCATATTGCAAGGAAGTCTGCACAGGTATTTGCTTTCCTAAGGACATGAGTAAAACGGATATCCTACTCTTGGGTTTACATGTTCTTCATATCATATTTCACATTACCAAAGTAATGGTAGACCTCTATATCAGGGCTATCAAATGAGCTGCTTCCAAGTAGTCACTTTCATTCATAGTTAATGCAACGATAATCATATTGTCAAGCATTCTCGCAGCCCTCTCTGGACGGCCATGAGTTCAAACAAAAGGTTGCACGAGTTGCCAATGAAACACATAAACCCCAAGATCCAGGAGCCATAATCTCTTCTAGACCCTTTCCCAAAACCCGCATGACCGGAGTTTCCAATGGAACTTCAATTAACATTTACTTTCACTGCACCTTGGCCAGGTAAGTTTTATCAGACAAGTATGGGCTGGTAAAAGGTTAGTCTGTCATGTAAGGAAATCACCTAGCATTCTTTTGTTAATTGTATGATCCGTCTTAAAATCTTTACTACGGAGTTAAAGTCTGAGCGTTTGGCATCTTGTGGCAAGGGTAGCCAAGGGTTCCTAAGCTAGTTGTAAACATAGTTATATGGATCGAACCAATTAGGCTAATCCACTCAAAAAACTCACGACTTGAATTTTATGTTAGTCTAGCTAATTTATTGAACTAATTTTCTCAATGATTCAATCAAATTTGATTGATTGTCTCAATGACCCGTCCAATTAAGTTAACTTGATTTGACCCTTATTTTTTTTTACTAAAATTTAATAAAATGTAACTTTTAAAATTTAAATACTATATATAAAGGGTTTTATCACAAAGTGTATTATATCATTAGACCATATGTATATGTTGAATATTATTATCAATTTCTTAATTTATATTATTATCCAATCAATAAATTATTATTACCGCTTGTTTAGAAATATTTTTTCATATAATATTTTTTTTAATGTAATATTTTTATATCAAGTATTTTTTCATATTTTTTTAAAATTATTTCCTTCTTTATCTGAATTTTTCAATTTGACCGTTTAACTCACGATGAGATCATTGGCTCGGCCACCTAACCTTTTGACCGTGTTAACATTCAATTTGGGTTATACAACTATGCTTGCCAGTTCATTTAATGAAGAGCCTTAATTTGTTATTAAGCACATTTTTGTTTACAAGAAGTCATAAGTTTAAATCTTCATAATTCATTAATATTAATTAAAAAAGGATAAGAAATTCTCAAAAAAATAAATATTGTTAACTATTAATATTATAAGAATACACCTAACTACATATTTTTTATTTGTCATCAACAGACATGCGCTTGGGTTCATAGACCTACTATCTTCCTTTTTTTTGTGTAAAAAAGTTTAGGATGAAGGGAGATACTACTTATTCTAATGTCAGAATAAATTATCAATCTCAGTAAAAATTTATAGTGAGACTATAGATCACTTACTAATAGAAGATTTCAACATTCAAACTTTAGTCATGTAATTGTGAGCGAAAATTTGAATAGGTGAGTCAAACCTTATTGACAATCAACTTTCTAATTTACTCACACTCTCAAATAACATGAAAAAAAACATAACTAATAAAACAAAAAAAAAATTAATGTCTCATTTAATATTGATAATTTGATAATACCAGAAGAAAATTATAATCAAGAGATTTTTTAAAAATAAAAAAAATCAATTAATCAATAATGATTGTTAAATTAATTTAGGTTTTAATTGAGAATTAATGTTCTATTAATGGTGATAATTTGACAATAAAAAATAAATCAGCATTAAATACGAAAAATATAATCTAATTGAAAAAAATAATTTAATAAACCTTATGAATTAATACTCATTAATCCACCTTATATAACAAATTAGGGTACATTATTTTGAGACTCTTAAGCTACTTTCCCTTGTGTTATTCTTAACTTTTTTTTTGTTTAAATCTCAAATTAAAATTATATTTTTAATTAATTATACACATTTCCTTTATAATTTTAATTATTTTCTCTTTTAATTTAAAATTGTTTAAATTCTATTTGAATAAATTAATTATACTTTTTTATAATTTTAATTTTTTTCTCTTTTAATCTATATTTTTTTAGATTTAATCTAAATTAAAAAAAATCTGTATAACGTATGAGATTTTAAAAAAATCATAAATAACATATGGGATACTTGCTAGTAGTAATAATTTGAAATAAAATTAACTAAGATTAATCCTAATTGATTAAATAATCATCAATTTTATATTTGATTGAGTTTAAATGTTTATAAATTGTTGAAAGGTTTTTTTGGTATTAGTAATTACTTATGTAATTCTAAGTTTGGGCAATGGTTAAATAAAGTCCTTTTCATAATAATAATTTTAGAATTTGAACTCCTAACATTATAGGTAAAATATCATAACATTACAAATAATATTTATTTGATGTCACAATTTATTACCAATGTGACCAATCGATTTTGGGTTGTTGGAGAGTAGTGTACAAGAGAAAATATGTCAATCATAAAATTTCAGCCCCACAAGTATATTATCCATCGCTTTGTTTTATTTTTATTTTCTTCATAATAAAATCTAAGGTGAAGAAAAACTCTCTCTATTTTTAGATCACGAAAACTATCAACTTTAGTAGTGATTTACAATAAAATTATAATGAGAAGTTCACTTCACTTATTTTTTTAAAAAAATGAGAAGGATCACTTTGTTTTGATTTAACATCTAGTCTAGTATTAATAATTTGGAAAATACTTATTATATATCACTAGTAAATCACATTTATTATATATATATCACATATATATATATATATATCACATATATATATATCATATATATACACATATATATATATGACATATCTAGTGATACATTTGAGAAATAAAAGTGCTTGACCAAATTATAAAATTAAAAGACTAATTATAAAAAGATAAGATTTATGCTCTAATATTGGAAAGAGCTTGAGCATATATTCACACCCTCTTATAATGAGTTCACTTAAATACATTATATATATATATATATATATAGTCTTGTTATTTATCAAACACAAATATGTTTAACTTGTTCAATTTAAATACAAAATCATTTGGTATGCTACAAAAATATCACAAAAAATACATATAGAATGATTTAATATTTTAAACTAGTTTAACATATGGTATAAAAATAATAAACGTATTATAGTGGACATGATATATTTCTTATATATATACATGTTTACTAAAAAAAATACTTGAATGTAAAAGTAAAAAAACTAATCTAAAGGCTAAAATAGTTGAGCAACATTCCCCATGAAATAATAAAAATTATATAAATATAGAATAATATGTGTAATTGGATTACTCTAATAATTAAGTTTATTTTGACAAAAATAAGAGGAAACATTGAGCACTAATCATGTTAAGCACAACACATTTTCCTTTCACACCAAATCATTTTATGATTTTGGGAAAAACTAGAGTTAAAAATGAGGAGATAGAAATGTACGAAATTAGACAGAGCAGTAAAGTAGTAGTAGTAAGCAGTTTCGTTGGAGGAAGAGTGTCTCTTTCCCAACACAAAACACCAATCAAATCCCTAATGCCGGAACGGCAATTGGAAGACTGCGACGGAGGAGCTCCTCTTCCTCTGCACACAACGGAAATGGAGGGGGAACCCCAAAATGACCAAAACGCCCTCGAGAAACCCTGGAATCCCGAGGCGGGTCCTTCTCCTCCTCCTAGGGTTCTGTCGAAGAACGCGCAGAAGAAGCTGCTGAAGCAGCAGCGGTTGGAGGCGAAGAAGGCGGAGAAGAAGGCTCTGGCGAAGGAGCAGAAGAAGAAGGAGGCGGAGAGGAAGCGGAAGGAATGGGAGGAGAGCCTCGCCAGCGTCCCCGAAGATGAGAGAGCGAAGCTTGTCGAGTCCCGAAAGAGCCTCCGGAAGGAGAGGATGGAGAAGAGATCCCAAGAGAAAGAGAAGAAGAGGGAGAGGCTCTGCCAAGCTAGAGAGTGCGGCCAAAACGTCGTCGTCGATCTCGAGTTCTCTCATCTCATGACCCCTAACGAAATTCACAGCCTCGTTCAACAGGTATTGGGGGTTTTATCTTCAATAAAAAGGAGTGAGCTTTTTTTCATTTTTTCTTCTGTAATATTCTCGTTTTATGACACCCCAGTTTCTCTTTGGCGTATGCTTCTTGTTAGTTTCAGCTCACCCGGATTTTGTTTTTTTATTTTTTTTTCTTTCTTTTGGGAAATTATTGAGTTGTAAATTATTCAACCAAGTGTTATGTTTTGATTGATTTGGAGTTTGGACGTAGAGAAAATATGGATACTGAATCTGTTGCCGGTTACTTTCTATAACCCAGATGATGATATACTATACTATAATTTGGATTAAAAGATGGGCTTGCCACAAGCATATGTTCCTTGTGAAGAGAGCGGTGATTGGGATATGTGAGTGAACAACAGGGTGATATACCTATTCCTACCTATATATATAAAAACACACAAAAACACAGAATTTGTACCAAGGTTCATTTGTCTAGATAAGTTGGTTGTTTTGAGTTTCACGTTGCCATGAACATTGAACAAACTCCAAATCCAATATTTGTCCTGTGGAGTTTGAGTGAGCATGGGGAGTCAGTATTTCAACTTTCAAGTGTTGTAGTATGTCTACAAAATCACTTCCCTTTGACAAAATTATTTTAATTGCAGCTTATTGTGGATGGATGTTTGCTTGAGGTTTTCACATGGGTAATGATTTTTCACATCTTATTTCATTTCATGTTCAGACTTCAGATTCAAATCTTCAACCCAGGCCTCCTGCCAAATTATGCCCTACCAACTACCAACTCCTTTTGTCATTACTATTCTCTTCCCCCAACGCCAACCCCTTCAAAAAAGGAAAAAAAAATAATCCATTAGTTGATTTGTTTCTTCCTTGTTAGTGGATCAATCTTAGTCATTGTGTCATTACTAACTAATGGAATTATCGTTCATTGTCATTGAATCTGCAGATTATGTATTGCTATGCAGTAAATGGAAGATGCACTTCCCCTGCTCATCTTTGGCTGACTGGGTGCAACGGAGAAATGGAAAACCAATTACAAAGGATCCCTGGCTTTGATAAGTGGATTATTGAGAAGGAAAATAAATCCTATATTGAAGCCTTGCAAGATCGCAAGGAAAATTTGGTATATCTCACGGCAGATTCAGACACTGTTCTTGAAGAACTTGATTTAAAGAAAATATATATTATTGGTGGGTTGGTGGATAGGAACCGGTGGAAGGGAATAACCATGAAGAAAGCAGAAGAGCAAGGAATCCAAACAGCTAAACTCCCAATAGGAAATTTCATGAAGATGTCCAGTTCTCAGGTATTATTCATCTTAAGCACTCATTCCTTTTTTTCTTTCAGAAATTGAATGTAACATTTGATTTTGCCTCTATTTCCTGCACATAAAGCATAGGAGGGGCATTTCTAAAAGTAAATCATTTCACATCTTGTGGCATGGTGGCATTACACTTTGTTTTTCCTTTCCTTTTCTTCTTTTGTTTAATTGATCCTATCATCTGCTAGTGAGTCTTGGCGTTTTTGCATTGCACATTGTAGTAATTTCAACCTTGGGTACCACAAAATTTGTGCCAATGGATGGTGGTGTTCTGAGTTCTTAATCTGAGATGTTGCATGCTAACAGAGAACTTATTTCGTTTAAGTTGGGTGGGCTCGTTTACCCTGCAGAGTCTTAGTTTGCTGATATTTCAAGTGACAGCACTGTCATCTCCCGATTATAAAATGTGAATCTCCTTAATTTGTATCGTAACTCATCTTATTTCTCATCTGAACTTTCAGGTGCTTACTGTGAATCAAGTGTTCGAAATACTACTCAAGTTTGTGGAGACAAGGGATTGGAAAACATCTTTCTTTGCAGTTATCCCTCAAAGGAAAAGATGTCAAGCTGATTCAGAAGGAAATGCAGAAGATACATTAGAGGAAGAAAATGAACAAAAAGATGATCAAATGGCAAGTAAAAAGACATGTGTTGAGGTCCCTTGTAACAGTTAGAATAGTCACCGGCTCAAAGTATTCCTCCGAAGCTGTTGAGGATCTTCTCCCGGCCATTGAAGATCTTCATACTGACCTAAAAAATTAGCATAATTTTTGTATGCTTTTTGACAAATCTGTAACTGGATGCTCCATCAGGAGTGTGCCTTATAAGTTCTATGCTCTTTGGCATTTGGATTCATTCGAGGTTGTGTTATGATGGAAATGAGCAAATAGAACATTTATGCGGGAATAGTTGTGCTTGGCACTTTCTCTTCTCTTTTCTCTTCTTTCTTTTTAGGAGGAATCATGAATCGGTATTTCATTAAAAAAAAAAACTGTTAGAAGTGGCACTGCATCACTCTCCAAGGTTAATATCAAAAGTTTGCTTTCAACTCTCACATTTGAGCGTTTCAATTAGCACTAAGAAAGCGCACCAAAAGAGAAAATGTTAATCGAATTTCAAGGACTTCATTTAGTGTTAGTATACAAGATTTCTTTTCAAAAAAGAAAAAAAAAACTTACAACACTAAATGAACTGGTCAAAGTCATGAATCGGCATATTCAGCTAAAAATAGATGGCATCAGATGATATATTTTTTTAAATATTTTTTTATATTCAATCTATTTAAATTACTCATGAGATTAATTTTCATTTAATTATAGAAATACAAAAATTATACAATTTTTTCATAAAAATTGTTTTCATGAAATTTGAACTTGCAACGTGGATTAGGTGATTATTTACTGGCATATATTGTATAAGAAGATTGTCCTATAGTGTTAAGTTGCCTTGTTGGGCTCCTAGACTCTTCTTTTTTGGGCCTTGGTGGCTCCGCAATGACGACCTAAAAATAAAAGTGTTCAGGTAACCCGAAATTTGCCCCAGTCAAGATAAACTGATAATCAAAGTTTTTTAAAATATTTTAAGTAGAATAAAATTTAAAAATGTACTAAAAATAATAAAAAAACCTATCACAACCAATGGAATGTTGCTCCATCAGTATCTGGGCCTTCTAACATTTTCCATTTAAGAATTTTTCTTATGGGTTACGAATTTTTTATTTTTCTTATGGGTTTCTGCCAGGCTGCCACCCACTGCCAAAACTTTGTGCGTGAATCATACCAGAAATAAAATATGGTAAGATATAGAAGGTTTTAGACAAATTTGGTGTGAGAAAATTTTCTTTTACATTATATGACTCAACACATAATGTGTAGTCGTTATTATCTCAAACTTTAATCATTACATTTAATTTTTAAAATTTTTCAAACACGAATTGGATAAGTGAATCAGTTCGAAAAATATTTTATGAAAAATGGTATATATTTGGGTCAAAACCATATCGCCAGAGCCTAGATTAGTCCGCTTAGACAAATGCCATTTAACCGAGTGTTCCCAAGGCCCAATCCAATGGACACCACGCTTGTCCGAAACCTTTTAGGCTTTTAACTCCTCAATCCCTTCTCGTTAAAGCCTCTGCTTTCAAGCTTCCCATAAATGGAAAAACCCATCTTCCTTATCTTCTTGCACGTCAATCCGACCTGGTATACCTTTTTCTTACCATAACCTAATCTTACATTAATACTTTCTGTATGTATAGATTCAAAGAATAGTTCTATATGTCTATAAAAAGAAAAAAAAAAATAGTTCTATATTAATAAAAAAATAATTCAGTATACCAAAAAATAATTATAATTCTATATTCTTATAATAAATAATTGTAGTAATCCTCCTAATTATTTAAAAAAAAAATATTTAATGGTTTTTAAATTTCCATGATATTAAACACATTTATTTTTTATTTAATACTTTCTGTTTTAATTCATTCAGAATCATAGGAAAACTTATTAGGAGGTTATACCATTGATCAAATAAAACTTAATGAAATGGCACAATAAGGTTTTTTTTTTCACAATCATCTAAAATTATTTCAGTAATTCAGTTTGGTAGGAGTTTATGTACATCTGAATGTAATGAATTCTTGCCTTGTGTGCCTCTCATCTCATACAATGTTCCAACCCTGAACGAAATAAAAAAGAGAAATATTAGTAATATATTTTTTTGGATTTTTTAATATTTATTTTATTATTAGTCTAAATATAAGTATCATTAGTATATTTTTTCTAATAATATTTTTAAATATATGAAGTAAATTAATAATAAAATAAGTGTTAAAAAGTATTTAAAAAATGTGTTATTAACATTCATTATAACAAAATCATACAAGATTTCTTTATTTGTGTGAAAAGGTTTGGATTTTGGTGTAATAATTATTCTTTCGATTTAGGATAATTTTTAGATTAATTATTCCCTCAAAAAATTAATACAATGAACTTGATCAGAGTAGCTGGTGCAATTTATGAGCCTAATATCACTTATTTTAGATCCATTTTTTTGGGTCCTGTATGTAGTACTATCATCCCTTACTTAAATATTCAAAAAGTAACTCTCCTTTTTCATCTCTTTCCTTTTTTTTCCTTTTTTTTTTCAATTTTTATCTCTAAATAATTTCTTTAACGTTTTGAGAATTTTTTTATCTAGGTAATTTATTTATTTTTGTGTGCGTATAACATAGGTACGTCTAAATCTAATTCATTATCGACTTGTTTGCCTCAAAATGCATTATTCCAACTCCCAACTCGAAATTAAAGTCAAAATTGAGAAAAAGAAGAAGAAAATAATACAAGACTTTTTTTTTTTATGTGAAAGGGGGATTTTAGTATATTAATTATATCTTTCCATAAAATTATTTTAGACTAATTCTCATTCATAAAATTCTAATACATGAACTTGCTCACAGTAATTGATGCAATCTATAACAACCTTCCTTTAGATCCATTTTCCCCTATATAATAGGTGTCAGAATTGTTGACATAATTTACATAATTGAGATAATAAATTTTTTAATATTGATTTATTATTATTTAAAATTATGTTAACAATTTCTGATATACATGCAACTTAAGGTATTGTATAATGATTACATTGCATGTTGAACCATTATATGGATATTTTTAAGGATTTGATTTCAATTTATAATTAGTTAAATTTTTATAGATTATTTAATTATGTATTGTCGCATCTTAAAAATAAATATAAATTTAACACTAAATAATGATATTATAAAAAAAAATCATTTACAATATAGCAAATAAAACTCTTCTATGCCGCAAACATCCATCTAAGTAACTAATAAAAATCCTCAAATCAATTAATTTAAAAGTGGTACTGGATTCTTATCATTTTGGTATTCAAACACCTCAAATCTGCATTGTTTTTTCATTTGGAGATAAATGCATGCACCTTTTTCATTTCGTATACTTTCTTACCTTATTTACTATCCATTCTCTATTTCCCAAACCAAATGATCTGAAGTTTAGACCAAAAAGATTCATTGTTTAGAATATTAATTTTTGCCAAAACCGTCTCTGTAGGGAGTAGCACTAGTAGCGGTAGAAGCAATATGAATTTGGATCAGGGGTGAACTTTAGCATGAATATACGATGAAGGTAACTGATGTAAATTAAAGGCTCCTTCATTCAACCCAAATATAACAATGTTTTTGCATTCAATTTCATTAGATTCCTAAACGGAAAAATAATGGTTTCCACTTTTCACCATTATTCCCTTAATTAAATATGACTCTTTTTTCTTATTTTTTGTGCCACATGAAATATGACTCTAGTTCTGTATATCCTCTTCAAATTTCATATAAAAACCATGTTAAAGAATGAGCCACATTGTCTATCATATGAAGCAGAACTAGAACAGTGAGAATACCTTTGTATAACAGATAAAATGAGCTATTTCAGCAGCTGCAAGGATAACAGAACTTTGGCAACGGTGCTGATGGGTTTACTTCTAATATCATCTATTGTGATATTCCCTTACTTTATGACCCCAGATCCTCCCATCTTCTTACTTTTATGGTTATGTTCTATCCCAATTTTTGTCTTCTTCTATTCCCTTTTCCTCGCAATTTTCGTTTGGTGACATCAATGATCGTGCATTCCATCGTCATCGCAGAGGCTGAGGAGGATATATACTCCAGCACAAGGTTCTGCAATTACACCTGGTGATTTAGATTTTCAAAGGAAGAAATAATGTTTTTGATGGAATTAGCAAATAATATAGAGGGAGTTTTACTATTTTTTTTTCTTGTCCAATATAAAGAAAATCAAGGGAAAAAAAAAGAAGGTGAATGAAATTATTTTCTATTGAAGATTCCCCCTGTTGACAAGAGATAATTTATGAAACAATTCAGACTGTTAATGTTATCTCATTTGTTTCGTTCGTTCTTACTTAACGCTTACTTTTCTTTTTTATTTATATATCTGTTGCTTTTTTTTTTTTCAATAGATTGAATATCGTGATTTAAAATGAGAAGAAAACAAAGTTTCACAAAATATAAATCAATGAAATTCTTTCCAAATCACTTTTGACATGGTTAGAAAGATGTGTACTTGAGTTCCGTTATTTGAATATTTGAAATATGATATTTTTACGATTTTTCGCTCACTATATGATGTAAATTTCAAAAGCTTATGTATGATATATGAAAATAGGGAGAGTTACACTCACATATAACACTGTGACCTATTACGAGTGTCGTATTATAAGTGTATAAAAAATATTTTTATATGTGCTGTTACACATAATCATAAGAAAAAGACAAAAAAATCCTATAAAATCCTAACAATGAAAAAGGCGGAGAAAACATAAGATAGAGATATTAATTTACATTAATTTTTTTCTATCGAGACTATGTATCTTAATCTTATTCCAATCAAAGTTTTTTTCTTATGGCTGTCATGCCTAAAAACTTCAATTCTTTGTTTTTCTTATAACACCTTTTCAAATCGACAGAGAAAGCGACAAAAAGGCAAATAAAGTTAACTTCTCCAAATCTATTTTAAAAATTGCAAATCTAAAAATTTGCTAAAAACTGATCAACTTTTCTTTGATTTTTTTAGACTTATAACACAACTTTATACTTATCATATCCTTATTCTTGTTTTTAACAAGACTGATCACCACAAAGAAACTTTCGACACGACTATTTAATAAAAGCCGACACCATCGGCCGATAATGTTAGGTTTACGGAGTAACATGCCTCAGTATGATATCGTCCACTTTTAACTTACACCCTCATGGATTTTGCGCCTCATACTAATAGAATAATTTCTATACTTATAAACCATATCCTTATTCTTGCTTTAACTAAAACAAAATTTATGATAAAATCATTAAAGAAAAAAAAAAGATGAATACGAAATGGTTGCCACGAAAGAATTTGAACAGTAGCCCCATGAGTGAATCACTCAAAAAGATAACCAAAACACCATAATGAGATAACACCACAAAAGATAATAACACACCATAAAAGATGAGAAAGCAGCTGGGCCGGCCCTAGAATCACAAGTGAATAAAAATTCTATGTAAGAAATAAACTCAATAACCTTTCAACACAATCTCAATAAGACGAGAAATAGAGAAGCCCAAGCAAAAATACCTTAAAATACTATTTGATTAAATTGATTTCAAGATCGAATTCCATTCAAGTCGTTTTGCTTACGCTTTATTATACATCCCATCTTCACATAAGGCATTGGACCTCCTTTATAATAAAAGAAAAAAAAAGTTCAAAAGTGAATTGTGTAATTTGCTAGAATTAAGAAAAAAGATTTATTTCTCGCACTTCCCTTAATTTTTACTTTCAATTGTCAGTTTGATAATATGTTCAAAATGATGGTTAAAAATTTATAAATAAGATTTATTGTAAGATTATATTAAATATTCAATTTTTTTAATTTATTCACACTTATTTTTAAGGCTATATATATACTAAACTAATCTTATAGCGTGTTTGGTTCAGCTTCTTTTGCTAAACCAACAGCTTTTTTAGTCCTTAATAGTTTTTTTTACTTTTCCATCATGTTTGGCTCTTGAAATTAAAAGTTGTTGATTAATTTTTTTTTACCATCAACAGCTTTTTTCTAAAAGTTATGGGTTGAGCATTTTGATTAAAAGTTATAGATTATTCTTTACATTTTGATATGTAAATATTATTTTATCTTCAACTAGATAATTTTTTAAATTAATAGTTTTTTAAATTATTTTATATTTATTTTGATAATTTAATACATAAAAATAAATTTTTTATACTATTCAAAAAAAAATTATTAACTTAAAATTACTTTTTAACTAACATATTTAAACATAATCGATTATTGAAATAATTAAATTTTCATAACTTGATTATTAAAATAATCGATTATTAAAATAATCAAACTTTCACACCTATTTTAAACATGTACTTAATAAAGATGATTTGCATTTTGATCAAATAACGGAAGTCAACTACTCAAAGTGTGTCAGTTAATACAACATGACTGATTGTCAAAATAGAGTATAGTTGATTCTTTTTTAAAACAAAAACGAAAATTCATTTTCATCTTTGTAGGAATTTTGTTGAAATTAAATGTTTTCTTTAAATGGAGTGGGTTGTTATTGTTGTAAAAGTATAATATGAGTGAACTTAAGAAATAAAAAAGAAATTAGAGAACAAAACATAAAAAACTCAAGAACTAAAAAAAAAAATTAAAGATAAAATAAGAGTTTTTTTTATGTATTATTTTCAAATGTCTTATATCCTTTATATATAAGGTTAATATTATATAAAATTATAATCATTATTATTATAAAATATAAAGAATAATAATATATGTAACATTTATATAATGAGTCTTTTGTAATATTTTATAACTATATAATTATAATGACTTTTAAACATCCACTCTTAAATATTATTTATAACAATTATGTAATTTTGATAGTTTACTATTTTATTTAATGTGAGTTTCTTTTTCCTCACTACATGACTACTGTAATTCAAGGCTATCCCACTTTGATATCTTTATTTTCTATTACGACATGTGAAGTATTGAATATCTCGGTTACTATAATGATGTTAAAATTTTGAATTTGACTAATTTAAATTAAAAGATACTTTAGAAGAAAAACTAAATAACATCAACTATTAATAATAAAATCAAAAGAATGAATTTTAACATATTTATATTTTTCACTTTTCTTTATAAAATAAAAGATTCACTTTAGATACAATACAAAAAGAAATGGACATTACCCGCAGTTTATTAACCGCACTTCTCACAAGTGTCCTTAACCCTTTGTTTGTTTCAAGAGAAAATGGGCAGAGAGAAAATAGGAAGAGAGAAAATGGGAGAATTATGATCTCGTTTGGTTAAGAGAAAAAGAGAAGAAAGAAAAAAAACTCGTGGGACCCACATAAAAATTTTTTCCACAGATGCGAAGAAACAAGTAGAGAATGAGAAGATTAGGTTTAAAATGACGAATTTAAGACCCTTTGTTGAAATCGCCAAAACCTTGCAGCGAGAAGAACAAGGTGTTTGAAGGTAGTGGTAGCGGAGGCGCCATTGACGGAGGAGGCGACGACAGACGTTTTTGACGCCGCTTCGAAGGCCCTGTTTCCCTTTGAGTTTCCTTATGGGTTTGGTTCCTGTGGTGTCCCTTCTGACCTCAGTTCCCCTGTTGAATCCATTTTGGGCTCCAACAAGATTGAGAGCAGCGACGAGGAAGAGCACATTGCAAGCATAAATCTGGTATTGGCTCATGAGTTACTGTGATATTCATTTGATTGTTGATATGCTTCGTTTTCCTTTCGAAATTTTAAAATGGATATGAAAATGTTGAATTAATATTTTAAAAATTAAGTTGTTATGCTATTGCCGTGGTTAGGTTGTATTATAGAATGAGTAGAGCAACAAACGAAGTAAAAATAAAAAAAGGCAGAGGGATGATGGCACCGGCACTTGAAAAAATGGAGGTACTAGAAGATACTACTCAAAAAATCAATTTGTGTACAATGTACTTAATTTTCAACTTAACGATGTGTCTTCCTTCCAAAGGTATTGTGAATTTGTGATAGACTTTGAGTAATTTCCATCTTTTTACCATTATTGTGAGCATTGTGAGTAATCGAAAGCATGGAATAAGTTGTTCTCTAAGGTAACTATTTTTTGTGAGCTATTAATTGTCTTCTTGTGTTATGATGCCATTTGTTGATTGTGAAGTTCTTATCTTTTATTGCAATGTATTTATGCATAATGGTGTTATTTTGTTGCAATTACATCTTGAATCATGATGAGAAGCTTAATTGGAGTTACTTATGAATGGAAATTGGGAGAGGATGAATTCGATAAGAAACTTTTTTCTTTCAATCTATTTTTACATGTTATATTGGATAATCTTGGTAGGAAAGATGAAAAAAAAATTTATCAAAAGACAAATCTAGTTTCTATAGGTGAAGTTACTTTAGAGGTTGAGGGAGTGGTCATAACTGGTAATGTATATAACCGTTTCATATGTGGGCACGATGGAAGAGAAACATTTTAACAAATGCTTGTCTTTGTGAAGAAACTAGTTTAAGGTATTTTGTTTATGTGAGAGGGAGAATGCAGTGCACTTGTCTTAATGAATTAAAGTTTCTGTTAAAAATGACAGGAAGTGCATGTTCTGTTGAGAGATTTAGATGATGATGATTTATTATGGTTTGTCCATATATCTCCTCCAACTTCTTGTACTTCTATTGCTACTTCAGCTCTGCCATTTTGCTAATATAATATCCATTACATGTTTCCTTTATTGGCTTGTGAAATTCAGTATGGTGGGGGGCTAACACTATCTCATGATGACCACTGTTGGGATTGTCTAATTCATGGGGCTCATACAATGGTGTAGCTAACACCTATCGGGATAGAAGAGAGGTAATGAAGTTACTTGCACGGGATATTCTAGATGGAAACTGTCTAGATGGAAAGTATTACATATCCAAACCATGGTATGATAACAAATCCTCTCTCAAGCCATTTATGTTGCCACAGAATAGGGATGGAAATGGTTGTGGATAAGTGTTCTATTTCCTCTGTTTTGGAAATAGTAAATATTTTGACTGGCTGGATTATAAAGAAATATATCAGCTGTTCTGATTAGCTCTATTTTCTTTGCTTTTTCTTCACTATGCTATTAAGATGGTTTGAAAGCAAAGGTTTTAGAACCTGTTATGCTGATGAGTTTACTTTTGTAGGTTTGCAGAAGTAATGGAAAAGAAAAGTCCTTGATGCTCCATAAGGCGATGTTGAACCAACAATGCCATTAGTTGTCCACATATCGATGCCCGAGCAAAACCGGTGCTAAAATGCTTAAGAGTTTTTGGTGCTCTTATACGAAGATGTTGTTTGTGTAAAACGATGATCCTTTGAGTGACCCTACTTTTCCTTTGAATTTGGAGAGTGTTTCAATCTAATGAATTATAAAATGGAGGACTCCTTAAGGTTATTTCATTTGTACATTGCTATTAATATAGAGATAACATAGACAAATTTTAAAATGACTAATGTATTTATGTTGTAGATTAGTTAAACAAAAGCTACGTCAGAATCTTGAGAAATTATCCCTGGCTAAAAGTATGTCACTCTATGTGGATTGCAAGTATTACTTGGTTCCTTCTTCTTAGATTTCAAAATGAAAAAATTATGTTAATCCAACTCAAAAGAGTTCAGATAAACCTGAAACTTTGGATGGAGTAATTAGTTTATTGATGTGTGAAAAGGTACATTGTAAAATATTTATTTAATTTAATTTTTTAAGAAGTGGATCATAGATGTAAAAATTTTTTTTGCATTTGTAATTAATATTTAATATAAAATTATTTTTTAAAAAATTTATAAAAAAAAGTTTATAGATTAAAATAAAATTAACTTTTGTTTGTAATTAATTAATTATGATAAGGATATATATGTTATTTTATATAATCATATTTTTTTTCATTTCTCATTTTATATAATTTTAAAATGTATTTATTTACTTAATATAATTTTAAAAATGTTTAATTAAAAAATATAATAATATATTTATATTTTATTATACATTTAATAAGGATAAATATATCATTTTATATAATTATATATTATATTATCTTATTTTTTATTTAACTCTCATTTTCTTTCTCTTTTTTCTCTTGATCCAAACAATAGGAGAGAAAATGTATTTTCTCTTTATTTTCTCTCCTCTCTATTTTCTCTCTTTCCATTTTCTCTCTTCTCATTTTCTCTTCTTATCCAAACAAAGATAAATGTATCTAAAGACACCCACGTTATAAAATATTATGTGTTGTTATTCGTTTGATTTTTATATATTTATTTTTTTTTAATTTATTTATAAATTTATGTTATATATTACAAAAATATTATAATTATATATAAAATAATTTAACATTTTTTTATATTAATATTAATATACAATATAAATATAATATTTATATAAAAATTAAACAAAAACATTTCTCATATCATTTCCCGCGCCACTCTCACCCACTCCCGCGAAACTTTTTCTGAGAGATTGGTTTTCATTTTCAAAAAAAAAAAAAAAAGATTGGTTTTCATTCTCTCTCGTTTGGGAGAAAGATTAGGGTATTCCCACTGTTACCCACTTTACACCATTTTCTCGAGAAAATCTCCCAGGTAAACCAATTTTCTCCTCCTACTTTACTCTAAGCAATTTTCCATGGTTTTCATCTTCCTTCTCACATTTTCCTCCGTTTTTTGGAGCAAATTTCACAGGTAAACTAATTAATTTTTATGAATTTATTTTAAGGTTAGGATTTCTTTCGTGACATTTTGACTAAACAAAATGACTATTTCTATTCCACAATCCACTTCTAAATCACTATTTCATGCCTAGGATCCGGTGTTGGAGTTGTCGGAACACGGCATCGTGTTGATCATCGAAGAAATCGGTTTTCTCAATTTCTTTGGGTTTTGTTTTCCTGGCCTTTGATTTTGAATTCAGATTTGACAGGGTGTAATTTCTTGCACCAACGGTTTGGGGCCTTGAATTTTTTTAATCTTCTTGTAGCTATTCGTTCGTTATGATTAGTTGATTACAGTGCACAAGAACGATTTCGTTTTAGATTGAGTTTGTAGCTTTATGTGGATTGTTCATTTGTTTGAATGCACTTTCAATCCCTGGTAAGTAAAACATGATTCAGAAGATATAGCTTCTAAACTTTATTTGTAAACTTCAGGTTTCATTTCTAACTTGTGAAGATTGGCCAGAATATTAGCAATTTAGTATATATGAATTCACTAAATATGCTTAATTTAGTTTAATGGTAGCTGAAACTGTGATATAGCACTTTCTTTTTTCTTTACTAAAGTATAAGCAAACCGCGGGGCATTAGCATTCTAAGACTTTAGAAAACAAATTACTAATGAAAAGGACAAAAATGAAGTTTGTCTAGTTCCTCCATGGTGCTGAATGCATGAATCAATAAACTTAGAATTTTATTGTCTCTTACCCTTTTAGTCCTTTTAGAATACTTTATAATAATTAAGCTCTTTTACAGCCTTAAAATATGGATTGTTTTCTATAAAGCTTTTTCTAGTTAGATTGATGAATAACTCGTGGTCTCTCTTGAATGAAATAGTGCTGAAGCACTAGCATCTCTGTGGTTGGGTGTCTTTGTATTTGGTGTTGGAGCTATCATTTTATCTTTAATATATCCTGTTATCCTGTTATAATATAAATGCCATTCCTTTTAATACTAATAATGGATCGTGTCTTTGTTATTTGGTGGTGCGGTGCTAGAGCTTTCATTTCTCAAATATATCCTGTTATCTGTGAGGCAACAACCTTTTTGTTGGATGTGCTTAAGCCAAACCTTCCTGGACTT
The DNA here is from genome assembly GCA_029884605.1 of Ormosia emarginata. Lineage (NCBI taxonomy): Eukaryota > Viridiplantae > Streptophyta > Magnoliopsida > Fabales > Fabaceae > Ormosia > Ormosia emarginata. Next base: position 1,850,721 of record JAQQTP010000054.1, read on the forward strand.
GGATATCTTCAAAATTCAAATGAAGGTTCTTTTATTTTCTTTGTTGTTATCTATGTCCCTGAACTTGATGGATATCTTCAAATGAAGGTAGAAAGGTAGGTTTCATTCTTTCTTTCATCTCTTTTGCCTCTTAAGTTTCAACTTGGAAACAAATTCAGGGGAATGAGTTTTCATTCAATATTAGTTTAGTTCCATGCTTCTCACGTGGGATTGAGTACATATATGCATGGAAAGAATAGAGTGGAAGTGATGTGCACATGCAACATGGTGAGAAGAATGGAGAAGATACTCATATTCCATTCACTTGGGCTGCAAAAATCAGCTACAAGACCCAGCTTTTAGTATATTCATATATGATTTTCTCCCACCATTGGCATGAACTCTCGTAGTCACAACATAGCTCATTGGCCTTAGAGATATAAATTGATTTTTTTTTTATGGAATTCTCTGAAATTTGTTTTCACAATGAGAACTTAAGTAATTCCAATCTTCAATCATTATGCAGTTATTGCTTTTATATTTACAAGGTAAGATTCTGGATTGGATGAAAAGTCATGCCTATATATCACAATTTTCAGCTGCTGGTTTTCCTTTCAATGCTGGCTTCCAGGTTTTCTTCTATTATTATCATTGTAGTTGCTATTATATGTATGAATAATGTGTGAAACTGAAAATGATTCTGTTAAATTGAAGAGTCTTCTCTTTTTATAAAACAGGGAAACCATGTCAGAATCTATGATGTTGACAACGGCTGGAAGTTATGAAGGACACATTTGCTAGAAACTTGAGGTGGTCTGATACATCTCTCTCATCGGATCGACAATATCTTGTTTGAATTGATTGTAGAATAAGGTTGCATTTATGGAGTTGGACGTTACTAGGATGAAAAATTCCTATTAGTATTATAAATGACCAATGTTGTTGACCATGAGTTTGAGCTGTCTTTTACTATTTTGTTTCTTTAACGCCTCCCAACCCACATTTGACAAACTGACTTTTATTAATTATTGGAGGTTTACTCTAGTATGTCACTCATTATCCATATGGTCAATGTCAGATCTGCTACAACAGAGTCAATAGCAAATGTTACAATGCGTGCTGAGAATTTCTCGCTTTTATTCTTAATAACCAATTATATACTTTTGTAGTGCTGGGTATGTTATCTATTACTTGACTATTTGAGAAATTAAGAATTACAAGGTTAGTTGTTTGCGTTGTACCAATCCATAGAGGTAAGAACTGTGGCTTCACCTACCTAGGATAATTTAGACATATTTTCAAAATCTTCTAGCTCACAGTATTGGATATGTATCATATAATATTGTTTGCAGAGAAAAAGTTATTGAGCTTCTTATGGTTCAGGTTTAGAATATGGTTAATTACTTTTGCAGTTAATATTTGTTTTCTTTAGTGGAAGTATTGTAACGTTTCTATATTTGTGGGAATTAATTATACTTTTTCTTGTTCTAGGCTAAAACTATTTATTTTTACTGTATGCATTTATTGTATGAATATCCTCCGGAAGGAACCAGAGACCAACACACAAACACACACACACACACACACATATATATATATATAAACCCAAAAAGGTATTTACCCGCATTTTTTATATGTAGTTAAATGGAAGTTAACAATGCGGCTAAATGGAGCGTTTCCCGACGTCGGTTATAGCCGCATCAGCTGCAAATGCAGGTAACGCATTTAGCAGCATTCAAAAAATGCAGCTAATTGACAATCTTGAATGCGGGTAAAAGCCTAAATTTTTGTAGTGAGGAACCAAATCCCATAAAACTTTTAGTATTGGTGGTTGTACCATTTCTTAATGAACGCTTACTTTTCTTTTTTCTTTTTTATTTATATATCTGTTGTTTTTTTGCTTCATAGATAGAATATTATTATTTAAAATGAGAGGAAAAGAAAGTTCTACAAAACAAAAATCAACATGATTCTTTTTTTTAGTCTACGAGATATTTTCACATATTTAACTCATTTAAATTATTTATGAAATTAGTTTTTATTTAATTATAGGAGTACGAGAGTTATACAATCTTTTTATAATAGTTGTTTTCTTAAGAATTGAATTTGCTTCTTCGTCTTAGGAGTCGATGTTGTTTACCACTTCGACTCACTTTACGTGAATAAAAATCAACATAATTCTTCCCAAATTACTTCTGACATGGATACTATTGTAAAATCCTAATAATGAAAAAAGAAAAAAGAAGACATAAAAAAGATAAGTTACATCAATTTTCTCCTTCGAAGTTATGGTGTTTGGATCTTGCTTTAATAAGAGTTTCTTTCTTATGTCATGACCAAAAACTCAAATTTTTTATTTTTTTTATCGCACCTCTTTACATCCTCAGAAAGCAAACAACAAATCAGAAAAAACTCAAAATCAGCATCACTTTAGATCTGTGATAAAAATATTAAAGAAAATTACAAAGGTAAAAAAAAAAAAAAACAGGGATGAAAACGGAAAGAATTACAGTCAAAGGATTTGAGCAACAATCCTTTTGAGCAAAACAACCAAAAGAAGAACCAAAACCCCACATGAGATTAGAGGACAACACAAAGGATGATCGAATTCCATTCAAGTCGTTTTGCTTACGCTTTATCCCATCTTCACATAAGGTATTAGACCACCTTTGTAATAAAGGAAAAAAAAAGTTCAAAAGTGAACTGTGTAATTTGCTAGAAGTAAGAAAATAGATTTATTTCTTACACTTCCCTTAATTTTCACTTTTTATTGTCAGTTTGATATATCTTTCAAATGATGGTAAAAATTTTATAAATAAGATTTATTGTAAAATTATATTAAATATTTTTTTAAAAATTTTTATCCTTACTTTTAAGGCTATGTACTAAACTAATCTTTAATAAAGATGATTTGCAATTTGACCAAATAACGGAAGTCATACAACATCACTAACTGTCAAAATATAGTACAGTGGTTTTTTTTTTTTTAAGAAAAAAGAAAACTCACTCTCATCTTCATAAGAATTTTGTTGAAATGTTTTCTGTAAATGGAGTTGTTATGTACTTTTGATAGTTTACTACTTTATTTAATGTGATTTTTTTTTCTCAATACATGTAATTCAGGACTAGTCCACCTAGACATTTTTATTTTCTATTACGACAGGTGACGTATTGAATATTTTAATTACTACAATGGCATCAAATTTTTGGATTTAGCTATTCTAAAATAAGAGCTACTTTAGAAGAAAAAGTAAATGACCTCAACCATTAATGAAAAAACTGAAAGGAGTGAGTTTTGATAAACTCATAATTTGTTATCCATGTGTATATATTTTAATCATCATAATATCAGTTGTTGATATTTTGTTAACGATTTATATTTTTCACTTTTCCTTCTAAAATGAGAAGGTTCATTTTAAATAAACGAAATCCCATAAAGCTTTTAGTATATTCGTGGTTGTATCATTTCTAAAATTGTTTAAATTCTAATCTACACTAAAAATTAGTATTAGTTGCTTGATTAATCTTGTTTGATTTTAGTTTAGGATTGATTATCTAATTGTTTTTTAATTGGCTGCAGTTTTTTTTTATTTTAAAAAAGGTGAGTGTAACAAATAAAAAAACACTTGCCCTTGAAACATCATAAGCGGACTCAACGTGGTTCAATATTAGATAGATTAATTATGTAAAGAGGAATAAAATAAAGCAAAACAATGACTCGTGTATATATATATATATATATATATATATATATAAATATATATATATATATATATATATATATATATATATATATATAATAAATAGTATTAGATGATGTATAAAAAGAAGTGTATATATTATTTGATGTAAGAATTTTGATATATATATATATATATATATATATATATATGTCATATCTAGTGAGAGGAGTAAATCTATACAATCATACATGGATGGTCAAGATTAAAAGATTAAAAGTTGACCACTTAAAAAGTCTTGCATTTATGTTCTAATCTTAACCATTCATAAAAGAATGCATTCTCTCATCTCTTATAATAAATACTCCTCTCAATTCGAAAGTAAGATCCTATGTATATATATATATATATATATATATATAATATATATATATATATATATATATATATATATATATAGGAAATGTATCATGAGATGATTGTTTAATGAGAGAGTAATGAATCAATGGATCTTATATGAATTCAAGATTATAACATAAATGCATATGACTTTTTTTACAACGACTTTTAAGAACTTTTAATCTTGATCATCCATATATGGTTGTATGGTCAAGATTCTCTCTCACCCTCTCACAATAACCACTCTTCTCACTAGATATATCCCCTATATATATATATATATATATATATATCTAGTGAGATGAGATTTTATCTGAGAGTAAGAGAGTAAATTTTTATTGATGGTCAAAATTAAAAGTTATTTAAAGGTCATGTGACCATTAAAAAAGTCACATGCATCTATGTTCTAATCTTGACCATTCATGTAAGATCTAATGATCAATATTTACTTCTCTCACCTTTTACAATAAACATTTCTCTCACCAGAATAAGATCATATATATATATACTTATATAGGCGTATATCTATGAGAGAAATTTTTTAAAAAGATACATACATTTAGTAAATCTTAATATAACCATACATAGATTGTCAAGATTAAAATTCTCAACATTTAATTAAAAAAGTCATCTCACCATTCTTAAGATTAATGGTTAACATTTACTCTCTCACATCTTACAATAAACTCCTCTATATATATATATATATATATATATATATATATATATATATATATATATTATACAAACTTTTTAAATTTAGTTAGAATTTTTTTAAAATATTAATTTAAAATTAAAAAAGGAGTTTTCAAATTTTAGTTAGAATTTAGAAAAATATATATTAAAAGAATAAAACATTTAAAATTAAAAATGAGAAATATATGTGCATAATTAAATTAAAAAAAATTAAATTTGAATTTTATTGTTAACACTCATTGCATAGTTTAAACTGCATATTTTTTTATCATATTTAATTTATAATAATTTGGTTGGCTGAACTAAAATTTAATGCCCTGTTTAACTTGTGTTTTTTTTTTTTTGCCACACTTTACATGTACTTAGCGAAGTTGCTCCAGGTCAAGAATGTCTAATATGAACCATTTACAAAATAGTTTATAGATGAATCATGATTTTTAGTTATTGATTTATTATTAAAATAAAATAATGACTTAGATTAAAAGATAAATTTTAACTAATAATATTTAAATTTTGTATAAAAATTTAATTAAATTTTTTTTTTACAAATAACTATACATACAAATAATTTATAAATTTTAATTGATAATTTTTTATATACTTAAATTTATATATAAATACTATCAAATTAAAAAAAATAATTTATTAATAAACTCAAACTTATTGAATCCATATTAACATCTTCTTCCAAATCAGCCTACTTTTGCCCCTCCATCTACAATGCAGGGTTCAAGAATAAAGTCAATAAACTACTTTGTGAAGGCCATACAAGATTCTTAAGTTTTTTAAAAATAAAATATTTATCTTATTTTATATTATTAAAAATAAATTATAATATTAAAAATCTATTTAAAATAAAAAATAATGATGATTAATAAAATTAATGTAACTCACATTTAATGATATTAGGAACATCATACAACTTAACATCTAGAATTTTATTTTATTTTTTCGATGAAATAAAAGTGTCAGTAAGAATAGGTCACTCAATATTATTGGTGAGAGTCTCAATAAGTTATGTTTGAGATTCTCAAGCGTAGGCAAATGTTCATCTACGGCAGTGGCGGATCTTTGATACAAAGGAGAGCCAAAAATTCTGAAATTCCTTAGACCTCTCTAGCCTCGTTGCTCTCCAAAAATTTTGTAACACCCTTACCCCCCCCTCCCCCCCAACCCCAACATCATCTTGAAGTACTAGCTGAGTTTTTCACCACTATAGGGACTCTGTTTTTGTGTGCCAAATCAGGAGGTGTTGTGTTTATTTTATGTGGGTTCACTGTTTGAAGGTTTGACCATAATAGTGCTATGTATTTGTTAACATATCTCAGATTATAATATTTGTGTATATAGCACTTCTAAAATATATTTTAAGGAGAAAATTGTTACAAAAGGTAATCAATTAAAGCTATTTATAATTTGTCCATTGACAATAATCTTTTTAACTTTTTAGTTACTCTTCCATATAAAGTTTAACATGTATAGAAATGTTCGAACTGAATTTTATTAATGAATTTAAAATTAAAAAAAAAGCAGTTATAATTTTTTTATTCAGAATAAACAGTTTGTATGCATAATTTTTGTGACATTAATGAAATACTAAAATGAATTCATAAATGAAATTATAAAAATAACCATTTTCAAAATTTTTTTAACCATATTGACATTAATTTCTTCTCCAATTACTTATTTCGTCCATTTTGTTTTGTTGATATATTGAATTGTTAACTAATTTGTCTGTTCTAAAAAAGTCCATGCACATTTATTTGTGAAATGTAAATGCGCCATCTGTGTGATCCGTTGTGGAAAGTAGAGGCTGAGTTGCGGTTGTGCCCCTTGATCGCCTAACACCAAACGTTGCCATTGCCAACCTACCGGTGCTCTCGTCTTGGCCAAGAAACACCATTGTTGCATTTTACCCTTTCAAACTCTATTTAAAGGCCATGCCACTTAGCATACTGGTATCTTTTATTTCATTAATCTTCTTCTGTGTTGCCAGCAGAGGCACACAGAACTTCTTGTTCTCTTTGTGAATTAATGAGACAACCTGAAGTATGGGGTCATGGTTCTATCGCTGTTTTTCTGATTATAGTAGCTATACTTCTATTTGGACCCTATTTTATGGGTCCCGTTTCACCACCAGGAATACCTTTGCTTTTGCTGTACCCGGTGGTTCTTGCTGTGTTACTGGCCTTTCTTATAATAGTCTCTAGGTGACTATTAGTGCTTCTCTATCCATGGTCACAAATATATGTGAACTTTTAATTTGTTGAATAATAATAATGTAGTACCTTTTGGGTTTTCTTTTGTTGAATAATAATTTGGCCATGAATTTTTATTTTTATGTTTAGAGTTGTCATTTCGGTTGGGGGAAGAAGCGTGTGGAACCACATGCAATTATTATATGTGTACTCTGTCGTGAAGATTTTTCTTCATGAAGCACATGCCGAATAAAGCCCTTGTTTCAGTGTAAGAAAATCCTTGTTTCTGTTAATTTTGTCATCTTGTGTTTCGCATATTAATTTTTCCGTAGATTCATTCGTTCCTCTCGATCTATGTCTCGCTTGCTTTGAAGTTTGAAGTTTAATGACATGTATATTTCGCTTTGTCGAAAAAGAACTCCACCGTTCTCGTCTATCACGGCTTTAAGATAGGATGAAGTAAACCCTTTTATCTAAATTTAAAAGAGAACTTCAATTTCATGTAAAAAATAAGAAGAGAATTTCAATTTAATATAGTTATGTGATTGGGGATCAGATTTGGATAACAAGAGCACATAAGGGATGTGTGTCTATTTGGACTCAAATTTGGTCTATTGGTCATCTACGAAGCAAAGTGTAGTACCAAGATCAACTACAGAAACTGAATATAGAAGTTTTGCTATTCTATAGTTGTAGATATCTCCTGGTTAAAATTCATACTCAATGAACTACATGTTTATGTCAATCAAGCTCTAGTAATCCATTGTGATAACCTTAGTTCAATGTTGCTAGCTGCCAATTCTGTACTGCACTCCAAGACCAAACACTTTGAATTGGATCTGCATTTTGTAAGAGAAAAAGTAGCACAACAACTCATCAAGGTTGTTCATGTTCCCTCAGCAGATCAAGTTGCAAATGTATTTACCAAACAAATGTCTAGCACTCAATTTCCTCTTATATGACACAAACTAAGAGTTGAACACTTTAACTCTCTAAGTTTGTAGGGAGAATGTAAAGGATAAAAGATCAGATCAGTAGTTAGTTATGTTAGTTACAATAATACTTAGTTAGTTAGGCTGACATGTTGACATGACAGAGTCTGTTAGAGTATTAGTTATTCAGTTACTATTATATACTGATTCTACATAAATTGTTAATCAGTGTAAACCTACTCATAATCACAAATTCATCATTTTCCTTTCGATCTCAATTTTTTCTCTTCTCTGTTCTTCACCCTTTCTACCTGAGTGCTGATACATTTGATGCGGTCTAGCAATAATTGGCCGTAGTGAAAGTGGATTATGACTCCAGACAAACTTGCGATGTAAATCTTAGAGTCACACATCACTTTAGATAAGGTTTTACCTAATCATCACTCTTGATCCGCAATTGCGTAAGAAATTAAATATATCAAAAAGTTGAATAAATTCATTTGACAACACCATCACTCCACTAGGGATATTGCTTAATTTCCGAATTTCATATATGAATCGAGGCCGAAGATTGTGTGATAGACTTGTGTTTAATGGCTTTTATTGATTACATTTTAGTTAGTTAAAACAAATTGGATGTGTAGCTCTATAATTTATTACTAATATTTAGTAATGTGATCTATGTTAAATTTGAGTTTATCGCTTGTATATCTATATGGCTTTGGCGCACACACCCAACTTAACGGTATCTATAGGACAGGTACCCTTTTGAGAAGGCATTGCAGGGACGTAGGTGGAGTTCACCATGGCGAAGGAAATGAGGTTGACACTAGGGACAGATTTAGAAGGGGCAAGCATGAGCCTCGACCCTCCCTTTTCTCACTATTTTTTTTATGTATCAGGGATAATAAGATTGATCTTTTATAAAATTAGTACTTATTGCATTAATACTCTTATTTAAAAATTATACTAATGTTCTGGACCGAATTTTGGATTAGCAGCTCAGGAGCAACCTGACCTACCATAATAATACCCAAATATTACTATGCATTATCTTGATGAGCATATCTGCCTATTTATTCGACATAAATCTCTCAAGTATCCTTGATGGATATAAAAGCTAATTACTTCTCACATAAACAAGGAAATTAGTTAAAAGAGATCATAATCCCTAACAGATTCTAATCCTAAATAACTGCATTTAATACAAATTGCACTCATCCTAAGATGCTCCTATAAATGTTATGTCAGGTCTCAAATGTATGCATCTCCTCTGATATACAGACTATCCTTATTACGCACAGTCTAACTTGAGCGTCGGAGTGCCTTTTGTAAGTACCCACCCCTCGCACCACCGCTGCCGCTACTGTGCTACAGAGGAATCCACCTTCAACTACTGTAACATACCTACCTCAGGTATTCCTTTGAATCCATGATGCGGATTAAATGATACAAATCCAAATGCAGATTGTCTTAAGTAATAAATTCCTCGAGAGTCAGAGGTCGATCCACAGGGAATTGATGAAGAAAATTTCTTTGAGGTAAGGAAAGAATTTGTCACAACAATAAATATAATAAAACTTATTCACAATTAAATTAAAAAACTTACTTGGGTTAGGAGATCCACTTTTGGTAATAAATTAATGACAAAATTAATTCTTTGTTTTGTAATTCAGTTGAAATCTATGCACAACGGAGGTGTCAATCAGAAAATAAATATTCAAAGTCCATTTAGAATTATATACGTAGTTATATTATGATTTCTTTAATTATTTACTAATACCAACACTTGTAAATGGGTTCAAGCATTCATTGTGCCAACCACTTGTTTACAATGAATCAAGAACTCCACTTTACAAGAAGGGTTTCTAAATTGTTTGGAAACAAAAAACAACACATATAATGACCACTTGATAATATATCATTTAGGCACAATAAATAAATTAATCTAACATTATTTTATTACCAAAAGCTTCACCCCTTCACCCAAGCAAGATGAAAATTAGTTATTCATGAGTAAGAAGAAAGAAAAAGAGAAGAAGAAAAAGATGAACATAACTTCAATTTAGCACAAAAGAAAATTATAACAAGAGAAACAAATAACACAATAGCATGATCTTGACTCTAAGCCAAGATCCCTAAAATGATCAGCCAATGCTCCCTTTTATAGAGCTTGAGGAGTACAAAATGATAATGAATTTATTTAATGAGTGGGTAGATGATGGGTGGATGAGTGGAAAATGACAATGGAGTTATTTAATGAGTAGGTAGATGATGAGTGAATGAGTGGAAAATGACAATAAAGTTATTTAATGAGTGGGTGGATGATTAATGAGTGGGTTGATGATTAATGAGTAGGTGGATGATTATTGAGTGAGTAGATAATTAATGAGTGGGTGGATGATTATTGAGTAGGTGAATGATTAATGATGCTTGTTTCTCTACTTGTACCAACTAAATCAACTATCTTCACACGATTATAACTCTGCTAAAACGTCATTTTATGGAAAAGTGGTCTTCATAAGAGTTGAAAGGGTTTTTCTTAGCTTTCCAATGCCACTGATTTCAGCCCAAAGTGAATCCTACAGCTAAAATTCCAGCTCAATCACTGCACACTGCTTAGGCCCAGCTACAGCTCCTCTAGTATGACTTCTAAGCCTAGTATGACCTCCAAGCCATCCGAACTGGCTCTTGTGTTCTCATAAAAGTTGTAGATTTGGGTCTTAACTATCAAATGACACTAATTTTAGTCCAAAAAACTCTCCTATAGCTTAAGTTATGCCCTGATTAGTGCACACTGCTTGGGTTTTACTAACAGAACCTGTTTTTTGACTTCCAGGCCCAATTAGCTCAACTAGATGACTGATTGAGACTTCGAGCTCTCATTAAAGTTGTAGAGCTTTCTCTCAGCTTTCCTAAAAGGTAAAATTCATAATTTCTAGACATCTAGAACTCAAGATATGACCGAAATACAGAAATAGTGTAAAATCTCAATAATGCTGGAAAAAATCAATTAAGCCTAATTTGAACCCAAACTTACAAAACACGACCAAGCTCAATCAATTAAGTACATAGAGAATGTAAATAATTAAAAATAAGGGTTTATTAATGTATAAAATATGTGATTATCAAATTCTCCCACACTTAGCTTTTTGCACTCCTGGGCAAAACACGTAAGACCAAAGCTCGGAAATACAGAAAAACGACACAAATTCAAAAGCTAAAAAGATGAAAAGACTCAATTTTTAATGATATTCAAGAATGCCAAAGTTTATAAATAAGAAGAGCAACCAAAATTCAGGGGATCAAAACATTCATAAGGTGTAACACCCTAAATTTTCGTATCTCTTAAACAATAATTTTGATAGTTAACAGAATTTTACTGTTTAGTAATTTTTGTGCACTGTAAAATTATTTTGTTTATTCCGTTAGTGTATTTGATCGTTTTGAGTGATTTACTCCGTGTCAGGAAAATAATAATTTTTAGGCCGGAGAAAATATTTAAATATTTATTTCTCTTGACTGTTAATTATTTTTAATAATTTGACTTGATTTTCATATGTTTTCTAATATTTGTGATTTTTGTGGATGATTATGAATTTTTTTGACTGTATGTGAGCCTAGGTGGTCCTATGTGGGCTCAGGTGACCTTACGTGGGCCCAGGTGGGTCCCGCAAAGTAAAAATTTTTCTACGCATAGAAAAATTTGTACTGTTTAGACGGAGACATGGGATCTTACTAAACCTGAATCCGGAAACAGTTTTAGAAATTTTCTTGTACTGTGTTTTGTACTGTATTCATTTATCGGACGATAAAAATACAGTAAATATAATCTTTCGTGGGGTTTTAGCAGATAAAAATAGAAATTATATTGCTTAAGTCAACATTTTTGGTTTGGATATCCACCATTGATTTAATTAACGATGGAGACTTGATCTTGATTTAATCAACAGTGGAGATTTGATCTTAAAAGTAAATAGGATTATTTATAACCGTTAGATGGAGATTAAATCAAGGGTAGAGATTTAGTTTTATATAATGACTATGACCATTTACAACCATTGGATTTAGAATTGATCAAGGGTGGAGATTTGGTCTTAAAAAGTAACAAGAATCATTTATGACCATTAGATGAAGATTTAATCAATGGTGAAGATTTAGTCTTAAAAAATGACAAAGACTAATTATGACCCTTGGATTAAAAGTAAGAAGGAGTAATCTTAACCCTTCATTTTAGAGACACATCTAATGGTTAGAATTTAAAGGAGAAAGATCCAATGACCTAGATTAAGTCTTCTAATTAAAAGTTTACCTAAATCCTAACCATTGAATTAATCAATGGTTAGAAATGCTCTAGATGGTGGCTAATAATGATGATAACATTATTGAATGCAAAATGGAGGAAGGGGACGGTTTTGGATTGTTTAGAAGACAAAGAAAAAGCTTTATGACCATTATTACATGTCATGGTCAATATTACATCATCCTTGATTATGATTTCCTTGTTTGCATCCTTAGGAAATTTCTTGGAGGGAGGCCAAAATTATTTCATGCATTATCACTTTTTCTTTCAATTATTCTAGTAACTTGTCTATCACTCAAAAAAAATAAAAATAAATAATCCACTCTTCACTTTCCATCACACTCCACGGCCATGCAATTGAGAAAGAGGACATTTCATTTCATTGTCTTCACTTTGTGACAAAAGGAAGCTATCATCTTTTAATGCAAAGCTTAGTCAATTTTAGTGTGACTTTGCACATGTAACCTATAGTCATCATCCTATTCAATATCTATTAAAGCTATCAAATAATTCTCACTTTCTCTCTTCTTGATATCCCACGGTCATACACTCAAAAGTAGGAGACAATACTCATTTATTCATTTCACTTATTCAATTGCTCATCATTCTATCCAAAGAACCAAGAACCAATACAAGAAATTCTCTTATCTTCTTTTCTCCTCTATGTTTCGGCCATGACCATCAAGAACACCTTCCATCACTTTTTAATTTCATCCAACCATAGATCTTGAATCTACATGATATTCTAAGCAACTTTCATGTTGGAGATTTCCTCTAAATCATTCATCTTCATGGACTTCCTTCGAGATCAAAGTTATAGGGTATTTGTGGTGAAGTGTAAGGAAACTTCATTTCTTCTCTTCTTTTTCATGATCTAAACCATGTTTGATCCATGGTTCCTCTTAATCAAGCTTAGTATACTAATTTTTATGTATTTTGTCTTGTATTTGAGAAGCCCTTGGTGGTGAAGGACTTGGAAAAAGAAGCAAAACAAGGAGTTTTTGAGGATCTTCAAGAGGTAAGAGGGAGATCCATCTCACCAACCAAGCATGGTGGTGAGAGATGGTCTTATATTTGATGGATAGTGAATCCATGTGAGGATTCATATCCATGGTCATGTAAATTATTTGTGTGTGTTTATGAACTTTGATTATTTGCCTATGCTTGATATGCTTTGCATGATTTTATGACTTATATGGTATGCTAATAATATGCATGATGATAATATGGTATGCTTATAATATGCATGATGAGAATATGTTGAAATTATGTATATGTATGCCTGATGTGATGATGGAAAGAAAATCAATTTTTGGCTTCAATGGCCAAAGGAAAGGAAATACGATTTTGATACCCATGAAGAGGGTTTATGTTGAAAATTTTTAAGAACAAAGGGAATTAATTTTGGGTCCCGTAACATTGAGAATTTCGCCAAGACACCTCAACATAGGTGTTTATAACTTAATATTTTCATGGAAGAATAAAATTGGATTGATTTGAAAAGCATGGAAAATGAACAAAGGATATGTTTTTCAAGAGAACAAGAACATGATTTTGAAGGATTTTTATTAATTTATTTTGTGTAAAAAGATCCTAAGTGTTTTTCTAAACATGAGTTTTGAATGAAACGAGCAAACGTTGATTTTAAGGATTTGCAAAGAAAGTGAAAAAGGATTTGCAAAGAAAGTGAAAATGAATTTGAACAAATGAGTTTGGTTTTTATGACCATAAGTCTTACGATTTTGAAAGCAAAATTTTAATAATTTTGTTTGTGTAAAACCATATTGACTTAGAAGGAAAAATGTTTTGATAATTTTCAATAGTCATGTCCACGTTTTGAGGGTTTGTAATGCCTTGATTTTTATGAACAAAGTGATTTTCAAAGTGGAGATGTAACTTGATTTAATACAAGAATTTGGAAAGGGAATAGAGCGTTTATCACATGAGAAAATCAAGTTTTTGTAAACGGAAATGTTTTCGAACTTCAATTTATTTTGAAGAAGGTTGTGTTTGGAAATGATTTGAAAAAAATGGAGAATATAATGGTGTTTTGAAAATTTACTAACGTATAACTGATTTTTGAATTTTGAAATACATTAGAAAAAAAATGTTAAATTTTGAAACGTTGATGGAAAAGTGATTTTTGTGGATTATATTTTGGAAAAAAATTTCTTGAGTAAAGAAATGTGGAAAAAGATTTTCTTAAGTATGAAAATGTGAAAAATGAAATACAAAGTTATATTATTTTGAGAAAAGTTGAAAAAGAATTTTTGAAGGTTAAGAAATATTTTTTGTAATGAAATTGTGGTGAAAAATTATTTGCGTAGCTTAAAAACGATTTGAAATGCAGTAAAATATTTTTACGCAATTTGAAAAAATGTGTTGAAAATTATATTGATTTATTTAAGTCCAAAATAATATTTGGAATATTAAGGAATATTTTACGTGATTGTAAAATGTTGAAAAATATTTTACGTATCTTAAAAATAATTTGAAATACAGTAAAATATTTCTACGTGATTTGAATTACGTTTAAATATTTTACGTAATTTGAATTACTATTGAAAAATCACTACGTGATTGAAAAGTGATGAATTATTTTTACGTGATTGTGAAAAATGGTGAAAAATCATTATGTGATTTGGAAAGTGTTTTAAATATTTTGAGAATGATAGAAAATGATTTATGCAACTTAAAAGAATGATTTTAAGATACGAGATTTTGAAACAGTGAAAAAATACTATGCGATTTGAGAAACGTATATTTTTACGAGATTGAAAAAAACGTTGAAAAATTAGTACGTGGTTTAAATGTGCAACAGAAGAGTTGCGACCTTTTGAAAACGTAACAGAAATGTTACGAAATTTTGTAAACGTAACAGTAATGTTACGGTATTGTGAAAACGTAATAAAAATATTTTGAAATTTTAAAACGTAGCAAAAGTGTTACGGTATTTTGAAAATACAACAGAAATGTTGTGGAATTGTGAAAACGTAACGGGAATGTTACGCAATTTTGTGAAAACACGACAACAGTATTTTATAACTATGAAAACATGATAAGATGATTTTGTATTTGAAAAATATAGTATGAGTACTGTGAAACCAATGTATGGACACTGTTTGTGAAAACAACGAGTTTTGCCTGTTATTGGCACGTGGTGCATTTTAGATGCATTGAAAAAAAAATATGCGTTGAAGCATATGATTTAATTGAACAAATGAATTTGAAGAGAATGACCCTTGTGGTTGGACTTGCACTGATATATTCGTGCATTGTATAAACTATATCTGAGAAATTATGAGATATACCCGTGATTGGTATTATACCTGTGATTGGTATTTGGTGCATCAGGGTGCGGGTTGATTACACGGGTGGTTGGTCGCACTTCTTCCCGTAGGTTAGACCGATGCAACACACCGATGATCCTGACCGAGACACTATTCTTAATCAAGATCCGATAAAGATTGTCGTGTATATGTTAGATGTGCAAAATCAAAATGAGGATTATAGCACGTGGTTCGAGGCATGTGTACCGACAGATCTTTTGATCATTTCTCCGACCGAGTTTAGCTCCATGCGGTAGAGAACATTGAGTCTAAATGCACATGCATTATATGAGTACATTTATATCTCGTGTGATATATTAATTGAGGAATATTGGCTATGACAATTGTTTTGAATACTTGAATAATGATGATGATAATCTTTGAGGGCATTATCGTAATTGTTGTTTATGATAATTGAACTGATAAATGATTGGATGATGATAGTTGATTAATGTTGATGACATGATCATAATTGTGGTATGATCTATCTCGTATGATATCTTTGCTTGCGTTATCTCTCTGTCGCTTTGCCGTTGGTATTGGTGTAGGTGATCTCACCTCTTTGTTATGTTGTTTTTTGTGTCTGCATCTTGTTAAAATCAAATAATAGAAGGATCGAGTTGTCTTAGACATAACGGGCGATGGATGGATACTCCGAGATTGGTGACAACAATAAGGAGTGGACATTGACTCGAAGGTGTGCGGTGTTGACAAAGGAACGGATGTCGAGATGCATCAAGATGGACGAGAAAAAGGAATAAGTATGTTAAAATTTCTCGTTAGTGTTGTACCGTGCTATTAAGTAGGACCCGTTATAGGGTTTGCTACTGTTAAGAAAAAAAGAGTCTGTTAATTTTATATTTCTCTTTAAATTATGAAATGTTAATTGGTGTCAATATTGCATAATGAATAGTTAAAATATGATTTTCAATATTACCTAATATTTTCAGTAAATTTACGTTTTAGTAAAGAAGAAATTTTGAAACCCATATTTTCATAACTCAAACCTTTTACGAATTGATTTTCAGATTATGAGTCGGGAGTCGAAAATGTGATGCCCTAAGGAGGGTGTTACATAAGGTAACATTTCTTCGCATATCAAATCAATAAGCAATGAAACTTCAGTTGAAAAGCATGAATCAAGAATGTTAGATCCTTACAGAATTTACTCTTAATCCCTCAAGTGTTTAAAAGGTAAGTATTTCACTTTATTCAATCCATGAACAATTGCACTACCAAAGCTTGTTTATCTTCTACTTCTCTGCTACTAAAAAACACATGCACACAAAAATCAAGAGGACTTTATTCAAGGTTGTAATGGGGCCATGGTAAAGGAGAAGGAGTAATATGGATATGACAAGTTAGAATGCCAAAGAGAATAGAAGAGCATTAAGGTATAGTTAGAGTGGAGAAGATGTTTGAGAACATTCAATTTAAATCTCATGAAGACAATGACTAATATTTAACTAATGTTTGTTGAAGATCAATCCCAAATTGGTAGGTTGAATTCTTTGTTAGGCCTGAACCTTCTCATTATCTTCTTGTTGTTTCTAAGCATCCACCTTCATTCTAGGTATGGATATGTCATATGGTGTATCAAGAGATTATGATAATCATTTGATTGCAGCGATGATTAACTCTTTCTTTTTTTTTCAACATTTTGCAAACACACCCCCACACTTGTTCAAGAACAAAGTCAATGCTCTCTTATTCCCTAAGGTTGGGTAAAAACATATTTTTTTAAGGCACGTAATGAGATAAAAACAAGTAATGGTCAAATAAGCTTAAAAGGGTTACACAAGGGAAAATATGCAAGGTTGGTTATTTGGTCAAAGTAACTATTTCAAAATGCTTCAATCATTTTTATGTATGCATGTGAAAATGTAGCATAAAAAAGAATCAAAGCAAGTTCTAGTGTAACAATTCTATGAGTGAAAAGTCACAAAAAAAGAAGAGAATGGTACAAATATTCAATTCATTCATCAATAGGCTCAAAATCTCATAAGGTATATATCTATCATTCTCAATCTATCAATTCAACATCCATAACCAAGCATGTGAAATTTAAGACAATAGACAATTTATTCAACCATGTTATGGTCCCTGAATTTCAATTACTTTAAAGGATGTGAGAATTCATTCACTTGAATCATTCAAAGGAAATCAAACGATAAAACTTTGTTACTTCCACAAATCATCACAGAATAGTTACTTCCCCAATCTAGATGCGTCTTATGAGTAATTTACTTCAAAAGTAAAATTACTCCTTACTCTATCATCCCTAATTAGTTTTGCTGTAAATTTCTGACAATCATATCACTAAACATACTTTCCAATTTAGATGCGTCTCAAGAGTAAAATTGCTCCTTAATTTGTTATTCTTCATTGGTTTAGTAAGTTCTTGACAATCATATCATACTTTCTAATTTTTTTTTGGGTCAACTATCCTTCCCCCCAACCAGATCACAACATTGTCTTCAATGTTAAAATATAGATAAGTAAAGGATATAAGATATTACATGTTGTGACAATTACTGAAAAGAGAAATCTGACACAAATTTAAACAAAAACAAAATACGATAAATAAAACCAAAGGTAAAGAAAAGTTATAGATGAAGTGTCAGATCTGGCTTGCGTTTTATATTGCTTCCCTCACTGCTTCCTTCTGACCAATCTATCTGAGCTATTACTAGATCAGGTTTATAAACAAAAGCTTCTAATTTATCAATCAACTCATCAACAATGGAAGCAGAGATAAGAAGTAGTCTTGCTGCAGGTGTGATAGATTTTGGTTCCACGACATGATCAAGAAAAGATAACAAACCAGAAAAAAATTATTAACATTCAACAAACCTATGGGTTTATGGTGGATGTTTAGTTGGGCCCAAGAGACAATTTGAAAAACTTCTTCCAAAGTACCAAAACCACCTGGCAAGGCAATGAATGCATCAGAGTTTTCAAGTATTGTCTTCATTCGTTTATACATAGATGATACTTCAAATTTCTCTCCAATTGTCTTTCCAGTGATGTTCTTTTGAGTAAAAGCTCTAGGAATGATACCTAAAACCTGACTGCCTCTTAGAAATGCAGAGAGTGATACACCTCCCATTAACCCATGACAACCTCTCTCATATACAACATGAATATTCTTCACAGCAAGTGTTCGACCAAGAATGCTTGCTGCGTTTACAAACTCTAAATCATTCCCATACCTAGACCCACATAATACACATATATTTTTAAGTTGACGAACAGAAAGTCCCATTTCTATACTCACCCTACCTTTGCTCAAAAGTGAAGGTCCCATGTCTATGCGCCCATGAGGATACACATGTTTGATAACAAAAGGACCACTCCACTTAGATCTCAATTTGCGAGGGAATAAGTGCAGACGAGAATTATAAAGCAAAACTTTTTGACTAATTTCAAAAGATTTTCCCAAAATTCACTTGTCATGAAAAGCTTTTGTTCTAACTTTATAAATCTTTGAGTTTTCATATGCATCATTTCTCAATTCCTCAAGTTCATTTAATTGCAATTTGTGTATCTTGCAAGCATCATCAAAGTTTAGGTTTAAAGCTTTAATAGCCCAAAATACTTTATGTTCCAATTCTACAGGCAAGTGATAAGGTTTTCCATAGACTAACCGATAGGGTGACATGCCCAAGGATATTTTGAAAGCAGTACGGTAAGCCCAAAGTGCATCGTTTAGTCTTAAAGATCAATCTTTATGATTTGAGTTAACTGTTTTTTTTTCAAAATTTGTTTAATCTCCCTATTTACCAATTCAACTTGTCTATTTCTCTGAGGGTGATAATGAGTGACAATTTTATGCGTAATGCCATATTTCTTCATTAAAGATTCAAATGATTTATTGCAAAAATGTGTTCCCCCATCACTGATGATAACTCGAGGGATTTCAAATCGATACAAGACATTTTCTTTAAAAAATATGAGAACAGTTTTATGATTATTGTGTCGGTATGGAATTGCCTCAATCCATTTTGAAACATAATCAACTGTAACCAAAATATACACAAATCCAAATGAGGATGTAAATGGACCCATGAAATCAATTCTCCAACAATCAAAAATTTCAATGACAAGGATAAAGTTCAGAGACATCATGTTTTTTTTTAGAAATTGAACCCATTTTTTTGACAATTTTCGCAGCTTTTGCAAAAGGTGTAACTGTACTTAAATGAAGTGGGCTAGTAAAATCCACATTGCAAGATTTTTGCAGTTGTTTTCTTTGAAGAAAAGTGACCTCTACAAGCTTCTGAGTGACAAAATTTAATGACACTACCAATCTCACTGTCGGGCGAGTCAGGACAATATTTGAACAAGTATGAGTCATCCAAATAAAATTTTTTTACCTTTATAAAAAATTCCTTCTGTCTTGGTGTGTCCATTAAGGTGACATCTTTCCTGTTACAAGAAAGTTGATTATGTTAGCAAACCAAGGCATAGAAATGACAAAAAATAAAAATTCATCAGGAAAAGAATCATTGATGGGTGTGTTATCAAAAGGTGAGCCTGTTGTAAGTCTAGACAAATGATCTGCGACAATATTTTCAGCTCCTTCATTATCTTTGATTGTGATGTTGAATTCTTAAAGCAACAAGATTCACCATACCAATCTTGGTTTGACATCCTGCTTAGACATCAAATATCTAACAACAGCATGATCGGTGAAAATCACAATAGAAGAACTAATTAAATAAGATTGAAATTTGTCTAGTGCAAATATTACAACAAGTAGTTCTTTTTCAGTAGTGGTATAATTCATTTGTGCACTATTTAAAGTTCTACTTGCATAACAAATCACATGAGGTATACCTTTCTTTCTTTGGCTTAAAACAACGTCAACAACAAAATCACTAGTGTGACACCTAGGGCCGATGAGGGCGGGGAGTAGTTGCTAGTCCATAAAGATGAAGCACGTACAAGGAGTGGCTCCTGGAAGGCTTCTATGCGAATGGACACATGAATGAACTGAATACACACCGGAGTGAGAGGGATTCAGAGACTGTGTATGTATGAGACTGTATAATTGAGGATGACTTAAATGAATTGATTAGCACCACCTATATCAACAAGATACATCTTCTTTTCGGGAGCCAAGAACATAAGTACTCCATGGTTAAGCGTGCTTGACTTGGAGCACTTGTAGGATGAGTGACCTCTTGGGAAGTTTTCTAGGATGCGTGTGAGTGAGGACAAAGCACGCTGAAAAGACTCGTGTTGATTTGTGGGGACACTCATCAATCCTGCAGGCAGTCTCGGGACGTTGCAAATGGTATCAGAGCGGGACCTCTCCCAGTAAGGTGTGGTTCGGAGACGAACCATGCGGAAGCTGGTGGGCATGTGACACCTGGGGCCGACGAGGGCGGGGAGTGCTCGCTGATGCATAAAGATGAAGCACGAACAAGGAGCGCCTCCTGACAGGCTTCTAGGCGAATGGACACATGAATGAACTGAATACACACTGGAATGAAAGGGATTCAAAGACTGTGCATGTATGGTATTGCATAGTTGAGGATGACTTAAAGGAATTAATTAGCACCACCCATATCAATAAGATATATCTTTTTTTCGGGAGCCAAGAACATAAGTACTCCATGGTTAAGCGTGCTTGACTTGGAGCACTTGTGGAATGGGTGACCTCTTGGGAAGTTATCTAGGATGCGTGTGAGTAAGGATAAAGCACGCTGAAAAGACCTGCGTTGATTTGGGGGGACATTCATCAATCCTACAGGTAGTCCCAGGACGTTCGCATCACACATCATCTCAAAAGGTAAAGACCAGTCAGGAGATTACATGATAGGAACAGATGTCAGAAGACCAATTAATTTTTCAAAAGATTTTTTACATTCTTGAGTCCAATCAAATGATGCATATTTTAACAAAAGATTACATAATGGTCTAGATATAGCACTAAA
Source organism: Ormosia emarginata (assembly GCA_029884605.1). Classification (NCBI taxonomy): domain Eukaryota; kingdom Viridiplantae; phylum Streptophyta; class Magnoliopsida; order Fabales; family Fabaceae; genus Ormosia; species Ormosia emarginata. The sequence goes on from JAQQTP010000054.1 coordinate 1,872,179, forward strand.
GTCCTTAATGAATCTTATGTAAAATCCTGCATGTCCTATACATGAATGAACTTCTCTGACTGTTTTTGGGGAAGAGAAATAGGCAATTAATTCAACTTTGGCCTTATCAACTTTAATTCATTTAGAAGATATCACATGACCTAACACTATTCATGAGATAACCATGTAATGACATTTTTTTCTAGTTTAGCACAAATCCTTTTTCTTCGCATCTTTTAAGAACTTTTTCTAAATTATCAAGATAATTTTTAAATGAATTTTTAAAAATTGTCAGGTCATCCATGAAAACCTCTAAATAATGCTCAATCATGTCACTAAAAATACTTAGCATGTATCTTTGGAATGTTGTCGGAGCATTACAAAGGCCAAAAGACATTCTTCTATATGTAAAAGTACCAAAGGGACATATAAAAGTGGTCTTTTCTTGATCCTCTAATGCAATTGATATTTGATTATAACCCGAATAACCATCAAGAAAATAGTAGTATGGATGCCCTGCTACCCTTTCCAAAATTTGATCAAGAAATAGCAAGGGAAAATTATCTTTCCTAGTAGCAACATTTAATTTTTTAAAATCAATACACATACACTAACTAGATAAGACTCGCGTAGGTATTAATTCACCTTTTTCATTTTCAACCACTGTTATTCCAGATTTCTTAAGCACAACTTGTGTAGGGCTTACCCACTGATTATCATAGATAGGGTAGATAATTCCAACATCAAGTAATTGATGTGCGGGATTTAAAGATACAAACCCAAGTGCAGGTTGTCTCAAGTAGTAAATTTCTCGGGAGTCCGAGGTCGATCCACAGGGAATTGATGAAGAAAAATTAATTGAGGTAAGAAGATGATTTGTCACAACACCAAAAGTAATAAAATAAGTTCACAAATGAATTTAAGGGCTTGCTTGAGTTAGGAGATCCACTCTTGGTAATAAATTAAAGATAAGATTATTTCTCTTTTTAACTCAATTAAAATCCACACACAACGGAGGTTCCAATCGAAAAATATAACATTCAAAGTTCAATTATATATGTAATCATATTATGATTCCTTTAATTATCTACCAATATTTGTAAATGAGTTCAAGCATTCACTGTGCCAATCCTATTGTCTACAATAAATCAAGATCTCCATTAACAAAGAAGGTTTCTAAATTGATTGGAAACAAAATATAACACATATAATGTTCATTTAATAATATATCATTTAAGCACAAGAAATAAAATAATCTAACCTTATTTCATTACCAAGAGCTTCACTCTTTCACCCAAGCAAGATGAAGATTTAGTTACTCATGGATAAGAAGAAAGAAAGAGAGAAGAAGAGAAAGATGAACATGACTTCAATTTAGAACAAGAGAAAATTACAACAAAGAAAAACAATAAACAAGCATAACCTTAACTTGTACAAACTAAGCCTAACACTAAGTGTCTAACTCATGGTGCCTTTTATAGAGGAGTAGGGATACAAAATGACAAGGAGAATGATTAAGAGTAGGTGGATTAGTGGGTGGAGTGGTTGGATGATTGGTTAGGTGGTTGGATTATTGAATTAGTGGTTGGATTATTGAGATTCTTTGTCTCCAAAATCATTCATTGCTTAACTCATTGATTCCGTCGTTTTTGAGCCAAGTGGTCTTCATGAAAGTTCTAGGAAATTGTCTAAGCTTTCTAATGGCTCTAGAATCACCCAAAAATTCGTCCTACAGCTCAAGATATGACCTAATTACTACAGACTGTTTAGGCCCAGTTTTAGCACCTCTGTTTTGACTTGCAGACCCAATATTACCATCAAGGAGCCCGAATCAAGTTTTGTGTTCAACATGAAAGTTGTAGATATGGGTCTTAACTTTCAGATTCCAAATTTTTAGCCCATTTTATAAGCCCAAACTCGAATTATGCTCTGATTACTGTACACTGTTCAGGTTTCAGACACAAAACTCGTGTTTTAGCTTCCAAGCCCAATTAGCTCTACTAGATGTCTGATTGAGACTTTGAGCTCTTCATCAAAGTTGTAGAGCTCTCTCTTATCCTTTCTACAAGGAAAAAATCATAATTATCAGACATTTAGAACTCAAGATATGACCGAAATACAGAAATAGCGTAAGACCCAAATAATGCTGAAAAAATCAATTAATTCCAATTTAAGTCCAACCTTACAAAACATAACTAGGCTTAATCAATTAAGTACATGGAGAGTGTAAATAACTAAAAATGAGGGTTTATTAATGTATAAAATATATGATTATCAAATTCCCCCACACTTAACTTTTTGCACTCCTGGGTAAAACACATAAGACCAAAGTTAGGAGACAAAGAAAAATGACACCGACTGAAAAGCTAAAAACTCTAAAAGACTTGATGAAGCAAGAAGAGCAACAAGAAATTCAAGGAATCAAAGTATTAATGAGGTAACATTTCTTCATATCTCAAACCAACAAGCAAGGAAACTTCAGTTGAAAAGAATGATTCAAGAATGATAGATCCTTACAGAATTCACTCTCAATCTCTCAAGTGTTTAAAAGGTAAGTATTTCACTCTATTCAACCAATGAACAATTGCACTACCATAAGCTTGCTTATCTTCTACTTCTCCGCTACTCAAAACACATGCATACAAAAATCAAGAGGACTTTATTCAAGGTTGTAATGGGGTCATGATAAAGGAGAGGGGGTAATATGGATATGAAAAGATAAATACCAAAGAGAATAAAAGAGCATTATGGTACAGTTAGAGTGGAGAAAATGTTTGAGAACATTCATCACAAAGGACAATCACCAATATTTGACTAATGTTTTGTTGAAGATCAATCCCAAATTGGTGAAATGAATTCGTTGTTAGACTTGAACATTCTCCTCTTCTTCCTGTTGTTTCCAAGCATCCACCTTTGTTCTGATAATCCTTTGATTGCAACGGTGGTCAATAATTTTTTTTTTGATCATTTTGCACACACACCCCCACACTTGTTTAAGAACAAGGTCAATGCTCTCTTATTCCCTAAGGTTGGGTAAAAACATGTTTTTTTTTTCTCTTTTTTTTTTTTTTTTTTTTTTTTTGAAGGATGAAATGAGCTTAAAACAAGGAATGGTCAAACAAGTTCAAAGGGGTTACACAATGGAAAATATACAAGGATGACTATTTGGTCAAAGTAGCTATTTCAAAATGCCTCAATCATAGTAATGTATGCATGTGAAAATGTAGCCTAAAAAAGAATCAAAGCAAGTTCTAGAGTAACAATTCCATGAGTGAAAATCACACAAGAAAGAAGAGAATGGTACAGATATTCAATCCATTCATCAATAGGCTCAAAATCTCACAAGGCATATTTCTATCATTCTCTATCCACCAATTCAACATCCATAACCAAGCATGTGAAATTTAAGAAAGAAGATAATTTATTCAATCATGCTATGATTCCTGAATTTCAATTGCTTCCAAGGATGTGAGAGTGCATTCGCTTGAATCATGCAAAGGAAATCAAAAGACAAAAATTTTGTTACTTCCACAAATCAGTACTAATTAATTACTACCCCAACTAAGATGCATTTCAAGAGTAATAAATTGTTTCCAAAATTTACTCCTTACTCTGCCATCACTAATTGGTTTTACTAAGAATAGGTTTCTGATAGTCATATCACTAAACATACTTCCCAATTTAGATACGTCTCAGAAGTAAAATTACTCCTTACTCTGCCATCATTCATTAGTTTAATAAGTCCATGACAATCATATCATACTTCCCAAAAAAGAAAAGAAAAAAAGAAAAAAAATTGGTAGTCAACTATCCTTCCCCCTAACTAGATCACAACATTGTCCTCAATGTTAAAATATAGATGAGTAAAGGATAGAAGATATTACCTGTTGGAGAAATCTGACACAAATTTAAACAAAAACAAAGTACAATAAATAAAAGCAAAAGAAAAGCTATAAACGAAGTGTCAAATCTGGCTCCTTTTTCATCCCGTTTCCCTCACTGCTTCCTGCTGACCAATCTATCTGAGCTATTGCTGGGTCAGGTTCATGAACAAAAACTTGTAATTTATCAATCAACTCATCAATGGTGGAAGCAGAGATAAGAAGTTGTCTTGCCGAAGGTGTGATAAATTTCTATTCCACAGCATGGTCAAGAAAGATTAACAATATATCAAAGAAATTATTTACATTCAACAAACCTATGGGTTTATGGTGGATGTTCAGTTGGGCCCAAGAGACAATTTGAAAAACTTCTTCCAAGGTACCAAAATCACCTGGTAAGGCAATGAATGCATCAGAGTTTTCAAGCAGTATCTTCATTCGTTCATGCATTGATGATACCTTAAGTTCCTCTCCAATTGTCTTTCCAGTGATGTTCTGTTGAGTTAAAGGTTCAGGAATGACACCTAAACCCGACTGCCTTCTATATATGCAAAGCAAGTGATACAACCCCCATTAACCCACGATAACCTCCCCCATATACAAGATGAATATTCCTCGCAGCAAGTGATCGACCAAGAGTGGTAGCTGCGTTTACAAACTCTAAACCCTTCCCATACTTAGATCCATAAAATACACAGATATTTTTAAGTTGACGAATAGAAACACTTTCCATTTCTATTCTCACTTTCCCTTTGATTGATTCTGAGTTGGAGGAAAGTGAAGAAAGTAGAGTGTTTAAATAGGAAAAAGAAGGGAAAGGGTAATAATTGCACCTATAAGGGTAGGTTGGCTGTTGTCAGAAGAGTTTGAAATTAAGGAATACAGAATCTTTTTTTTTTTGACTTCAAGAAAACCATCAGGGTAAAGAAGTCTAGAAACCCCTGAAGGACCCTGCTCAAAGGATCGTCTGTCCAAAACCAAAATATAGCAAAATCATACAAAGATAAAAGAAATATAATAGCAAATGATGACATACCTGTATGTACAGCTTTCATGGCGTATCTTTATACTGCGCGTCATGAGTGCAGTAGTGGCATATCTTTATACTGCGTGTCACTAATGCAGTAGACACTCACGAACTTTTTTAAGGACCAACGTGCAAAGGTCCACCTGAGTCAATGACGGGTCAGCCAAAGGCTGGGGCTCCACAACTAATTAAAGCCATGGTACTCCTTCCGGATCGCCCTTGTTCAAACATTTTTTTCTTTTTTTCTTTTTGAATTTTTTTTGGAAGATGACATGAAGAAGAAGATGATGATATGTACAGATTGTTGTGGATATGGCTCACATCTGCCTCTGGTTTAACGTCCAGTAACGACTTAAACGCCTTCTATGAGTCAAGGATAAGCTTCCCATCCAATTTTCTTATAAATTGGCAAACAGGGTCTTTTAGAGTCAGATTCCCAAGACTGTAGCGTTTTTCTTCATCCTTGAAGAGATTCCACAAATTAAGAATTTCATGATGCACCAATCCACAAGAATGCGTCTCAAGAGTCAATAAGATATCATCTAATGACTCCTTACTCAGTCCATTCTTAATGAAGAAAATTTTATCTTCTCTGTTTGCGGAAACCATCCCTAAAGTACGACATCGCTTGTTACAATTCCATCGTCCACATTTGTAACAGACTTATAACCTTTTTGCTCTTCTCCTTTTAGAATACGAACTTCTTCCAAGACCTGGCATGTATGAGTCAAATGAAATTGAAAACTCACCTGCTAGTTGGACCTTTGCTTCAATTATCTAGCGTACATCTTCTGGCATACCTTTGTGCATTAACAGTCTCAATCTTTCACATCAAACTTTGTAGATTTTTTTCAGAGCATTTTGAGGGAGAGAAGGAAAATATTTTCTCAGATTTGAAAGAATGGCATCCATTTTAAGGGAGAAGAAGGATTCAGTTATTTTGGGAAACTGAAAAATAAACCGACTTGAGAGTCACAGAGTACCGTATCCATCACTTAACCGGCAACACAAAGAACTCATCAACTTGGTTTTTTCAGAAATGGTTTGAGCCTTTGTCCATTAACTTTAAATACATTACCATTCCTAGGATTCACAATATCTACGGCCCCATGAGGATACACGTGTTTGACAACAAAAGGACCACTCCACCTAGATCTCAATTTTCTAGAGAATAGGTGCAGACGAGAATCATAAAGCAGAACTTTTTGACCAATTTCAAAAGATTTTCCCAAAATTGTCTTGATTGTGGATTTTATTAGATTTGTCTTTTGACAATTTTCACAATTTTTGCAAAAAGTATAGCAGTCCTTAAATAAAGTGGGCCAATAAAATCCGCACTGCAAGATTTTTGCACTTGTTTTCTTTGAAGAAAAGTGACCTCCACATGCTTCTGAGTGACAAAATTTAATGACACTACCTACCTCACTGTCGGACACGCATCTCTGAAAAATTTGGTCAGGACAATGTTTGAACAAGTATGGGTCATCCCAATAAAAAATTTTCATCTCTTTCAGAAATTTCCTTCTATCTTGGTGCGTCCATTAAGGCGGCATCTTTCCTTCTTGTTCTTCAGTAAGAGACGAGGAAATTACCACAGGAAAGCTTTGCTTTTCTCCCAAAAATGTGTACTTCAACCCAGCAGGTAATGGCTTTAGTTCCGGTGTGGGTACTTTTTCATGAGCATTATCATTCGTGGGTTTTAGCTCTTCGAATTTTGGCTTTCTTCCTTTGTATTCTATTTCCTCTGTACAATCAAGCAAATCAAATGAATTAATTAAACAAACTTCTAATGGGTCAGAAGAACTCCCTTTTTGAAGATGATCATCTATAATGGCTTCAATTCCTTTAACTTCCTCATTTTCATCAAGGACTTCCTGTGGTTGCTTGCCCATGTTAAAAACATTGAGATCCAGTGTCATGTTTTCAAATGTTAGCTTCACCACTCCATTTCTGCAATTTATCAAAGCATTAGATGTTGCTAAAAATGGATGACCTAAAATAACAGGAATTGACTTGTAACTATCAACCAGAGGTTCAGTATCCAAGACAATGAAATCCACAGGATATATGAATTTATCAACTTGAACCAACACATCTTCTACTATTCCTCTTGGAATTTTAATTGATCTATCTGCAAGTAGAAGAGTTACAGAAGTTGGTTTTAACTCACCTAAGTTGAGTTCTTCGATAAACTGAATATGGAAGCAAATTGACACTAGCACCAAGATCAAGTAAAGCTTTTTCAATTTTATGTTCTCCAATAATGTATGAAACTGTAGGACAACCAGGGTCTTTATATTTCAACGCATTATTATTTTGAAGAATGGAGCTTACCTGTTCTGCCAAAAATGCTTTCTTTTTCACATTTAATTTTCTTTTAACAGTGCACAAGTTCTTCAAATATTTGGCATAAGAAGGAATCTATTTGATAGCATCTAACAGAGGAATATTAATTTTCACTTGTTTCAAAATTTCAAAAATTCCAGTGTTATGGTCCAATTTATTTGGATTTTTCAATGCTTGAGGAAATAGGGGTGAATGCGAGAGTTTGGTCTTCTTTTGGTCAACTTCTTCATTTTCTTGGGGAATTGGCTCATCTTCTTTCTCACAAGATTCGGGAATTTGTTTTTCAACAACTTTTCCACTCCTAAGAGTTATCACTGACTGGACTTGGTCCATTTGTTGATTTTCTGAACTCCCCTCATTTAGACTGTATTGACCCTTGGGATTTGGTTGAGGTTGAGAAGGAAATTTTCCTTTCTCATGAGTGATGAGAGCAGAGAAAGTTTAGCAAGAGTGTCTTTTATGTCATTCATGGTTTGATTGTTTTGTTTATTAATGGCCTCTTGATTTCTCTGAATGCATGCAGTGTTTCTTCAAGGTTTTTCCTATATGGTGGGACATAAGGTGCATATCCTTGAGAATTTTGAGAGTCTTGTTGTGCCTGAGGAGGTGGGTTGCAGTACGAATTGTGACTGATTATTATTCCTCCAGTTGAAATTCAGGTGATTTCTCCATCCCAGATTGTATTTATCTGAAAAAGAAGAAGTAAATGGCTTGTTAAAATTATTCATTGCATTTACCTGCTCATGTACAACTTCTTTAAAAACAGGAATTTTAGGACATTCACGTGTTGAGTGTCCTAAATCATCACAAATGCCACAAATTTCTTCATTTTGCACAGATTTGATTTGTTTTGCTTTTCTTAATTCCATGGCTTCAACCTTTCTAGCCAAACTGGCAAATCTAGCATTTAGATCGTCCTCTTGACTAAGGTGATATTTTCCTTTATTAGCACTAGCAAGGTTAGATCTAATTGCATTTTCAGAAGTGTTAGTATTATGCTAAGATTGAGAATTTTTAGCCAACTGGTTCAAATAGTCTAAAGCTTCATCAGGTTCTTTATCAAGAAATTCATCATTGCACATTGTTTCCACAAATTGTTTAGTTTCAGGTGTTAAACCTTCATAAAAGAAGTTTATACTGCGCCATTTTTCAAAACCATGATGTGGGCAAGAATTTAACAAATCTTTAAATCGTTCCCAACATTGAAAATATACTTCATTTGAATTTTGGAAAAAATTTTGGATTTGTCTTTTCATAGCATTGGTTTTATGTATTGGAAAAAATTTCTTTAAGAACTCACCTTGCATTTCTTGCCATGTGCCAATTGATCTTGGATTCAAAGTGTTAAGCTAAGATTTTGCTTTATCTTTTAAAGAAAAAAGAAACAATTTGAGCTTAACAATCTCATCAGTGCAATTTTGATCATTGAAGGCAATACATACTTCCTCAAATTCTTTCAGATGTAAATATGGACTTTCAGATTCTAAACCATAAAAATTAGGAAGTAAAGAAATCATTCCTAGCTTAAATCTAAAATTGTTGGCATTGAGTGGAAAGATAAAACATGATGGACTAGAACTTCGAGGTGGTTGCAAATATTCACGCATGGTTCGCAACGGTTGATTTTCATGTTCATCATGTACACTTTCATTGTTAGCCATTGTGTCAATTGTGTGTGATTGTGATTCAAACAAATCAATATATAAAGTACCAGGATTAATTTTGACTAAACGATTGAATTTAAATCACGATACCAATTAAGCATAAATACATAAATAACTTAAAATAAATAAACAAAAATAATGTACAAGTCAAGGGTATAACCCACCATTAAATATTAACAAGGATGGGGTAATAAACCAACCACCCAAAAAATAAAAATAAAAATAAAAATAAAATGAAAAATAAAGTGCAAAAAATAAAATACGAAAAATAAAATGTGAAAATTAAAATACAAAAAATAAAGTACAAAAAGTAAATTTAAATATGAAAACCGGAGAGTGACAGAGCCCCACATGAGCCGAAAAGAAGAGAAGAAGAAATATTATTTCATTAAGTTAGATTGTGGAAAATAAATAACGAGAAAAGTAAAAGGGAGAGTTTCCCCCCACTAAATTAGTGCGTAAAATAAAAGGGAGAGTTATCCCCATGTGACGAAAAAAATGACAAAAATAAAATAAAAAAATTTAAAAGCAAAAATAAATAACATAAATATAAAAGTTAGAAAGTTAGTATGTTAGCATGTTAGTAAGTTAGAGTTAGAGAGTTAGTAAAGAAACCGAAGGATCGGCAAGCTGATCTTTTGCTCCGGTAAGGGAGAAGGGAGAATAGATTTTATTAAAGAAAACGAACCTCAATAAATCAAAACTTCAAATCAAGTTCCCCGGCAACAGCGCCAAAAACTTGATGTGCGGGATTTAAAGATACAAACCCAAGTGCAGGTTGTCTCAAGTAGTAAATTTCTCGGGAGTCCGATGTCGATCCACAGGGAATTGATGAAGAAAAATTAATTGAGGTAAGAAGAGGATTTGTCACAACACCAAAAGTAATAAAATAAGTTCACAAATGAATTTAAGGGATTGCTTGGGTTAGGAGATCCACTCTTGGTAATAAATTAAAGATAAGATTATTTTTCTTTTTAACTCAATTGAAATCCACACACAACGGAGGTTCCAATCGAAAAATATAACATTCAAAGTTCAATTATATATGTAATCATATTATGATTCCTTTAATTATCTACCAACATTTGTAAATGAGTTCAAGCATTCACTGTGCCAATCCTATTGTCTACAATAAATCAAGATCTCCATTAACAAAGAAGGTTTCTAAATTGATTGGAAACAAAATACAACACATATAATGTTCATTTAATAATATATCATTTAGGCACAAGAAATAAAATAATCTAACCTTATTTCATTACCAAAAGCTTCACTCTTCACCCAAGCAAGATGAAGATTTAGTTACTCATGGATAAGAAGAAAGAAAGAGAGAAGAAGAGAAAGATGAACATGACTTCAATTTAGAACAAGAGAAAATTACAACAAAGAAAAACAATAAACAAGCATAACCTTAACTTGTACAAACTAAGCCTAATGCCAAGTGTCTAACTCATGGTGCCTTTTATAGAGGAGTAGGGATACAAAATGACAAGGAGAATGATTAAGAGTAGGTGGATTAGTGGGTGGAGTGGTTGGATGATTGGTTAGGTGGTTGGATTATTGAATTAGTGGTTGGATTATTGAGATTCTTTGTCTCCAAAATCATTTATTGCTTAACTCATTGATTCCGTCGTTTTTTAGCCAAGTGGTCTTCATGAAAGTTCTAGGAAATTGTCTAAGCTTTCCAATGGCTCTAGAATCACCCAAAAATTCGTCCTACAGCCCAAGATATGAGCCAATTACTACAGACTGTTCAGGCCCAGTTTTAGCACCTCTGTTTTGACTTTCAGACCCAATATCACCATCAAGGGGCCCGAATCAAGTTTTGTGTTCAACATGAAAGTTGTAGATATGGGTCTTAACTTTCAGATTCCAAATTTTCAGCCCATTTTATAAGCCCAAACTCGAATTATGCTCTGATTACTGTACACTGTTCAGGTTTCAGATACAAAACTCGTGTTTTGTCTTCCAAGCCCAATTAGCTCTACTAGATGTCTGATTGAGACTTTGAGCTCTTCATCAAAGTTGTAGAGCTCTCTCTTATCTTTCCTACAAGGTAAAATTCATAGTTATCAGACATTTAAAACTCAAGATATGACCGAAATACAGAAACAACGTAAGACCCAAATAATGCTGAAAAAATCAATTAATTCCAATTTGAGTCCAACCTTACAAAACATAACTAGGCTTAATCAATTAAGTACATGGAGAGTGTAAATAACTAAAAATGAGGGTTTATTAATGTATAAAATATATGATTATCAGTAATTTAAGAACTTCAGCTCAAACTATCTCTTTCTTGTGTGGATTTAATGTTCTTTGTGGTTGTTGAGATGTTTAAGCATTATCCTCTAAATATATTCTATGTGTTCATGTTAATGGATTAATGCATTTTATGTCTTTTAATGTCCATTTAATTACACTTTTATGCCTTTTAAGTACTTCTGTTAACATACCTTCTTGTTCTTCAGTAAAGGACGAGGAAATTACCATTATAAAACTTTGTTCTTCTCCAAAAAATGTGTACTTCAAGCCAGCAGGTAATGACTTTAGTTACAGTGTGAGTACTTCTTCATGGGTATTATCATTCATAGGTTTTAGCTCTTAAAATCTTGGCTTCCTTCTCTTGTACTCAATTAATTGTGTACAATCAAGTAAAGAACATATTTCAGAGATATCATCATCTAATTGCATGTCTGAATCAAATGAATTGATTAAACAAATTTCTGATGGGTCAAAAGAACTCCTTGTTTGAAGATGATCATCTACGATGGCTTCAATCCTTTCAACTTCCTCATTTTCATCAAGGACTTCTTGTGGTTGCTTGTACATGTTAAAGACACTGAGCTCCAGTGTCATATTTCCAAATGTTAGCTTCACTACTCCCATTTTGCAATTTATCAATGCATTAGATGTAGCTAAAAATGGATAACCTAAAATAATAAGAATTGACTTGCAACTATCAACCATATGTTTAGTATCCAAGACAATAAAATCCACATGATATATGAATTTATTAACTTGTATCAACACATCTTCCACTATTCCTCTTGGAATTTTAATTAATCTATCGACAAATAAAAGAGTTACAGAAGTTAGTTTTAACTCACTCAAATTGAGTTGCTGATAAACTAAATATGGAAGCAAATTAACACTAACACCAAGGTCAAGTAAAGATTCAGTATAAGAAATTTATAGATTAGCTATAAAAAAATATGTAGCTAATTCGTAGCTAAATTTATTAGCTACGGATTAGCTACAGATTAGCTACGGATTGGTCCGTAGTCAAATTTTTGTAGCTAATTAGCTACCAAAAAATTTCGTAGCTAATCTGTAGCTAATTTTAAAAATTCCATAGCTAATCTGTAGCTAATTTTTGTTCATAGACTTTCTTCATTTCTGTAGGTAATTACCTACGAAAAATTTTATAGCAATTCTATAGTAATTCTGTAGCTAATTTTAACAATCCGTAGCAATTTCATTGTTATTTCCTAACTATTATGATGCTAAATCCACAACATTTCCATAGCAATTATCCATAGTAATTTCGTATTTATTTCCTAGCTATTATATTGTTAAATTCGTAGCAATTCTATAGCTAATACGTAGCAATTCAGTAGCTAATCCCTAACTAATCCGTAGCAAATCCTTAGCAAACCAAAATTAATTTTGTAATAATAATTGATAAATTTTAAAATTATACCTGTAAACAGAATTCAATCCAAACAGAAAAACCTAGCAAATAAGTTTGTGCAAAGCAACAAAATATTATAATTACATTAGTTCAAAACTTGTTCTACGTACAAAGAAAGAATAACTAATCAATAAGTCTAAGTTAATACAAATAGTTTAAAACAAATTAGCCTTATCATTAATAAGCACAATTAATCAATCTAAGTTAGCCTCATCATTAGCTTCATCATCCTCCCTATCTGCATTGCCTTGTGATGATGTTTGCGGCACACCACTTCTTGCGTGGGAGCCAACAATGTCACGGAGGATGGGCCCCAACTGCGTCTGGACAAAGGAAGCAATTGCTTCATTAACAACTTCCTTTATGGCTTGTGTCGGAACAGTGCAGCAGGAACCACTAACATGTGAGGGTGAAGCATAGCTAGATCCATGAATGTTAATACCTAAACTGTGACTAATGCCATGGACTCGTCCCTTGTTAGCATCCGTCACTTCCATCCACACCTCATGATCTACCATAGGATGCGGTGAAGAGTCTTCTCCATACTTGTCTAATATTGTGGTGTCATAAGAGTCCTAAAATGAAAAATGTAGAAAATTTTATCAAAATAATCAACCTAACAAATGTGATTAGTTTTAATTTTAAAGACACCAATGAAATTCTTAGAGCGCTGAGTGATATATTCTTTATTTTTCCTCTTATGCACACTTTCATACAAATCTCTGAAAGGGACTGGACGATTCAACTCTGTCTCCTATAATCAACATCTATTTGAATATAAAATTCTAAAATCACAAAAAACCTTGTGTCTTATTTTTAAAATGAGACTAACCTCATGCAATTTAGATTCATACAGCCAAAGTGGATAACACAACATACAAGCTGCTAGAACCTTAACTCACTTGTACTATAATTATACAATAGTATAATATAGAATTATTAGGATATTACAACAAACACATAAGAAATTTTATATTACCATCTTCTTCTTATGTTGACCGAAGCTTATTAAGCCTGAAGTGTGCAGCGTAGCTTATAAGAACTACATAGTGTAAACAAGAATATAGTCTTTTAGTTTGAGTTGATAGGTTTTGTGCCTTGATTACACAGTTTTGCACCATGAGAGAGAAAGAGAGAGAAAGGGGGTATGTTTTCAATGTCCCTTAATAATAGTTAATATGTACAGTTGCTATAATTAATAAGTTTCTTCCTCAAGTTCATCAGCTAAAAATGCACTTGGATTTTTAACACTAGAATCCAAACTAACAAAATTGTAAGGTGCAGTTCTTTCCATCCAAGGGTCACTCATGCTGAAATATATATTACTACTACATGGAAGGGATTTTACTACTACATGGCTCCCTATGTTTCAAAATCTACCTATATATATTACTACTACATGGAAGGAATTTTACTACTACATTTTACTCAATCCACGTGAATGAACACAAGAAATTGTAAAAAAAAAGAGCCTTAAGTTATACGTTATTAAACTTTGTTAAAATGTTTTAATTAGTTAAATGCATGGCCACGCACTAAAATATTAAGCATAGCCATGTGATATCATTTCTTGTGGATGTATATGTAAGTTTTGTTCTTGCAGATATTATTATAGTACTATAGTTGTTGGTTGTGGAAAAAGCTAGTTAAAACATTCAGCGATAGCGAGGGCTTTGTTTTTTATTTCAACAATGTTATTTTGCATATAATTTTTGTTACATAATTTTAATATTATTTTTTGGGTAATAAAACAATAAAAACATACTTTTTTAATACACTTTCTCTTTTTTTCTTCCAAGCAAATAAGTGTAAACAAAGTGGTGTGCAAGAATTATTTTTCATTTTATTTTTTGGAAGGTCATTAAACTCTTTTTCAAAGCATCATTTATTAAACAATCATTTATTTTATTTAACAAGTTTTTAGTTGATATGGAAGGTTTACTTGTTATGTCCGTTGAAAGTCAACATGGCAACCTTCCTAGTTTCAAGCAAAGTTTCTTCTTTCTCGTATTCAGTCCAATATAACTGAACTGAAGGAGCTAGTCTCCAATATATATCTACCTATATTTAGTCCCTATCAATCCAGTCCTTTGTCCATACACTAGAAGGTGGAAAATTAATATAAAGCAGATCACTTGAGCCATGTCCAAGTGTCTTAAAATAAATATTCTACTCTATGTGAAATTTATCTCTATGTATCTCATACATTTCAAAACATTTACGAAGATTTAACCGAATGCACAAGTTTTGACAACCACTTGAAAGAGAATCAGGCAAAAAATTATCATAATACTTGGCAAATCAAATCTCCAATTAGTGTCAAAGTTGCAGATGTTAGAGCTTTCACTGGAACAAGGTATTTTCCAAGAAGAGCCAGGTACCTATAGTAAAGCCAAGAAGAGCCAGACGTTAGCATTTCCAGCATCATGATTTACTATCCCCACAAAGTTGTGGTCATTAATATCATAAATATTGCATTTTTTACCATCCAATTATGTCCTATACAAAGCAGGATATATATATATATATATATAGTTAGTTAGTTAGTTAGTTAGTTAGTTAGTATTAGGCTATAACTGAAATTATAAACCTCATTTATTTGCATTTTTTTATAAGTGAATCATTGATATAGATGGTACTGGTAGTTAGTCTCTAAGAAGTTGTAATTATATCTTTTTTTGCTAGGTGCAAATACCAGATATTTACAAGCAATTTTAGTAGCCCTTTAGCAATTAAACATCAATTTCTTCCTAAAACAAAAGTCAAGAGATGAAAAAAGTTTCACGGACCAATTCCAATATGGGTCATTCCAACAACTGCCAGTCACTCTTTTTCGGGTTGAGGTATAGACATATGTCCTATATGCATAACAAGACCTACAACTTATGCTAGGATCCTACCACTTCTCTCCAGAGTAATTACAGAAACCAAAACTTCTACAAGAACAAGATTACTTAGGAGTACACAGATTAAGAAAGGAGGAACAACATTTTAAAATATGACCAAAGTCTTCAACAAAGGCACATCTTGTCAGAAATAACCAGTCACTTGCTTAATATTGAATGAGAAGCTTTATGTGATATATGCTCTTGAAGTTAATGTTAAAGAAAAGTGTCTCAGATATGTTCTCTATAAGACATACTTCTTTCTCAATACTCAAAGATCTCATAAATTTGGCAAATTACAATGAAGTATCACAAAATCTGATTGTTACCACCAGCAAGAAAACCAAGTTCACCAAAACTCAAGCAAGGAACATAGATGGGCAACACAAAATTAGCATGAGAAATAACTTCAAGTCTTCAACCAATAGGTTCAATGCTATATTACAAATCTTGAGAGTAAACAGTAATCCAGACAAGCAAATGAAGTGACATTGTGCCACTTATTCAAGATTAAGATGTATACTTAAGAGGAGATGCAGAGCCAACATTTTATGAAGCCTTGAAATATGTTCCTCTTGATTAATATCCTTAAACTCTTGCTGGAACTCTTCTAAACTTCCAAACTATCAGTAGTCAAAAAGAAAGTCCATAAGATACTCTTGACATTCATGAGAAAATTTAATAACTTAAAATCATGCATTATCTTATAATACAATCCTCACACTAACCTTCCCAGCATCAAGGAAGTGCATATGTATAAAAAGTTCATCCAGGTTATTCTGAAATGCATCAAACAATCTGCCATAAGTATCTTTCAACTTCTAATAGATAAATTCAATAAATGCAACCAGGCTTTAAATCAATAATATGTGTATTAGAAGGTGTGAAGTGTACCTAAACAAGTTGCACAAGTAAATTTCAATAGAGAATTCAGAAAAATCCAACCATCATTTGTGCCTTCCATATTGTAAAGATCTAATTATATCTTTTTTTGCTAGTTGTAATTGTAAAGATCTCTCATGGGAAAAAAATTATGCCTTTCTCATTCACATAACAATAACAAGTAACACTAATGTTATTTCTGTTTTAGAAAAAATTTCAAATCTCTCTCACATCCCAATTCTTACCATTTTCTCTCTCTCACTATTTTTTTCAAAAATGATGAGTGTCCAGAGAGGTGTATGGGTTTGAGGGGTAGAAAATAGCAATCTTGTTCTCATAATCTCACTTATCAAACACAAATTATATAACCGCAATTGGAAATTTGGAATACTCAAGAAGAAACAATATGAGCTAGTGAGGCACATAATTACATAAATAACCAGAAAATTCCTGCCCTATTCATGGAGAGAAAGGGTAAGATAATAGAACTTAGAGAATCACAAATCACAAATCTAAATGAAAGTAAACATAAAATAAGGAATAGGGTTGGTATGGCAATAATGGAATACTCAAATCTTACCTAGATGGACGAGCAGCTACGATGATGGCTCTATGACAGAGAGGATTTGTGGGTTTGGGCGCGGACATGGGTTGGAGTGGTGGGTGAAGGTTGGGGTGGAAGAAGAGAGTGAGTTGGGTTTTGCTGCGGGTTTGGGTGGTGGTTGGGAGAGAGAGACGATGGAGGTGGGTGGGGTTTGGGTGGTGAGGTGGGCGTGGGTTCTTTGCAACAGAGAGAGAGAAGAGGGGGGAAAATGTTTTGTGCGTAGTGGAGGTGGAGCTATCGCATGTTGAAGTGGTAGGATAGGCGCGGGTTGAGGTTGGTGTGGTGGTCGGTAAGAGGGAATGGGGGGAAGGGAGTGAGGCACGGGGTGGGTGCCTGAAGGGAGAGAAGATAGGGTGGAGAGAGGGGTTTCGTGGTTGAAGGAAGATTTTGGAATTTGGGAAAATGGAGGGCGAGTTGTTGGGCGCGCTAAGCTAATGTTTTATATCAAAATTAGCTACGAAAATATTTAGTAGCTAATCTGTAGCAAATTTAACTATGGATTAGCTATGGATTAACTACGAAATTAATTTTTTTTAGTGAAATTATGTAGTTAAATTGTAGCTATTCTGTAGCTAATTGTAAAAAAAATTTGCATTTAAGATTTAGTTAAGAAAATTTATTCCATAGCTAATCCGCAATTAATTAGCTACGGATTAGCTACAAAACTTTTTCATAGCTAAATCGTAGCTATTCCATAACTATTTGCTTTATAAATTTTTTTCCATCCATTCGTAAATTAGCTACGGAAATTTATTTTGTTACTAATCTGTAGCTAATTAGCTATGGATTAACTACGAAAAATTTTCGTAGCTAAATTTGGTAGCTAATTTCTAAAATTCTTGTTGTGATTTTTCAATTTCATGTTCTCCAATAATGCATAAAATTGTAGGACAACCAAGATCTTTATATTTCAAGGCATTATTATTCTGAAGGATCTTTATAGTGCACACTGGTCGGGTTCTAGTGACATAACGTGTTTTCTGACTGCCAGGCCTAATTAGCTCTACTAGATGTCTGATTAAGACTTCGAACTCTCATTAAAGTTTTAGAGCTTTTTCTCAACTTTCCTACAAGGTAAAATTCATAATTTCTAGACATCTAGAACTCAAGATATGACAAAAATACAGAAACAATGTAAAATCTCAATAATGCTGGAAAAAAATCAATTAAGCCTAATTTGAACTCAAACTTACAAAACATGATCAAGCTCAATCAATTAAATACATGGAGAATGTAAATGATTAAAAATAAGGGTTTATTAATGTATAAAATATGTGATTATCAATCCACTTCAGAACAACTAACATTCTTGATTTTATATGTTGTTATTACACTCCATCACTCTTTTTTGCTTACAAAATTACATATATCTCTCATATTTTATGTACAAATATTACACAAAGTCTCATTAAAAATACAAAATAAGATAAGTATGAGTAATTTCTCAAACAAATCGGGTGTTAATATTATAATCACTAACTTCAAGGGAAGTTAGTATAATTATACCAAAGATAAAAATAGTGAATAAGTTAAAAGAGTTTATACTTGATATGTATTTGACATGTGATTCATGATTATTTTATATACATTGATATTTTATTTTTAACTCATTTTTCTATTAATTTTTAATCTTTATATAATAAACCAATTATCTCATCTCATTTTTAGCTTCACTTTCTTCTTTTTTTAAAAATTTATATATATAAACTTTATTTTGCCTATGAATCATGATGTAAAGGACAACTACTATTGTGATGCATTTAATATCTAATATAAATACTTTTTTTTTACTTTATTCATAAATCTTCTTATATAATGAAAGAAAAATATTCTTCTAAAGTGAACAAATAAGAGTATATTTATTCTTAATTTAAAATAATGCATTTTGATCTTAACTCACTAAATAATTTAAGAGTGAATATATTTTTATTTATTAACTTTAATTTTTTTTATATTTAATCATATGATTTATAATTTTCGACCCTATTCATTGAATATTTTCTGCATCCGTCTCTAATTGAGCTAGAGGAGTAGGGCAGCATAAGCGGATGCAACAGTACCCTTGGAAGCCATTTCAACAATTTTTATAAGTATCACAGTGCTGGGATGCCTAGTTTGTGAATGGTGGTGGCTTACGACTTAAGTGTTGATTTGAGTGATGAAAGTTGGAGAGGTTAAATGTGGTTTTATAGGTAGGTATTTGTGTGGATTTTGGTGTCTTAGTTTTAAATTATTAGTTAGGAAACGTATGAACGCATGGGATTATAATTGAGATGCTCAACTCGTACACAAGCTGGCATCCTGGCAGGGCAAGGAGATGCAAATGATAGTTGCATGGATTTGTTTATAAGAGAATCACTGTAGCACCATATGTGTATTTTTCATGTTCTGTTTTCAAAATAATTAGGTAAAATTGACATAAAGAATATTGAATATACTGTAATAAAATGATGAGGAATTTAAAGATATTGATTATAATTAAAAATAATATAATAACTTTTTTTTGTGGACAAATAATATAATAACTTCATCCAGATCAAAATAATAATAATAATAATAACTTCTTGAAATGGCAAGTATGTAGATATATATGATTGACCTGTTCTTAGTTTCTATAACATCCAAGACAAAATGAAATCACAAAATAAAAAAAGAAAAAGAAAAGAAATAAAGTTATATATATTCAGTTTACAAAGTAATTTTTAGATGGATATAATTTATTATAAATACTCAAATTATTATTTGACATGTGTAAGATAATAAAAATTATCATAAAATTATACTAATCATTAACAATACTTTTGCACGTATCAAATAATAATTTAAATACCTAAACAATGACATAGTATACCATATCCACCTAAATTTTTTTTCAGTTTACAACATTGATATTCAATGCAGTAAGCCATTAAATTAAGTGTACATTTACTCCAGTGATACAATAATTCATCAATCATGTTATATATTCGTCTCCTAATTTGTACACAAATTAATAAGAAAATTCCCTACCAAAAAAATTGAGAAAAAAAAAGACTCTTTTATTTACATATTTTGTCTAGCAAAATATATGATGAAAAATGCTAAATGTCATGAAGAGTGTTTTTTTTCCCCACTAAATGACTACATGTGTTATGAATGACATAGGACAACTGAATGAGAGAGAAATTGAGGGTGATTATTGTGAGTCTCACAAAAAAAAAAATTGAGGCTAAAATGAACAATCTCACATTATTCATAACTTTATGTAATAACAGTTTTAGTATGAAATCGCATTACTCGCATGCTATACATATCATATACACATACATGTATTTAACATGTAAAACACTTTTTTTTTCTATATTCTTTCATATGTTTGTCAAACAAAATACAGTCAATTATATATACAAATATGACAAAAAGCATATAACCTTATTTTTAATAGCATTCTTGCATATCGTAGAAAGCGATTAGCACATATTACATTGATTATATGTAACTCATATAACTCTTATTCACATAAAAGACAAATTATATAACATATTGAAATGACTTTTTATGTGGCTATTCAATTTATACATGTACACTAAGCCATAAAGTATATTTACTAAATCTTTTATAAGAAGATTTGAACAGGTGGCACTACGAATTATGAAATAGAATATTATGTCACGCAGATTAATCTAGTCATATCATAACGTGAAAATTAAATTTTTAGATTTTAGCGATGATTTTTTTATTTTTCATTTTATAAATAGTGGTTGTTCGTACATGATCTTATTGTTTAATACTTAATAGCATATGACTCATTAAAAATTCAGTGTATGTTTAGTGTGTCGTATTATCATAAGGAGAATCGATAGTAAAAGTTAATACTTATCGCTTTTATCAAATGTTTGATATGTCCATCTGATAAGATAGTCAAATCCGGTCAAAACTTTTTATCTCACTCTAATAGTATAACACAATCTTCTTTATGACCATATGATATAATCTGATAAGATTTTTCTCCCATCACTACCTTTCACTTTTAATATTATTAAATTTGTAATTATATATTATTATTAAATTCATAATTATTATTATTATTAAATTCATAATTATTATTATTATTATTAAATTTGTAATTATTATTATTACTGTATTTGTAATTATTATTATTATTATTATTAAATTCATAATAATAATAATAATAATTATTATTATATTCGTAATTATTATTATTATTATATTCGTAATTATTATTATTAAACTTTTAAGTATTATTATTATTAAATTTGTAATTATTATTATTATTAAATTAGTAATTATTATTATTATTATTTTATTGGTGGTTTGACAAGCAAAAGGTGATGGTAAAAAAATGTTAAACATAATATAGTCATAGTAAATAATTATATATACTATCAAATTATTTATACTAAATGCACATTTAGAGATTAAATGCTTGATAGATATAGAAACATCAACTTTGTTATATCTTATCACCTTATCTTATTATTTTATAATATCATATTTTTATATTATCAGGTGTACCAAATATAACCTCAGTGTATTAGGAAACGGTAAACCGATTATCATGGCTATTATAGAACCCGCTTGTAGAAAACAAGAAGAATGTAACAAGCTTTTGACTAAAACAAGAAATTATTTTAACAATTTCCATTTAAAAATCAAAAAATAAAAATAATGTGATATTTTTTTAATTATTTATGAAAACATATCAACTGAAAATAATAACAAAAAACAAACAAAATGCTTCTTTAGAGAGTTTGATTTGTTTTTTTTATTTTTATTTTTAACTTTTATATTTTTTATTAATAATTAAAAAATGTCATATTATCTTTATTTTGTTTCATGTATTGATTTTATTAATTTTCACCATTTCATTTATAAAATTTTAAAAACAAAACATGCCTACTTTTGTAATTATTAATAAAAATACGTTAACTGAAAAAGAAAACAGAAAATAAAACAACACCCTCTTAACAAGTGCTGTAAAATTCCACAAGAAAACTTGCCTAAATCCAAATCTTCTCTCTTCTTCTCTAGTCTTCGATGATATCATGCCATGCTTGTTGTTAACTTGCTCATAGGAAACAATAGCTGCCTCTCGTTGATAACATAGTGTGGTGTTATCAAGTAACTAGATGTAGACTCCTGCGATGAGCGGATTGTTCATATAGAAAGTGTGAAAGAAAGAGATTGCATCCATGTCAAAGGGACTAAAGCATTTGAATTGGCTGTTTATTTAGCTCCTCAAACATTACAACATCCAATAAAATTCAGAAGTTTATACTCATACCATGCCATTTAGAATTTCCCAAACCAAGTTGAGGCAGAGCGGTATATCTGGGGAATACCATGCCGAGTTGCCAACTGCAGGATCTCCTATACCACCATGCATGATTTCCAAAACCAACTCATGTAAGATGTACAAAGCCAGCTTGCATTCCTAAATAAGAATAGGATCATTTTCAAGAATGTTAGTGTGATTAATTATAACTGAGATTATGATTGATCACAATTGATTTTAGAGATAATTGTAATTGATTTAGTACATAATTAATTTGATTTATTACATAATTATATTTTATTATTTTCATTTTCTATGCAGCAATTTTCTATAAATAAAGGTTAGTCTTCCTGTATACACTTATTAAGTTATGTACACAAATTATCATTACTAGTTTTTATATTTTTAACATAGTATCAGAGCCAAGATCTTATCTTTGTTTCCGCCTACTTCATTAGGCCCGCCTGTGTTGTCCGCCTGTGTTGTTCAGGCATTTGTGGAGGGGGCTGTTAAGAGTCCCATACATGCCTCAATATTTCAAGTGAGGTTTATATATCTATTGAGTCACTCTACTTAATGTCAATTGGTTTTAAGTTGGAATCTAACATGGTATCAGAGTCATAGTATTCACCTTGAAGAGAGTTTGTCCTTTTCGCTATGTAGAGTTCGTGAAACTCGTTAGAATCGTTATTCAAGACCTTTAAACCCAGATTTAGTTTTGTTGTTTTCTTTATCTTTGTCCACTCCGGTTTAATCCTTTTGCTCTTCCGTTGCGCATCTCCACTGCGCTCCTCCATTGCACTCCTCTGCCCCTTTCATACTTCGTTCTGATACCAGACTCAATTTTAGACTCTGTCTTAGATTCCATACTTCGTCAGTACTCTATTTTAGATTTCATCCTAGATTCCAAACTTCGTTCTGATGGCATGCATGACACCATTTCAGTCTATTGCCATTGTAGGCTCTAGACTTCGATCTCGACTTCAGACTTTAGACTCAATCATTATCTTAGCCGATTCTGCACTCTAGTTTCCAAACTCAAGTTGATTTCTTCTATATCCACTTGAGTTTGAGAGGAGATGTTAGCGTGATTAATTATAATTAAGATTATGATTGATCACGATTGATTTTAGGGATGATTGTAATTGATTTAGTACATAATTAAATTGATTTATTACATAATTATATTTCATTATTTTCATTTTCTATGCAGCAATCTTCTTTTATAAATAAAGATTAATCTTCCTGTTTACACTTATTTAGATATATACACAAATTATCATTACTAGTTTTTATATTTTTAACAAAGAACACTGAATCTTTAATATTGCATAAGAGTAGACTTTAACATATCTTCCACTAACCTTCACCGATCTGTCTACTTCAATACGAATATAACTACTATTGTTGTTTGTATTCTAACTGACCTCATCTTTGGATACAACAAATACTCAACTATTTCACACACAAGGCTGTGAGGACGGTTCTTCAGTAGTTGTATGAGATGAACCCACCTCAATATAGGTGCTTCTATAAGCAAGTGAGATTTATGTTGTAGCAAGACGTTTCCACTAGAACTTCTATGCCCTTGTAATTATTTTAGTTTGAAAATGATGTTTGTATTCAATCACGTGTAGGAACAGAACAATTTCACACGTTTGTCTATCTGCCTCATTCCCTATCTTAAGGCTTACTGGATTTGTCACCATATGTCACGCCTAGTATGTAAAGATAGCATCACTTTCTTGCATATATTATTCTTTTTGCATTTATATATTTTTCTTTAATTATATTCATTTATCATTCAATAATTTATCTTTTCTGTCAAGTTTATTTTGCAATACTTTATTTCATTGCATTTTACATTTCCTACAATTTAACTACTTTCTTTTAACTGCTTATCTTACTGCAATTTAACTTTCGAGTAAGTTATTTTTATTGTATGTTTACTGTTTTTATCCGCTTTCTTTACTCCAAATTTAGTACTAATTATTGGCGTACTTTAATTTCAATCCATACATCTTTGTATTCTACTCGAAATTCTTCCTTACATTTTTATTAAAAACAAAATCAGTAAGTATTATAGAATCTTTTTAAAAAGAAATTTCTTTTTTTAAGTCGAGATCTGAAATCAAATTTGTCTATTAACAAAAATCACACCAAACATTATGATAATAAATCAAATATTTTGGAATCAAAACTTGACAATAATAAATTTCTGTATATATTCCAACTAAAAAAGACTTCGATGGCCAGAGAACCATACCTCTCATCCCCATCCACTTGTGTTTTGTCCTTTACACTGCTATACAATTGTGACTTCAAAATGAACATCTAAACCAAAACCTGCAAACACATGCATATCATAAAAACCAAACTTTATTGAAAATGAATGGATATAGAGATTGCCAAAGGAAATGGAAATTCAAGAAATATAAACTTTCCAGGCCAAAAATGTGTCTTTGAAAATAGTTACAATGTCACAGACCAAAAATAATAATAATAAGAAATAAAGAAAATTCCAAAGACTACTAACCTTTTGGCGCTCAAAGTGGAAGAATTGCTATTATGACTGAGAAGACCATATTGTTATCATCACGTAGCTTGAACTGGGCTTAAAAATGCATGGCTTGTGTAGGCTGTTTTTAAATAATAAACCAGAAACAGTTGAAGAAAAATACAAAATGTATAATTTTCTGTCCCTCATTCTTTACCACTAATTTATGTAGATGATTTATATGAAGAATAAGGGTGTGCGTTTCCAAAGCTGTAGAGATGGAGAATTGGTAAGTTGGCTGGACAGGAGCAGAAGATGTTGGCCCGCAAGAGAAAACCAGCATGTGTACGACGAGGTGCCAGTTTAGCAAGATCTGATGTGCCAATTTTGCTTTGCTGATATGCCAGTTTTACATCTCTTGAGCTTACTTTTATATATTATAATAGATTTTTCCTTGTTTTATTAGCAAATATTGCACAGGATGTAGTTTTTTTTTGGGTAAAAGACCCCACTATTGAAGTGGGCTTAAGGGATCCTATTACGAGTCGAAGGAGGGGGTATGGGAAGGGGTTGTTTCATAGGAAGGTTTTTAACTCCCCATCTAAAACTGGCAAGCATATGATTGAATCAAGTGAATTATACTAGTAAGTAGGGTGTTAAAGTAGGCTGAATAGGATGGATCAACCTGAATGATCTGATAGAATATATAGATTGGACGAATAAAATTTAAATTCAAATATATTTTGGTTCGATTTAAACTAATTGAATTTTAATCTTATCCAATGTGGGCCAACTCAGAGTGGATTGCATCAATCCATTGACCTAATGTATTTTTATTTTATTAATAATTTATATGCTATGTAAAAGATTTTATACTTATATTTTTTAATATAAATTAATATTTGTAATAAAAAAATTATTTTATTTTATATTTTTTGATAATTAAAGTAAAAATATATATATATATATATATATATATATATATATATATATATATATATATATATATATATATATATATATATATATATATATATATATAGTGATGAAGTATAATGATAAAATTTTAAGTGTTTAAAATTTGAGAAAAAATTTAAATGAAAAAATGATAATTCAGGCCAGTGCGAACTCACCTAACCCATGGCCTGCATAGATTTTTCTTTTTTGTAAATTTATGTGAGTACTATTACATTGTTTTTAAAATTATATTAGATATTGTTTAATTATTTTCTAATTAAGCCAAACCCTTGTCAATTCAACTTCTCTAGTTGTTGAGCTGAGCCAGCCATAAGAACTTTAATTTAGAAAAATTCTCTGTTTAAACGAAAAACCTCGTTCAGCTTTTGAGGTAAAACCAAAAGGCTCCGTTTCCCTCTCCCTCTCCCTCTCCCTATGATCGGCGGCTTCAGCTGCACTATCTCTTCCTGTTCCTTTTTTCTCTATTGGTGAGTCCTATCCTGCTCTCTCTCAGATCTCAATTCAGTTCTTGTTTTTTTGACCTTTTCTATTTATGGGAACGTAGATTCATTTTTATGATTACTACTTCTGTTTCATAATATATATGTTGTTTAAAGTTTTTGTATAAGATTAATAAATTTATTAAATGTCATCAATTTTTGAAAAATATAATTACATTTCACTAAAATACTCTCTCACTCCATTAATGTTCTCTCATCTCTTTTAATAGAGATACCAAGCGATAAAAATAAAGTTAAAAAAAATTAATTCCTTCTTAATTTTTTAAAATGACAAATAAATTTAAACAAAACTTTCTCTTTGAAACAAGAGATATCATGAAACAAGGGGATAATTAACTCTGGCTTTTTATTGGTTATGCTTTTGTTATAAAGACAAAATTTAGGTCTAACCCAAATTAGAAAAAAGTTCTCTAACTCTTTCTAATTTTATGTCATGTATTATAATTCACTTGTTTCAACTCTATTAACTTAATAAAATAGACACATGATATAAAATTAGAAGGAGTTAGAGAACTTGTTTTCAACTTGCGTTGGAGCCAAGTTTTGTCCTTGTTATAAAGGTGGATATTTATTTCATTTTTTACAAAATGTAAGAAACTCTCTCCATTTATGGGTTTGTGAAACACTTTGTGCTTTGGAATTCATTAACATGAGTCCTTGAACTTACCAAATTGTAAAGACTAGTGCTATATTTTCTTACAAAATTTTTCAAATAATCTTCTTAATACTAAATGAAAAAAGTATTAAATGAAAAAATAAATATATGTAATGTTTAAAAAATATAAAAAATATTCAATACTTTCTTCATTTAATAATTAGGAAGATTAGTAGAAAGATAAAATAATTCTCAATTATAAATTGTGCATATTGACCTCTTATAAAGGGTTTTTTTACACATGCAATAGGAGCTAAATATACAATGTTTGGTTAATTTAAGACATTGTGTTAGTGAGTTTTAAAATAGAGGGAATTTTCTACATATAACCCATAGTTTGATGGGTTTCTTAAGTTTTGCCCCCTTTTTTTTGTTGCTTTAAGTATGAGTTCGCTCCCATGAACTTCTAGAATAAGATATTTTTTTATGTGATTTTTTTAAATATATTTTAAAAAAGTAAAAGTTATTTTATATTTAAATGTTATATTAGAGAAGTAATTTTTTTAATATTTAACAGTTTGTTTATATTATAAAAAAATATTTTTTTGAGAAGCACCACAATCTAGTTTTTTTTTTAAAAATTTTTTTTAATGCTTTTGCTTTTTTTTTTTTATATAAAAGAAGCCATTCAAATATGATAAAAATACAGAAAAATAATTTTTTTTTAAACAAAAAAGGTCTTATGTCACAAGTACATATATTGCTGCTCTTTATATTAATTCTTGGACTACTTAATTATTCAAATAAACAATTTTACATTTTCCTCATCTCGTTTCCCAGTACTGTCTTTTTTTTTTTTTTTCAATGAGCATACGGGGTCAAACACCCAAAGAACCCAAAAAACTAGCTATGCACCCTATCAACCCAGGTGCTAGAACGGTCTGCATGATAGTAGACAACAGCAAAAGAAGGAAGTTCCTGGAAACAGAGAAGGCCGGGGGAAAACTGAGCCCATGCTTAGCAAACGAATCCGTCACAAAATTAGCTTCTTTGAATATGTGCTTCCACTGAACACACACAAAATGCGTGGCCAGAAGAAGGTTAACATCCTTGACAATAGAAAAACAGGGATGAGTTTCAATGCACTCATTCTCAAGGACCTGGACTGCACTAAGAAAGTCAGCTTCAACGAGGACTTGAGACGCATGTCTAATAGCAATTCTCAAACCATGAAGAATCCTCCAGAGTTCTGCGAACATGATGGAATATGAACCAAGATTACAAGAATAAGCTTCAACAAAATATAGCCATTGTTATATGATATCTATCTGCAACCTGAAAATAAATAAAACAAGGCCGTAAAAAGTCTACCCCCGATATATTTTATAAATGTACCGCGTTTGAGGCAATTATGTTCTATAGTAATCTTTTTTTTTTTTTTTTATAGTGTTGACTGTTTAGAATCGTGATCAGATGTATGTACTTGATCACGTTCATAAATGCTTGTAGAAGGTAGTGACAACGGTGGAGAGAGAGATGGTGTACTTGCAATGTATTCTAAGACTCTGCACTAGAAGATAAAAGTGTATTAGAATAAATATATATTTCAATGATTTAGTCTCGTACTTATAGAGTGTGTTTCTTTATCGTATAAGTAGTGTTTGAAGAAATACTCTTTAAATATAATGAAGATAGGTAGTTATAAGGGAATGAAATTTCAAAACTTTTTTCTTTATGAGAGATTCAAGTAACTACTCATAACCGCAATTGAGCCGACCAAGGTGGGCTGCTTATGTTGGGTTTGAGTCCAGGATACGGGTTCAAAACACATAGAAATGTTTTATAATAATTTTGATAATATACCTTTTGAGCATTTGAAAATTGATGTGTGCTGAAAAGGGGATATTTTATGTATTTTTATGAATTTATCAGAACATAATTATGTACTCAGAGTTTTTTTGTATTTTTATGTGCTCTGGTTTTCTGCTTTTAGTCATTTATTTATTTATTTCTGTAGCTCCTCTGTTCTTTTTGCACTAGTTAATTGCATTGATGACGTTGTGATTTCTGTCCTATCCAAGATAATGTTGGGATGGAATTCATGTGCATGGTATATACTTTGATTGCTGCATCTCGATTCCAGATACAGAATATAAAGCAAACAAATAGTGTTTTTCTTTTTTGTTTCTCAACTCTAATTTTTGGTTAGGAGCAATAATGTTGGCTGTTTTTGTGGGTGAAGAGAACCATTCATTCACTGGTCGCTTGCTGGATTTATATATTTTTGTTAGCTCACTTAAGAAGTAGAAGAGAACCAACAGCCAGTTTCTTGCTCATACACCAAATTTGCATGTTTTCTGAGTCTCATTAATTTCTGATATTGGCTTCCGCAAATCTGTAAATGTAGAGAAAGGAGGGAGTAATGACTAGTATGTAAGGTTTTTATATCCAATCTTGATTAGACTTAACAGCTAAAATGGGTTTTGTGCCTCAATAATGAATTATACCTTAAATTTAAGGAATTAAAGCTACTAAAATTATGTTGATGGTGTTGTCTTCTTCCCCTTGAAACTTGACCTATTTTAGAACTACCAGGATATAAGTACATTCAAGTTATTAAAATGACAGGTCTAAATTATTGAATTTGTGTAAAGTCAGCATCTTATTTCTTGTCTCTTGTGGTTCACAAGCAGAGAAATCAATCTTGACCATAAATGATCAGAACTGCTTTTCTGAGCCATAAAATTTTTCTTCAGATAGCAGCATTTTCACTTTGTTTTTTGGGTGAAATTTACAGTGATCAGTGGGGCTAATAAGAAGATATGGCGGTAGCTGGTTTGCGCAAGTAATTAATTCTCCCTTCACCTCTTGTCAATTTGCATTTTCCTGAAGGCAAGGTCAGCTAAATTTATTATGTCGTTTGCCCACAGCTCTGTCTGCAATTGTTTTTTTATTAACAAATGATCAGCTATATTAAAGCATTTTGTGTTTAACTTCTGAAATTTTGCAATAAAAAGCAACTGTAATACTTATTTTTAGGGTACACAAAAAAAAAGTACTAATAGGTCACTTGAGTATTCCTAAATTATAGTGTTGGTATCAGCATGATATAGCTAGCCAAAAAGCAAAATGATAGTGACCAAAAGCATGTTTGGATAGTAGTTGGACTCACCAAAAATAAGTTTACAATTCTTGAATAGCGTGAAAAGATGTTTGGCTTTTTTAAATTTCAGTTTGTGTCAACTGAATTTAGATGCAAACGTACGTTCATCCAAAAGTGAAAAAAACTTGTTTTTGCATTGAAGTTGTTATTTTAACTCACTTTTGAGACAAAAATTTTTAAACATAAATTACGTTACTGCAAACTCACTTTTAACTAAACTTAAGTTTGCAAACACACTTTCAATTAAACTTAAGTTTACCAACTGCAATCCAAACACACACTAAATCCCCCAATTCCTGCTGGCTGATTTTTTCAGTTTGGTTCTAATTGAAGCTTTGTTGTGTTGGATATAGTATTTGGTGCATGTGCAAAACCATCACCATAATATTATCGGCTTACATCAAATGTTGAATTTATTTATTTATTTATTTTGCTGTTGGTTGTTAATGTTTGCAAAATGGTTTTTCATCATAATATTATGTGCTATTTGAGAACTGACGATATTTTAATTTTAGTATCAATAATCTTCATTCTGAATTTGTAGGAATTAACTTTTGATCCATCTTTTGTTAATTTCAGAAATTTCTTCTTGAAGTTGTTCAGAATGGAACAATGGAAGGCTTCCACAAGTTAAATTATCATTTTCGAACGCAATCAAAGCGCACTTGTGGATTAACCAGTCTGGCCATGGACTTGAATTCTCTTGGTATTACATGTCGAGAAAATTGTGGAAGTTAGATCTGAAGTTGTCATATATACTGGTAGATTTGGTAAATGCAAATGCACATTATCCTAATTAATATTTTAATTGGAATTTAATCCATCGCATGGGTCTTTGCACCATTTAAATGTATTTTTTTTTTAAATGTCAAATAGGAGAAAAATTGAGCATACCAATTGAGCAACTTCTGCTGTTGCACCATTCTAGAATATCACAAGCTTTTTTATGCATTTGAACTATTTTTGTTAACTCTTAAAACTCAAATTATTTTTAAAATTGTTCTTAGATGATAATGTTTGAGTAAATGAACTCCATTCCTGGAGATATTTTTCTCCAATTTTACCTTTAAAACTGTCCACTATAGTTCATTTTCTGTTATTTAAGTGTTACGACATTTTACCTATCATGTATATTGCCTGCTTGTTTGTCTATTTTATAATGTATAATAGAAAATTTTACTATTTTACCATACACATTTATTTGTGCAATGTAAATGCACTATCCGCGCGTGTGATCCGTTGTGGAAAGTAGAGGCTGAGTTACGGTTGTGCCCCTTGATCCCCTAACACCAAACGTTGCCATTGCCAACCTAGCGGTGCTCTCGTCTTGGCCAAGAAACACCATTGTTGCATTGCACCCTTTCAAACTCTATTTAAAGGCCATGCCACTTAGCATACTGGTATCTTTTATTTCATTAATCTTCTTCTGTGTAGCCAGCAGAGGCACACAGAACTTGTTCTTTTTGTGGCTTAATGAGACAACCTGAAGTATGGGGTCATGGCTCTATCGCCGTTTTTCTGATTATGGTAGCTATACTTCTATGTGGACCCTTCTTTATGGGTCCCGTTTCACCACCAGGAATACCTTTGCTTTTGCTGTACCCGGTGGTTCTTGCTGCGTTACTGGCCTTTTTTATAATAGTCTCTAGGTGACTATTAGTGCTTCTCTATCCATGGTCACAAATATATGAGTACTTTTAATTTGTTGAATAATAATGATGTAGTACCTTTTGAGTTTTCTTTTGTTGAATAATAATTTGGCCATGGATTTTTTTTTTTATGTCTAGAGTTGTCATTTTAGTCGGGGGAAGAAGCGTGTGGAACCACATGCAATTATTATATGTATACTGTATCGTGAAGATTTTTCTTCATGAAGCACATGCTGAATAAATCCCTTGTTTCAGTATAACAAAATCTTTGTTTCTGTTAATTTTTGTCAACTTGTGTTTCGCATATTAATTTTTCTGTTGATTCATTCGTTCCTCTCGATCTATGTCTCACTTGCTTTGAAGTTTGAAGTTTAATAATATGTATATTTTGCTTTGTCGAAAAAGAACTCCACCGTTCTCGTCTATCACGACGTTAATTTAGTAAGATAGGATGAAGTAAACCCTTTTATCTAAATTTGAAAGAGAATTTCAATTTCATGTAAAAAAATAAAAAAAGAGAATTTCAATTTAATATAGTTATGTTCTGTTAATTTTACTTATGGATGCAAACTTGCAGTGGTCATAAGTGAACTTGATGTAATTTGCACAGTACCGCATATCTCTCTCTCTCGTTTCACGTAAAGAACCAAACCCTAGAAAAATTTCCATTTTCCACCGTTTCGAATTTATTTACTTTTGCCCCATCTTTTATTAATTATATATATAGATATAGTGCATGAAGAAATTAAAGAAGAAAATGTAGAAGACAATATGATTTTCTTCACAATTTCATTATCGTATATATTTTGGGAATTTGTTTTCTTCTTTTCACTTAATTATCAGTAGGAAAAAGTAAGGTTTGGCGGGTGAATTATGGATCATCATCTTCTTTGAGAACCAAAGTTGATATTCTGAAGCGTTGCTGGTACACACCCTTACATCGTGTAAATAAACACATATACACAATAAGGAAACTACATATCCTTATTGACGGACATTTAAACAGTGTTGTTGTTTGACTGTAGCCTCCAGTGTTGTCTTTGTACAATTTCGTGTGCATGTATCTACAGATCAATGTAGAAATCCATGGGGCCACACCACACGTTATATTACACCGAATTTATTAACTTCCAGGAAAGACAATAGTTATGCCGCCATATATGTAGTTATCATGAGGCAGTCACACAGTTTGTTTAGATTGAAGATTGACTGTGTCGCTCTTTTAGTTTTTCTGTGCAGGAAGGCAAGACGATTTCCGGACTAATTAGCATATTGACGGATAAAAATTAGCTTTTTCGATTCTAAATAGATATATTATATCCTTATCTTTGGTTTACATCTCTATCTTTTTTGTTTTCATATTGCTATCAAGTTATTATACGTTGCGCGAGAGTTTTCTGTCTTTTATATTGTGTTTAATCCATATTTTTCTTATATACGTTTATATTATATAATGCGGAGGGTTTTATTTAATTATTATCTTTGATTTAGAAATTAATCTCATAATAATGTCAGTAAGAACAAAAATTAAATAAATTTGTCTCTAAAATAAAGTAAAAGTGTATTTATTTTCAAAAAACAACAATAAAATATACATTTATATTATAGTATTGAAATTCGTATTTTAAATGGTTTGTAAAAGAAGGTCAAACAGGAAAAGCAATAAGTAATGTTAGTTGCACATAACGTGCAACTCATAGGGGATTATACATCATTGATATTGATGAAAAAAGGAAGAGAGGAAATTGTCCATCGTTAATATTGATGAATAAAAGGAAGAGAGAATAGAAAGAGAAATGAATGAGTGAATCATGGTGATGTAAGTTATTTGAGTTATATGAAAATCCATTTATTTTTGTAAGATTATTGTTAAGCGATGAGTTATATATATGGCTTTAGAGATAAGGGCCTCTTTTGATATCATGGAAAAGGCCACTTCTGACACCTGCATCTTGCCGTCTCTTTGTATTTGTTAATCTCTTCTTTTCATCTACTATATATGCTCATAATTCCACATATTGTAGCAGACAAGACTATTTAATTGCTAGTGGAGAAACTGATATATCTGCTCATTTTATACTTTCTAGTAATTTCTTTGATAGAAATGTCAGCAAAAGATTAGTTTGTTGAGCAATATTTTCTTGCATGGTTGGTTATGTACAGAGAGAGAGTATAATGCGATTAATTAATGCATGTTCATGTGGATTATCTTTCATGAAAACTATTATAAATGTACTAATTATAGATATGATGCCAGAAATAAACCCATTTAATATCACCCTTTTAATTTCAATAAGTAAAGCAAATGTCTCCTTGGATAGTATAGATTCTATGATAGAAATCTTCTGTCTCATCTCCCTGTCCCCTTTTCTATTTCACCAATAAAAAACTATGCCAACTAATATAAAAATTAACACCTCATTTTTTATTATTTTTGTTAAAGCTTAATTAACACCGTTCTCCCTCCAGCTGCACTAGTCTCTACTTTCAACCTCTGACCACCACTCACGACAACAACCATTAAAGAATTTAAGCTTGAAATCACCCATCATTAGAACCCATAGACGCACAGCAAGACCCCAATTGAGATTCATCAACAGTCAAAGCAGCACACATACTTGAAATCACCATGCAAACCCCCAATCCAAGCTCCCAATAGTGGCTTCAACTCAAACCCAACGAGCTAGCCACTCTTGACTCCACTCATTGCTAACCTCTATGCACTGCCCAACCACCCATCTGTTAGAAATTTAAGTGTGAGTATTAAAGTCTCACATTGATAAAAAATGAATTTAATGAAGAGTATAAAAGTGAGAAGACACATAGACTCATTATCTTATGGTTTTAAGTTAAGATGTAATTGCATCAGACTCACTATTGTAGTTTCTTACTTAGTTCATTGATGGAGATCTCTCTTGTTTTTGGGCTCCCTCTATGGCACAACAAAGTGGTATCAAAGTTGTATTTAAAGACAGTAGTTAGTGCTCGAGTTTGTCCCTAACCCATGTTGTGGAACACATTAACAAAACTTGAGTTTTGGTTGGTAACCTCGTGAATACTCGTACTCACACTTGAAGGGAAGAATATTAAAAATTCAAGTATGAGTATTGAAGTCCTACATTAGTAAAGAATGAATTAAGTGAAAAGTATATAAGTTGGAAGACTCATAAACTCATTACTTTAAGATTTTTGATCAAGATGTGATGTTAGACTCACTATTGTGGTTTCTCACTTAACCCATAGTGATCTTCTTTGTTTTTGGGCTTCTCTTATGACCCAACACCATCAGCTGTCGAAAGTTCCAACGTCCTTCACTCATTGTCCCAAAGCCAGTACCAACCATTCATGCCACTGCCCTCGTTAGCCCCATATGTAATCCCCGGTTCTTTCTTTGTGCATGAGTGTGTTTCAGTTTGAGTGTTTTATTGTTTTTCTTCTTTGTTTTAGAGTAAATAGAAGGGGCATGTTGGGTTAGGTAGCGTTTTGGAAAATTAGGAGATAAAAGGTTCAATTTGGCATTTGAGACAGGTCAGTGTTGGCATTTAGCAAAGATTCCTTATGCACTTTCTTTTCTTGGCTCACGATGTTGTTTCAAAGCAATTCATGGTGGTTAGGCTCACGTAGAAGGAGGTTTGGCTCTCCCCTCTGTCATAGTGATTTTCAAATGGGAATTTGGAATACTAATAATGGAAGAAATTAGATAAAAATTGGAAACGTAGCAGCGATAACTACGTCAAAAAGACAGCGTTAACATTTAACGGAAGCACTATATATTAATGAAAACAAAGCAACTACTTGAATTTATCCTGCTTAACAGTAATTGGTCGTAGTGAAAGTGGATTGCGATAATAGACAAACTTTTATTATTTTAGAGAAGACTTTACTTAATCGCTGCTCCTGATCCGAAATTGCGTAAGAAATTAAATATATCAAAAAGTTGAATTACTTTAGTTGACAGCACCATCACTCCACTAGGGATATTGCTTAATTTCCGGATTACATATATGAATCGAGGCCGAAGATAGTGCATAGACTTGTGTTTAATGGCTTTTATTGATTATATTTTAGTTAGTTAAATCAAATTGGATGTGTAGCTCTATAATTAATTTATTACTAGTATTTAGTAATATGATCTAAGTTAAATTTGAGTTTATCACTTGTTTATCTATATGGGTTTGGATTAACGTAAAAAAATGTCTGATATTTATAAAGTCAAATCTTTTTCGCATTAATCCAAACCCTTAAAATGCTCCATATATGTCATAGTTTCAACTTGATCTTCTAATAATGTAAAAATCTATACAGTTTTTATTTTTTTAATCTTTTGAGATACAACTCTATACAGTAATTGTTAATTATAAGAAAGTATCATAATATTAAAGTAATTAACATATTTTACTAAAGAAAGCCAACATGGATTGCAGAAAATAAATAGAGGGAATAAATTGTGAATTTGGAAGGATTTTTTTTTTCCTTTTTGGTAATGCCTAAAAGTGCTTTTAATTGGTATAAGGAACTTTAAAAAAAAAAAATCATAAGTTTTTTTTTTAAATGAAAATACTTTTATATAATTTTCAGAAACTATTTATTTTAAATAGCTTATAAAAATACTTAATTATAAAGGAAAAATATTTATTATTTGTTAGAAAAGGTAAGATTTATAAATATTTTTTATTTTTTCAAATACATAACTATTTTTTTAATTAATAGCTATAATTTGATATTTACTTTATAAAATACCATACACTTTAAAGAATATTACAAAATAAAAATACTTGCTAAGGGCGGATACAATATACAAATGATAATCTCATGCATTCCTCATAATATTTTACATGGAAAAGCATAAACTTTGCATAAAGAATCTCGGGCCTTCATAAAAGATTGAAATAATACATATGAGACCAGACTGCGACAGCTCGCACAATCCACTTAAATTACATTGCCTTGACTTTTCATTATTTATGATGTTAAAATATTTAGAAAATATCTTATAATATTTTGATTGTATTTTAGAATATTTTAGATGATCTATTAAGAGTTATTTCATATTTATTATATATTTAGATTTATTTCTTTATTTGTTTAGTGATAGAATCTAATATAAATACGAGTTATTACTTCATTTTTGTATCATATTGCATTACATCATCATATCATATTTTTTAATAATATTTTTAGTTTACATCTATAGTATTCACCTTAAAGAGAGTTATTTTTCTTTATCTCTTATAATTATTTATTTATTTATTATTTATTATTCATCACCTTTGAACTAAGATTTAGTTTTATTGTTTCCCTCATTTTTGTTTTCTTCCAACCTCTCCTACTTTTAGTCTTGATATTTTTTGTTATGTCTCGAGTTATTCATATAGAGCTCCTCTCCCATAGTCAACCTCTTGGATCAGTTTCGTCTAATCCAATCTGAAAGAGTGGTTCTATCTCTATTGTTCCAGTCACATATCAGTTCGATCCGTCTAATCTAACCTAAAAGTTTGGCTTCGTTTTCGTTGTTTCAACTTGAAAGATTAGCTTCGTTCACTCCAACTTGATAGATTTGTTCCATTTGTTCTAGTTTGAAAGGTTGGTTCCATTGCAAATACAGATTGATTTTATCCTAAATGAAGTTTGACTTCATTCACATTATAATTTTTTTCATATATAGATTGATTCCATCTCAAATGTAGTTTTGACTTATTGGATTCACTCACGCAATTTAGTTTCCTTTAGTACGTTATTTTTTTTATTTTTTTTTAGTGTGTTTAATTGTAACAAGTTAAAATTTAATAATAAGCTTTATTTCTTTATTTGATTAGAGACGTAGTCTAATATAAATAGTGATTTTTTTTTAATCTTTTATATCATTTCATATCACGTTATCACATCTTTTAATAATATTATCAATTTACAATTTTATTCTCTAATCTAAAGTTAATTCTTCAACATATTACATACACCTAAGCCTGATTAAGCTGAAGCATTTCTACTTACTACACGACAAAGTCAAGTATCACGGAGTTGCTTGCCTAAATAATTTATCAGGTTTCAAGTTTCAACCTGAACTCAATTGTTGGAAGAAACACACAGGAAGTTGTGGCATGCGGTGTGGTTCTTCTTACAGATTAGATAATAAAAAAAATTATTCACTCTCTTGAGAAGACCTTACATAATTTTCTGGTTGTGGAAAGAGAGATAAAGATAAAACATTATTGAAATAGATAAATATCACTTTTTTTTTTTTATAAAATAGATTAAACAGCCATTTTGATCTCAAAAGATATAAGTGATATCAATTTAGTTCTCCAAAAAAAATTTACATCAATTTAGTCCTTCAACTATGGAAAGTGACATCAAAATTGTCCTTCTGTGTACGGACTGTGAGAATATTGTTATTGGAGCTTCAGATTTAAGAACTAAATTGATATCACTTTTTATGATTGAATGACTAAATTGATATTAGTTTTTTTTGGAGGATTAAGTTGGTGTTATTTTCTATATTTGAGAGACTAAATTGATGTTAACTTTTGTTGAAAGATCAAATTGATATCACATATATCTTCAAAAGACTAAAAGGAGTGTTTACTTTTAAAGATGTTAAACAATTCTTGTTACAACTTTCGTTTATGACAAATTTTAAACAACTCAATCGCATGGTCTTGTGAGAAATGAACAAATACTACTTTAGTAGTATGAACAAATACTACATTCCATAAGCTCTTACTCATAAAATAAAGAATTTGTTATTTGAACACTCATAATATCATATTCACATGATGCTCTATTCATATTTGCATATAATACATTTATTCTAACTTGGTATATACAATACATAAAAATAATGAGTCACATTCACATGCCATATGGTATCCTAAACGTGTGTTATATATATGGATTGAATTTACAACAAACCTAATATTGTTATTAAAAATATTAATTCACTATTATTTAAAAAAAAAAAACAGTTATATATATGACCCTATCTGCAATCACTTTCTTAGAAAACACCAAATTTTACTTTTGTAGATTTTTAAATGCCACGATGGGTTTTAACCTAATAACAATTAATAGTTTTAAGAATTACCTTAGACTAACTTTATATGATTGAAGATCTGGGTAGACGTTTTAAGCTCAACTCACAGAAACTGCCATAATGTTAATTTTTTAAAAGCATAGTTACTGTCCATTTTTAATCAAATAATTTTGTACAATATATTAGTCTGTTATAGAGGTGCACACGGGTTGGGTTGAGTCGGGTTTGAGGAGAAAAAATGTCCAAATTAATTAAACAAAGTCAAGTCGGTTCGGATCAGTTTTAGGTAATTTTTTTTATAACCCGACCCGACTCGATGGTAGTCGAGTTAGTTCGGGTCGGGTAATCGGGTTGATTAAATTTTAAACAAAAAACTTTTTTTTTTCTATTTTTGGGTGGTCGGGTTGGTCCGGTTAGGTGGTCAGGTTGGATGGTCGGGTTGTGAACATTTCTTAATAGAAATTACCTAAAACGACGTCGTTACTCAGGTAATCGGGTCGGGTCATCGGGTTAAATTACTCAACTCATCACCCGAATCAATTAAAAATCAGGTTAGTCGGGTTTGACCCGAACTAACTCGATGACCCGACCCGACCCGACCCGACCCGACCCAGATATATTATATTGGGTCGGTTCGGTTGGTCAGGGTTCACGAGTCGGGTCGGACCCGTGATCACCCCTAGTCTGTTATATATACAACTAATCCTCTTAAATAAAGCTTTTCAATTAAGTGATTAAAAAAAAGCTTCACAAAAACAAATTTAAAAGGAAACGTAGAATCACAAAATTTTATTTGCACTATAGCTTTTATTCATCAGTACATGCAATAAATAGACAATGGAAGAAGCCGAAGGAAGATGAGAAATCTTCCATCTAACATTGGATCAGAACAATACAATGGTGAAGGAGTATGAAAGATAAATTGGCAAAAATTAAAGTTATATGCACAACATGAATAGGAAATAATCACGAATTAAGAACATAGAAAAATTCTTACCTAAACATGGTGTACTCAGTTGGGTGCACTAAACTAATCAAGACTTAATATTTTCATAGAGCATCGTAAAATTAATTGTGAGACACAAAGATTCATGAAAATATTAAGTCCTGATTGCTTAGTACACCCAACTGTAATACACCATGTTTATGTAAGAATTTCTCAAGAACATATATAGATGAAAAGAAATATGACACGTGCACGACATGTAAAACACACGACATGCACATGGAATAGATGAATTTAAGGACACTGAAAACCAGAGTTTCTCCTTCCACAGTTGTTGAGAATGATGCGTAAGGAAACAAGAATGTTAAGGTTGATGCCAAGGACATTAGCTTTGAGGGCAGTGCAAAGGCAAGCAGCGACTTCAAGATCAGCTAGATCCTTAATGAGGCTGCAGCAAGGGAGGGTTGGAGGTGACCCCAATTTAACATTCACCAAGTTCAACACTTTGGCACACACACCCAACTTAACGGTATCTATAGGACAGTTACCCTTTTGAGAAGGCACTGTAGGGACGTAGGTGGAGCTCACCATAGCGAAGGAAAAGAGGTTGAGATAGAGGAGTAGGGCAGCAAAAGCGAATGCAACAGTACCCTTGGAAGCCATTTCAACAATTTTTATAAGTATCACAGTGTTGGGATGCCTAGTTTGTGAATGGTGGTGGCTTATGACTTAGTGTTGATTTGAATGATGAAAGTTGGAGAGGTTAAAGGTGGGTTTTATAGGTAAGTATTTGTGTGGGTTTTGGTGTCTTAGTTTTAAATTATTAGTTAGGAAACATATGAATGCATGGCATTATAATTAAGATGCTTAACTCGTACACAAGCTGGCATCCTGGCAGGGCAAGGAGATGCAAATGATAGTTGCATGAATTTGTTTATAAGAAAATCACTGTATGTTGGGAAATACCAGCATAATTTTTCTCTTCTGTGAACTCAAAAATAGGCACTATGCGGAAGCGTAAAATAAGTATAATAACAACACTAAAAATTTTTAGCGTGGAAAACCTTCTCAATGTGAGTAAGGAAAAATCACGGGACCCGTAAGCCACTTAAATCTCCACTATAACAATAATGAGAATACAAAAATATAATAATATTATATTTTCAATTTGTGGATAGAACTCTCACAAATTAGCTCACTTTTTTTCTCTATTTAGAAACTCTCTATGAGGTTTTCTCTATTTTTTTCCACTATTTTTCTCTTTGTGAGGAAGATGTATTATTTGCTTGATATTTCTGCTTGTATTTCAAATGGAAGAATTGTTCTCTATTTATAGAGAGCAAATGCATGCATTGTTATTAATGTAGCACCTTCCCACTTCCAACAAGCAACAGCTGCACTAAGCATCGAAAGTTTTTGCAGCAATTGTTGACAAAACAATTGACTCTGCATTCATCAAATGCACTGCCACTGAAATTTGCACATGGTTGGACCCCACAATTCTTCCCCTCTAGCCATTGGAGAAAATATCCTTGGATTAGTTCGGGGTTGATGCTAAGCCTGCAACTTCTTTACAGACTTCTAACTTCTCTTTTGGTAGCGTGTTTATCATCATATCTGCCCCGTTGTCGTTGGTGTGGATTTTCTTAACCTGCAGCAGTTTATTTTCCAACATATCACGAATCCAGTGATACCTTACGTCGATGTGTTTTGACCTTGAATGAAATGTTGAGTTCTTGCTGAAATGTATTGCGCTTTGACTGTCGCAATAGAGAACATAACTTTCTTGATTCTGACCTAACTCTTGTAAAAACTTCTTCATCCACAAGATCTCCTTGCAACCTTCAGTGATGGCAATGAATTCAGCTTTTGTGGTGCTTAAAGCAATGCACTTTTGTAGTCATGATTGCCATAAGATAGCTCCCCCTGTAAAAGTGATCAGATATCCCGATGTAGACTTTCTTGAATCTACATCTCTCGCCATATCTGCATCTGAATACCCAGTGAGCATTAGATTTCCATTGCCAAAACACAAACACTTTTTGGCAGTTCCTCTCAGATACCTTAATATCCATTTCATAGCATTTCAATGCTCCTTTCTTGGATTCGATAGGAATCTACTCATAACTCCTACAACATAAGCAATGTCTGGTCTTGTACAGACC
This sequence comes from Ormosia emarginata, assembly GCA_029884605.1. Classification (NCBI taxonomy): domain Eukaryota; kingdom Viridiplantae; phylum Streptophyta; class Magnoliopsida; order Fabales; family Fabaceae; genus Ormosia; species Ormosia emarginata. Next base: position 1,913,939 of record JAQQTP010000054.1, read on the forward strand.
ATTGCATACATAAGACTACCAACAGTAGAAGAATAGGGTACCTTGTTCATTTCTTCTTTTTCTTCCTCATTCCCTGGATATTGCGTCTTGCTTAGTTTAAGATGACCAGGTAATTGAACATGCACAGGTTTGGCATTATGCATGTTGAACCTTTCAAGAACTTTCTTGATATAGTCTTCTTGTGGCATCCACAACATTATTCTAGAATGATTTTTAATGATCTTCATTCCAAGAATCTTCTTTACTGCACCCAGATCTTTCATTGTAAATGATTTGCTCAATGCCTTCTTGAGAGCAGTTATATTTGTCTTAAATTTTATAACAACCGGCATATCATCAACATACAACAATAGTATGATAGATTCACCATTTCCATAGTTCTTCACAAACACACAATGGTTTGCGGAGGTCTTCTTAAAATTGTGTTGGGTTATGAAGAGATCAAACTTCTTATACCATTGCCTTGGAGCTTGTTTCAGACCATAGAGGCTTTTCTTCAGATGACACACTAGGTGTTCTATGCCTGGTTCTTTGAAACCTTCTGGTTGCTCCATATAAATTTCTTCCTCTAAGTCTCCATGTAAGAATGTGATAACTTCAGAAAATAAAGTTAATTCACTTGAATTTGATTGTATTTGAGCATACTATCTTTAAGTTTTCAAGTCCATAAGTTCAATCATTGCATGACTTTGGTGAATTAAACTTGTTGATTCAAATGATTAAGAATTGAATCTTTGAAGATCTTGCTTATAGAAGTTGGATGGATTATGGTTTGATGGACTTTATCAATGTTTTGATACAAGTATTCAAGATGGGAAAGACCTTGGAAGGGAAGAGGAAAGTGAAGAGAGACTCAAATTGTGAAGAAAACATCAAGCGTAGGTGCTGCCAAACCACGCCTAGGCGTGACCCTTGCAGTTTCTCAGGGATCCCAGGCAGAGACATCCACGCCTAGGTGTGGAAAATCCATGCCTAGGCATGGCAAGTTCAATTTTTCAGTGTTTTCAGACAAAGACTCGCACGCCTAGGCGTGGCAAGCAGAGGAAAGGCACGTGATTCTTAATCACGCCTAGGCATGGGAAAACTATGCCTAAGCATGGGAAAATTCCTAGCACACGAGTTTAACTCTTATATTCTGATTTTTTAGGAAAAGGAGGATATCTCCAGTTTGGCCCTAAGCACGAAATCCAAGGAGCAAGTGAGAGGAGGAGGAACCCACTTGGATTGAAGGTGACTCAAGGGAGAATCAAGAACAAGGAGGAAGATCAAGCTTAGAATCTCTCTATTTTTGTTCATTCTTTCCCATTTTCACTCTTGATTTGTAACTTGATGGATCATTTGATTTTATTTGTTTTCTTCTCCTTCATAATATGTAACTAAACTCTAATCTAGGGGCTCTCTAGGATCTTGCTATAGATTTAATTAACTTGTAATTAGTTGAGTATTCTTTCAATGAAATTAGTTTTGTTCATCCATATCTATGCTTAGTACTTGTTATTGATTGACCATCAATTGCATGATTTTAATATTCTAATTGAACTAGAAATAGGGTGTTGTGAATATAGATATGGTATGGTTGATGTATGTTTAACTAAGGGGATGGACACATACCTCTTAGTCATGCATGGCAAGTGTTTGATAATAGGTCTCAATGAATGATTCTTATGTTAACTCACATGGACATATAGTGGATTAGCTAGGTTTCACACGGATAATTGTCCTAGACATAGGCTCTTATCTATTAATGGTTATTAGCTAACAAATATCATTTCATTGATAGGTGCTTGTTAATTACAATTAATCACTGAAGTAGCAAGTGAATAGGGACCCTTAGGCTTTAATCATTCTCATCTTCTCTTGTAAATTTGGTGTTGGTGCTCTCTTATTTTGTTTCTTTTAAGTTGTTATTTTAATTGCAACTCACTCTGCTTCGATTCTTGAATAAAAATTTGTGAAATTTGGTTAACATTAGCATCCTTCTAATTATCAAGCCCTTGGGACACGATACTCTAACTCTCATTTATATTACTTGTCGACCCGTGCATTTGCGGAGTTACGGATAATAGTCAATAAGTTTTTGGCGCCGTTACTGGGGATTGAGTTTATATTTTGTGTTATTTCTTACATCTATTCATAATTCTTATTTCAAGTTTCGTTTGTTTTGTTTTGCATTTTTGATTTTCAGGTACTTAGCTCTTGTATGCGAAGAACTCAAGGTGTATCTCGATTTCCTTACGATTCTGAGATCGAAAGGACATTTCATAGATTGCTAAGAGAACGACAAGTGCAAGTACAAGCACTAACTTTGGTTAACAAATCTGATATGGCAAAGGAGGCAAATGCTGAAAGACCTTTAAGGGAATATGCCACCCCAAATGCTAGAGAAATCTGATCTAGCATTAGACGACCAGCTGTCCAAGCACATACTTTTGAGATCAAGCTTGCTATTATCCAGATGGTTCAGAATAATGTGTAATTTAGAGATTTACCCCATGAAGATCCTAATGCTCATTTAGCTAACTTTCTGGAGATATGTGATACTTTCAAGCATCATGGGATGACTGATGATGCAGGTCGCTTAAGGCTCTTCTCTTTTTCCTTGAGGGATAGGGCCAAGGCATGACTTCATTCTTTACCGGAGCATTCTATCACTACCTAGGAAGAGCTTGCTCAAAAGTTCTTGGATCAATTCTTTCCTCCCATAAAGACAATGAAGTACAGGAATGACGTCTTGTCCTTTAGGCAATTCGAAAGAGAAACCTTGTATGAAGCATGGGAGTGATTCAAGGAGTTGTTAAGGAAGTGCCCACACCATGGTATTGCAAAATGGATGTTAGTACATACCTTCTACAATAGCTTGACAACAACCATTCGATCCATAATTGATGCAGCAGCTGGAGGGGCTATTATGAGCAAGACGGTGGATGCAGCCTATGACCTATTAGAAGAAATGTCTAACAACAACTATCAGTGGCTACCAGAAAGGGTTACTCCTAGGAGAACAGCTGCATGCATACATGAGGTGGATGTTCTCACTTCACTTTCAGCTCAAGTGGCTGCTCTTTCTAAATTATTTGACACCATGGGAGTAAATTCAGTAACCAGTGGAGCTAATAGTTCAGCAGAAATTTGTGATCATTGTGGGGATCACCACTCCACTGCTAATTGTACGGCTAGTGTGGAAAGTGTACAATATGCTAGTCAATTCCGTCAATCGGGTTACAACACTACTTTTGGTAATACTTATAACCCCATGTGGCGAAATTATTCTTATCTCTCATGGGGTGGAAATGTTCAAGGCTCTTCCTCATCTTATCAGCATAATCAAGCACCTCGTGCTCCTCCAGGTTTTCAACAACAGAGCCCCTTTCAAGCCCAAACTTCAACTTCTAATTTGGAGAAGATGTTTGCTCAGTTTATGACCAGTCAATAAGATTACATGACTAAGACTGATTCCAAACTAGCATCCCACAATGCTTTAATGCAAAGCCAAGCAGCTTCATTGAGGAATCTTGAGACTCAAGTGAGTCAACTTGCCCAAGCTCTAAATAATAGACCCCAAAGGAATTTTCCAAGTGACACCATCAATAATCCCAAGGGTGCATCTAATGAGCATTGCAAGGTTATCTCATTGAAGAGTAGGAAAGAGATAGAAGGTAATCCAATGACCAAACAACTTGAAGAAGAAATGGAGGTGGCTCAAGATGAAGAGGTTGTGAGCAATGAGGTTGAGAAAAATGACAAAATGGCTAGGGAAAGGGTTGAAGACAAAAAGAAGGAGGACAAACCCATAACACCACCTCCACCTTTTCCTAATTGGCAAGCAAAGCAGAAGCTTGATGCTTAATTCCAAAAATTCTTTGAGATTTTCAAGAAGCTTCACATCAATATTCCATTTGTTGAGGCATTAGAACAAATGTCGAGTTATGTGAAGTTCATAAAGGACATCTTGTCCAAGAAGAAGAAATTGGAGGATTATGATATTGTAGCTCTTACAACGGAGTGCCGTGCAATCTTGCAGAATAAGCTACCTCCCAAATTGAAAGACCCTGAGAGCTTCACCATTTTATGCACAATTGGAAGCCAATTCTTTGGAAAAGCCCTGTGTGATTTAGGCGCTAGCATAAAATTGATGCCCTTATCCATCTTTCAAAGGCTATGTTTTGGGGAGGCAAAGTCGATTTCAGTTACCTTGCAACTGGCTGACCGTTCTCTCACATATCCTAAAGGGGTCATAGAAGATGTATTGGTCAAGGTGGACAAGTTCATCTTTTCAGTGGATTTCATCATTCTAGACATAGAAGAGGACCGCAATGTACCTTTGATTCTTGGGAGACCCTTCCTGGCCACGGGTAAGACTATGATCGATGTCCAAAAAGGTGAGCTTACAATGCAGGTCAATGAGGAGAAGGTAACTTTTAACATTTATAAATCTATGAAATTCCCCAATAACCATGAAAAATGTTCTTACCTAGGTATGATTGATCAAGTAGTTAATATTATATTCCACACTAATTTTATTGATGATCCCTTTGCTTTATCATTAACATCCATACATAAGCATATAGATAGGGATGATGTGATTGAACGTATTAAACTGCTTGACGCGTTTGTTAAGTTTTACAGTAGACCAAGTTTTGAACCGTTGAACATATCTTCTGATAAGCTCAGTCTCCAGCCCTCTGTCATAGTTCCTCCCAAGCTTGAACTCAAGCCATTGCCTGATCATTTGAGGTATTCATACCAAGGGGAGGAGTCCACATTGCCAGTTATCATCTCCTCATTCTTATCAGAAGAACAAGAATCTAAGTTGCTTAGATTGCTCAGGGAATACAAATAGGCCTTGGGGTGGTCCATTGCGGATAACAGAGGTATTAACCCCACCATTTGCATGCACACAATATTGTTAGAAGCTGACCATAAGCCAACCGTTGAACATCAGAGGCGCCTAAATCCCATCATGAAGGAGGTTGTCAAAAAGGAGATTATCAAGTTGTTGGATGCGGGTATCATATACCCTATTTCTGATAGCTAATGGGTGAGCCCAGTTCAGTGTGTGCCTAAGAAAGGTGGAAAGATAGTTATAGCAAATGAGAATAATGATTTGATTCCCACCAAGACTGTTACTGGATGGCACATATGCATGGATTATAGGAAGCTTAACACTGCAACCAGAAAGGATCATTTCCTATTGCCATTTATTAATCAGATGCTGGATAGGTTGACATGTCATGAGTTTTACTATTTCTTGGATGGGTACTCGGGCTACAATCAGATTACAATTATCCTAAATGATCAAGAGAAAACAATATTCACCTGCCCATATAGTACTTATGCTTTCATAAGAATGCCCTTCGGGTTGTGCAATGCCCCTACTACTTTTTAGAAGTGTATGATGACCATTTTCACTGATATAGTGGAGAACTGCTTGGAGATATTCATGGACGATTTCTCTATTTTTGGTGATTCCTTTGATGGTTGTCTTCAGAACTTGGCCCTATTGTTGCAAAGGTGCGAGGAAACCAATTTGGTGCTTAATTGGAAGAAGTGCTATTTTATGGTCCAAGAGGGAATAATACTTAGCCATAAAGTGTCACCTCAAGGAATGGACGTGGACCGAGCTAAGATTGAAGTGATTGAGAAACTTCCTCCACCAATTTCAGTGAAGGGAGTTCGGAGTTTCCTTGGTCATGCTGGATTCTACCGGTGGTTCATCAAAGACTTCTCTAAGCTTGCTAAACCATTGTGTAACTTGCTAGAAAAGGATGTGGTTTTCAAGTTTGACGAAGCTTGTATGGAAGCCTTTGTGAAAATGAAGAAGAGGCTTGTCTTAACACCCATTATCACTACTCCAGATTGGACCTTACCATTTGAGCTCATGTGTGACGCTAGTGACTATGCAATTAAAGCAGTGTTGGGCCAAAGGAAGAACAAAATCTTTCATTCCATCTATTATACAAGCCGGACACTCAATGATGCTGAGTTGAACTACACCACCATCACTAAGAAGGAGCTCTTTATTATAATGTTTGCTTTTGACAAGTTCAAAGCATGTTTGGTTGGCACCAAAGTCATTGTCTTCACAGATCACTCTGCCATCAAGTATCTAGTAACCAAAAAGGATGTCAAGCCAAGGTTAATTCGTTGGGTGTTATTATTACAAGAGTTTGATCTTGAGATCAGAGACCGAAAGAGTGCTGAAAATCAAGTGGCTGATCATCTTTCCAGGTTAGAGAATGAGAAGTATCAGCAAGACCAAGCCTTGATTGGTGAGACGTTTCTAGATGAACAATTATTTGCTGTGTTTGCTAGTTCAGATCCATGGTATACTGATTTTGCTAACTACATAGTGAGTGAATTGGTGCCATCTGAAATGTCTTATCATCAAAAAAAGAAATTTCTTCATGATGTTAGATATTTTTTTTTTGGGATGACTCATTTCTCTTTAAGCAGTGTGCTGATCAAGTGCTTAGAAGATGCATTCCTATGGAGGAGACTAGTGCGATACTTGAGCAATGTCATGCTTCACCATATGGAGGTCACTATAGGGGTAAAAGGACAGCGGCTAAGGTGTTGCAATCAGGCTTCTATTGGCCTTCTCTCTTCCGAGATTCTTACTCTTTTGCAGCCAACTGTGACCGTTGTCAACGGACTGACAATATCTCAAAGAGGAATGAGATGCCCTTGAACTCCATTTTGGAAGTGGAACTCTTTGATGTGTGGGGCATAGACTTTATGGGGCCCTTTATATCATCGTTTGGCAACCGTTATATTCTTGTAGCGGTGGATTATGTGTCGAAGTGGGTGGAAGCCTTTGCTTTACCCACTAATGACTCCAAGGTGGTCTTGGGTTTTCTGAAGAAGAACATTTTCTCAAGGTTTAACACCCCTCGTGCTATTATTAGTGATGGGAGATCTCATTTCTACAACAAGTACTTCGCTGCATTACTTGCCAAATATGGGGTGACACATAGGGTAGACACAGCCTACCATCCACAATCAAGTGGCCAAGCAGAGGTTTCTAATAGATAGTTGAAGCGGATTTTGGAGAAAACTATGAGTCCTTCTAGGAAGAATTGGTTGAAGAAGCTGGATGACGCTCTTTGGGCATATCGCACTGCTTACAAAACCCCTCTTGGAATGTCCCCTTATCAACTAGTTTTTGGCAAGGCATGTCACCTTCCTGTTGAGCTTGAGCACCATGCTTATTGGGCCGTCAAGAGATTGAATTGGGATTCGAAAGCCTGTGGAGAGAAACGATTGTTACAACTTAATGCACTTGAGGAATTTCATCTACAAGCATATGTAAATGCCAAGATATACAAGGACAAGGTGAAGAAGTGGCATGACAATCGTGCTATCCCAAGAAACTTTGCACCAGAGCAGAAGGTTCTCATATTTAACTCAAGGCTTAAACTATTTTCTGGCAAACTCAAATCTAGATGGTCAAGTCCATTTCTGGTTGTGGAAGTTTTTCCTCATGGTGCTGTAACCTTAGAAGAGCTAGTTTCAAAGTCAACCTTCAAGGTCAATGGTCAGCGGCTCAAGCCCTACTTAGGTGGTGAGGTGGAGAGGCACAAAACCTCACTCACCCTCACTCCTCCATCTTGAGAGTCTGCAAAGTCCAGCCAGGACTATAAATAAGGCGCTTATTGGGAGGCAACCTAATTCCTGAACCCTATCTCTTAGCTTAGGACATTTTTATGCATAATTTTTCATTTTGTCATCTTGTTTTGTTTTTATTTTTTTATTGCTTTAGAGTGTTTGTTTTTCAATTTGATGCATTGATAGTGGTTAACATGCCTATTTTGTTTCTTAGTTATTTGAGAATAAGGAAGGTATGGTGGATGCTGAAAAATTTGGGGTGTTCTAGCTGTCTGTTCTGTTTTGAAGTTCAGAAGTTTATGCCTAGGCGTGGATGTAACACGCCTAGGCGTGTTAGTCTCAGTTGTAATAAGGTGTTATTTCCATAGAGTTCCACGCCTAGGCGTGTATGTAACATGCCTAGGCGTGGTCCTCTCTGCGTTTTCAGAGTTTTTGTCCTGTAAGCATTACGCCTAGATGTGATTTTACCACGCCTAGGCGTAGTGTTGCTGTTTAAAAATAATAATAATAATAATAATAATAATAATAATAATAATAATAATAATAATAATAATAATAATAATAAATTTTTTTAAAAAAAATTCAAATTAATAACCACGCTTAGGCATGGTAAGGTTACCCCTAGGCGTGATGAGTTTTGCATTTGCACAAAACGCAGCAACTTTTCCCTTTCTTTCTAATTCCCCCTCCGATGCCCTAATTCTCTTTTTCTAATTTCTCCTCTCCTTCATCCACAGAACACCTCTTCTTTCCCCTCTACCAATCTTCTCCCTCATCTTCACCTAAACACTACCAGTAACCCCCATACCTTTGTACCCCACCTTTCATCACCATTTTCTATATCCACCGTAACCCCACCACCTCCTTTCCACCCCTCTTCCTACTACCATTTCCCCCAACCCAATCCCCACAGTAGTCACCCCACCATTTTTCATGAACACCAACACAGCTTAACCTCTTTTCCATAACCCCATTTTTCTTATATTTTTTGGCTCTCTTTGGGTTTGATATTTGGTTGTCTTGGTGCTTGGTTCATCTGTGCTGCGTCCAAGGTAGGCTACTCCTTACCATTTTTATGTACTTCCATGTTGCTGGAACTAGTTTTGAAGTATTTAACTAGATTGTGCTGTGCTTGACTTGATGATGATGTGATAAATCTGTGTGATTGGCCTATTTTGTTGACATTGGTTGCTAGATTATCACAATGCTGATTACCTTGGCTTATTCCATATGTTGCTGAATCCTTGCCTATTTCTGAATTAGGATCTTTCTATGGTTTTGAATTTTTCTATTGAGCTTGTTAGATGGATGTCCTGTTGCAAAATAAGCATGTGAATTTTTTATTAATATTTGAGTTATTAATCATGTGAATATTGCCATTTTTTTGGGGTGGGGCTAGGACTTGGTTACACTATGTTAATTGGTTGGGTTAAGTGTGAATTGGTTGGATTGTGAACTATCTGTGGATTTATTTTGTTGTGTTTTGGTTGGGCTATTATCTGGCTATATTGCATGCTAGGATTTAATGCATCTAAGTTGTGACTGTTGCTTGGGTTATGATTTAGTTAACCTTGTGGCTTGGTTGGGTAGTGACTAGGTTTGACTAGGAGTTCACTAAACTATGGGTTAACATTGATTAGTTTGGAATGGTGCCCTCTGCATATCTGGGTTGTGCATGATTGATGTGGTGATGCTGTGATGTGATTGGAGGATGTTAATTTTATTGCCATGATCCTTGAGCTCTGAATTATCATTTTGAGTTTTATGAAAGATCTTCTGTCACTTTTGGGGTTGGATTATTGATTTGGGTGAGCTTTGGGCTACATGAGTTGCATGAGTGACCTTTGTGAATAACTGGGCTTATTGTGTGCATTGCCACTGTTCTGACTGGGTATGACTGCTTACAATGATTGCTTATTTCTTGTTCAATGGTCATAACTAGGATTTAATTCTTTTCAGGTATCCTCAGATCATGTCAAAACGTCAAAGAAAAATTGTTGAGGCTAGACCAAGCCAGGCTGAGGAAGCTGATGAGATTCTGGTCTTTGACCCAGCCTACTTTATATCGCAGGATGCCTTTGACTACTTCTGGCATCATTTGCGCAGGATTAACATCATACCAGAGGGGGGCTTCCATGGTATCAATGTGGCACGTTATCCTGCCATTTCTGATGCCACTGAAGCACTCCACTGGAAGATCTTTGCTGAGCATCCCACTGAGGAGCCTATGGCTGCTGTAGTGAAGGAATTCTATGCCAATGCGCATGCTGAGAAGCGCTCTACTACCACTACCAGGGTCAGAAGGAAGGTAGTTGATTATTCTGTGGATCGCATTCGCCAGATTATGGACCTTGGCCCTCCTGTAATGGGCTAGCTGACATGGAAAATAGTTTTGATGATAACAAATATGATGAAGATGATGGATAGTCTAAGTACCAAGAGTGAGCATTGCAACAAGAAAGCAAAGATCTCAATTATGCTCAACTCAAGGAGAAGGTGCATGCTTATCTTATGAAGGTTTTGATAACATCAAAATCATGTCAAAGACCAAGTCCAAAGGAAGATTAAATAGTATAACTTAAAGGACTTATGGTCTTTGTTAGTCATGGCAACCATCACCCAAGAGGGGGGTGAATTGGGTGATTACAAATTTTAATGCACCTTTGAGAAATTAAGCATTTTGAATCACTCAAGTAATAAAAGCAGCGGAACATACACGATAAAGGTACAACTATTATAGATTACTCAAATACAACTTGGGATATATGATGAATTAAGCAAATAAGCTAGATATCAAGTTCATAGAATCAAATCACCAAGATAACAAGATATGCAATAGATAAATATACTACACTAAATATTGAAATTAAAGAGTGTAGGGAAGAGGGAATCAAACTCAAGAATTTATCCTGGTTCAGCCACCAACCACTTGTGGCCTACATCCAGTCCCCAAGCTTAACTTGAGATTTTCTTCACTATCTCCTATACTTCACGGGTGCTAGGAAAACTTTTGTACAAACAAGAGCACTCCTCACACTTTGGGATACCTCACCCTTGTGCTAGAGCCTCCAATTCTTCAAGCTTCACAGGTGCTTGATGACCTTTACAAACTTGAGCACTCAACTCCTTGGGATGCCTCACCCTTGAGCTTGAGTCTCTTCAAACAAAGGGATGCCTCACCCTTTACAATTTGGAGGGATACCTCACCCTATCTTATAAAGTAATCAAGGTTGATAGAATGAAACTCTCACAAGAGTAGATATACAACTTGAAGAACAAAGTATAGTAGAAAACTCTCTCAAGAGTGGATAATACAAATTGAAGAACAAAGGAATAAAAGGATTTTGCAATAAAGAGCTCAAAATATGATTTTGGTGATTTAAGGATCAAATCAAGTGTTCAAGAGGTGTATAAGCTTTATACAACACTTATATATAGAGCCCAAGTGATAAAATAGCCGTTGGTAATGTTTAGAAATGATTTTTTTATGAAAACTAGCCGTTTATAGCCATTGGGAACGTTTCTGGGCACTTGGTAATCGATTACACACTTCCGTGTCGATTACAAGATCTGTCAACGTTGCAATCGATTACAGGACTTGCGTAATCGATTACAGCATTTCTGGTTTTGAAAGCTGACTTTAAAAGGTCATAACTTCTTCATTTCTTATCCGATTAAAGCAAATGACCAGTCATTGGAAAGATATTTGAGTCTATTTTCAAATGAAATAAGTTTCACAACAAAACTCAAAGTATTTTGAAAGTTATGATCAAAAGAGGGACTAAAGGTCAGCTTTTCAAAACTCAAACTTGAATGTTTTTGAAAGCTGACTTTAAATGGTCATAACTTCTTCATTTCTTATCCGTTTAAAGCAAATGACCACTCATTGGAAAGATATTTGAGTCTATTTTGATATGCAATAAGTTTCACAATAACACTCAAAGTAGTTTGAAAGTTATGATCAAAATAGTAACTAAATGTCAGTTTTGCAAAACATAGACTTGGCTATTTTTCAAATGTGTGAATTACCACCAAGATTAACTTTCCAAAAATAGTTTGTTGGGCATTTAAACATGTAAGAACCATTTTTAAAGACTTAAAAACATATTTGAGCTCTTTTCTTGTAAAACCTCTATCTTTACATAGGAGAAAGCCTAAAAGGAAAATATACCAATTCTAGTCCTTAGGCTTCTTGATATAATCCAAGCTTCCACAAATTTCTTCTCTTCAAATCTTATAAATTGCTTGGAACATCTTTATCATTCTCATTCTTCTTGAGTTGAGCATAGTTGTGATCTTTTGCTTTCTAGTTGCAATGCTCACTCTTGGTACTTGGACTATCCTACAAAGTATTACTCACTTAAAACAAGCATAGTTAGTCCAAATTCATAACTTAATATCTTAATATACATGATTCATAAATGTATAACCCTAATTAGTCTAACATGCATATAAGAATGTTGCATATATCTCATTGCATGATTATTAAGTGAAGTATAACTAAATAAAGTACATAATCATGCATGATCCAATATATCTCTTTTAAGCACATATATATAACATGATCAATATTCTTTTGTGATGCATTTGTCATCTATAAAGCACATCTATCAAGTATAAGCATCATTCTTTTTGTCTTGTATTTGTCATCATCAAAACTTAACATATTAAACTATTGGGGCAAACCTATTTCCACAGTCTTTTTGTAAGAAGTCTTCTGGATATCTCAAATATGTTTTCAAATATTTAAAAATAGTTTTCACATGCTAAAATACCCAACAAACAAGTTTTGAAAGACTAATTATGATGGTAGTTCAAATTTTTGAAAAATAGCTAAGTTTGAATTTTGAAAAACTGACCTTTAGTTACTCTTTTAATCATAACTTTCAAAATAATTTGAGTTTTGTTTCGAAACTTATTTTATTTGAAAATAGACTCAAATATCTTTCCAATGACTGGTCATTTGCTTTAAACGGATAAGAAATGAAGAAGTTATGACCATTTAAAGTTAGATTTCAAAATCAGAGTGGTGTATTCGAATAACCACATAGTTATTCGAATACCACACCCCAGAAAACGTTCCAGAACATGTTTTTAAAGATCTATTTGAATACCTAAAGGGTTATTCGAATACCACAATCTAGAAAACAGTCCAAAACATGTTTGTGAAGATCTATTCGAATACCAAATATGTTATTTGAATAAACAAGACCAAAAACACACAACGACTAGTTTTCTATGCCTTTAATGTGATATTAAATGATACCCAACGGCTATTTTCTCAAGAACACTATAAATACATGTTTTTGGATCATCTTTCAAACACACCCAACTATCTAAAATAATTCTTTCATGCTTTGATTCATATTTCATATTTTTTACTATTTCCTGTGCTCTTTTCGTCAAAACTTTGAGATATCCTAAGAGAGCTTCCTAGTGCTTCAATTTATAATATTTACTCTTTGTGAGAGTTTCTCTTCATGTATTTTCTGCTTCTGTAAAAAGGGTGACGTATTCCTTGTTGTAAAGAAGGTGAGGTATCCTTCAAAGGGGGTGAGGTATCCCTCTAGTAAAAAGGGTGAGGCATCCCTTGTTGTAAAGAAAGTGAGGTTTCATTTAAAGGGGGTGATGTATCCCTCTAGTGAATAGGGTGAGGTATCCCTGTTGTGTAATGGTTGCAAGCACCTGTTTTAAACTTGTATTGAATAGTGAAAAATCTCGAACTGTGTTTCGGAGACTGGACGTAGGCAACAAGTGGTTGGTGGTCGAACCAGGATAAATATTATGTCTGCTCTTCTCTTCTTTATCTCTTTATTTTTAGTAATTTATTTATTATTACTTAATTATTTATTTACTGTTCTTAAGGCATTTCATCATCTTTATATATTCATTATATTGCTTTAAGAAATTTGTGTTAAAAAGGGTTTGCGAAAAAGTTTTAATTACTCAATTCACCTCTCCTCTTGAGTACTGAAGCCACTTGGGTAACACCTTCTTCTCTTCAGTGTGCTTACCAGACTTTACAGTTACCTGAAGAGGAGGGAGGAACCCCATTCAGCATAGTCATGGCTAGCATCTGTGATCCTGCCTTCCCTGTTTAGGTTCAGCGGAACTCAGATCGCTCCACCAGATTCATCAAACAGGAGAGTTTGCACCGTGAGTTGCGCCCTTGGAATCACTTTGTGTGTTCCTGCTTACTCCCCACTGAACACAGGTTTAAGATCTATCCAGAGCGGGCGTACATGTTGTATGCGATCCACAGTCTACAGCAGGTGGACACTGCTTAGATACTCTAGGACCAGATCAGACTGTGCATCACTTCCAGGCTCAAATCCCTTTTCTTCTCCTTCCTCATCTGTCAGCTTTGTGAGAGAGCTCACGTCAGATGGAAAGATACTGAGGCATGCATCAAGCTAAAGACTCCTATGATGGAGAGGGTAGTTCAGACAATCATGACTGCTTAGGAGAAATGTAGGCAAGCCCCAGCTCTGCCCCCAGCTGTAGATCCTGAGCCTGTTCCTGTACCAGCTCCACAGCCTGCCCTTGCACCTGTCCTATAACTTGTTCCAGTCTTTGATGCTGCTTGGGCTGCCTCTGTTGATCAGTGCCTGGATCAATAACAGGAGATGCTGGCTATGCAGCAGGAGATGCTGGCTGCGATTTACTAGGGCATTCATTAGATGGCATTGGGTTAGGGACGCCCAATGGAAGATTTTCCAGCATTTCTTCCTTTTGAAGCTCCACCAGTTGCAGCTTCATCTTCTCCTCCACCTCCTCCACCTGCGGAAGATATAGAGATGGGCGCCGAGGGAGATGACCTATTTGATGAGGAGGACTTTTTTTGAGGCGCCAGGGCCTTTGGTTTTGGGAAAAAATAAATCCGAACTAATCAAAATTAATTGGTTTGGTTTTCTTGTTTTTTGATAGCCAAATCTGAACCAAACCGAACCAAACATCTATGATTTAGTTTGGTTCGGGTGATCGGGTTGACCATTATTTTTTTTAACATAAAAATTAACTAAACTATACATGCAATATAGAAAAGTGCACATAATGTATCCAAAATTCCAAACAATATTAGAACATAGACTAACATTTGCTCTTCCATAACCTTTGCTCTTCCATCAGGTAATGAACATTTAATTTCAAGTTGAGTCACACGATCATTGGTCTTTGAGATTTCTTGTTTATATCAATCCCAAAATGCCAAAATAGTGAGAAAAGAAAACTTCTTAAGTATCAAAATTGTACATAATATCCCTTGTGATGCTATATATCTTAAAAAAGTTCACAGTTATTTTAGATATTGCACGTGTAGTCTCCACTGCTCTGGTATATGCCTACATGCAATAGCAGAAAATTTAGCATCTCTAATTCAGAAGTTCATTCAACAAACTATAAATCACGCATCTCTCGTTGTTGATGAGCATAGGCAGTTAACTTGGCCTCTTGCTTATGGAGACTACTTTGAAGATCATTTAGTAAAGAATCAGCTTTTAAGGCAATTCCTTTAAAAAGTTGAAGCACATAAATTAAGTTAAACACAACAAGAAAGCTGTAGAACTAATTTATAGAGGGTGGGAAACACTTACATCCTCTAAGGCAGAAGAATGCTTAGCTACTTCAGAATTCAAGCCTTCAAAAGTTAATTGATTATTTTCTTTAACCTCCTCAGCTAAATTATCCAAAGCTTTAATGCCAGAACCATACATGTTTTTTAATTTTCCAACCTGAATTCTAAGATCTTCAGTAGCCTTCAAGAAGCATATCAAAACAAAGTTTGTCAATATGATAATTTAAGTTTAAGTAACGAGCATAATTGCCTCCTATGGAACCCACCTCTGTCTTCGTTGATACAAAAAAGTGCATATCTTCCTCCATTTCCTTCAGTTGTTGCTCTTGTTGCATTACAGATGCTGCAACTGTCTTGTGCAAATCTTCAAGCTATTGAGCTAACTGAGACTAGAATTTCTGGATAAGTATTCTATTTCCTTCTTCAATTTTATCCTTCCGCTCTATGGTTGGAAAAAATAATTTATGAGCAAACATATCCCTGATGTCAGAGACATGTATTCCCTCCAATTGATACCCCACAAGAAAAACCACTAGAGATTAATACTAACCAATTTTAGAAAACAGGTTTGACACATATGATGCAAGCATTCTCAAGCTCTGCTCGTAGCTCAATTGTATGCTCCACAAGGGCTTTTTTCTGGAAAACGCATAAATAAGAGAATAAAACATATGAAGTACAAAGTACTGTATACTACATTGGCATTTCAAGATTAATGATTTTAAACAACCAACCCAGAAAAAAGTATGGTAAAAGGAATACCCAAACAGAAAGCAGATTAATACAGAATAAACAGTGTGATTACTTCACTAACTAGATTTCAGTAGATTTGATATCAGAAATTCCTTTTCCTTAATTGTTGTATTTGCTTATTTGTGCTTTTCCTCAAGATCAAACAATGACAGCTCAGTTTCTTCTAGACTTTTATGAGATTACAAATGCCAGAAGCAAGTTTGATTCTTGAACAAGATCAGAAGTTCAGAACAAAAGAAAAAGCAGTTTAGGAGGCATTACATTAACATGTGAGAACACGAGAAACAGGGAAAGAGGCACACTAACTCTGAACTAACACACCCTAGACCCTAAACAACAATTACAGGAATTAAAGCTAGATGGAAGCAGTGTGAAGAGCTTGCCAGCAAGCATCAAGCATCTTCAAGAGCTGGAAAGTGGAGTACCTGGTTACCAATACCAAACGGTGGCAAGCGGCGGCGAGTAAGAAGCGCACGGTGGCAACAAGCGGTGAGCAGGGCGCAGTCACGAACAGGGAGCAGCGGCGACCGATGAGGGCGAGGGCGAGGGCAAGCAACGAGCGATGAGGGGGAGCTGCGATGGGTTGGATTTGGGAAAATTTGAAAGGAGTTAGGGTTGGTATAGAAGTCTGAAACTATTTAGAAAAAAAAATTGGTTTGGTTTAGTTCGGTTCACAGGTTCGAAACTCTAAACCCGTGAACCGAACTAATTGAGCTTCAATTGGTTCGGATTTTATCCGAACCATTAAGTGTACTCGAACCAAACCGAACCAAACTAATTGGTTCGGTTCAGTTTGGTCGGGTTATTCGGATTACCCGAACCAAATTCCACCCCTAGTTTTGCATGATGCTAAAAATCCATGAAGTTGTGATTACCAACTTTCAGTAAAAAATGGTATCCATAAAAGAAAGAAAGAAAGAAAGAAAGAAAGTAAATAAGTGGGTTGTGTGTAAATTGAAGCACTTTTGATTATGTGATGAGAAAATGGAATAAAGAAGGCTGATTCTTCAATTTGAATTATGTTTGTGCATCTACATGCTTGGCTTGATTCAATGGAAGTGGTTGATTATGTGTTTGATATTTAAATTCAAATTCTTTCCCTTCTTTCTTAGCCATTACCCTTAGCCTTACATTACAAGCTTAAAAGACCCTCATGATCTTTGATTTTGTCTTGCCTACATTAGTTGAGAAAGGGATGATGGACATTCTTTTGAGAATGCATGTGCATTTTATAAATTCATCCATCTTGCTCTTCATGATTAGGAAAAGGTCTTAAATACATGGGCTTGGAAATCTTTCATGCACAAAAAAATGACATTCATTGGTAATCATGATAGTTGGGAATTTCTTGCATGTGTGGACCTTGTGAGGATTGAAATGTGATTTCTGAGGGTATGAATGATAATTGGAAGCTGGAATGGCCCTAGTTCAATTTGCCTCATGTTTCTTGACCTTTGGATTGGATCGTAATTCCTTTTCCTGCTTGGATTAGTTTGTTTGAGGACTAGCAAAACTTTAAGTTTGGGGGTGTGATAACTTCAGAAAATGAAGTTAATTCACTTGAATTTGATTGTATTTGAGCATACTATCCTTAAGTTTTCAAGTCCATAAGTTCAATTATTGTATGACTTTGGTGAATTAAGCTTGTTAATTCAAATGATTAAGAATTGAATCTTTGAAGATCTTGTTTATAGAAGTTGGATGGATTATGGTTTGATGGACTTTATCATTGTTTTGATACAGGTATTCAAGATAGCAAAGGCCTTGGAAGGGAAGAGGAAAGTGAAGAAAGGCTCAAATTATGAAGAAAACATCAAGAGTAGGTGCTACCAACCCACGCCTAGGCATGACAAATCCATGCCTAAGCGTGGTCCTTGTAGTTTCTCAAGGATCCCAGGCAGAGACATCCACGCCTAGGCGTGGAAAATCCACTCCTAGGCATGGCAAGCTCAGTTTTTCAGTGTTTTCAGATAGAGACCCCCACGCCTAGGCATGGTGAAGTCACGCCTAGGCGTGGCAAACAGAGGAAAGACACGTGATTCTTAATCACGCCTAGGCGTGGGAAAGCCACGCCTAAGCATGGAAAAATTCCTGACACACGAGTTTAACCCTTATATTATGATTTTTGAGGAAAAGGAGGATATCTTCAGTTTGGCCCTAAGCACGAAATCCAGGGAGCATGTGAGAAGAGGAGGAACCCACTTGGATTGAAGGTGACTCAAGGGAGAATCAAGATCAAGGAGGAAGATCAAGCTTGGAATCTCTCCATTTTTGTTCACTATTTTCCCTTTTCTCTCTTGATTTGTAACTTGATGGATCATTTGATTTCATTTATTTTCTTCTCCTTCATAATATGTAACAAAACTCTAATCTAGGGGCTCTCTAGGATTTTGCTATGAATTTGATTAACTTGTAATTAGTTGAGTATTCTTTCAATGAAATTGATTTTGTTCATCTATATCTATGCTTAGTGCTTGTTATTGATTGACCATCAATTGCATGATTTTAATATTCCAATTAAACTAGGAATATGGTGTTATGAATATGGATATGGTGTGATTGATGTATGTTTAACTAAGGGGATGGACACATACCTCTTGGTCATGCATGGTAAGTGTTTGATAATTGGTCTCAATAAGTGATTCTTATGTTAACTCACATAGACACATAGTGGATTATCTAGGTTTCACATGGGAATTGTCCTAGACATAGGCTCTTATCTATTGATGGTTATTAGCTAACAAATATCATTTCATTGATAGGTGCTTGTTAATTATAATTAATTACTGAAGTGGTAAGTGAATAAGGACCCTTAGGCTTTAATCATTCTCATCTTCTCTTGTGAATTTTGTGTTGGTGCTCTCTTGTTTTGTTTCCTTTAAGTTGTTATTTTAATTGCAACCCACTCTCCTTCAATTCTTGGATAAAAATTTGTGAAATTTGGTTAAGATTAGCATCCTTCTAATTAGCAATCCCTTGGGACACGATACTCTAACTCTTATTTATATTACTTGTCGACCCGTGCGCTTGCAGAGTTATGGATAACAGTCAACAGAATGCTATTTTAACATCAAGCTGTTCTATTTCCAAGTCTAGTTTAGCAGCTAGACCAAGGATTGCTCTAATGGATGTCATCTTCACCACTGGTGAGAAGATTTATTCAAAATCTATGTCTTTCTTCTAGTTGCACCTTTTCACAACAATCCTTGCTTTGTACCTGGGATTTGGGTTGTTCTCTTCAGTCTTGAGTTTGAATACCCACTTATTTTTTAATGCCTTTCGTCCATCTGGTAATTTCACCAGGTCATACGTCTGATTCTCTTTCAGGGACTGTATTTCTTCTTGCATAGCTTGCATCCATTTCTCTTTATCATTCGTCTCAATGGCTTCCATGAAACTTTGAGGTTCCTCTTCATCAGTGAGAGTGACATAATCATCTGAGAAATACCTTCTTGATAGTTATCTAACTCTCGTTGATCTTCTCACATGAGGTTCTTGTTCTACCTGATCAGTCTCTATCTGTTCTCCCTGTATTGTCTGACTTTGTTAAGTCTAGTCAGGTTGTTTTGTTTGATCAGGTTGCTCTATCTGATGGGATTGTGTTGTCTGATCAGGTTCATCATTCTTTTGAAGAATCTCTCCCCCTGAATTATATATCACAATGGTCTTTGGCTTCTTAGATTGCTGAATGTCCTGGATCGTCTGGTCTTCATAGAATACCACATCTCTACTTCGAACAATCTTCTTGTTTGCAGGATCCCATAATCTGAAGCCAAGTTCATCACTTGGTGAACCAAGGTATATGCATTCCTTCGTCTTTGCATCAAGCTTTGCTCTTTCATCTTTAGGAATGTGGACAAATGTCCTACACCCAAAGACTCTCAAATGACCATAAGAAGCTTTCTTTCCAGACCATACTTCTTCTGGAATCTCTCCATTTAAAGGTCTTGAATGAGACAAATTGATCAAATTAACTGCAGTTTTTATTGCTTCACCCCAGAATGCCTTGGGGAGTTTTGCATGAGAAAGTATGCTCCTGACTTTCTCTGCAATCGTTCTATTCATTCTCTCATCTAGTCTATTCATTTGAGGTGTCTTGGAGGTACTTTCTCATGTCTTATCCTATGAGTCTTGCAATAATCCTCAAATGGACCTCTATACTTTTCGCCATTGTCAGTTCTCAAGCATTTCAGCTTTCTTGCAGATACTCGTTCTACAGAAGCATGAAACTCCTTGAAAACTTGAAGAACTTGATTTTTCGTCTTCAATGAATACACCCACACTTTCCTAGAGTGATCATCAATGAAGGTAACAAAGTATTGGGCACCAGCAAGGGACCTTTCAGATGTTGAACAAACATCTGAGTGAACAAGATCCAGAATCAGCTTTTTTCTTCTTGCATCATCTGATCTTTTGAAAGATACTCTGTGTTGTTTGCCTGCTAGGCAGTCTTCACAGGATTCAAGTGGCTGCCCTTTTATGTTTGGAAGATAGTGTTTTGCTAAGATTTTCAGACCCTTCTCGCTCATGTGGCCCAATCATTTGTGCCACAATTCCTTGCTTGCGTCTTGAGCAACATTCATCTCCTCTTTCCATATCTTTCCTCTCATAATATACAGAGAGCCTTCTTTTTTGTCGCGAGCAGTAATCATGCTTCCTCGGCTGAGTTTCCATTTGCCGGTACCAAACTGGTTTATTATTCGGGCTTCATCTAACTTTCCTACTGAGATAAGGTTCAGGCGCATCTTTGGAACATGTCTTACCTCTTTCAGCACAAGCTTGTTTCAATTCTCAGTCATCAAAGTTACTTCACCAATGCCAACGATTTTACTCGTGACATGGTTACCCATCTTCACTGTACCAAAGTCTTTTTTTCGGTATGATGAGAAAAATTCTTCATGAGGAGTTACGTGGAAGGATGCTCTTGAATCAATTATCCATATGCAATCATCAGATGCAATGGTTAGATAATTTTCTTCTCCGACAAGAAATATATTCTCATCATTCGAGGTCACTGCAGTAGTTGTTACATCTTCCTTCTTTTTTGGGTTAATCTGGTCAGGGTGGACTGTTCCATCCTATTGGTCTTTCTTCAAGAATCTGCACTCAGACTTTCTGTGGCCTGGTTTGCCACAGTAATAACAACTTAGTCTAGTGCGAGATTTGGATCTACCTTGTGATTTTCCACGACCTCCTTTTTCATGATTCTTACTTCTCCCTCTGTTTTCAACAATGTTGGCTTTGAACTGGTTGTTCAAGCCCCTTTCTCTCTATCTTGACTCCTCATTCAACAAACTATCTGTAACAGAATCTATGCTAAGCTTTCTATCTGGAGCAGAATTGCTGAAAGTGACAGCTAGAGTGTCCCAACTCTCAGGAAGAGAATTGAAGAGTAGAAGAGTTTGCAACTCATCATCTATCTTTATTTTTGTCTTCGTCAGTTAATTCACAATACTTTTTGAAGGTATTCAAATGTTCGATCATGTTCTGACCGTCCGAGTACTCCAACTTCACCAGTCGTCTAACAAGGTAGGCTTTATTCCTGGGTGTCTTCTTTTGAATCAAGGATTCAAGTTTCGTCCACAAATCATACGCGTTGGTATAAGTTGATACATGTTTGAACAAACTTCTGTCAATATATTTTCAGATCATAGCTACTGCTTTCTGATTTTGGAGCTCCCATTCTTTGTTGGTCTTCCCATCTGGTTTATCTTTCTGGGTGATTAGCTCATGCAAATCTTTGCAGTATAAGTGGTCTTCCATCACCGGCTTCCAATAGGATTAGTTATCTGCAGTTAGCTTGAACATATCTCCATCATGAGTGACAGTTTCCTCTATCTTGAGTTACACAGGCCAATATCGTATATGTGAATAGTATTGTACAGGTAAATAGTATTGTATACTGAAACAATAACTGTAGTATGCAAACAGTGCACCAGGTAAATTCTCAAGAAAGAGAGGTGGGTCACTAATGGACACACTTAAATACCAAGTCTTTCCTAGCCAAAACTTTCTTAGACAACATTTTCACACCACCACACGTTATTCTCAGCAATGAGAATAATTCTTTTCTGATGTGAAAGATCAAACAATGCTGCAACCACAGAGCATACTAAGAATTTTTTTATGAATCCAGCACCTAGTATCCGAGAGCTCTGATACCACTGTTAGGAAATACCAGCATAATTTCCCTCTTCTGTGAACTAAAAAATAAGCACTATGCGGAAGCGTAAAACAAGTGTAAGAACAACACCAGAAATTTTTAGCATGGAAAACCTTCTCAATGTGAGCAAGGAAAAACCACGGAACTCATAGGCTACTTAAATCTCTACTATAACAATAATGAGAATACAAAAATGCAATAATATTATATTTTCAATTTGTGGATAGAACTCTCACAAATTAGTTCACTATTTTTCTCTCTTTAGAAACTTTCTATAAGACTCTCTCTAATTTTGTTTCACTATTTTTCTCTCTGTGAGAAAGATGTATTATTTGTTTGCTGTTTCTGCTTGTATTTCAGATGGAAGAATTGCTCTCTATTTATAGAGAGCAAATGCATGCATTGTTATTAATGTAGCACCTTCCAACTTCCAACAAGCAACAGATGCACCAAGCACTGAAAGTTTTTGCAGCAATTGTTGACAAAACAATTGACTCTGAATTCATCAAATGCACTGTCACCGAAATTTGTACATGGCTGGACCCCACACTGTAGCACCATATGTGTATAGTTCATGTTCTTTTTTCAAAATAATAAGGTAAATTTGACATAAAGAATATTGAATATACTGCAATAAAATGATTAGGAATTTAAAGATATTGATTATAATGAAAAAAATATAAAATAACTTTTTTTTTCGTGAACAAATAATATAATAAACTCATCCAGATCAAAATAATAATGATAAAATAACTACATCAAATAGCAAGTATGTAGATATATATGATTGACCTGTTCTTAACTATAACATCCAAGACAAAATGAAATCTTAAAATAAAAAATAAAAAAGAAAAGAAATAAAGTTATATATATTCAGTTTACAACATTGATATTCAAATGCAGTAAGTCATTAAATTAATTAAGTGTACATTTACTCCAGTGATACAATAATTCATCAATCATGTTATTCATCTCCTAATTTGTGCACAAATTAATAAGAAAATTCCCAACCAAAAAATTAGAGAAAAAAAATGACTCTTTCATTTACATATTTTGTCTAGCAAAATATATGATGAAAAATGTGAGAGGAGTGAGAGGAGTAAATCTTGACCATACAATAAGATCTATATATATAAGAGACATATCTAATGAGATGAGTTTTTATTGTGAAAGAGTGAGAGGAGTAAATCTTGACCATACAATCATACATAAATGATCAACATTACAAGTTACTTAAAGGTCATGTGACCACTTAAAAAAATCATATGCATTTATGTTCTAATCTTGACCATTCATGTAAGATTCAATAGTCAACATTTACTCCTCTCACCTCTTACAATAAACACTCCTCTCACCAGAGTAAGATCATATATATATATATATATATATATATATATATATATATATATATATATATATATATATACATATTACAAGTTACTTAAAGGTCATGTGGCCAAAAAAAAATCACATGCATTTATGTTCTAATCTTGACTATTCATGTAAGATTCAATAGTCAACATTTACTCCTCTCACAATAAACACTCCTCTCACCGTAGTAAGATCATATATATATATATATATATATATATATATATATATATATATATATATATATATATATATATATATATATATATATAAGTGTGTCCAATACATACAAATAAGAACATATAATGAAACTTAAAGGTCATTAAAAGTTACTTAAAGGTCGTGTGACCACTTAAAAAATCACATGCATTTATGTTCTAATCTTGATTATTCATGTAAGATTCAATGGTCAACATTTACTCCTCTCACCTCTTACAATAAACACTCTCTCACTGAGTAAGATCCTATATATATATAGGATCTTACTCTGGTGAGAGGAGTGTTTATTATGAGAGGTGAGATGAGTAAATATTGATCTTTAGATCTTACATGAATGGTCAAGATTAGAACATAAATGCATGTGATTTTTTTAAGTGATCACATGACCTTTAAGTAACTTTTAATCTTGACCATCCATATATGGTTGTATGGTCAAGATTTACTCATCTCATCCTCTCACAACAAAAATTCCTCTCACTAGATATGCCTCATATATATATAAATAAATATATATATATAAATATATATAAATAAATATATATATATATAAATATATATATATAAATATATATAAATAAATATATATATATAAATATATATAAATAAATATATATATATATATAAACGTGTCCAATACATACAAATAAGAACATATAATGAAACTTATTGATAAAATATTTCGATGATAATGAAACCAACTAATAAAATTGCCCTTCCTCTCTTAATATCACAAGAACAACTTTGATGAAATTGAGAGTAAGTTTATGTGTGCCTGAGTGTAACGAAACTAAATGGCTGTGTGAGGTTACTGTTTTATTGATCTATCAACAATCAACTCCTAGTGTATGAAGTAGGAGGAATAGTAACCAATTACAATGATGTAAAGAAATGATAGAGAAGGAAATAGAACAAATAGAGACTGAGAAAAAATGAAGAGAACTGACAGTACATAAAACATGTCTCACTCATTATTCTCTTTCCCTCTTATAGAGCACAAAATCTCTCAATCGCGAATTTGTTAGCTTCTGCCTCAGGCTTCTTCTCACTCCTGGAATTCTTGGATCTCCTCTAACTGATTCTGATCCTTGTTGTCCCAATTCTCCAGCCATGTGTCCATTCTGACTTGGCAGCTTCATTACAATACCTTCCATTTTAAAATCAACCTGTCCTCAAGGTTGAAATCAGGGTAATGGTCAGCTATCTTTGCAAGATCTTCCCAAGTAGC
This sequence comes from Ormosia emarginata, assembly GCA_029884605.1. Classification (NCBI taxonomy): domain Eukaryota; kingdom Viridiplantae; phylum Streptophyta; class Magnoliopsida; order Fabales; family Fabaceae; genus Ormosia; species Ormosia emarginata. Next base: position 1,938,848 of record JAQQTP010000054.1, read on the forward strand.
TTCATCTTCCCCTAAGTTCTCCCATTAAATAAGGACCTGAAGGATAATTTGATTCTCTTTGACCAGCTTCCGTGTCTTCAGTATTGCCATGGGTTGCAGGATAGGTCCCACTTCATTACTTGTTAATGGCAGAGGAATGTATGGCTCACTTGAAGGACCCTTAAACAGCTTCAACTGAGAAATGTGAAACACTGGATGAATCCTTGTTGTCTCAGGTAATTTCAACTTATACGCCACAGCTCCTATTTTTGCCACAATTGGAAAAGGTCCAAAGTAACGCAATCCCAATTTTTGATTTTTCCTAAGAGCCACTGAATTCTGTCTGTATGGTTGCAGCTTCACCAATACTAAGTCACCAACCTGCAAGTTCACATCTTTTCTCTTTTTATCAGCTTGAGCTTTCATCACTTGTTGTGCTCTTAAAAATTTGCTTTCAATTGAGTTAGCAACAAATCTCTCTGTTCCAATTCTTGCTGCACCGCTTGAGAATCTTGAGGACTGGCTATATATCTTATCAGTGTAGGGGGATCCCTTCCATACAATGCCTTAAAAGGAGTCATGCCCAAACTTGAATGAAATGCAATGTTGTACCAGTATTCTGCCCAAGCTAGTGCCTGAGACCATGTTTTAGGATTCTGAACAGTCAAACACCTTAAGTACATCTCCAAGCACTTATTCAAGGCCTCACATTGCCCATCCGATTGTGGGTGGTACGTAGAAGACATAGCCAATGTTGTCCCTTGCAGTTGAAACAAGTGCTGCCAAAACTTACTAGTGAAAACCTTGTCCCTGTCCAAGACTATGGACTTAGGAATACCATGTAGTTTGGCCACATTCTTCATAAAAGCCTCTGCAACTGTCTTGCTACTATAATCTGTTTTCAGTGCCATGAAGTGACTGTACTTTGAAAATCTATCTATAACCACCATAATCACTGAATACCCACAGGATAATGGCAATCTTGTAATGAAATCCATTGCAACATCTTCCCATACTTGACTAGGCACTGGTAGGGGTTGGAGTAAACCTGCAGGAACCGCATGTTCAGTTTTTGCTTGTTGACAAATCACACATTGCTGCATAAAGTCCTTAATTTCTTTTTTCATCTTTGGCCAGAAAAACTGCAAAACAATTCGAGCAGTTGTTCTAGCAATACCAGTATGACCTCTCACTAGTGAATTATGATATTCTTGGAGAATTTTCTAAATCAACTCACTCTTTGTAGGCACCACCAATCTATTCTTCCAAAGTAATAACCCATCTCTTACTGCATAATGACTTTCAGGTTATGCATTTTGTTTGCATAACTGTAGCACTTCCTGAAGTTGAGGGTCCTTATTCACTGCTGCTTTTAATTCTTCCACAAACAAATTTTGTGGTTCAGACCAAGCCAGTAATAAAACTCTAGAAAGAGCATCCGCAGCTAAATTATCTTTTACCGGTTTGTATTCTATGGTAAAATCATACGCAACAAACTTGTGTAGCCATGCCTGCTACTCAGGTGTCTGTAGTGATTGATCCAACAAACTTTTCAAACTCTTCTGATCTATTCTTATAATGAATTTGTGCCCCAGTAAATAATGTCTGAACTTAGCCATTGCCGCTGTAATGGCAAATAGTTCTCTAGTGTAGGCTGACTGTCTCTGCATTTTAGGAACTAGTTTCTTGGAGAAATAGGCAATAGGGTGTCTTTTCTAGCTTAAGACTGCCCCTACTCCAGTTCCTGAAGCATCCGTTTCAAGAATGAATGGTTAGGTGAAATCAGGAAGAGCTAGTACAGGAGCTGTTGTGATGGCTACCTTGAGTTTGTTAAAGGCTTCTTCTACTTCAGGACCCCAATTGAAAGCCTCTTTCTTGAGAAGATTGGACAGAGGTGTGGCTATAAAAGCATAGACACGAATAAATCTTCTATAGTATCCTGTAAGGCCCATAAATCCTCTCAGTTGTTTCATATTCACTGGTCTTGGCCACTCCAACACTGCTAGAATTTTGTGCTTATCCATTGTTACCCATTTCCCTGACACAGTGTGTCCTAAGTAGTCCACCTCAGTCATGCCAAAAAAACATTTGGAAATTTTAACATATAAAGTATGTTATTTCAAAATGTGTAGAACTGATTCCAAATGTTGTAGATGAGTATGCCCTGAGGGGCTATATACCAATATATCATCAAAGAACACAAGCACATATTTTCTCAAAATAGGTTGAAAAATCTGATTCATCAAACTTTGAAAAGATGTTGGGGCATTGGTTAGCCCAAATGGCATAACTAACCACTCATAATGACCTTGATGTGTTCTAAAGGCAGTCTTGTATCTATCTTGTGGCTCAACCAATATTTAGTGGTATCCGAATCTAAGATCCAATTTAGAGAAATTTTTTGCTCCAAACAACTCATCAAGCAATTCCTCCACAGTTGGCATTGGAAAACAATCCTTGACAGTTATAGCATTTAAAGCTCTGTAATCAGTACAAAACCTCCAAGTACCATCTTTCTTTTTAACTAAAACAATAGGCGAAGAAAAAGGACTATTGGAGGGCTGAATAACACCTTCATCCAACATGTCTTGCACCATCTTTTCAATTTACTTTTTCTGGCTGTGAGGATACTTGTAAGGTCTCACCTTCACTGGTTTAGCTCCTTCAACCAGTGGAATAGAGTGGTTCTGTGGTCTAGGGGGTGGGAGACCAACAGGCTTGTTGAACACAACCTTATAAGTATGCAACAACATTGCTAAGTTTGGTTCCATGTCATCTGGTAATGTCAACCAAGTGTCTTGAGGTACCTCTGGTTCTTCCAACTGAATTGCAAATAATTTAGAAATGGCTTTTGTGGTGTGCAATCTCCTGAGGTGGTGCAAGTGTGCCTGCTGTGGTAACTTTGGCTTTTCCCTAACAAGTGTGAAGAACTTCCCATCCTGAAATATTTTAAGCTGTGAGGATGCATAATCCGTCACATGTGGTCCCAGTGTAGCAAGCCAAGTAGCCCCCAGGATTAGATCAGCACCTGAAATAAGTAATGGTACACAGGCAAATGTAATGCCTGTCCTTGCACAGAAACTGTTAGATCCTTCACTATGCTGTCAACTGACATAACCTGTCCATTTCCTACTAACACTTTAAATGGTGTAGCAGGTTCAATTGGTAATTTCAGAAAATTTGCCACTCTAGGCTACAGAAAATTGTCCATGCTACCTCCATCCACCAATATTTGCACTATAATGCCCCCAATCTGTCTTGTAAATTTGATGGTGCCTACAACACTTACTCCCTTAAGAGCATTAAGAGATAAGTGTAGCTCCACTTGTTGTTCTTCATTGGTGGTCTCTGTTCCATCAAGTGGCTCAGGTTGTACTTCTTCCTTCCTTTCCTCTTCCACTTGTAGGATCATCAAATGCTTGTTAGGACATCTATGTGTGAATGAAAATTTTTCATCACATGTATAACACAACCCTTTTTCCCTTCTCAACTGCATCTCTGCTAGGCTCATTCTTTTGATATTGGGGTTTGTTTGTGTTTGGTTCATGGGTTGAGTGGGTGGTGTTGGGAGTAGAGGTTGAAGTTTCTGTTTATTTTGGTACGTGTTTTAGAAATTTGGTTATTTGGTGTGGGGGTAAGTGTTTGGGTTTTTGATAACACTATATTTTATACATTTTATAATCCTCTCACTACGCTTCTTAAGGTTCAATTAAGCTTAATTAAGTTAGTTTTGACACATTTTATGATATTAAGCTGAATTGGATCATTAAACAAATTATTGCATAAATTAACCTTAATTATCTCTTTCGTAATATTTAGTAAATTGGCTAGAATTTGAGTTGTAAATATCTGTTTGATGTGATTTTAGTTTTACAGGAAAGCTAAGACAATTTCCTACAACTTTCATGTTGAACACTTTTTCAGGTTCTGAGGTCTAACGGGTGATATTGGGCTTTGAAGTCAAAATAGAGGAGCTGAAATCGGGCCTAAATACTTTGCAATAATTGGACTATATCTTGAGTTTTAGGCATGATTTTGGACTCAAACCAAAGTTTATTTTAAAACAAATATCCAGGCCTACAACTTTCATGAAGATCATTTTTCTCAAAAATGAAGAAAATAGGAGACACGGTCGTCTGTATAAGTTTTTCAAGTATTATTATAAAAATAATAATAATAAAAATAAAAAGAAAAACGGCATCCATTACGTTTTTTAAAGTTTTACTATGCAAGTTACTATGCAATACTTAATCATTAAGTATTACTATGCAGGTTACTGTGCATATGCACAGTAACCTCAAATTTTCTATAAATAGAGGCGACGTTGAAGAATTCTGTACAACAGGAGGGGAGGCAGGTATTTGAAGAATTTCTCATCTGTTAAATTTTTAGTTTTCTTTTCTTTTTCTCTTTTTCTTCTTTTCTAGTTTATGTGTAAATAAGTTCCAAAGGTCTACTTGGGTCAAAGTGTGAAAATTTCTTGATAATAAAATAAAGTTAAATTATTCTATTTCTTGTCTTTAATAATTTTTTTTTAAGTAATTATTATACGTGTTATATTTTGTTTTTGATAACTTAGAAACCACCCTTGTAAAGAGGATTATTGATTTATTATAGGTATGATAGGATTAGACATTAAATGAATCTTTAACACATTTACAAGTGGTGATAATAATTAAAAGAAACATAATATAATTACGTAATGGACTTTTAATGTTATATTTTCTAATTGGAATCTTCATTATGCATAATTTCAATTGAGTTATAAAAAAGAATTAATCTTACCTTTATTTTATTTACTAAGAGTGGATCTTTTTATCCAAGTAAATATTTTTTACTGTAGTAATAAAATATTTACCTTACCATAATTTTTCTTCATCAATTCCCTGTGGATCGACGCCTGATTTCAAGAATTTATTACTTGAGATAACCTACACAGCAGGGTTTGAAACTTTTAAATATAATTATATCTCATCAAGTTTTTTGCATTCATTTTTGAGACTCATTTTGAAAAATAAATTTCTGGTGCAAATATTTTAGTACATAGTAAAAAATAAATAGTAAATAGTACATAGTAAAAAGTAAATAGTAAATAGTAAATAGTAAATAGTAAAAGTAAATAGTAAATAGTAAATAGTGATAGTGAATAGTAAATAGTAAAAAATAAAAAAATTAAAAAATAAAAAATAAAAAATAAAAAAATTAACCTTTTGTATATATTAACTCGGTGGAGATCATTCTCCTTTTATTTTCTTGTACAGTGGGGTTAATTCTCCTTTTTATTTTTACGCACTAACTCGATGGGGTAACTCTCTTTTTTGCTTTCCTATAATTTATTTTTTGTATTTTTTATTTTTATTTGATGGTTGGTTTATTACTCCATCTTTGTAAACATTTTTTTTATTTATTTATTATTATTATTATATTATTATTATTATTATTATTATTATTTATTATTATTATTATTATTTATACGCTTACTAACTTTCTAATTTTTAAATTCTTTTATTTATTTTTCGCAATCTAACTTTTAAATTAATCATTTATTTTTTTCACAATCTAACTTAATGAAATAATCTTTCTTCTTCTCTTCTTTTCGCCATTCTGTACTGAAGGCTCAAATACTCACTTGGTTTTCATATTTTAAAATTTACTTTTCGTGACTTTACTTTCTGCATTTTATTTTTTGTATTTTATTTTTTTGACTTTATTTCCTGCATTTTATTTTTTGTATATTATTAATTCTTTAACTATCTAACTTTTTATTTTATCAGTTATTTAACTTTTTACTTGTTATTATTATTATCATTATTATTATTATTATTATTATTATTATTATTATTATTATTATTATTATTATATATTTTGGGTGGCGGTTTATACCACACCCTTGTTAATATTTAATGGACGGTTTATCTTTTATGTCGAACATGACATTACTTTTATTTTATTTTATGTCACTTATTTATATTTATTTGGTATCGTGATTCAAATGCATTGCGTTTAGTTAAAATTAATCGCAGATTTTTATATATTGATTCGATTGAATCACAATCACACACAATTGACATAATGAATGAAAATCAGCCACCAATAGCTAAAAATGAAAGTGTACATGATGAACATAAAAATCAACCATTACGAACTATGCATGCATATTTGCAACCACCTCAAAATTCTAGTCCATCATGTTTTGTCTACCCAACTAATGCTAACAATTTTAGATTTAAGCTGGGTATGATTTCTTTACTTCTAAATTTCCATGGTTTAGAATCTAAAAATCTATATTTACATCTAAAAGAATTTGAGGAAGTTTGTATTGCTTTCAATGATAAAAATTGTACTAAAGAGATTGTTATGCTTAAACTATTTCCTTTTCCTTTGAAAGATAAAGCAAAAACTTGGTTTAACACTTTGAAACCAAGATCAATTGGCACATGGCAAGAAATGCAAGGTGAGTTTTTAAAGAAATTTTTTCCAACATATAAAACCAATGCTTTGAAAAGACAAATCCAAATTTTTTTCCAAAATTCAAATGAAGCGTACTTTCAATATTGGGAACGTTTTAAAGATTTGTTAAATTCTTGCCCACATCATGGTTTTGAAAAATGGCGGACTATAAGCTTCTTTTATGAAGGTTTAACACCTGAAATTAAACAATTTATGAAAATAATGTGTAATGGCGAGTTTCTTGATAAAGAACCTGATGAAGCTTTAGATTATTTAGACCAATTGGCTGAAAATTCTCAATCTTGGCATGATACTAATATTTCTAGAAATTCAATTAGATCTAACCTTACAAATACTAATAAAGGAAAATATAATCTTAGTCAAGAAAAAGATCTAAATGCTATGATTGCTAGTTTGGCTAGAAAAATTGAAGCAATGGAATTAGCGAAAGTAAAAGAAGTCAAATCTGTGCAAAATAAAAAAAATTTATGGCATTTGTGATGAATTAGGACACTCAACAAATGAATGTCCTAATATTCTTGTTTTTAAAGAAGTTGTGCATGAGCAAGTAAATACAATGAACAATTTTAAAAAGTCATTCACCTCTTCTTTTTCAAATTCTTACATTCCAGGATAGAGAAATCACCCGAACTTCAGTTGGAGGAATAATAATCAAACACAATTCATGCAACCATCACCTCCTCAGGCACAACAAGATTCTCAAAATTCTCAAGGATATGCATCTTATGTCCCACCATATAACCTTGAAGGAACATTGAATGTATTCATAGAAAAGCAGGATGTCATTAATGAACAAAACAATCAAACCATGATTGACATAAAAAAAAAACTCTTGCTAAACTTGCTTCTGCACTCACCATTCACGAGAAAGAAAATTTTTTTTCTCAACCTCAACTGATTCCCAAAGGTCAGTACTGTCTAAATGGGGGTTATTCTGAAAGCAAACAAATAGATCAAGTCAATTCGGTAATAACTCTTAAGAATGGAAAGGTTGTTGAAGAAAGTAAGGAGATAAAGAGTCAAGTGTCCAGAATGATGAACTCCTTGAGTGTGAATGAGCTAGAGGATGTAAAAAAGAATCAAGATAGTAGTGATGTCGAGTTACCCAAGGAACCTGAGGTGACAAAGAATCCTGTTAAGCCAGAAAATAATGACAAAGGTCACCAAACATACATGATTGACTCAATCATGGAGAAGGGACTTTCTACAACCTTTGATTTTGATCCCCTTAAGAATCTTCTTGTTAATTCTAAGTTTAATTTTATCAGTAATCCATATAATATATTTGATAATTGTACTAACTTTTATTTAAGTCAGAATCATGACACTCAGGGATGGAGTCCAAAGTTTAAGGAGTTGCTTAATAAAGGTTGGAGTTTTCCTAATAAAAAATGTAGTCGTCCCCTGGTCTGTTCTCTTGAAATTAAATTGGAGGAAGGTAAATGATCAGCAGTTGAAGCTATAACTTGAGTTGAAAGATCCAGATGTAGTCGAGACTTTGGTAGAAGATCCTGTCTACCAAAGCTGAGGTAAGTTTTTAATATTTCGTTTGTGTTTTTGAGTTGGCTTAAGTGCCTCCCAGATTTCGGAGCCTTTGTATGGGGATGTAAATAGTGTCGGCCAAAAAAAATGAATGAAAAAAAAATGTATACATCTTGGGTTTGGCTTTGGTAACACAAAACGTGAATGGGAAAATGCATGCATCCTGATCCAGCCTTCTTAATTGAAAAATAAAGAAGGTAGATTGTATCCCACATGTGAGGCAACCAGTCGTATAGATTGTATCCCACATGTGAGGCAACCAGTCGTATTATGGTCACTTGTCCCTTTTGGGAGCCCTATGTTGCGCTGGTCTTGAATAAGTCTAATACTAGTCAACAATGCTTTGGCACAAAGTCGAAAGAGCAGACTACCTTCATCCCAATCTCAAGTGAGTGTACACTCATCTTTCATCAGGTTTCTAACAACTTAAAAAAAAAAACAAGAAGTGGTCCGAAGGAAATGTTGCGAGAAGCAGTAAGAAAAGGAAGTCAGTCAAGACACTCCATCTGTTTAAATAATTTCAATCTTTGGTCGTACTTTGTTTCTGTTTATATTTGTGTGGGGTTTCTCTTTTCAGTAATTACAGTAACAGGTACTATCTTCTTTCCTTTACCTTTCTATGTTTTAACATTGAGGACAATGTTATGATCTGGTTGGGGAGAAGAATTGTTGTGTGAATAATTGTGTAAAAAAAAATTGTTTAAAAATGCTTAGAAAATTTTTTTTAAGTGTGTTTATGTTTGTCGTATTTACTAATAGCTAAACCAGTTAGGGATGACAGAGTAAGGAGTTAATTTTGCTGTGGTGGTAATTTTACTTTTGAGACGCATCTAGATTGGGGTAGAAAACTATTTTGTGTGGAAGTAACAAAGTTTTTGTCTTTTGATTTCCTTTGTAAAATTCAAGTGAATGCACTTTCACATCCTTTTAAAGCAATTGAAATTCAAGGATCATCGTATGGGTGAATAAATTATCTTTTTTTAAAATTTCACATGATTAGTTATGAATGTTGAATTGATGGATTGAGAATGATAGAAATATGTCTTGTGAGATTTTGAGCCTATTGATGAATGGATTGAACATTTATACCATTCTTTTCTTTCTTGTGTGATTTTCACTCATGGAATTGTTACTCTAGAACTTACTTTGATTTTTTTTAGGCTACATTTTGACATGCATATATAAACATGATTGAGGCATTTTTCTTGAAATAGCTACTTTAACCAAATAGTCAGCCTGACTTTTAATATGATATCAAGCACTCTTATAACTTCTTGAAAATTCTCTGATTCTTACCAACCTTGTATATTTTCCTTTGCTTAACCCCTTTGAGCTTATTTAACCATTCCTTGTTTTTAGCTCATTATGAACCTTTAATGAAAAATCATGTTTTTACTTGACCTTAGGGAATAAGAGAACATTAGCTTTGTTAATGAATGAGTTCTTGAACAAGTGTGGGAGTATATGTGCAAAATGGTTGTTGAAAGAGGAAAGAGTGCCTAATTGAAAAAAAAAATGTATGTGTATAGTTATGTTCATAAAAAAATTGTGTAAAGAAGGGCCAACAAAGCAAAAAGGGAAAGGAAAAATATTAAAAAAGGGAATATATATTAGAGTTGGGATGAACTTTCATGCTTGTTAATTGAACTCAACTCTCATGTTCTTTTATTCTCTTTGGTTTTTAACTTCTTATATCCATATTAATCTCCTCTCCATTACCATGGTCTCATTACAACCTTGAATAAAGTTCTCATGATTTGTGTGTGTATGTGTTCTGAGTAGCGGAGAAGTAGAAGATAAGCAAGCTTATGGTAGTACAATTATTCATGAGTTGAATAGAGAGAAATACTAACCTTTTTAAACACTTGAGAGATTGAGAGTGAATTCTGTGAGGATCTATCATTCTTGATTCATTCTTTTCAACTGAAGTTTCTTTACTTGTTAGTTTGAAATGTGAAGATATATTACCTCATGACTGTTTTGATCCCTTGAATATTTGGTTGCTCTTCTTGAGTCATTAAATCCTTTAGAGTTTTTAGTTTTTGAGTCTGTGTCGTTTTTCTTTGGTTTTTGTCTTTTGTGTTTTGCCCAGGAGTGCAAAAGTTAAGTATGGGAGAATTTGATAATACTATATTTTATACATTTTAAAATCCTCTCACTAGGCTTCTTAAGGTTCAATTAAGCTTAATTAAGTTAGTTTTGACACATTTTATGATATTAAGCTGAATTAGATCATTAAACAAATTATTGCATAAATTAATCTTAATTATGTCTTTGGCAATATTTAGTAAACTAGCTAGAATTTGAGTTTTAAATATCTGTTTGATGTGATTTTGGTTTTGTAGGAAAGCTAAGACAATTCCCTACAATTTTCATGTTGAACACTTTTTCACATTCTGAGGTCTAACAGGTGATATTGGGCTTTGAAGTCAAAATAGAGGAGCTGAAATTGGGCCTAAATACTTTGCAATAATTAGATTATATCTTGAGTTTTAGGCATGATTTTGGACTCAGACCAAAGTCATTTTAAAACAAATATCCAGGCCTACAACTTTCATGAAGACCACTTTTCTCAAAAATTAAGAAAATAGGAGACACAGTTGTACAAGTTTGCTCAAGTATTATTATAAAAATAAAAAAAAAAAAAAAAAACGTCATTCGTTACATTTTTTAAAGTTTTACTATAAAGGTTACTATGCAATACTTAATCATTAAGTATTACCATGCAGGTTACTGTGCATATGCACAGTAACCTCAAATTTTCTATATATGCACAGTAACCTCAAATTTTCTATAAATAGGAGCGACGCTGAAGAATTCTGTACAACAGGAAGGGGAGGCAGACGCTGAAGAATTTCTCCTCTGTTAAATTTTTAGTTTTCTTTTCTTTTTCTCTTTTTCTTCTTTCTAGTTTATGTGTAAATAAGTTCGAGTCTACTTGGGTCAAAGTGTGAAGCTCTTGGTAATAAAATAAGGTTAAATTATTTTATTTCTTGTGCTTTAATGATTTTTTTTCTAGTAACTATTATACGTGTTATATTTTGTTTTTGATAACTTAGAAACCACCCTTGTAAAGAGGGTTATTGATTTATTGTGACAATAGGATTGCACAGTGAATCTTTAACACATTTACAAGTGGTGATAATAATTAAAGGAAACATAATATAATTACGTAATGGACTTTTAATATTATCTTTTTTCGATTGAAATCTTCATTACGCATGATTTCAATTGAGTTATAAAAAAGAATTAATCTTACCTTTATTTTATTTACCAAGAGTGGATCTTTTTACCCAAGTAAATATTTTTTACTGTAGTAATAAAATATTTACCTTACCTTAATTTTTCTTCATCAATTCCCTGTGGATCGACCTCGGACTCCCGAGAATTTATTACTTAAGACCACCTACACTTGGGTTTGAAACTTTTAAATATAATTATATCCCATCAGTTTTGATACTTGGGATTTGAGTTATGGTGAAGTGATTTGATTGGGTTTTGGTATTTTTCTTCGTAGAGCTTGGCTAAGGCTACTGCTTTCACAATTGAAATGGGACCTTGCACCATCACATCCCTCCGTATATCCTCCTGTAACCCACTGAGAAAACAATCTAGTAATGCATCAGCACTTAAACCATATACCCTATTCGCAAGAGAAGTGAATTCTCTGTAGTATTCAGTCACCAACTGTGTTTGAGCCAATTTAAACAAAGCTGCTCGGGGGCATTCATACAAAGATGGTCCAAAATCAAGTTCTAAAGCTCGAGTTAAAGCTTGCCATGACTGGAAAGGTTGATTTTGCTACATCATTTGGAACCAAGGAATAACCTCGAGGTCCAAGTGAACAGTTGCGATTGTGATTCTATCGACATTTGGGGTCTCATAATATTCGAAGAATTACTCTGTCTTGAAAATCCACTCTAACACATTTTTGCCATCAAATCTAGGAAATTCAAGCTTGACATTTCTAACCTGAAATGGTGTGCGTACGGAGTTCGAGTAACTATGGATACTGGTTTTGTTGAGCAACGTCTCCAAAGAAGCTTCAATCCGATCTAAACGATAAGTATTAGTCATTTCCAAGTGCACAAAGCGAGCATCATACTCTGAGTGGCAGGTCTCCATCGTCTCCAGAATTCGTTTGACATCCACCTGTAACTCCTTCATGCGTGTGTTGTCTTCCATGGTGAGATGAAAACACTAATGTAACGAAACTAAATGGCTGTGTGAGGTTACTGTTTTATTGATCTATCAACAATCAACTCCCAGTGTATGAAGTAGGAGGACTAGTAACCAATTACAATGACGTAAGGAAATGATAGAGAAGGAAATAGAACAAATAGAGACTGAGAAAAAATGAAGAGAACTGACAGTACATAAAACATGCCTCACTCATTATTCTCTCTCCCTCTTATAGAGCACAAAATCTCTCAATCGCGAATTTGTTAGCCTCTGCCTCAGGCTTCTTCTCACTCTCGGAATTCCTGGATCTCCTCTAACTGATTCTGATCCTTGCTGTCCCAATTCTCCAGCCACGTGTCCATTCTGACTTGACAGCTTCATTACACTGAGAGATGACCTTTGTATTAAAAAGAAAAAAGAAAAAAAAATGAAAGATGACCAATTTATATGTAATTAATTATCTTTAACTTGTCTCCATCCAACCTAGTGATTAGACGAGATCTATCATTCTATTAAACTGACTTAATTTAATAAAATTATCATAATCAATATTTCTCATAATCAATAAATAATGCAAAATAATATCTCACATAATTAGAAAATAAGTAAACAATATAATTTTAAAACAATGTAATAGTACTCACATAAATTTTCAAAAAAAAAAATCAATGCGGGCCATGAGTTAGGTGAACTAGCTTGTTGGCTTGAATTATCTTTTTTTATTTAATTTTTTTTTCAGATTTTTAACACTTAAAATTTTATCATTATACTTCATCATATATATATATATATATATATATATATATATATATATATATATATATATTGCATACTTTAAATATTAAAAAATATAAATAAAATAATTATTGTGATACAAATATTAATTTAAATTAAAAAATTAAATATAAAATCCTTTACATATCATATCAATTATTAATAACATAAAAAAAAAATGTTAGGTGAGTGGATTGGTGCAACCCACTATGAGTTGGCCCACGTTAGGTAAGGTTAAAATTAAGTAAGGATTGATGTTTATCTGCAACCTGAAAATAAATAAAACAAGGCTATCAATTATTAATAACATAAAAAAAAAAAAAAGTCTGCAACCCACCCGTTAGGAGGTTAAAATTAAGTAAGGATTGATGTTTATCTGCAACCTGAAAATAAATAAAACAAGGCCGTAAAAAGTCTACCCCCGATATATTTTATAAATGTACCGTGTTTGAGGTAATTACGTTCTAGAGTAATTTTTTTTTTTTTTTTTTCGTAGTGTTAGCTGTTTAGAATTGGGATCAGATATGTGTATTTAATCTTGTTTTTAAATGCTTGTGTATACGTTCTAGATATGTGTATTTTATAAATGTACCGCGTTTAATCTTGGAGAAGGTAACGACAATGATGGAGAAAGAAATGATGTACTTGTAAGACACTTTAATGGTGAAGTTAAAGTTATGCATTAAAAGATAAAAATGTATTAGAATAAATATATATTTCAGTGACTTAATCTCGTATTTATAAAGTGTGTTTTTTTATTGTGTAAGTAGTATTTAAAAAATATTATTTAAATATAATTAAGATAGGTAGTTATAAGGGAATGAGATTTCAAAACTTTTTCCTTTATGAGAGATTCAAGTAACTACTCATAACCGCGATTGAGCCGACCAAGGTGTGCTGCTCATGTTGGGTTTGAGTCCGGGTTCAAAACACATAGAAATGTTCTATAATAATTTTGATAATATACCTTGTGAGCATTTGAAAATTGATGTGTGCTGAAAAGGGGATATTTTATGTATTTTATGAATTTATCAGAACATACTTATGTACTCTGAGTTTTATGTATTTTTATGTTTTCTGGTTTTCTGCTTTAATTCATTTATTTATTTATTTCTGTAGCTCCTCTGTTCTTTTTGCACTAGTTAATTGCATTGATCACGTTGTGATTTCTGTCCTATCCTAGATGATGTTGGGATGGAATTCATGTGCATGGTATATACTTTGTTTGCTGCATCTCGATTCCAGATACAGAATATAAAGCAAACAAATGGTGTTTTTCTTTTTTTGTTTCTCTACTCTAATTTTTGGTTAGGAGCAATAATGTTGGCTGTTTTTGTGGGTGAAGAGAACCATTCATTCACTGGTCGCTTGCTGGATTTATATATTTTTGTTAGCTCACTTAAGAAGTAGAATAGAACCAACGGCCAGTTTCTTGCTCATACACCAAATTTGCATATTTTCTGAGTCTCATTAATTTCTGATATTGGCTTCTGCAAATCTGTAAATGTAGAGAAAAGAGGGAGTAATGACTAGTATGTAAGGTTTTTATATCCAATCTTGATTAGACTTAAACAGCTAAAATGGGTTTTGTGCCTCAATAATGAATTATACCTTAAATTTAAGGAATTAAAGCTACTAATAAAATTATGTTGATGGTGTTGTCTTCATCCCCTTGAAACTTGACCTATTTTAGAACTACCAGGATATAAGTACATACAAGTTATTAAAATGACAGGTAAAAATTATTGAATTTGTGTAAAGTCAGCATCTTATTTCTTGTCTCTTGTGGTTCACAAGCAGAGAAATCAATCTTGACCATAAATGATCAGAACTGCCTTTCTGAGCCATAAAATTTTTCTTCAGATAGCAGCATTTTGACTTTGTTTTTTGGGTGAAATTAACAGTGATCAGTGGGGCTAATAAGAAGATATGGAGGTAGCTGGTTTGCGCAAGCAACTAGTTCTCCCTTCACCTCTTGTCAATTTGCATTTTCCTGAAGGCAAGGTCAGCTATATTTATTATGTCGTTTGCCCACAGCTCTGTCTGCAATTGCTTTTTCCTTAACAAATGATGATCAGCTATATTAAAGGATTTTGTGTTTAACTTCTGAAATTTTGCACACAAAAAAAAAAAAGTACTAATAGGTCACTTGAGTATTCCTAAATTATAGTGTAGGTATCAGCATGATATATAGCTAGCCAAAAAGCAAAATGATAATAACTAAATCCCCCAATTCCTGCTGGCTGATTTTTTCAGGTTTTGTTCTTATTGAAGCTTTCTTGTGTTGGATATAGTATTTGGGGCATCTGCAAAACCATCACCATAATATTATCGGCTTACATCAAATGTTGAATTTATTTTTGTTTATTTATTTTTCTGTTGGTTGTTAATGTTTGCAAAATGGTTGTTCATCATAATATTATGTGCTATTTGAGAGCTGATGATGTTTTAATTTTAGTATCAATAATCTTCATTCTGAATTTGTAGGAATTAACTTTTGATCCTTCTTTTGTTAATTTCAGAAACTTCTTGAAGTTGTTCAGAATAGAACAATGGAAGGATTCCACAAGTTAAATTATCATTTTCGAACGCAATCAAAGCGCACTTGTGGATTAACCAGTCTAGCCATGGACTTGAATTCTCTTGGAATTGCATGTGGAGAAAATTGTGGAGGTTAGATTTGAAGTTGTCATATATACTGGTAGATTTGGTAAATGCTAATGCACATTATCCTAATTAATATCTTAACTGGAATTTAATCCATCGCATGGGTCTTTGCTCCAGTTAATTCTTTTTTAAAAAAAAAATGTCAAATAGGAGAAAAATTGAGCATACCAATTGAGCAACTTCTGCTGTTGCACCATTCTAGAATATCACAAGCTTTTTTATGGATTTCAACTATTTTTGTTAACTCTTAAAACTCAAATTCTTTTTAAAATTGTTCTTAGATGATAATGTTTGAGTAAATAAACTCCATTCCTGTAGATATTTTTCTCCAATTTTACCTTTAAAACTGTCCACTATAGTTTATTTTCTGTTATTTAAGTGTTACGACATTTTACCTATTATGTATATTGCCTGCTTGTTTGTCTATTTTATAATGTACAATAGAAAATTTTACTATTTTACCATTTACAATAGAAAATTTTCATTTATAGTTTAATAGTGTTTCTGATTCTTATTCTTTATTAAATTAGATGCATTCTTATATCTGTCACCTTCATTACATTTGTTTGTCATGGGGTAATATGTTTGCCAGGATCTTGTGAATTATTCGTTGAAGCTACGTTTAGCTGCTATGAATCTTTGGAAGAGGTCAAAGATCAAGGCTTATCTCTTTGAAAGCTTGTGCATTTGGCTAAATGTGCAGGAGCAAATGTGAAGCCTTTCCGACAAATGAAACAAGCATTGATGATTTCCGAAAATATGTCCTGAACTGTTGAACTTGCAATGGTTGCCACATCATCTCAAATTTTTACAGACCTGCTCTGAATCAAGTGCCTTCCTACTACAAGTCCCAAAAAAAAAAAAGGTACTTCCTACAAATTTTACATATTTGCCGCATTGAATTGATCATTATTTACGCAATCAGTGTTGTGTATAAAATTCCTCCATTGATGAAGTTAATATTAATGCATATTGCTTTATCATTGAAAACCCGGTGAGAAAATTAATTCAATTCATGTTTAATTACAGAAGGGAACATGTCATTTTCGCCTATTGGTGGTTATCATACGGGAAGAGACATGGCACTTATTTTGGATATGGCACGTTTTAAGTATCCTCCTTATTGGGTCCCACTCACGCATCTCTGAAAGCTATGAACTGTGTAGATTCTGCTGGACAATGCATGGGGTAGGTATTAGTGTTTGGAGTGATATCCTTCTTTTATTACATGACAATCGATGTTTAGATTAGTTACGAAGATTTATTTGAAGGCTTCTATTTTGTATAACTAGAAACAGTTGTACTATTTGCACATTATTTTTATATTATTTATATACATGATGATTCACGTATAAATAAATAATAAATGTGTATATTATATAGTGATTAAAAATACTAATTAATGTGTGAATAATTAGTAATTAATGTATAAAATAATTCGTAATCAACGTGTATTATGTGATGACTCAATCACTAATTATTTACACATCAATATATGTCTCTAGTTGTTAAATAATATATGTCAATTATTAGTTATTTACACATAAATCATCAAATATGTAAAATATATGGGGAAAAAATGTAGAAATAGACTTTTTCAAGTAGAAATGAGTTAGCTAATAGCTATTATACCGTAGAAGGCAAAGTTAGAATTTTGTAGTTACCTTGACCCCATGATATTGGATTTAGATATTGTAAGTAAGGTTTTAATCTTATTTTGAAAAAGGTTCAATGTCATCAAGAACTTGTTATGGTTATTCTTTCCTTTTCCCAGTTTCATGATCTTATCAAGGCCTCAAGAAGTGGATGGGCCAAGACTGCTCACTTCGAATTTGGATATTCAATACTACAAATCTGGTTCTAAATTTAAGTTGTTGTGTTTTTCTCATCTTGTTCCATCTTTATTTCTTCTTATCAATTTTGTCTTTTAGCTTCAAGAAGCTGTAAAATATAAATATTACTGTGTAGGGTTATAGTTAGTTTCTACTTCATACATAGTACGTTGTAGTACTTATTTTTAAATCAAATGCTGTCTTGCCTAATCAAAGTGATCATATTGATTCTTGAGAACTTTTGTTCTCTTGTTAGCTATGAAGGGTAAGATTGTTGGGAAATCATGAGCAGTGTTATCCCTGTGGAAATGAAACACTTTTTTTCTTCTTCTTTTTTTTCCCTGTGAAAAAAGAAATTACTATTAGCAAAAGCTAAAAAGTTTGGCTCCTAGGAAAGGTTAAAAGAAGTTTTTGTTTTTTGCTTTTTTTCTTTTTCATTTTTTGAAAAATAAAATTTTGAACTGACCTAGAAGTGAATTTTTTTTCCCTTCTGGAAAAAGTAACATTTTTGTAGGAAAAAGGTAATCCTAAACGGCCATTGATCCATATTTGAAACTTCAATATTTTAACTTATTATTATTATTTTTTGGTACATTAGGAAAAGAAAACAAAAGAAACAGGAACTTATCTCCTTAAGAAGGCAATGCTCATTGTGTCTGCAAGCAGAAGAGGAGACAGGCCCGTTGGTGCAGTGTTCACAATAACAAGGGAATTATCATTCTTCGCTACTATTTTAACTCCTTATTTTCGATACACTTGAAGCATGGAGAGAATCATTCACAGTAACTTGAAATAAAGTGTAAGTTGACTATGAACAAGTAAATTTTACTTATAATGTTAGAAGTTTGAATCTTAAAATTGTCACTTTAAATTTTTTTTTATCTAATCACTACTTCCAATTCAAAATTGCGTGAGAAATTAGTAGAAGAACTTGAAATAAATTCATTTTATAGAAAAATCCATTGTGTCAATATTCAATTTGGGTCTTTATGCAAACAATTGGCTTAATTCCTAAAATTAACAATTAATTAAGTTAAGTATGAGATATTTGCCTTTCCACAAAGCTAAGGAAACGAGAGGTACTTTCTGTGACATGGTAAAATTAACGATTTTTCAATACAAGAACAAGTGTAATGTAATGTCTATACTCCTTAGCCTCGTGGCATTAAATCTGGTAAAAGTACATTTATTTATTTATTATGATATGACATTTAGACACTTTGTCCTATGTAATATCTTCTGTCTTCAAACATATTAATTTTACTTCTATCTAATTAAATTTCAAATAACATAAGATCCTTAGCCACAGATTACTTTTAATATAAAAATCAGTTTTACTCCTATCATAGGCATAAAGTTCCCAGATTTTTTAATTAGAAGGAATTACACATAACTATCTTAATCTACATCACCTCAATTGCGTTATGCCACCAAAAAAAAGAATAAAAAATCAACCCAATGAACTGAATAATAAACTGCAGAGTTCGAGGAAGGTATTTTTTCTAATATAGTTCATTGGTGAGATGATTCAAAAGAAAAATGACTAAATAAATATGGAAGTGCAGGAAATTTTACATAAGCCATATTAATGATTATTAAGTTTTACTTTACTCCTTTTCAATCTTGGGAACATTGTTGGTATTGCTCAAGGCATTTCCATGATTGAGGAGCCCATCTCTATAAAGAATGTCCAACTCATCAAAGTAAGGGCAAGTTTTACTATTTTGACGCCTCTTCTTGCCACTCCCCATTGTCCTTTTATAGTACTTGTTGATGTTTTCCCATTTCTCCTTACACTTCTTTGCAGAACGGTTGTAGCCCATTTTATGCATTGCTTCAGATATCTCCTCCCATATTGACCCTTTGGAACCCATAAGACGAAACTTGTGTTCCAATGAAGTTCTTACAGTTATGAGTGCTTGAACTTCAACATCTGGCCATCTGTTGTTACTTAGATCACTGTTGAAATCTTTTCCAATGTTCACCTCACCTTCATCCTCTCCTCTTTTGCTGCTTACTTCTGCTGGTTGGGGGATTTGAATTTCATGGCCCAATAGATTCTGAATGAAGGATATGAGGGCTAAATTACGAGACTTTTCTTGGGCTCTAGCCTCTTCATCTTTTTTAATTCTGTCCATCTCCTCATGCTTCCAAGCTTCTTCTCTCATTATTCTTTCCTGTTCCTTCTTTTCTATCATGTCCACCAATTGTTTATGCATCTGCTCTTGCTTTTCCATCACCTTCATTACCAAGTTTTCTACAAAATCCTCAAGCTTTCTCACCATCTTTTTCCTTCTCTTAGTAGAGCCAGGTTCTTTAGTACTTCCTGATGAATTGTCGTCGTCATCATCATCATCCAAAGATGAACTGAAAAAAAAGAAGAATAAATCAAAAGAACAGCTCAAATTCATGTTAAAATTAATATACTTTGGTTAAAGGTGATTTCCTGAGACTAGCCTGAATCTTTGGGATATTGGTTCCAAATGCCTTTTCCCTTAGGTTTGTCACACAGAACATTCCATATGCTACAATAACTTGTATTGAGCAAATAAGACATAGATGCTGACCCAACTATAGTAGATTGTATGATGTGGTTTTTTTAACTAACACAATTCCATAAAACAAAACGACTTCAAACACAAAGGGATGAAACAAATTAGTGGTGAGTCACTGTGCTATTTGTGGGATCTCTCTCTCATCAAGATGCAAAGTCTATCATAATGAGCATCATCAAAAGGAGAAGAACAAGTTCCATGTTTCCCTCTGTCAAGCAGGGTGCCTAATTGAACCCATCAAAACTATACACTTTGTCATCACCACAAATCATTCACAAGTTGCACATACATATATACATGTCGAAAACTAAAAGTTGATAACCTTATCTACTATAGGACAGCAATTTTTTTTCTATTAGAGAAATAAAAAAGGATATCACTTTATTGGTTGATACTTTGCCACCATTAAACAAAGATAAGAATAAAATAAAATAAAATAAAAAACTTCACTCCAACTCTTTCTTTCAATCCATTTATTATTTTCAACTTCATTTAATTAAATTAATGGACACATAAAAAGTGGTTAAAAAAATTAGAAGGAATGATTAAAGGGAAATAGCTAGACTCAAGTTATAATACGAAGATAAAAGATTTATCTTTGTAGAAAAGATAAACATTGGAGGGATTGGAGAAAGGAACTAACCTAGATTCTTGCCCCAACGGCAACGGACGCCGCTCGGCATGACCCGACCCGGACTCCACCGGATCCTCCGCCTGAAGGGAAGCGTGAGCCTGTGAAGGTTCTAGATGCTGACCTGGAGGCTCAAGGTTCCGACTTGACTCGCCATTAAGGACGCGGAGCTGGTAACATCCATCGTGGACCGGCGAGGACCTTCCGTTGGGCCTAATGGGGCGGAGCTTCTGGGGGTTGAGGCGGTGAGGGATGAGGTCGGTGGGGGGAATGAGAGGGTCGTAAAGGAGGTCGCCGGAATCGGGAAATGGGGCAACGTGGTCAGGGACGGGGAAGTGGTCGGCGGCGAAGAGGTCCATATGAGTTGATTACGAGTACAAGTAGAAAGCGGATGGTAAAAATTTTGCGGCGCGAGGGTTTTGGAAGAGGTGAAAAATGGAATGGAACGGTGCTAAGTGGTTACTACTGGCTGGTAACTAAAATGCCACTACATTACAGTACACCTTGGTAAATTAGTATGCCCAATATGCAACACAGATTATCACAAATAAATAAATAAAAATGCAACACACATTGTTAGGTAA
The DNA here is from genome assembly GCA_029884605.1 of Ormosia emarginata. Lineage (NCBI taxonomy): Eukaryota > Viridiplantae > Streptophyta > Magnoliopsida > Fabales > Fabaceae > Ormosia > Ormosia emarginata. The sequence continues at coordinate 1,960,065 of JAQQTP010000054.1, forward strand.
GTGTAATTTTTTTTTTTGTTTAATTAATCTTTACGTCGCTATATCTTGTGAAATATTAATAATAATACTTTGAGACAATGTTCAATTTGGGTCCTTTAAAATTATCCACAATATTATTATTAATATTATTTTCATCAACCGGTTCAAAAGGAAAATAAAGTTACATACATAATCGAGAATGAGACAATCCCACATAATCTTGTCATAAAAGACTAATAAAAGAATGTTGAGTGATTCAGCTTGACAAGAAAGTCTACATACATTTTTTTTTTTTTTAAGAACATAAATTAATAATATCACTCAATTTTAATAGAACAGAATTCAAGTATCTTAGATAAGTTAAGTACAATGACAAGTGACATGACACATTATCAATGCGAGATTTATAATATTATTTTATTTATTAATAATATCAAATTAGTTATTAAATAATATGACAAAAAGATGAAAGTTATGATATTAATTATAACTATTTTCCATCCCAACTAAAAAACAATCCAATCACAAAATTATCTAACATATTATTTGTAAATAAAATTCAATTTGAGGTTTAGATGAATAAATTATAATCCAAACATGATATGACAAGTAAAAAATACATATTAAAAATTAGTTTGATGTTCTATATAGCTTTAGAGTATCAAAATAGACATTTTAGAAGTCTAAAAGCCTTAACACGAGTGACTTAAAGTTCACATTGCAAGACATACAGTAATTTATCAATAGAAGTTCTGTAACATAAAAATTGGACTCAAAACCTTTATATTGACTTTGTAACTAAAAGAATAAATTGAGAGTTTAAATTATTTTGAATGAAAAGAATAAGCTTTTATTTTTATCTATATTAAATTAAATATATAATAGTTAAATACACTCATTCATCTCTATATACTATTGTGTCAGAACTAGCGATTGTATTGTACCTAAAGAATCCCTTGAGAATGGAATTACCGAACTTGTCTTTTGTTGGCCCATAATGACGAGGTTATCCCCATGCTGTCGTGTCCACTGTCCACCCATTTTCCATCTTGTTTTGCTGTTTGGGTATTCCATCACACGCTTTGGTTTTTCAACTTTCATCATACACTATAACGTCAATCTCATTAATTCAATTTTCATTTTTCAACGTCAAAATTTGATTCAGTAATTTTAGTTCCTAACGCACTCGCAGGTTGATTCTTGCCCAGGTAACAGAAACTTGGTAAAAAGAAAATATATTAAAGAAGACAAATGCGACGATAATGTAATTGCGGGTTTGGATTCTCACACAATAACAACATGCTGAGATCGCTGCCAAAGCTCTCACTCCTCTTCTCCTCAACCAGGAATCGCCATTATCTTGCAATTGCAAATGGTCACCGTTTCATATCTTCGGGTAGAACAATAAGAAGAGCATCTTCAAGAGGTACTCAAACTAGCTTAAGTTATTTTCATTTTAATGTTGGATTATATTTATTGGTGTAAGTAAAACCTATGTTGAATGCCTTGTATTCTATTCTATGATGTCCCTTCTCTCTGATTGATAGTGACCTGGTTTCAAATTCTGTGTCTTTTTGTTGCTGGGTATCGTTTATCACTGACAAAATTTAGCCTTTTTGATTGGCTCCAATCCAACTTCTTCCATGTCCATGGTTCTGTTTTGGGTCTGCATTTCCTGGATAGACCTCCCCAGGGTTGTGGAGGCTTGTTATTACATGGTCTTTTGGTGTCTCCTTCATGAGGAGGATTATTGTTCCCACCCCGCCCCGCCCCCCCCCCCCAAAAAAAAAAAAAAGCCTTTTTTGAGCTTACATAACCACCCACTTCATCGTGGCACAATATAGGTTTTAAAAATAGAGTGGAGGTAACTGAAAAATCAAGAAAATAAAAGGAAGATTGAAGTAATTTACTCTTTAAGCCCACCCTCTTTTGCTGCGTAACAGTTCTGATGTCTTGTAAGATTCAATTTGAAATGAGCATGCATCCATATGGTACCATAAAAATTTGGTTCTTTCATGGTTTTAAATTACGGTTGCGGTTGCGTTGCGTTTACCACAATTGCGGATAATTGTGGGAAAATGCAACTGATGCGGCAAGCGGCCGCAATTGCGGTCGCGATGCAGTTGCGAAGACCACCAAAACCGCAATATTGTGACCACAATTGCGGTTGCAAATTCTACCTCTGTCCTAATCAATCACAGAAAGTGAGCTATGAGGACTGCTAGCCTTTATTTACACTGGATATTGTTCTCCTTTTATGGGGAATGCTTAATAATTCTTTCCAGGTTTGTTTAGAATTACATAAAATAAACTAGTTTTTTGTATAGAGTCTAATGGTACTTTTTCTCACTTTTCCTTAATAGTCAAGATTGGAGTGACAACCCCTGTTCCTATTCGATCCATGTCAACCTCAAAAATTTCACCACTAACTGCGGCAGAAATGACTGCAGAAGATCAAGTTCAACAGGTTAAACTACTAACATCAACCAATGATGATCATGGTGGTGTTATTGTGGAAATGGATCAGCCTATGGATTCGACAACATTTGTCTCGATTCTCAGAGCTTCAATTTCACACTGGAAGCAGCTGGTAGTCTTTCGTATTAGTTGCTTATTGTAATTAATATCATCATCCTATTTGATTTCATTTTGATGGAAACATACTGGTAAAATTGTATATCAGGTGCAAGGCTTTTTCCATTTAAAACTATGCATCATTTGATAGGTATTATATGTGCCTTATGCAATGCCTGTCAGAGGGAAACAAAACATGCACACAAATTGGGTTCTAGGTAGTTATAATGTATATAGATACTGGCAGTATCTTCTCTTTCTTTCCTCTTCTTGTGTTGTAGTTAATTTGTCCTCTTATGTTTATCAATTTGATCTTTGATGGATACATACTGGTGTAACTCCAGATCAGACATATAAAGCTTATCCATGTATGTTTATGCATTTAGTTAGGTATTGTTTGTGCTTCATTGATAGTTACTAGTTTTACTGAGAAAGAAACAATGGAGTCTAGCTCCTTACAATAGGGAAAACCCTTCTTGATTACACTGAAAAACAGAAAACGAAACAAAGACATCTACAGATCTTCGAGGGTCTGCTTCCTCCCTTGCCCAAGGGCCTCCAATTCCTTACTCGATGACTGGATGCCTTCTCCCTTCCTTCACTTCCCTATTTATTCTCTCCACTAACTGCCTATTCATTTGCCATAACCTCCTTAGTTAAATGCTAACTGCTGCCCTTCTTTATTCTCTCCACTCCTACTAATTGTAAATGCTCCATGTTGCCCCCTCTTTACTCTCTCCACTCCCACTAACTGCCTTTTCATTTTCCATAACTCTCTTAAGTAAATTCTCCTTATTGCCCATTTTATTTTCCTAAACTCTAGTAAATCATGGGGTACCGAACATTCATGTTACGACTGTGTCTGTCAGAGGTCAATAATGCAAGCACACAAATCTGGTCTTAGATGATTTCCCTGTATACTTACTAGCCATCTTTTTTTCTGTTTCCTTGTGTTGTATGGTAATGACGTTTCTTCTTCATCAATGCATTCAGACACATAAATGTAGTTTTAAAATTAAGTGACTTTAGTTTCTTCTTTGTCATTGATCTGTCAATCAATATACAGAACATTTTTATGCATTCTCATTCAGTTTTGGTAATTTGGAAATTTTACTCAATCAAAAATGTCATTATATTAGCAGACCCTCATAGTTCTAGTTTAGCAATTATGATATACTGGAACAATTTTCATTTGAATTTACATTAACCTTTCTGATTTAACACTAGCTATAAGCTCAGTTTCTTATCTATTTTGTTTTCTAGAAGTAATTGTGTTTGAGATGAATCTGGACTATCAGAAAAAATCATAAAAATGTTAAAAACAAGCTAATAAGCTTGTCATTTATATGCAACAAAACTTGGGTCGCAGTGGGGAATCTAGAATCGGCCATACTTTTATCCTTACTAAACTGGGAATTAGAAGTTGTCACTATCTTTGTTTATTTGGGTTAATGAATCAACATTGTTTTGCAGGACAAGAAGGGCGTTTGGATAAAATTGCCTATTCATCTAGTCAGTCTTGTTGAAGCTCTAGTTAAGGTGACTTTGTTGCTTACCATATTGATAATGGTTATGCTTGAGAAGTTTGGTTAATGAAAATTGGAGTTCAATTAACGCCGTCATGTATCAATTTTATGTATTAACCATTATTTCTGTGACACTTCTATGCAGGAAGGTTTTTGGTACCATCATGCAGAACCAAAATATTTAATGCTTGTATATTGGATTCCTGAAAGTCCAAATACTATTCCTGCAAATGCCACACACAGGGTGGGCGTTGGCGCATTTGTCATGAATGAAAAACAAGAGGTATTTCCCCACTATTAATCACAACGAAGTGTAACTACATGATCAGGCTTACAGGTCAATTGGAAGCACTCCCTTATAGTTTGAGGGCTGTAACTGTGACCAATACTGTTATGTCATTCCTGTATCTTGATAAAATGATAATGTCATCAATCAGGATTAAAAAAGTACCTACATATGTTGCCGTTGCACTTCATTCCAGAGTGGAACTAGTATATTCGGATCATTTAGGAAAATAAAACGGAAAAAGCACCTTGCTTCTCATTTATTCATAGAAATAACATTGATGAATGGACTCTCTTTGTTGTTTATTTTAATTCCTATCTTTATTCTCTCCCCATTGCTCGTACTTATTTTAATTCCTATCACTTTCTGTCTGGTTCATTGTCAGTATTTGCATTGGAAGAAGAGTAATGTGTCTCTCAGTACAAAAAAATCTTAAGAATTTAGTTCTATTGTCATTTGGTGTTAAACATCTAATTTTCTAGTTATTCAATGATCTTAGGTGCTAGTTGTTCAAGAAAATAGTGGGCAATTTCAGGGAACTGGAGTCTGGAAATTTCCTACTGGAGTTGTTGATCAGGTAAATGTGTTGGATATCTTTCTCCTTATAATATAAGAATCTATGCTGCATGTATATAATCTACTCATTCAACCTATACAGGGAGAAGATATTTGTGTAGCAGCAGTAAGAGAGGTCAAAGAAGAAACAGGAGTAAGTGATCTCGTGGCTGTACCAATTAAATGTGGGCTAGTCCTGAAATCAGTTATTTTATCAAGTATCAATGAAGTTTCCTGTTGTTCTAACCTAACAATTCTGGGTTCTCTCAATTTTCAGGTTGACTCAGAATTTGTGGAAGTATTAGCATTCAGGTAGCATGTTTATATGAAAATATATCAATTCATATACCTGACGGGAAGTTCCAATGGTTGAATATGGAGACTTCAAATTGGAGGTAGAAGGTTCAAATCTCATTGATATTGGATGTAGGGAATAGGGATTAATGGAAGGAGGACTGCAGGCTCCATTTTAGGCCTTACAGAGTCTAGCAAAAGTATTAAAACTTTCCTATGTTGACATATCCATTTTTAGCAATCTCATGGTCTATGGGAGAATGTCTGCTTAGAACATGTATATATTACCCATTTTATTGTTACTTGTTGATAAATTAGGAACTTTTTCTTCCTTTTGAAGTTTCTTGGATTCTTGTCATCTTGTGAGTTTACAATTTAGATGACTGAGCATTCCTTTCTTCTTTCGTCTGAATATCTGATCAACAGACAAAGTCATAATTCATTCTTTGAGAAGTCAGATCTATTCTTTGTGTGCATGTTGCGGCCCCTTTCTTCTGACATCCAAATGCAGGAATTAGAGGTAGAAGCTGCACAGGTACGTAAATTCTAGTTGAAGCTAAGCGGTAAATATGGTTTGTTTTCCATGTGTCTTTTAAAATGTTTAATGCTTATGGTATGGATCATAAAAATATCATCATTTCTATTACTCCTTCCATTATTAAGATGTCATTTAATATCTTCCCCCTACGCATTCAATAGCTTTCTTTTCCGAAATTGTTTTGCTTTAATCCATTCAAGTCTGACAATAAATTGTACTTTTGAAAAAGATCATGAGGAAATGTAAAATCATTATAGCCAAAAGCAGATATCAATTCTTCATATTATTCTCTGCTGCAGTGGATGCCATTTGAGGAATATGCAGCTCAGCCATTCACCCAGAAGCATGAGCTTTTGAAGTACATAAATGATATATGTTTGGCAAAGATTAATGGACGATATTTTGGATATGCTCCTGTATCTACATCATCAAACTTCTCTGAGCAGCAGAGTTATTTGTACTTGAATGCTGGGGCCTTGAAGAGGTCCGATTCTGTATAAGCATCATCAAAGGTTACACAACTAGAAAGGATATTCAACCTTAGTTACTTGGTATTATTATTTGATTCATTATGTGAACAATGCAGGTCTTCTCATAAGGTAAATTAACATAATCTATTATCTATTACTAGTTAGATTGTCTCTCTATGCCACATATCAATCTCTATTTTAATTAAGTTAAAATTGTTTCTGTCATTTTCTGTTCCTTTCTATTATTTTTTATTATTAATTACTAATTACTAATTAGACTATCTCTCTGCCACGTGTCAAATCCAATTTTAATTGAGTTAAAATTATTCCCTCCAGATTGAGTTTCTTTCTCCCTCGCATTGCGCATGCTTTATTTCTCAATTCTTCTGCGCGCAAGTTACAACGCCAATATCGCTTACTGTATTGCTAGTTTTCCTTTTATGCAATAATACGTTTGTCGAATCAGCTCATTTGACTGATTAGAGGCGCGTCTTTCTCATGCCCCAAAGCCAAGACTTAATTTGTTTTTCATTTGCTCCACTTCATTAAATTATTATATGCTAATTGTTTCTTATATTATTTTTTGGGTAAAAATTGGTTCTTATATTATTATGTGTATGATGGTTAAAATTAAAAAATAATAATATGCAAAAATTAACAAAAAAAAATATAATTCACAAAAGAATCAGAATAAATAATAAGACATAAAAATAATATAAAAATATAGGAATGAATTTAAATAAAAATGTATAATTTAAATTTTAATTGAATATTCCTCCAAGTAAGATTATTTTACTAACTTCATATTTGCTCATTATTCTTAACTATATTTTAATTAAATTTTTCTTTTTCATATTCTTTTATTGAAATTGCAAGAATTAGTTTTTTAATGCGAAAAAAGTCAAAGGAAATGTTAAATTTACTTGCCAATTCACCGTCTAAATCTTTTTCTTTGAGTTAAACTTGATAGTTGTTTTACTTACTTAAAGGAAGCAAAGGCTTGAAGGTACAAAAATTTTACTTTTAAAATTCTAATTCATTTCATACCTGGTTTTTTTTTTTTTTTGCTAGTGTTAAGAGTAATGCTACAAAGTACAAAGATAGAAAAAAAAGAGAGAGTCAATTTTGATAGATTTAGTTGGATTTAATGATAATTGTCTTTAGATAGATTAAAGTAGCACGGACCACACTATCTCTTCCAAGAATTGACATCTATGTCAAATCATTTTCTCAAAAATTATGACGAAATTTTTTTAATTGTCTTGTCTTTTTCTTCTCTTAATTATGCACAACTATATAATTGTCTATATCTTGGTAACTTCTTTATGGCATTATTTTTATTTCACAATAAAAAATATTTTGTTCATCCAAAATATTTATAAATTTAAGAAAAAAGATTGAGAATAGAACATTTGATAATTTGTTTTGAAGGCAATTAAATGTTGAACAAATATTTTTTCTCCTTGAATTTATTTATTTATTTTCATTTAATGTACACACTAGGAATAGAAATATAAGCTAGATTTTTTTTTGTGATTTTATAGGAAAAATTTGAATTGTCAATAAAGAAAAATACGTGAATTTTTTTTTAAAAAAAAAAAGCCAAAATAGAATAGAAAGTGTCTTATAAAATTCATAGAATTATTTGTAGGAGTTTGATAATTAGATATTAGTGGTGAAGAAAGCTTAAAATTGTGAATTCAATTGACAGTTTATTAAATGATGTATAATTATATAAAAATAATAAAAAATATAAAAAAATTAAAAAGAAAAAATATCCATGAAACTCATAGATGGGTATACTAATTTACAATAATTGAATAAGTAGGCTTTGTCATTTGAAAGGAATTGCAGTGATAATCAAATTTAGTTTCAGTTAAGGATGGTTTAGAGAAAAGTTGGAAAATCAACAAAGCCTACAAGGCCATTTTGCGGTAATACATGAATGACTATTTAAATCAGAAACAGGAGTTTTTTTGCATAAGCACAGTACATACCATAGTCACAGACAGAACCATGTGACTGTGCCTATGAGGATCATTGTTTGTAAGTTATGAGTATCATTGTAAGTTATTTGGAGTCATGCAGACATCATCCACAACTCTGGTAGTAGCTGGTTAGTGCTGGTTGTCATGCGCGCATATTTGGTGCAGTGCACAAGATTATTTGATTAGTTTCACAATGCTGAGTGCTGACAAGCAACGGCGAGTGGAGCGGAGTGGACCACTCACCTGCCAATTTGCCGATCCTCTTTAAATGCTAACTAATATATGCCAATGCAAGTTCTCTACAAAATTACCTCTTTATACATATATATATATATATATATATATATATATATATATATATATATATATAATTTTATTCGGGTGAAAAAGAGTGTTTATTATAAAAGGTAAGATGAGTAAATATTGACCATTAAATCTTATATGAATTGTCAAGATTAGAATATCAATGCATGTGACTTTTTTAAGTGATTACATGACATTTAAGTAACTTTTAATATTGATCATCTATGTATAGTTGTATGGTCAAAATTTACTCCTCTCACCCTCTCATAATAAAAATTCCTCTTACTAGATATGTCCCCTATAACAAAATATTGTTACAAGAATTTTAAAGTTATTTTTGGGCATTCGTTCAAGCAGCAATTTTCCATGATCACTTGATGCAAATGCCATTGCCAAGTTATAAGTTTGGGAAAGGTTTAAGATAAAAATAATCTGTCAAGTTATTTATACATGTAAGAAATAAATAATCATTCTGTGACTCACGGTTGTATTAAAAAAAATCATCTAATTATTTATTTTAAACAATAAATAATTATTTTCCTGTCTTAAATTATGCATATAAATTTTGTGGGTAAATTAAAAAAAAAATTGCTTCAAATTTAGTTTTATCCCTCATACTTTGTATTAGTACAATTTACTTCCATAATTTGCAATTTATTTATTTTATCATGTTGTTTTTATATTCTACCAATATAAAGTTTTTTTTTTGTTGAAACAAAAGTTTAAGGTGAAAGGATGCTTTCTTCATTTTCAGACTAGGACAAACCACCAACTTAAACGATAATTTAAAGTGAGATTTTATAACGCCTACCAACACGATATCTTAAGATTCGAATCCAAATTATGTTATTATTAATATAAAGTTAAATTGGCATAAATTGTAACTTTTTTTTTTAACTAAAAATAAGTTTCCATTAATCAACCAAATCAACATTCAAGGGGAGAAAAAAAAAAACTCAGGAGGGATTTCCTGCCAGGTATCATTACCATTGGACTTGGCAATTGGCATACCGAGCAAGACAATAAACCACCTGATTAGCAAGTCTAGGAACAAAATAACAATCAAATTGTAACATTTTTGTTATCAATCAAAATTGAGAGATAAATTGCAGTAGATTTTATATGAATAAATTTCAATCAAGATTTTAAATGATAGATTATACACAGAATTAAAAAAAAAAAATTTGCTTTCACCCAAAAAAAGAATTGCGTAAACTTTTTCTATACGCTTCCTATTATTAATTTCAAAGGGGTTGAAGTGTTTCAACTACTTTACCATTATATTTTCACCTTTGCACTTTTTTTAAGCATATCATGTTTGGGAAGTCAATTTCTTCTGTAGCACTACTCAATTTCAAGAAAAATTCTCGTTTCTTTTTGAAGGAAGAAACTTCTTTTAAATTAATGGATGTTACACCATTAAAATTATAATAGGACATGCGTTATTAGTGGGGTCCTAAAAAATAGATGATAGAGATACTTAGTGAAGAAAGTTTCTCCGAGAGGAGGTAAAAATTTCTCCAATTCCAGTAGTCATATCTCCTTATTTTCCTTCTCTAGGACAATAATATTGTTGACGATTTGACCACTACAAACCGTCATACAATCAAAAATAGGAAAACTTTCCTTCTTCTTTGTTCCTTGACAGTTTTCAACTGTGAAGACAACTCCATGTGAAAGAAGATAACTAAATCCCTCATCTTATTCCAAACCTACTAAACTTGTATCCATTATGGCATAATAACATTAATACGACTGAAGAAAGAAATTCTTGCTTGCACATAATTATAACACATTATTTTTGTACATACTCACATAATTGATATATAAGAAAGAGTTTCAATGAATATTTTAATTTTTATTTTGATGAGTTGTAAGTAAATCTTATTTTTATATGAGTGTGTATAAGAATGAAGTGTTTACAATTGTGTGAAAGCAAGAATTTCTCGTGAAAAAATATTCTTTACCCCTTCACTTATATTCTAATAATTTTCAAAGCCAATCGTCCATTATATTGACTAAATAACAACAATCAATCATCTGTTGAGATGATGCTCCATTCAAGCTAACTTGGACTTTTGTGTGGCCCTGCCTTCACATTGAGTTGAAGCGTCAATACACAACAAAGTCTTAGCCTTGTTCAGAAAGAAGAAAACTAATCCCCAACCCCTCGGAGCCTTCTAACGTTTTTGCATCAATTTCTACTTGGGCACTATTAATTTCACAAGAATCTAGCCTAAGAGAACCAATGGTCAAAACCTTTTGGGACCATATATATTCATTCCCTTAACAAAAGACAACTCACTAATATGAATATGAAATGGTTCATCTTTGAATAATTTAATTGTGATCATAACGTCGCTGTCTCTTTCTCTCTCCTCTGAATATTTACATCTGCATATATAGACATCAAGAATATGCACATACGTGGTAGAAACAAAGAATAGTTCATATATATATATATATATATATAAAAGAACAAAGCATAGTTGATAGCTCTGTCGGAAGCAAAGATTGAACTCCGGATAACACGGAACTTCTCGTTTCCACCTGCAGTTTGGCCACATAGACTGAATACATTATCCTACACAATTCTACATATCGCTTGAAAGTTTAAGAGACTTTGGTTCACTTAATTTGTATAATTAGCTTATAAGACGACCTTATCCAATTCTAAAATTTACAAAAGACACTCATGCAAAATACTCATTCAATTCAAATAATGAGACCACGAAAATTAGAAAGAATAAGCAAGTCAGTCAAAGTCTTTTAACCTTTTAGGACTACTTAGAAAGACAATATTTTTTCATATTGAGATAATGAGATTTTCTTATCCTTTGAAATAATATGAAGAATTTTGTATTACCATTACGCAATTAGTATTTTTATTGATTATTGGATTATTATTTATCGGATCCGTATACTAAATTCAATTATAAATTGTGTAGGAAGTATTGATTAAACACATCATAAAAACCTCAAAATAATATTATTATTTGAATGATTCTCAAAACAATAAACAATCTTTTTTTTATGCAAAGTATCCTTCCACTTGATAGATGAGACACTAATAGACATCTGATAAGTGAGAAACTAATAAACTTCAAAATAATAGTATTATTTGAATGATTCTCATAATAGTAAACAATTTATTTTTTTTATTAGAATATCTTCTCATTCGATCTGTAAGAGACTAATCTTCCATAGTACGATTAGGCGCCCGATAGGTGAGAGACTAATCTCTCGAGATATGGTCAGGCATAAGTACAAACTCTTTCTAATGATATTATTTTCATACACATGAATTCTAGAATAAAATCCAAAATCATGTGTTTAAAATATTTGAATCTCTTCTACTCATATCAACACACATTATTAAAGTAAACAATCCATAACCATATAAATAAATTACTCTTATTTAAATTTTAGTAGTCTTATGTAAACTTCTTTATTTACTTACTTTTTAGCATGTGTATAAAACAATCACAGCTGTAAAATAGAAAAGTTTTGGAGATATTATTATCTGTACACAAATGTAACACGTTATTTTTACACATATTAACATAATTAATGTGTAAAAATGAATTTTAATGAATTTTTTTTATGAAGTGTCAATGAGTCTTATTTTTATATGAGTATGTATAAAAATAACGTGTTATATTTGTGTGTAGACAAAAATATCTCAAAGTTTTGTAGATATTATGGTCCTCTTGAAAAATATCACTCTTGCCTTTTCAAGAACAAAAAGAAACCCAGGATCCATATTAGGCGTTGGACCATTTCAGGTCAACTGTAAAGAGCGCAATATAGATGCACGGCTTTCTCCTCCATTAATAATGTGTTTATATTATTAGATTATTCTATATTTAAAATAATTTATAATTGAAATCTTACTAAAAGAACTCTCAAAAGAAAAATTGTCTCTAAAAATTATGCAAATCCAAGCATGCACTCAACCTACAAATTTAGCTACTGAGTTCTTTGGACTCTTTCATAGCCATATCCCAGTTACCAATAAAGGGCAGTATGTCAATGTAACGTAGATGCATCATATATCGAGCTACTAAAGATGGGGAAACTAGCAGACAAAAATTGTATACAGCTTATACTTGCAGCAGTTATCAGTTACAAAAGAAAGAAAAAGAAGAAGCTTATTTCAAAGTAATGGACGAATGTTTCCCCCACTTTTCCTTATTTTGTTTAAAAAAATGCCGAACCAAGATATTAGCAAAACAAAACCTTAGTTCTGCCCTTACTTCCTGTTCCTGCAGAAAAATATATAAAAAGAATTCTCTGTGTGTTCCACATCACCATCCAATATCCATAATGTACTTGATATTCTCAACAACAAAATTACAAACCACAAACAGGTGGATACTAAAATCAAACATATATGTATACATATCATCCTTGGAAATCTAAAACAAATGCATAAACCTTGCTACCTACCTAGTCCTACCAGAAGATGCTGATCCACTCCCAGATCCATACATGTGTCCTTGATGCTGATGCCCCATCATCATCATCATAGGGGATGGCACCACTCCACCATGACCATGACCATAAACGCCACCACCACCACCCTGACCATCATTCCCGCCATCCCTCTGATCACCCTGGTGCTGCCTCCCCATAATAGCAGTAGTCCTCTCACCCTCCATCTCCCTATACTTGTGCAGGTAAATCTTGAGGGGCTCCACATACTCTTCAAATCCCAGTGTGGTCATGGCCCACAGCAGATCATCACCGTTGATTGTCTTCCTCTTCTCTTTCTGGCACTTATCAGATGCCTCCCCTGTTATGAAGCTGATGAACTCTGATACACACTCTTGCACCGTCTCTTTGGCTTCCTTTGAGATCTTGGCGTTGGCTGGCAACCCCTTCTTCATGATCCTGCTCACGTTAGCTATGGGAAGGAACCTGTCTTGCTCTCTGCACCCTGAGAATTCATTGTTTCCACTTGCGTTACCTGGTTGATCTCCTGAATCGTTGTCAGATTCAGCCATAGCCTCACACTCAGTATTATGTAAGAGTTGCCACCAACCAAACACCCCCTTTATCACTATATATTTATGCTATGCTACCATAAAGTATCAACACTAATTCACTAGCTAGCTTGGCAGTGGGAAATGGTCTATAATGTGTAGTATATAATGATTAAGATTAGATTGTGGGCTTCCTTGGATTCATCAAGACATGAAGTGATAGCGGTTTGTTTTTTTGTTAGTAACAAGTGAGTTTAATAGTGAATGATTGAGATTAAAGAGGAGCTTAGGTTTTAAGAATGGAGAAAAAGTGAATAAGGAAGGTTGGAAAATGGCGGGTTGGAGTGGAGAAGTGGGGAAGTGGGGTTTGGGTGTTGATGTACGTATATACGTATAGGATAAAACTTGTCTTCAATTCAAGTTAAAAGAATTTTTTAAAATTTTATGTTATATGTTTATTTTATTAAATTAATAGAATTAAAATAAGTAAATTATAATACATAACATAAAATTAATTAAAAGACTTTTTTTTACTTAAATTAGAATCAAGTTTTGTTCGTATGTATATCATTATATTATATATAGGTTTAATTGGAGAATTGAGTTAATTAAAGAAGGTTTAAATTGTTTGGTTTTAATTTAAATTTTGTTTAATTATATTGGCTCTGCTTGTGAGACCTGTGGTTAATTTGAGGCCGTTCTTGTACGTTCAGGGTGTTTGTTTCATATTATTTCATTGTTAAAATATCTCTTTTAGAAAAAATTATTTTATAATATATTTAGTAAAATTAATTTTAATTTTTACATAAAATTTAATATATTATAATTTTTTTTATAATATTAAAAATTAAAGTTTATGATTTTATATTATAAATTATTTTTTATATTTTGTTATGTAAATTTTATTTTATCTTGATCAAATAATTTTTAAAATTATTTTTTATATATTTTAATAATTTAATACATAAAAATAATTTATTTATATCATCTAAACGAAACAAATTAATTTAAAATTATTTTTAACTAATATATCTAAATATAAAATTAATTTTATTATAATCGATTATAATAATAAGTATTTATATAATAATTAATTAATAAAATAATTAAATTTTTACAATTAAACTAAATATTCCCACAATAGGTTATTGACGCGTATGCTTGATGTAAAACGTTGGATTGGGGTTAAGAAATTAAAATCAAAACATCCACGTCGTTGGATTGTGCCACAGGAGACGAGGCCTAAGCTGTCTTTGTACGGCTCGGGGCTGATGGAGAGACCAAGTTCAAGCCCTCAGTTAAAATCAATTTATGGCATTCTCATTTTTTATTTATAAATAAACGAAAGAGGGAATCAAATAAAAAATCAATGTGAGCCCCCCCCCCCCCCCCCCCCTAAAAAAAAAACATCATCATGAGTGTGGCGCAAGATCTAATGGAACGCAACAATCTTCCTTCTGTAAAACTCTTTCTTACAAGAGATTTTTATGTGCATATCATTTATTATATCATTTTTTAAATATTTAAATTATTATTTAATATATATAAAAATATTATTAATAATAAATACATTTTTATCATAAATTTTATAATTTTATACATATTAAATAATAATTTAAATATTTATAATTGATCGTATTTAATTAAAAAATACTCTCTCTTCCAATACTTAGTTTTTAATTATAGCTATAACAAATTATTTGACCAATTAACCATGCTATAGTTTTGAAAATTGGACTGAATAAGTCAGTCAACCCAAAATATGTTTAATTTATTTATTTTATTTTTAAGCTATTCCAAAATCAGTGGTAGAACTTGGTCAATAATTTTGAGTACCAAAAAACTTAGGTTAAGTTCTAATACTTAACAATATAACATGGATTGGTATAGTTGACTTAAAATCTCACCACTTAAACATATTTTTATTCTGATATGTCATAGTCATAATTTAAACCATTAGTTGCAAGAGGCTAATGGTAATTTTGCAGTCTAGCCATCAATTTTTTAAAACAAAGAGACTCACAAAATTTATTTCTCCAAAATTTGTCACCATTATGATAAAAGTAAAAGACGACAGAGTTATATACATGACTGATAAATTTAATTTTTATGTTAAAAGTTTTATTATATATGAATTATAGTAAATGGCTATGAAAAAGGTACTTTTCTTTTTCAATAAAAAATGTAAAAGAATCAATGACAGTACTGTTATAACTATACAGAAATTCATTCCTTCATTATTCAAAACCAATTAAATACCATACCTATTGTACATGGTTAAAATAAAGAGCAAAAACAAGATAACTAAACAAAATTAACCCTCAAAATTAATGATATCATTAAAAAGTATGCATCTGCACATTTAATAAAAGTTTTAAGTACAATTACATATATACTATTTTTTAAAAAATGAAAAGTAGGGGTAGCTGCCCCTTAGCCCCATAAAAGCTCCGCCAATGTCCAAAACAACGTCATTTTGAGCTTTAATTTTTTTTATGAAAAAAAAAAAACTACACCAAGAGGCTAAATGTATCATGTGAGCTAATGGCCCTCGTAAAGTAAGAAACTGAGAAAGACATGCATGGTAAGGGCTTACTCTTGGCTTTTTATAACTACTTTATGCTTTGAAGCTTTTCTTAGGAGATTCTTCGACATGGAACTTCAAGTTATTTGGGACTAGTTACTATGTGTTGTATATAATAACAACAACCCATTATTCTTCCACGTGGGACATCATTTTGCCAACTATATCTTAAATATATAATTACATTATGCTTCAACCACAGTTCAAATCATTATTGAAGTATTAAATCTTGAATTTGTCCCTTGATTAATTTAATGACTAGTTCAATTTTCAAAACTTTGAGTATGACAAGTTTAGACATTTTATTATACAAGCTATTATTTTTATAGCTCAATCCTATAATCTTACAAGATTAAACAACATTTTTGTTAACAGTGACTTTAGGGAACAAGTTAAGAAGTATATTTAGTGCGCATCGTTAATTTTTTAGAGGATACAATAACTAAGTCTTTTTTCATTAGGTGAGGTCGGTTACATGGATTAAACAATGTCATTGTACCCTATCATAAAATAAGTCTTCAGAAATGTCATTCAAATCTAAATCTTTTTTAATAATTTCACATATAGTCTGTCTTGGTCTCTCTCTACCTCTAGCTATTAGACTATCATCCACCTGATTTACTCTTCTCACTGAAGCTTCTAAGGAGTTTCTCCTTACATGTCCAAACCACCTAAGGCCAGATTTGACCATCTTTTCACAATAGGTGCTACTCCTGCTTTCTCTCTAATACATTCATTCTTAATCATATCTTGTCGTGTATGGTCACATATCTAGTGCAACATCCTCATCTCCATGACACTGATCTTATGTTCTTGCTGGCTTTTTACTGCCCAACATTCAGTACCATACAACATCGCGGGCCTTATAGTTGTGCGGTAAAATTTACTCTTAAATTTAAGAGACACTTTTCTATCACAAATCACTCCTGAAGCACTCATCTTTTTCATCCATCCAGCTTGAATTATATAGTTTACATCTCCCTCTATCTCTCCGTCATTTTATATGATAGATCCAAGATACCTAAACCATGTGACTTGTGGTATGGTATGGTCCCTAATTTTCACCACTAAGTTAGTATTAGCACGCTTCTTATTGAACTTACATTCAATATACTCCGTCTTACTCCGACTTATACAAAAGTCATGTTCTTCCAAAGCTAGTTTCCATAACTCTAACTTCTTATTTGTTTCCTCTCTCGACTCTCCAACTAAGACTATATATATCAAAAAAAGCGTCGTTATGTGACCGACCAATGCATGCTTTTAAATTTTATAGAGGATAAAGTATTAAATTTTATTTTTTTAGATTTTTAAGATATTAAATATTTCTACTTTTCATTTAATAATATTTATTTTAATTCATTAACATAAATCTAAGGACATATGTTAAAAAAATCCTAAAACAATTCATGAGCAAAATCCTAATCCAAATCACGCATTACCAAAGTCAAACTCTTTTTAATGATGTATCAATGATTAAGTGTTACACTAAAAATTGATTAAAATTAAATACTATAACTATATTATTAATATCCTCATTTTTTATGTTAGATGTGCAGACATTATTATCATTAAATTTTAATTTATTATTAATGTAAAAAAATTTGTATATTATATCATCTAATTACATATTGATATATTATCTAAATGAATTTAATTATATGACAATTATTTAAAAAATATTAATATGTTAACATACAATTTAATGATAGTCTAAAAAGTTGTATAATACTAAAATTAAATTAGAATTAAATTTTTTAACAAAACTCTTTTAAAAAAGATGAGGATCTTTTTATGTTGATCAAAACAGGAAAGAATTTTGTTTTTTTTTTAAATAACAAAAAATGAAAGTTAGAGGGTGAGAGGAGAGAAGAAAAAACTAACCATAACTTCTATTTTTGTTATTTTTTAAAAAATAGAATCCTCTCCTATTTTAGTGGAGAGATTCTCATCCTTTTAAAAATACATACAAGATAGTTTCTTCTTTTAATAATAAAATATATAAATATTATTCATAAAGGCGGCGGCTTATGAACCTTGGCTCGCCGCCAGCCAATGAGCTTTGACTCTCGTCAGCGTTACGATAGATGATAGGCACTTGATGGTGTTTATGGGCCTTCCATTCATTGCCGCGGATGTATAATTAGACAAATCCAACGGCACTATTCACTTAATTGCCACTAATTTGATGGTCCTGATGTCAAAACACGATTCCTAGAACCATATATATTCCACTAACCTCTGCCATCTGTCAAACTGATCATGAACTGTGGGGTCCAGATTGTCATTTTTTATGGTCAGTGCTGATGAAACATCTCACTAATTAGTACTCGATTAGACAGTGTGATTTATAATTAGTTAGAAGCTAATTGGTGGTGTTTTAATGTTGGAAGCATGGTAGGGTTCCACTTTCGCAGGAACTTAATTTCTATCGTCAACAAATCAACTTTTGTGTTAGTTTCCTAACTAAGAAAAACAAAGAATATTGTACCCCAAAAAGAAAAGAAAGAATATATATATTTGTGGACAATGTATGAGTCAGAGCAGTATTATATATATTGTATTAATTAATTTTCATCAATGCAAACACAAAAGAGAAAGTGCAAATTGTCACCTAGAAGTCCAAATATATTACAGTGAAAAATAAAAGTAACTTTTATCGTGAGAAAAGGAATATCGAAATTTGGACAAAATTAAAGGCTCTTTTTTTTATAAGAAAATTAAAGGTTTTTGGAGCATGTTGTATCACTTTGAATAGAATCTTAATTATCTCATGCGTGGAGAAGAAAAGGAATTGGTGCTGCATCTATTTGTGTCTTGCCACATGGTAATGATTAATTGAGAATATTTAATGTGAATCACTTTTAGGATAGTCTATGGATGGATTAAGGTTTTTTGAGTTAATTTATTATTAAAATAAATAATAATTAAAATTAAAATATTAGATTTAATTAGTAGCACTCAAATTTGTATATAAATTTAGTCAAATTATTATTTTTATTATAAATAATTATATATACAAAAAAATTATAAATTTTAATTGATAATTTTTACATACACTTAAAATTACATATAAATATTGTTAGATATAAAAAAAGATAGTTTATCTATGTACCCAAACAATTTGAGTTCATGATAGAAGCCTCCTGATTAATTCAAATAAGATTCTTTGTACTTTATTAAGATATTAAGAGTAGATTAATAGATCAACGTGTACTAGTTTGAGTGGAAGAGACTTTAGTCTCTTAAGCATGTTGTCTTGAGTTTGATCATGTGATTCATGTATATAGAAACACATTATTGGGAAGAGTCTCGCTTAGGTGTCTGACTATATCCTAATAGATTAGTCTTTTACCTATCAAGTGGAAGAATATTCTGGAAAAAAAAATTGAATTAATGGTGAAGAACTTGAATAATTTATGAGATGTTATAAGTTCAAATTTGAGTATCTACCATGCATTATTATTATTATTCTTATTATTATTATTATTATTATTATTATTATTATTATTGTAAGATATTGAAGTGTCTTTATATCCCATAGGTGTAAGACTATAATTTTCATTCCAATATATAATAATATTTGTCTTAGACACAAGGTGCTTTAAATAAAATTCAAACTTGTATAAGTAAAATCCACCCACATGGCTTGGTTTGCCAACTTAGTCACACATGGTGTTTTTAAAAAATGAATAAACTCTTAAATTGGTCATTCAAAACTTATAGTATTATTACATTTGTCCTTCAAAGATTTTTTTATTAATTAAGTTCCTCAAAGATATAAAACTTCACCATATTCTTTCTTTTGTTGCCCCATCCATAAGGATGAACTTGATGACGTTTTATATCTTTGAGAGACTTATTTGGTGAAAAAGTCTTTGGAAGACTAATGTGATGACACCGTAATCCTTGGAAGACTAATTTAGGAGCTCACTCAAAAAAATTTATTCCTTTATACATTACTCACTAAATGATGACAGATATTAATGGAACTCTTTTAAAGTCACTCTGATAACATAATCTTTTGAATCATCAATGTTTTAAAAATCGAATCAGAGATTAAACTAACAAAATCTTGAATCATGGTTCGATTTGTTCAACCAATTAAATTTGTGGTTGAACAGGAAAATGCTCGAATCAAATACATGACCGATTTATGATCCAATTGGTTCAACTAGCTGGTTTGGTCTGATTTTTAAAATATTAAATCTAATTGTTAATATCTTTTGACAACCATGGAACAATTGTAATAATCCTATTTATCTCTTAAATTAAATATGACATAAATTTTTTTTTATATATTTTAAAAACTTCCTAGGTGGAGTTAGGTCTATGATCGGGTTCAAATTTCATCTATTCCAAAACCAAACCAAAATATGTTGGGTCTAGAACCCAAAAGGAAACAACAAAATAAATAGAAAATCCAAAAAACTACATCTAAAAGCATCTCATCTCATATAACGAGTCCCAATCATGTCTGCCAACCAAGGCATCATGAGGAAGTAAGGGAGCTGTGAGAAAACAACAACATCATCCCCAATCTCATGGCCATTCTTTGCTAAAGCCATATGCACAAAATTAAGTTACCCTATCTGTAGATGTGCTTTCGCCCTCCAACAACTAAGAACCCAACTTCGGCTAGTACTCATGGTTGAGATATGTTGAACCAAAGACAAGCAAGCGACAGTGTGTAGTTGGACAACCATCTCTGTTCCCTGATCAATTGCAACTCTTAACTTGAGAATTAGAGTCAATGTCGCGACCTGGATCGCGGTGGGATAACGACTTAAATTACAAAATTTTAGGAATATTAAGGGAGTCGCTACCAATTTTATTTTTATTAGGAAAAATTGGAAAAACAAAAAAAGATGGTCTACGTTCAAAAACTCAGGTTCGGGAATCTGATTATGCACAAGGAAGGGTGGAGATTTAACCTCACAACACTCCTAATACATCCGTCCTAAGACGGTTACCTTAAATTAATTGTGTAAATTTTTATAACTCTTAAAAATATTTATTTTACCCATTTTATTAAAAGATAAACTAAATAAATAAATTAATTATGAAAATTTTAATTTTGGCTTGACAGAATTTGCGATTCTGCTCCTACGTATCCTTGGATGCAATGAGAAATTCAAAGCGACGTCATTCTTTAGAAAACGATGGTGGGTTGTTTATTTTTAATTTTGGAAATTTTTTGTTTTGAAAATTCATTTGATTTTTTTTATTATTTTAGAAAAGAAAGAATTATGAAGCTGTCGCAACTCAGACAATTCTAAAAATTACATGATTAACAAGCTGTCGCAGCTCAGCTAATCCTGTTTTATTTTTTTAAATAAGACTCAAACATTTGATTCTATATTTTAAAAAAAGAATCATCAAGCTGTCACAACTTAGATGATTTTTTAAAAATACAGGATTAACAAGCTGTCACAACTCAGCTAATCCAATTTTATTTTTTTCTTAACAAGATTCAAATATTTTATTCCTCTTTTAAAAACGAACCATCAAGCTGTCACAACTCAGATGATTTTAAAAGATACAATATTAGCAAACTGTAGCAGTTCAGCTAATCTTTTTTTAAAATTTTTTTTTTTAGAAAACCAATCAAACAAAACAAAACATTTTTTTTTTAAAAAAAGGAGTCAAGTATTAACATTTTTTTTTATCAACTACTAAAGATTCAAAAAATAAATAAGAAAACAAACACAAAAGAGTTGCTAGCCCAAAATAAAATAAAACCCAAAGAAAGGAAGTAAGAAAAACCTGCTAACTATAAATAGACCCATTTCACGGATTAAACAAATTTGTAAGTCAGGCCCATTTTAGCTTCTATATTTTTTTGTTTACTAAACTAACAACACCAACAATACACACAAAATCAGAAGACCATCTCTTTTAAATAAAAAATGAATAAAGAATAAAGTGAAGAAGGAAAAGCTTCTGGTTCCAGGAAATGAAACGAAAGGGAGAAGGGGAGGCTCACCCCCCCCACCAGCAGAACCGACGGTGGCTGGCGTAGGCAGATTCGAGGCAGCACGGCAGACGATGTGGACAGGGGCGCTGGTGGGGCTCTGGTGCTGGGTCGCTGTTCGCGGCAGAGGAGGCTTGTGCGGCCGTTGCGTGGAGGATGACTGGGTGTGAGGAGCGGGATGCGACAGCAGCGGCTGGACGGCGGGATTCTGGTACGAAACGGCGTGGTCTGGTTCAGATCTGTTTTTCCTGGAAGGAAGGACGCTGGATCTGGTGCGGAACGGCAGAGCTCGCTGTGCGGCGGTGCGGGGATGAGTGGGTCTGGTAGGCGTGGTTGGATTCGGTGGTGGCTACGGTGGGGTTATGGTGGCTCGTGGTCTGGTTGGGCAAAAGGGCTGGGCTCCGTGGAGGTCCGAAAATAGGAAAAATGGGGTAGCTCGTGGTGGGTCTTGGTGGCTTCGTGGTGGTACGGTGGTGGACATGGGTAGGTGGGAGGTGGTTCACGGGTTCGGTGAGGGGAACAGAACCGGGGTTAAAGGAGGCTGTGGTGTGCTGGTGAGAACGTTGGACGGTGATGAGGTTGCCGTTGGATGGTTTTGGTTGAGGGTGAAGATGGTATGAGAATGGGGTGAGTCACGGTTTGGCCTTAGTGATGAAGTGGGTGACTACCACGGTGGTGGATTGGGTGTTACTAGTTATTGGTGGGTTATGGTTATGGTGGAGGCTTGACGGTTTGGTGGCTTGGGGGCAACAATGGAGTGTTGGTTGTGTGGAGGTGGGTCACCGTTGGGCTTGGAAATGAATAAGGTTGGAGAAGATGTTCACCTTGGAGTGGTGAAAGTGAGGTGATGGAAGATGGGGAGCTCAGCCCAACGTATTGCCTCTGCCTTCTGTTTTTTTTTTCAGAGAAATTCCCCCCTGATGTTGTAGTGTGTGCTCCTTATATACCGTGAGAAAAGAGGGTCCAAATGTGAGTGTGTGGCTAGTGAGGACGTGAGAGACACACTGCCTTGTTCCTGGCTGTGCAATGTACAAAGTGGGTGCATGTTGTATGTGCAGTGAGGTAGTGGGAGGCAGTGCAGCTTTGTCTATGCTGTGAGAGACTCTGCTAATGGTGTTGCGCTGTAGGCAAAAGGTTGTAGTGCAATGGTGCATGAAGTGTATGGCTAAAATAAGAAAAGTAACATAAAGCAAGAAAAATAAAAATGGTTTCCAACCCAAAATAGAAAAGCAACCAAGCAGCAATTAGGATTTTTACATACTCTCCTTTTTTTTGTTTGCCCTTTGTTTTTTGTTTTTTATTTTTTTTTTTACTAGACTAAGATGGGTTTGCATTTAGGCTAAGAAAAAGGGTCAAACATGTGGACTTAAATTAACTAATTCTTTATCATTTTTATTATTATTTTCTTCAAAAAAAAATTTATTTTATTTCTTCTTTCTTTTTTTAGTCTGGTCAAAATTGGGTGTTCACAGTCAACAATAATCTTCTTGATATAATATGATATCTAAAGGCCAAGCTAATTCCAGACCATGCAAAATAGCCCAAAGCTCAGCCATAAGAATGGAACATAATGTAAGATTAATGTGAGAAAAGGCTGAACTGAAACGAAAACGCCTTCGTCATCACGAATTAATCCACACCACAAGAAGCCAAACTTGAAGCACCCATGCATGAAGTACCACCCCACTAAAAGGGGACTCATACCAATGAGTAAGGAAGTAGCATCATTGTGATTATGACCACCCACTTTGTCCAACGAAAACTACTCTTAATTATATTAAGATATATGTACTGTATGTTAAGGTGATTGAAATTGTAATTGATTTTAGGAATGATTAATTAAATGTAACACCCACCATAGGATGCCACATTTATATTATTTAATTACCCAAATACCCTCAAGTCATAAAAGGTGATGTTGTGATAAAAATACGAGTTGTAAATTTTTTTTTCTCTTCTTTGATGACAATAAAATAAACTTAGCGAAAAATAAAAATATAATACATCATCACACATAATTTACATCATTATACATTACACACATACTGTCAGGATTATTTATATTACACAAAGTCTGACTATATTTATACAGACCATGTTCTCAAAGTAATTAAACATAATTTAAGACTCAACATATTGCCCAAGTCTGACTAAACAGCAGAACCCTCAGATAGGTCCTCCTCAGATTCCTCAGCAGATAGGAATCCGTTATTACGTGAAGTTCTACGGACAGGTGTCCGCGCAGACGACACGATACTTATCGCACTAGGAGTATGGTAGTAAGCTCCCAAGATCGCCTAATGGATAATGGAAACTCCAACCGTACATAAATATTGACACTAAAGTAGGGTTCCTTGATAAAGCCTCTGTGTAAGTAATGTTCGTGTCCCCTATATAAAATATACACTGTCGATCCAAATGAACATGCCATGCCTCCGAACCTCCACGAAACTGTAATGCCACGTATCCTAGAAAGCTGGGCATCTCCATCTTCTCAAAATTCTGCTTTCCCAGACGTGAGAAGTAGTTCTTCTTCTCCTTCTTGTACTATTTCTTTCTCAACATCTTCAGCCAATTATAAATACAATATACAAATATACATACAAAGATGTGAGATCACCTACGTAATACCAACACAGAAAGGTGTAGAGATAACATAACAAAGATACCATATAAACACATCATATTACAAATATGACATCAACATATTATCAACCAAAATTAACATTTAATAATTACAGGAAAATGTCATCTACACTAAGCAAATATTTTAAAAAGTATAATTGTCATAATTAATTTTTCACAACTATTATATTTCACAGATGTAAGCATTTATGTTAATGCATGAACACATAGACTCGATTTCCTACTCTATAGAGCTAAACTCAGGTCAAAAAAATTGATCGAAAAGATCTGCCGGTACCACGTGCCTCAGACCAAGTGCTATAATTATATCTTGCACATCTAAGACATACACGACAGTCTTTATCAGATCTCAATTAAGAATAGTGTCTCGATGCCCGGATCATCGATGTGTTACATTGGTCTAACCCACTGCGGTACAAAAGAGCTACCAACCGCCCATGTGAGTAACCCGCACCCCGATGCCCCAAGGTCAACGAGTGACCTACACTACGCGTATCGCACCCACTCAAGAGGTGACGTTTCTCCTAAGCAATTAGCCATATACAGTCCATCGGACCATTTTCAATGCATATGTAATGCATCAATTACCAACCAAAGGTAAATCACATAATTTTTCATACCAGGTTCAAATACTGTTTTACATTCGTATATTGATGCTAATTACAAGCAAACTTCTCAATTTCTTATACAGTATTCATATACTGATTTTTAACGGTAAAGTTTACTGTATATTAACAGCGAAATCACATTACCATGTTTTTCTCATTCGCAAAATATTTTTGTCACGTTTTCACAGTCACGTAATATTTTATTACGTAAACAATGATTTGTAACATTTTCTGTTACGTTTAAAAAATCGCGTAACCATTTTCTATTGTATTCTAATTGCGTAAAAATATTCTTTTGTTTTTAAATTGCATAACGATTTTTCTACAACATTTCGATCGTGTAAAATATTTCAACGCTTTATAAATCGCGTAGAAATATTTTAACGTTTTTCAAGTCGCGTAATTTAAAAATTACATTTTTGAGTTACGTAAATTATTTTTCACCATTTTTACCCTTCGTAAAATATTTTTTAACTTTTAAAAATATAATTTTGGACTTTTCTTACAATAATATAATTTCTTACTTTATTCCCTTCCTATTCTTAGTCAAAAATCTTTTCCGTAATATATTTTCTCAAAATCACTTTTTATTGATTTAATCTTACAAAATCACATTTAGTTGATTTAATTACTGTTTCTAACTTTAAATTTCCTAACATTTTCCAAAACCCAATAAATAAATTCTACGTTAGTAAAATTAAGTTACAACGTTTTCTTTTATATTTATATTTCTAAATCACTTCTAAAAAATAATTTGAAGTTCAACACTTTCAATCTCCTTTTTCTTTTATGAAAATTCCACTTCACTTAATTGATAACACTTTAATTCCTTTTCCAAAATCCTTATTTGAAAATTCTTGTATTTTATAACATCAAAACATTTTTTTTCTAAAATTATCAAAACCTTATAAATGGCCATTGAAACCATGAAATATTTTTCTTCTAACTTAAATAAATTTCATTCTTGTTTCTACACAAAATAAATTCATGAAAACACAACTGAAAACTGTGTGCTTTCTTTTTGCAAAACAAACCCTTTTGTTTATTTTCTTTACTTCTCAAATCATTTAATTTTATCATTCATGAAAATATAATTTTGTGAACACCAAGTTGGTTGGTGTCTTGGCTGAAAATTTGCTTAAGTTTAAGGACCAAAAATTAACTTCATTATTCTTGAAAAATTTCAATAAAAACCCTAGTTTTGAAAACCCAAAACTGTGACCTTCTCTATGGCCTTTGGAGCCAAAATTTCTTGTTTGAACATGCATCCATCATAATATATTTAACATATCTTCATCATGCATATCATAGGCATACCATATAAGTAAATAAAAAATCATACTAAGCATGCATACACAAGTAAATCATGCAAAGCATATCAAGCATAGGCAAAAATAATCAAAGCACATAGCACACAAATTATTACATGACCATGGATATGAATCCTCACATGGATTCACCATCCATCAAATATAAAACCTTCTCTCACCACCATGCTTGGTTGGTGAGATGGATCTCCCTCTTACCTCTTGAAGAACCACAAAAGCTCCTTACTTTGTATTTAGAACAAGATCTCCACCAACAAAAGTCTCTTGAACATAAAACAAACACAAAGAAATTAGTATCTTAAGCTTGATTAAGAGGAACCATGGATCAAACATGATTTAGAACATGAAAAAGAAAAGAATAAATGAAGTTTCCTTACACTTCACCAACAAAAACTCTACAACTTGATCTTAGTAAAAGTCCTTCAAGATGGAAGATTTAGAGAAAGTCTTCAACATGAAAGTTGCTTAGAATAAGGTAAGGATTCAAGAAACTAGGTTGTATGAAATTAAAGAGTGATGGAGGAGGGATTTAGGGTGCTTGGCCGAATGGTCTTCTTTGGGAGAGAAAATGGAATTTTCTTTGGTTGGTTTCTTGAAACTTAAGTGAAAAGGTGAAGATATGATAATAGGAAGTGTAGAAATAAATTATTTGGTCTTCAAAGCCTTACATGGCCGTAGCTTGCATGGAGAAAGGTGGAAAGTGAAGTTTGAAAAACTATAGCCTTTTGGAATGATCATTAATGATCAATAGGAAAATAATTGATGGTCTTGACACTTGGCTATTGCCTTCATCTTTTT